>VDFB02270651.1:39569279-40279824 GCA_007258455.2 Sequoia sempervirens | reverse complement strand
GATGATCAGAATCTCTGAAGAAAAATATTTAGAGGATTTCATGTTCTTGAAATCACTCAGTGACAGCTGAAATGTTGCTTGAAGTTTCAAGATCTAAGGTTGCATTAGAAAGACGAACTTCAAAAATATCAATGTCATACTTTGGATAGGAGGAGGCCTTATATTTGAAGAGCCTATAACTCTATGTCAGATTGCAAGGACAGAATAGATTTTATACCTGTATATTGAGCATACAAAATGACAGAGAGCAACTGGATGTCATTGACATGAAGGTGGAAGGGGATAACATTGTGATGACCCTTAGAAGTTTACCTTCGAAAATTTTGTTGCGACTTGTGATCAAACTTCTCAAGATGCAAACATCCTCGTGCCCTAGAGGGTCCCATAAGCCAAACTGGAAGGAGAAATGTTGGACAAATTGCTTCAAATCCTGTGCATTTATTATTAGGATGAAATTACCCCTCCATGCAAATTGTCAGTTTCTAAAGCACTGCTTCAAGGGAACTGATAGTTTCAAAGTTAACCCCTGAAAGAATGAGAATTTTGTCTTGCTGACAAAATTGTGTGGTTTTTGTGAGCTGCAACTTTTGGAAGTGATTCCTTTGATAAAATTTATGTCTTTTGATCCTTATAGATCATTATCTGATTGCTTTTTATAGTGAGACCTTCACTGCAAGAATCCAGTGGTATCCCATATATAACAAAAAACTTTGTGCGCCATTGTCCAAGCATGTAAGCAATGGACACACTACATATTGTGAAGAGAAACAATGATCTACATAGATCATAGGCCACTACATTTTCTACACACATAAGAAGATTCAATAGGAATATGAATGTTTGTTACACTCAAAAATGCAATTTTATATTATGGGAGGTAGATTTGAGTGTTTTCGAACATGGAAAAGCACAATTCCAATTGTCATTCATCCAATAGAGTTAACATTGTATATGTAACCAAGTGAAACAAGGGGCAAATTGTATTCCACAATATTTTACAGCTCACTTGTCTTTGTCTAGCTTATAAATAAGATTTCAACATCATGGCATTTGCCACTACCAAAGCTGGTTTTACCCTTTTGAGGGGTTTCCAAGAACAATTTGTGTGTCGACTTCTCTCATCACAATATTCTTTCCTTCTAAACTATCATTTATTTTGATTATAAGTAACACAGTCCATTTCTGTATTGGATATTAATTTGTACCACTAGTTGTGGATGAGATTACAGATCAATTTGGTATCAACGCAATGTAATAATCCTTGGGATTGGTTAAAACTTAAAAACAGTGGTGTTTGTACGAAAGTGACTAGGTCTGCAAAGAATAAAAAATTGCAGAGTTGCAATCCAGTCATCTCTCCCCAAAAAGGTGGAATAAAGAGTTGAGAAAGGAGAACCTCAAAAATCTGAACCATGCAGATAGTAATGAAAAATGAGGTGTGATGACCCTCGAGAGCAACACGGAGATAATAATGAAAAATCAGAATTGGACAAGGCAACAACAAGAAAGTATGAACCAACAAGAAGAGCGCATAAGTAAATATCAAACTTCTATGGGTCTCATAATATGAGCTCTTGCCAAGAGATTTTGTACGGTGGGAAGGTTATTTGCCTTCATCCAAATAGAAAAAGAAACCGATTGTGTCTAGATGGGAAAATTTTAAGAAATTACTAGAAAAGAACTTCTGTCCTATTGGGCAAAAAAACAACTAAGAAAATCAAGTAATTGTATCTCAAACAAGGCAAACATTGTGAAGTTTAGAAGACAGAACATGTTATTGGGCATGGACTTGGAGGATGAGGATGTGCTTATAAAGTACCTCAAAAGTCTTCACACCCACATCAAACAAAGGGCAATCACCACCAACCCCCAACACTTGGACTTACTATGTAGAAGGAGAACATATACCATAGTCAACAAAGGTTTTGCTACTGGGAAACCAAGAAATACTTCAAAAGGACATGTTGCTACAAAAAAAACCTATCAAAGGAAACTAGGTCTTGGCAAGTTGAACGCCAACAAAAGACACCAAAGCAAGCCAAGTCACCTCAAATGAAGAGGTGGGGAGGCTCTTTCCTCACCTACATGCACTCCCTATGTAGAAGGAGAACATCTACCACACTCAACAAAAGACTTGCTAGCGGCAAACCATGAAATACTTCAAAAGGACATGTTGTTACAAGAAAAAACTATCAAAGGGAACTAGGTCTTGGCAAGTTGAACGCCATAAAAACACACCAAAGCAAGCCAAGTAACCTCAAATGAAGAGGTGGGGAAGCTCTTTCCTCACCTGCATGCACTCCCTTTGTGTTTGCAATGTATCCTATCTACTATATCTCCTACATGGCGAATGAACATTTAGGTTAACATAGAGCTTCTACTATCACAAGGTGTGAAACACATGTTTCTATGTGGCATAGATGTTAATCTCAAGTCTTGTTGAAGATTAGGATATCATCAATGTAGACAACAACAAATGAGTTGGTGAACAGAAAGAGAACTGCATTCATCATCAACATGAATGTAGTTGCTACATCAATCAACCCAAAGGGCATAACCAAACTTTTGAAGAGACCTTCCTTGACTTTGAAGGCTGTCTTCCAAATGTTTGTAGGTTTAACATGAATTTGAGGACACCCAAACATTAGATCAATTTTGGTGAAGAACTTGGCACCAACAAACTGCTCTAAGAGATCCTCTTTCTAGGGAAGATGATAGGTGCTCTCCATTATGGTCTTGAAAAGTGCTCTATAATCAATGCACAATCGCTACATGTTGTCCTTCTTTGGCACAAGAGCAAAATTGTTGTGTTGCAAAGCGCAGAGCAATCTGTCCCTTGTCCATGAATTCTAGAATTTTTGCCTAATCTCTTCAAGGAATGATCTGGGGTACAACAATGCATTAGATAAGGATTGCCCTAGTATTTAGTCAATCTTATATTTTATGACACAATGTTGAGGAACAATGTTTGGTAACTAAAAGAGATCCTTGTTCCAAAATCTCATTCAATTGTTGTAATTGTGTTGAGGGAGTTGCAATATGAGTTTGAAACTTTGAGCTGCTAAGACACCCTTAATCTCTGGGTTGACCATGAGAAGGACAAACTTCCTCCTAAAGTTAATGAGCTTCTTACATTGCTTGGCACTAGCGGTAGATAACTAAGGGATCTACTTTTGGTATGCAATATATGAATGCTAACCAACATATATGATAGCATTCCTAGGATTTGCCTCATTGGTTGCATGTCATGAAAAAAATGCAGTTGCCCAAATAAAGCATTACATACCTCTAATGGTGAGACATCACAAGGGGCTAGATCTCACAATAGCTTGATTTTGTACACCACATGACACTATTGAACTACCTATTTCTCCAAACTTGAATTTACTGTAATGTCCCCTTTTCAAAATAAGATTATAATAATAACAACTTAAAATATATAAAATATAATATATAATAAAATATAAAATTAAAGTTTAATTTAATTAAAAGTCAAGGGGCATGTGAAGAATCATGACCATTGAAGGAAAAAGATATATAAGAGACACCAACAAGGAAAAGTAGGCATCATACGAAGAATACATCTTTATTTATCTAATAATTACTCCTTTGGAGCATAGAACAGCAGTTCATTTAACTTGAGGACAAAATCCCTCATGACAGAAATTGAAGGACAGAAACCCACAATTTCCCAAGAGTGATTTCACATGGAAATCACCATTGTGCAGATCTGATTAATTTTCAGTTTGTAGTTAATTCATTCAGTTCCAAATAAACATCTGCCCCAAACTATTAATTTGGGTCACTCCTCTAGCAGGTTTACTCAGATCTTCATGACCAATCACAGCACCGTGCAGTGGTAGCAATTCCCTTGGAAGGAGTGCCATGGGGTTTATAGTTACTAGCCACAGCCACAAGCCATCTGAATTGCCCAAAAGTCAACCTACAGACTGGCCATGCCATACTCTCCACCAACCGTGGGTCTGTAATATATTTTGGGATTAGCAAATAAGGAACTGAGCATTGAGGCGGGCTACAAGGGTTATATACAAATCAATTTTATTACTGCCGCAGCATAGATCAGTTCTGCAAGTTACCTAGTGAAGAATTGTAAATACCAAATTGTATTTCCAAATGTATAAGGGTGCTGGGGGTTATCCATGCAATAATACAAATAGCAGATCTAAACTTCTAGCAATACAATCTGTCTGATAAGTGAGGGATTATCATACTGTTCATTGAATTAGAAGTTCAATACAAGTCTTAATCATTTACTGTTGATTCGTCAGCAACTATATCATTGTCAATTACTGCTTTCAATTTGTATTTTGATTAAAATCTAGAAATAAAATTATAAAATATAGTAAATTAGAAAAAAAAAGGAAATTTTAGAACAGGACATTGCATTGATCCATCCAATGGTGTATGTTTCAAAATAAGGCATTAATGCCAATCAATATGTGAAGTAATTCAGAGGAAATTGATTTATTTTGACTTCCATTGTCAACTATAAGGCAATTAATAAAGCACAATGCACACAATATCCTGAGCGATAGTCTTGTTGCCCTTTTTAGGTTGTCTTTATGTTTTTAGGCAACCCTTAACGCTCCTCAGTTTTATAGCTTTGCTTTTGTTTTTGTCAGTTAACAATTGTTTCTTTTAGAAACATCGTCTTGTATATTTTTCTTTATATGGAGATCTCTCCATTTTGTAAATACACACAATCATGAATATCAATAATATTTTCATGGTATCAAAGCTCAGGCTCGAACCTGATTAGCCAAAGAAGGTTTAGAAGAAGAAAAAAAAATCGAAATATTTTGAAGGAGTTTTTTGGAAGATTTTCGTAAGAATTGTTTTTGCAGATTTTTGAAGAATTTTTTAGGGTTTCAGAAGAAAAATATCGCGTCTGAATGTTTCTTGAAGGAAGATCATGGGTTGTTTTCTGTTGAAAATCACAATCTCCTTTGCTAGCATCAAGGGTTTTTTCAGAAAAATCGCAACGCAATTTTATTCTCTGCATTTTCATTTGATTTATATGAGCGATTTTTGAAGGTCCGTCTAGATTTTTCATGGCTTTTCTGCTAAAATCTGCGTGACCAAGGGTTTCTGGTCCGCCACGTTTGAAGAAATCAAGATGCCATCCACCTTCTGACCACGCGACCTTTGGTGTTTGTGGGTATTTTTAAATCGCAATTTTCTGCATTTTTTGGGCATTCGTGGCTGCAACCTAATGATTTTCTTCTACGCGGGACTAGGGTTTTCTGGGTTGCAACCAATCTTCTAGAATTTCTTGACGTTTTTTTTTTCCTAATCATGGGCAAAGTGTTGCAGACATATTTTGACAGGCCTCTGTGTTAGGGCTTTTTTCCTCAATTTTTATGAAAATCGTGCCAGATTTCTGAAGGCGTTTTTTTTCTGAGCTAGGGTTTGCAGATTCGTACCTGTGGGTCTGAGTTTGCAGTTTTTTTATGGCAGCTTGAAAAAAGAATTTAGAGCCAGTTTTGACAGAAATTCTGGGAAAAATAAAAATTTTGTATAGAGTTTTCGAGATTTTTCTTAAAAAATTTACAAAGAGGTTTTGAAAAAATTTCTATAAAAATTTTGCTGTCTTTCAGAAGTTTTTCGAGGGGCTTTTTCTGAAAAAAATCTTACTTTCAAAGTTTTTGAGGGTTTTTCTAAAAAAATCTTACAATTTCTGAGCCTCTTCTTCAAACGAGTTGTGCCAGCTGATTGTCCAATGTTTTGCCAACTAATCACAATGTTACCTCATTTTTTGTGCTTTGGAAAATGGGAGGGATGGCGTCTTTGTCCAATGTTATGTTGGAAAGTTCGCAGAGGTTCAATGGAAAGAATTACAACACATGGAAGCAGAGGATACTTACCATCTTTGAGTACCAGTGTCTGGATGCACTTGTTCTTGGTACAGAAGTTCGTCCCACTGCTGCTGGGAAGGATCAGGACAAGTATGATGGAGGTAATAGTGAGGCAGGTATGCTTCTCAGATTATCTATCGCTGATGAGATGTTACCAAAAATACCATTTGGTAAATTTGTTGCGGAGATCTGGAAGCACTTGAAAGATCTTCACGAGACCTCAGACAAGGAAAGGGCTTTCCTTCTGAAGAATATGCTTTTCTCTATTATGATGGATGACCAAGTGTCTTTGCAGGAGCACTTGATGAAAATAAAAAATATATTCGCGATCAACTAGAGGCCATTGGTCGTAAGATGGAAGAGGAGGATATGGTGGTGATCACTTTGAAAAGTTTGCCACTTTCCTACGAGCACTTCATTGAAACGCTCAACATTACATCCACCAATGTTGACTTGAAGTTTGATGAACTGTACAACAAGCTTTTGCAGCAAGATAGGTGGAGGAAGCAGTTTGGGAGCACCAGTGAGTCTCCCAGTGTTGAACAAGCTTTTACTACCAAGGACATTGGCAAAGTTAAGTCCACTCAGCAAAAAGGATGAGGCAATTCGGAGGAGTGCTCCAAGAAGTCTATTACTTGCCATTACTATGGGAAGATTCGTCATATACAGAGGTATTGCAGAAAGCAGTTGGCTGATAAGAAGTCCAACCAGGAAGCGTCTCACCAAAGTGCTCACATGGCGGAGCAGACTGAGCAGGAGTCTACATACTATGCATTTTGATGACCAGCACAATATGGGTAGACTTAGTTTTTGTTTGTACGATGACCATTAAGGGGGGGTTTTAAAATATTAAATGTAATATTAATGATCATCTTTGCTTTTATTCAGCTTTTGTTAGTCTTTAGTTGTCTTAGTGTGTTTTTAGTAACCTCTGCACGTTCCTCTTTTTTAGCTTTTGTTTTCATCAGTTAATGATTGTTTCTTTTAGAAACATCATCCTGTATTTTTTTCTTTATATGGAGATCTTCTCTCCATTTTGTAAATACGCACAATCATGAATATCAATAATATTTTCATGTACCAACTGTCCATTAACCCTCATTTGAGAGTGGAAAAACCTCTACTTCATCTGAGTCAATGCTTGAGGAGGTAGAAATTTTGGAGTACCAACATTAGGACTTGACTCTGCATCCATGATTTGCTTGCCTTCTATTGCTGTTGCAAGGACATCATATGTGAGGACTAGCAAGTTTTCAACCAAGAATTCACAACAAGGACTATCTTGTGGCATATCCAGTAGAGATCCAATCATGGCCATGGCATCAAGAAGGATTTTCTAGCATGACTATTAGTGTTGTGAACTAAGCACTTGCGAGGACTTCTAGTGTTGTGAACTAAGCACCACTTGTCAATCTTGAATTGTTTCTTTTGGCACATCAAGTGGTGTGTCCTAAGATTGCCACAAAGGTCCTTTTCCTTGTTTAGAACTCTATTGAGATCTAGCCTTGGCATTCTTTCGTCAATTCTTTGTTCTAAGACTTGGACTTTTCTTTCTTGGCCTTCCTGACTTTGGCCTCAAATTTGCAAATGAATCTGTATGATCCTTTAGGGGAGGACATCTAGAGGAAATTCATGTCTAATTGGATGTATGGTCTCAAGTGTTAGTGTTTGGTAGCTTCAGGAGATATTTTCTCCTTAATTTATTCTTGTCAAGGCAAGTCGGCCTTATTTTTATAAAGGAAAATTATACATGTTCAAGGTCGGCTCTAGGATGAAGGGTTGCCTAGCTTGTATAAATAGGAGAAGGTGTCTCCTCATTTCACAATTAAATCAAGCAACTCACTCTTCTCTCTTCAAGTTCACACTTCAGCAGTAGCTCGCCAATTTTAGAAGCAGATCTGATTTCAAGAAGTTTCTTCATTTTGTATCAAGGAGAATTGTCTCTACACATTGTATTAAATTCCGCCTTGTGTAGGGCCTGAACTGTAAGCAGATTTCTGCTCTTATTCTTTAAATATATAAGAGATATATTTTGTTGGGTTTTTCTCCCTCGAGAAGGAGGGTTTTCCCAGGGTAAAATGTTGTGTTCTTGATCTGTGTGTTTTCTATTTCTGCTTATTTACATTTCTGGTCTATAAACTAACATGGTATCAAAGCAGGTTTAAGGGAAGTACTGATCAGATTTAAAGCAGAAATATATGGGAATCATCAATGAGAAAAAGAAGGTTGGATTACCGCCTCTATAAGCAGTTGCCTGTAGGAAATTACATTTGGTCTTCAGGTGAAGCCGTTGGAAATAGATGTCTGTGGGATTCTAAAACAACAAAAATTGCTGCAAGCTTGAGGCACCATAAAGGTCATGTCTAATTCAACAACCTGGCAACCCAGCGACCAAGGATATCATCACATCTGAGGGTACCAGGCCTATTGCCTATCATCAAAGTGTTGTTTCCAGCGTTCCTACTACTCCAAGTTCTTTTTTGTAAGGCGACAATCAAAGTCATCAGTCACTACCATACCCAGGAGCGCTTGTTCATGCACACGTCCAGATTAGGATCACAAATCCTTGCACAGCAGCATCAAGTCTGATTACATCAAATGCCCATTTTTTGGTGCATGTACAGTTAGGCAATCAGGCTTGACGGTTAATATGCCTAAAACCCTAGCTGGGTATCATCCATTTCTTCCAGACTGAGTTAAACAACCTACAACTGATCAAGGTCACAAAAATCTGCAATCATTCCACTACAAATATCTGTGGGTCACTGAAATCTTCGAGTTGTGGTTTCAATGGTGGGTGTGAAATCAGGATGAGCATAAATTGATGGCAACATTGAGTGAAGGTGGCAAAGATGAGACACAGCTACAGGTCTAGCTCAACGGTGTACCAACATAAAGAGATAAGTATTTTATACTTGTACCTTGAATAAATTTTATGTAGTTAATAATAATTCATGCAAAACATTGGGAATAGTGAATCTTGTATGCTTCTGGCAACATTGAGTGAAGGTGGCAAAGATGAGACACAGCTACAGGTCTAGCTCAACGGTGTACCAACATAAAGAGATAAGTATTTTATACTTGTACCTTGAATAAATTTTATGTAGTTAATAATAATTCATGCAAAACATTGGGAATAGTGAATCTTGTATGCTTCTCATTATCATATATTTCTTTCGGGGTAGTTTGATTCTATGAACTATTATTAATCTCTCTAAGATGCTTCCAAGACGGATCAAGGAGCATAAGGACGATGAGAGATTGCATAAGGAATTCAAGGGAAGAAAGAGCTTGATGCATCCTGTGAGGAAGTCATGCCGGCTGAATAAATGAACAAACATGGAGACATAGCTTGCAGCCTTGGGACTGAGTTGGTGGTGCATAACTCTCTTGATTCTTCACTCAAGGGCACAAGGTTGGATCAGCCTTGGATGGAGAATTTGCGATCAATTTCTTCAAAGAGGAGAAAATGACATTCAGAGGGAGTTAAATTCTGAGAATTCAAGACACAAGTTGAGATCATGTCCAAGAAGAGGACGAAGGTTTTGAGTCTCATCATTAGGGCACTTCACTTCCAAAGGATTTATTTGCAATCTCTAAGGCAGGGATCAAGAGGGAGTTTTGTGACTTACTGAGAAGAAGTGGGTGTTAGCTGCGTTTTGAAGACCTCTTTTCTGCAGAGAGAATTGCACAGACAGTCAATTTAATGACACATTAGCTCCATGGCCCATTGATTATTTGATGCAGGAGGAGTCAGGAAAGAGTCCTGAACTCTCACATGTCATTGGTCGGAAGTGTGCATTGGAAACTGTTCCTCTAAAGCAAGCATTGCGAGCATCTTGGGCGAGGAGAATTCGGGGAGGTTGATGCAAATGCTGGAGCTTCAAAGGTCACATCATCGAAAGATTTGTTGTGGTGTATATTTCTCGAATGTAAGGGTGACATATATTTTCAGAGAAATGATGAGGTGTAAAGCCCCTTGTAGTGTATATTTCTTTGAGATGAAGAAATATGAGGTGTAACCCTTGTTCATCTTTGAGACGAGATGAGACACCATGTTGAGAGACTCCATGAGACATCACAGTTGAGAGACTCTGTGATGAACCCTTGTACTTGTGTTTCTTTCCACACATGGGAGTAGCCATTATGGACGTCATGTTGAGAGACTCCATGACGATATCACATTGAGAGACTCCGTGATGAACACTTGTACATGTGTTTCTTTCCACACATGGGAGTAGCCATGGTGGACGTCATGTTGAGAGACTCCATGACGACATCACGTTGAGAGACTCCATGATGAACCTTTGAGCTTTCCACAAATGGGTGTAGCCATTGTGGGCGTCATGTTGAGAGACTCCATGACGTAGATAGCTGGAAAATACCTCCCTAGCTAAGAGGGAGTGTTAGTGTTTGGTAGCTTCAGGAGATATTTTCTCCTTAATTTATTCTTGTCAAGGCAGGTCGGCCTTATTTTTATAAAGGAAAATTATACTTGTTCAAGGTCGGCTCTAGGATGAAGGGTTGCCTAGCTTGTATAAATTGGAGAAGGTGTCTCCTCATTTCATAATTAAATCAAGCAACTCATTCTTCTCTCTTCAAGTTAACCCTTCAGCAGCAGCTCACCAATTTTAGAAGCAGATCCGATTTCAAGAAGAAGTTTCTTCATTTTGTATCAAGGAGAATTGTCTCTACACATTGTATTAAATTCGGACTTGTGTAGGGCCTGAACTGTAAGCAGATTTCTGCTCTCATTCTGTAAATATATAAAAGATATATTTTGCTGGGTTTTTCTCCCTCGAGAAGGAGGATTTTCCCAGGGTAAAATGCTGTGTTCTTGATCTGTGTGTTTTCTATTTCTGCTTATTTACATTTCTGGTCTATAAACTAACATCAAGCCCAACCTATACTTCAGAACGAGATTATGCCAAAAACTAGAGTAGGGAACATATCCATGTATTCTTGCACAAATTGATCCATGTTTGGCATAGTAAACTTGATGTATCGATCCTCATTGTGCCCAACTAGGTAATAGGTCTCTTTCAAGGCTTCTATGAAAACATTTTAAGTGTCTACAGATTCAGATGCAACATCCTCATGGGATGCACAATAGTTTTGCCACCATTGCTTAATTAGTAAGAAAATTTTCAAATGAAAGAAGGTAATCTTTTTTCTTTCAAAGAAGTGATTTACCCTGAAGTATGAACAAACAAGATTAAGTTAGTTATCTAAAGCATCTATGTCTATGTTGCCTTCAAGAATAGGGATGTCTATATTGGGTTGTACCTTGTACAATGTGGAACAACTGAAGAGTTTTTGGAGGTAGAGGGTCTCTAGAGGATGTTGCACTCACTCAAGCAGCTATGCAAAATGATTGATGATGCTTGCTCTATCACATGCGTATTGATGGTCAAAATCTTCTTGTTGTCGTCAATATAAATCATCTTTCACTATATAGAGCATATTTGCAGTCGGCATCTTTGAATCTGTCTATCAACTTGGCTCTTTAGATAGCAAGGTGGGCAAAAGGATCAAGAGTCTCAAGCCTCAACTTCCCATAGTTCAACCTCACATGAGCGTGCATACAAGCTAAGACACACTACAGATGTAAACTTCAATACCACTGGACAAGGTTCAAAGCCTATTGCTCTAATACCACTAATCCAACGCCCATGATGGTGGTCAAAGGATAGACACACTCAGCGGACTAAATGTGCTATGGCAGAAGTGTATATTAGAATGGCAAAGGCCAAGAACTATATCAAACTGCAGAAGACTAGGGGAAAGAAGATTAACACAATAATTAGACACTGCAATCATAAACAAAATATGCAATGGCAAAGTTTTATTATGCAATAGGTCTATACAAGATTCAAGAGGTCAGACGTATCAAATGCCTAAGCTATCTTCATGTTCAAACATTGAGCTAGCTAACTAAGTAACTTGTTAACTAAATTCCTTATTGACTATTGCAAAGAATGGTTGTACACTAATATACATGTAAGCGGGTGATGAGAGGCTCAACATTTACACAACTGCCTATTGCTCTACCAAGTTCTGGCTAGTTCCTTTGGATTGTCGTTACCCCGGAATAGCATTGCAAATACTTGTGCAGCACAGATCAGTCAGAACTGTCGTCATCAGAACTTTGCAGCAAGTTTTGAGAGAAGTTAGCCTGTCATGTTATGACCACGTGTTCTACACCTGATGACTAAGCTACTGCCAGAGCCACATATGCCACATGTGAGTGCTGACAGAGTTATGAGCTCCTGAGTGTCCCAAATCCTCTTGCATTAGAAACAACTAGGAAAGAATGGTGAATCTTTGTAAAGTGAATTTATTGCTGATGTCATTGTAGCAAAAAAAATATAATACCTGATGCATTTACCACAAACAATTCCACCTACAAAATAAAAAATGTAAGGTGTTACGTATGTGGCAAGATGGGTAACCTTTATGATGACAGTCGTAAGAGGTTATAGGGAAAGAAAATAAAAACAAACAATTCTAGTCAAATAATAATAAGCCCAATATTGTTGAGTTTAAGGATGAATGTGATGAACATGTTAGTTGTTTCAAGCATCAAAATAAAACTGTAATGCTACTTTGATCTTGGAGCCAGAAAACACAATATAGGATGTATTGGTCTGTACTCTTTGTTGTGGATGATACTTGGTCTGAAAATGTGTTTCTTAATGATGTAAAACAGATTATGTAGAGAGCTATAGAAATGTTCAAATCAAACTGGCAGGAATTAAAGATAATCACATTTCAGAATATTTTCTGTGATCTTGCAATGAGCCTTGTGAAGAAAGCCTTAAGAGGGAACAAAAAAGTGTCTGATTCAATAAATTTTGATGATAAATTAACATTTTGTCACTTAGCTTTGATGACTAGCATTGAATTTGAGCTCAAGCCTAATTCCTCTGATGAAGAAAACAGGATACAAAAATGGGAAAGGGTTATGCAGGTAAAGCATGATGCCATGGTGAAAACAAAACCAAGGTTCTTGATGAATTGCCATCAAAAAGGAATCCCAAAGGGTGGTAAGGAGTGTTTAAGGAAAAGTTCAAGGCTAATGGATCATTGGATAAGTGCAAGCCGAGGTTGGTAGCAAAGAGGTTCCCCCAAGAGAAGGCTATAGGCTACGAGGATACCTTTACTTCATTAACAAAAATGGTGGCAACCAAATTATATGAATATCCAGTCATTGCATCACAATTTGAATGGAAAAATTAAAAGATGGACACGAAGAGAGCATTTCTACATAGGAACTTGGAGGAGGAAATGTATATGACTTGGCTCCAAGAGTTTGAAACTTTGGGCAACAAGACCAACACAATTCAGCAGATAAAATCAAATTTATCCTCTATTTTGACATAACCGATTTAGATTTCTTGAATTAAACAGTAGGGTTTTGGAAAAATAATGATAAAATTTCCCTATCTCAAACAAAACATGCAAAAACAATTCTTGGAAAACATGAATGGTTGGAACTTGAAAGCAAGTATCTACTCCCATGGAAAATAGGCTTAAGTTATCAGTGAATGGTGACCCTCAATAGACCAATGAGCCAATTTATCAGAAGTTGACTAGCAGCTTAATCATTGGAGAGCAGAAAAACAGATGATAAATAATCTACAGCAGTTATCCATTTAGCCTAGGAACAGTAATCATTTCAAGGTCTGGCAAGAAACAAAAAAGCTCTTTCTCCCACTTAGCAAATTATAAAGTTGTTGTCATTGCTGCTCATGAAGCAATTTGGCAAAGATGGTTACTTGCTCATTTACAAGGTATTCATGTAGGAGTTAAACACTGTGACAGGCAAATTGCAATTAAAATGACTTATAATAATGTCTTTCATGAAAACACAAAACATATTGAGATACATTTTCATCATATTTAATAACACATTGACACTGGAGAGATATGGTTGTAATATTCTGTGACTCAAGCACGCACAGATGATACATTCACAAAACCACCTCATCCATACAAGATTTGTCAAGTATACAGATTAGCATCAGGTTGTGACATGTATTCCCCTCTAGGAAGGGTATTATAAATTATTATATATGTAATGATCATTAAAGTTATGGATTAGTTGGTAGTTATGAGTTGGTTGGAACTTATGAGTAAGTTGATAGTTATAATGAATCTAAAAATTTCAGAATTAGTTGATGATGAAAACTTCAAATGTACTCAATATTTGAACATAAATAAATGGCGCATTGTTCCCTATTCTCTCTCTATAGTCTCTATTGTTTTATTTTATTCTTCCTTTAAAATAATCTATAGTATTTTCATGGCTTTATTTACTTTATTCTATTTTCATATAATAGGCTTATGCCTTATTCCCTTTCTACTTTTCCTAGCATAGCATAATACTATATTCTCGTCCTACTTTGTAGAATAGCTTTATGCTTTATTCCCATCTTATTTTCTAGAATAAACTTACTCCTATCTTATACTATCTCATTTCTCTATGCAACAATGGGCTTTCTGCACATAAAATGAAAATACAAACTAAATAAGACATACATACAGAATTACATCTTGCATTTCCACTCAAAAACAACAAAGATCAATAACGTAAAATTAACCATCAAGGTCTTGGACTGAAAACCTTTGTACCTAACATGATGATTACAATATAAAGCATTATAACATATCTTCAAAGTCTAAGAGGATAGTTAATATATTTAAAATTGTTGAAATTGAATCTATGCTAGTACACTCTTCCTTCGTGGAAATTATACTCAGTGACTTTTTTTATTTTTAACTACGATTTTCTTATTTTTGAACTCTTTATTTCCTCAATTCTTTAGATATGAAGGGTCACATTTCCAACGTCATCCCCATTTCCCAGTTATAACTAACTAATGCCCTCAACTAGATGAGTGGGTCTTGATATGTTGCTCTAAACCTTTTCATAATGCACTAACAGTAGCTTTTTGAAATAAACGACAATCAAAATAATTATCCAAAATGATATATCCGAATAAGCTAGAGATGACCTTCCATCCAGTTCCACAAAAGGATGTGAAGGGCTGTAAAGATGCAAACCTTTGACCACAACAAGTGGCAAGTGATGAAACTCTGGAATTGCTTCTAGGTAATGCTCCTTGAGACTCAAGCTCATTAATTAGACCTTGCACAATCTGCAAAACATTAGTGGTATCTACTTGTCAAGGTACCACGAAAAGCCCAAACCTCGAGAAGAAATAGAGCAATTTTTCTGGAATGCTGTGATATACACCAAACTACATGAAACTTCACAAGTAATCAGAGGCACTATTACCAAAAGTTACCTTAGCACAAGAAATCAAGAAAGACAATTGGCTCAACAAATAAAATGTTCAATAAATTAAATTATCAAATCCTTTGAGAAACCTGGTAAATTCTTACTTTGCGGAAGTCTCGAGACTGTGCTGCATCAAATATAGGCCAAACACCAGCAAAATCCTGCAGAAATGCATCTTCTCCCTCAAAATCTTAAAACTCTTAAGGATAAGCTTCCAGAATGCAAATATCAAAATAAGAACATCTAGCACGTTTAGAGAAATCCAGAAAAGTACCCTATAGAAATGCAGAATGCAATGTTCTTCCTTTCCTTTTTTCTAAATGTACCAAGAGTTAAGGAGCCCAAGATCCTGAGAATTTGTAGGCTGGCATGCCAACTCCATTGTGGTGTTAACTAACGAAAATGCAAAAAGAAAAACTATGACATAACTTTCAAAAAAAAATTGTTCATCTGCTTTTCTGCCTACTGGTAAACTTCCCTTCAGATCCAAGCATATTCCAACAGCAAGAAAGTAGCAAAAGGAAGTTTATAATTTATATTCAAAAATATATTAATTCATCCACATTTCCACCTGTTGTTAAGTCTCACTTCTTCAGCATCAGGCATACTCCAACTGTAAGAAAGTTCCAAAAAAATAAAAGATACTGCTGTTCATTGTCTATCCATTGCTTTCTTTTTTCTTATATCAATCTCTATTGTTTGATTCAAATGTAATGAGGCACCACTAAGAGCACATAAACGCACTTCTTACTCATTAAAGTATTGCCTCTTTTTCATATCACGTTTTACAATTTTTAATGAAAATCCATGGAGAGAAAAGAATGAATAATTATAAACCCTCTAACCCAGATTTTCCACCCCACAACTGGCCACTAGATCAGCAACTGTATTTCCTGTCCTAATATGCTAGCAGGACATTTTCAAATTCTTAGACTCCGTCTTGATTTCTTGAAGGATATTGTTTATTTGATCATCATAGATTGGCACTTCTTATTGCTTCAATAATTAGCATTGAGTCCCCTTCCACCTAAAGTTTCTGCCGTTCATTTTTCTTCTAAAGAGCCCATTATTTCTGCCTTTTTATTTGTATTTTGTCCAGTTGGCCAAAACACATCGTCCATCACTATCTCTAAAAATCCCACCCCCTCCTCCTAATCCTGAATTTTCTTTCTCATCTCCATCAAAATTGTGGTATTAACCCACAAGCTTTTGGAGGTCTTTTCCATGCATCTTTAGGATTTTCTAGCCTATTACCCCCAAACCCAGTAGATATGGCAAATGTATTTACTGAGGAACATTACAAACATGTAGAAACTTGGGACTGACTTCTTCTGTTATGTAGTGTGAATTGGTTTTCTTCAGTCATTGTCTGATTTTATTAATACTTCAATGGCAACCTCTAAAGGTTTTTAGAAATTTTTTATTCTATTACAACTTGCAGACTTAATGTGTTTTTTATATTTCTACGATACCATCAAACTAGAGCTCCTTGGGAGAAGAGGAAGGCCAAAATGCAAAACCCAACTACAAAATTGACCTTCATTCCCATATTTAGAGACATACATAGAAGTTAGAACAATGGTAAAGTACATTTCAGGTGAAGGTTCTTATGCGTGGATGCTCAAAGTACAAGATTGCATACAAGAACTCCTTTAGTCGGGTTAAATCCCATTTTTAGGTGCTTCTTAAATGTAGAATTAAAGCATGACCTAAACCAAACAACATAAAGTTACATAAGTCCAAGATCATGGAGTATGTAGAAAAACAAGAGGATACAGATGCAGCAGCTGTGAGAGCTCACTGTCATTCCCAACCTTTGGAAAAGAAGCCCTCAAACAACCAATGCATACAAATACTAAACCAAGCACAGCCACTTCATGTCCCTTTAAATGGGCAACTCATACTTCTTCAAAGGAAGAGAAAAATCTACATTCACATGGGAGAACAAGAGACATTGACCAATTGGAAACGGATTCAACAATGAGTCAAGAGAGATGGTCAAAAAGTTGATTGGTGAATGTGGTTATGTAGATGGGCTTCCATTCAGCTTAATAAAATCACAAATCTAGTGAGATATTGTGAGAGGCCACAGAAAAGCTCCAAAGGTATGCAAGACCTAGTTACAGAGGTTTCTAACCACATTTTTAGCCAAGGAGAAACCTATTATGAAGAATGCCTTGCAACCAGAATTCATAGCAGAAAATGGGAGTCCATCATTTCACATGAGGAAAAAAGTTACACCAGTGTGTCCTCTAGAGGCAGTGTTCCTAAATATGCTTGACTGTACGGGAAAGTGAAGGATGCATGATTACATATGATTTAAAAATCGCAAGAAACTTGTGAGCTGCAACTGTCGCCGAGTTACTCACCCACTTTATTGTGAGCGAATCTTGGGGGATTGCAGGCTCAAACTCACCCTGAGTACTTGATGAGTCCAAGTCTGCAACACAGCTTGAACCTGGAACTCACCTACAATGCAGGATTTTTCTCTTTTTAAGCCCTTCACACCCTCACTTCTCACTCATACAACTATCCTTGCCTTTGAGCTCTTCTTATGGCAATTTTAGGTGATTGTGAAACAAGATTTCGGAGATTTTCGAAGATCTTCTAGGCACTTTTTTTCTCTGTTTTTTCAAGTTCTTTCCAATTAGTTTTACATTTCTATTTTTTTCCGAACAGTTAGAAATGTAATTTTACACATACATTTGTGTTTTACATGCCTTCAAATTAATCCACCCTTCCTAGAGTTCAACATTTCTGAAATATTTTGCTTTTTTCAAAGCCAGGTTCTGCATTTTTATTATTTTCAATGCCAAGGTTTGCAATTTGTATCCTATGGCATCAAGACATGGAGGCCAAAGCATTGGAAACAAGGATGCCACTTGTGACGATGGCATAGCAAAGTGACCCCAGGATCAATTATTTGCAATTATTGCGGTATTTGGAATCGGAAATCCCAATATGGCATGGAAATTAGAGGCAGAAAAAAATAGAGAGATTGTTGGCTACTCTCATGGTCCATAAAATCAACCATATCCACTTCATCGAGCTCCATCCAAATGCAGCCATGGGGATTTTCATTCCATGGAACATTCCAAGTACACAGCCTTCACTTGGAGGTATAGGCTGGAACAAAGAGAAGCATAACAAAGCAAACACGGTCTGTTGGAATTTTTGGTACTATGTCCACCTTTTGTTCAACAGTGTGAGAAGCCTATAATGGGAGAATTTGATCACAACCTTGACTATTGCAGGGAAAGGTTCAAGGTGCCTAGTCCAAATGACTTACTTAAGTGAGTCATTGCTCTTGAAAGTAGTGGCAAATACAAAGATGATTGTGGAAGACAAAAGAAATATTAGTGCAAGGATGGATGGACTATATTTTCAGATGGTTGGACAAATGGAAGGAATGGCCCTCATCGACTTTATAGTAGCTTCAAATGATCAAATGATGTTCTTGAGGTCCATCAACGCCTCCAACAAGGTAAAGAATGTTGAGAATCTAAGTCAATTGTTGGAGGAGTTTGTCCTAAAGTTTGGTATAAAAAATGTGATCCAAGTTGCAATGCATAATGCAGCAGCTTATGTGGTGGCCAGGAGACTACTTGAGGAGAGGCACCCAACAGTTTTCTGGAGCCCTTGTGTTGCACATTGCCTTGATCTTTTATTGGAGCACATTGGAAAACTTGATTGGGTGAAATATGTGATGGAAGACATCGGGAACATCCCAAGCACATTTACAATCACACTTGAGTGCTTACCTTGATAAGGGATCACACCAAAGGATAGGAGCTTGTGCAAGCAAGTACTACACAATTTGTGACTAACTTCACCTTGCAAAGCATTTATGGTTTGCGAACACCTTTGGGCAATTGTTTGTGAGCCAACAATGGATGGATTCTTCTTATTCAAAGAAAATGGACGTAGGGACAATCACAAAAAATTGATGATGTCTTCACATAGAGAGTTAATGAGATCATCAAGGTGGCTGCAAAGTTCTATTTAAATTTGAAATTGAATCCTTTAACGTCACTTTTTTCTAAAGTCTAATTACTAGATATCGTTCATTTTTCTTTTAGCTTTTATTTTTTATTGCAACTTTAATTTGTTTGTAGATGTTTAAACAATTAGTCAAAGTATTGCGCTAGGTGGATTGGCAGAAAAACCCAATGAAGTACCTCTAAGAGGCCATTGACAAGGCCAAGGAGGCCATCCAAATGTATTACATGGGTAACAGAAGAACACTCAAACCCAAACATTATTGATTGAAGGTGAAACAATCAACTCCACCAACCCCTCCATGCAATGGCATACTACCTCAAACCATTTTTTTTTTCCACATAGACAACTTCAAGGCTATTGACACGGAAGTTATGGAGGGCCTCACAACATGCAATGAGAGGATGATGCCTAAGGAAGAGGTTAGGAACCAGATTATTATACAATCGTAGAGATACAAACATGCAAAGAGGAGGCTCTCTCTTTTCATCACTAGCTATTCAAGGGTGAACCACCCAAGCACCAAGAAATGAAAAATCTCAAACTTCACTTCACTTCAAATATTTAATGTGGGCAACTGTTGCTTACTAAAAAACTTGTGAATGTCTATTTTGCAATTGATTGGCCGGAAGATTGGGGCACAAAAACCTCAAATTGAAATCTTCAAAAGCTAGATCAATGAATCTTGCCCCAACCTTGTAGCACTTTTGGATGTGAATGCACTTGAAGCTAGTTTGATGCCATTTGCATGAAGAAGCACAACAAGTTGACACAAAAGTGCCTCAATGGCCTTGTCTTCATTCAATACAATATTCACCTTCTCTCAAAAAATGTGGAGAGCTCATCTAACAATCATGAGGTGATTGGCTTGGATGATATTGATGCATATAACAATTGTGATTATCTAAGATGAGGACCCCACATTTACAAAATATGAGATTGAGAGGCAAGCAAAAAAGAGTGCAGCAAAAGCAAAAGGCGCTAGATTAGATAACATCATCTTTGACAATGATGGTGATCCAAAGGTTGAGTCACTACCTTCTAGATCAAGTAATACTCCATCCATCACTAGGTGTATGCCGGAAGCAAAAAGTATAAATTATTGTAAGTTGTATTGAATTGTAATTTTTGGTGATGATTTCAATCATCATGAGATTCACATCAAATAATCAACTGTCGTATTTGTACATATGAGATAATGTACTCTTTTTTATTCAAATCTAATAGAAAACACTTCCCAAACATTAAACAAATTCATTTCATGTCTTTTTAACCAAATTTTGGACAGAACGCTGACTTCAAGTCAAAATTAGGTCTATCGAGTTGTGAGTTTTTGAACTTTGCCTGATTCACTGATGGCATTCTCATAAAGGCTCTACTCTATGATGAGCTGGACTAAGATATTCCATTCAAAGAGTTACCCCCAACTTCCTAAATAGGGTTGCATTGATAAGAAACAAAAAGAGAAAATTCTAATTCTACAAAATGATTGTGGGCTGATGTTCACTATGATATTTTGAATTATGTAGCATTCTTTCATTTTGGTTTGTTATAATATTGATTATGCACATAACATTGATATTATGACTTCTTCTTTTTCTATTTTCTATGTATAATATATCATGTAGAGAGTTTTCCACACCATATTGAATCCAATGTCCCAAAAAACCAGTGTTTCCCATTGCCGTAAACTTTTCCTAATACTATAGGTATTAATTATTCCTAAAACTAACATGCATGGCATCAAAAAAAGACTTTGAAAGTGTTCCAATGGAATGAAATAAACATGAAAAAAAGAAATCCGCCTTTATCAAATGGGATCAAAACTGTAAAGTTAAACCTAAATAATTTATCTAGCCATCACCTACCAATAATGGGGCACTTTGGGGAACAACAAACTAGTTTCAAAACCCAACAAGCAGGCTCCTTCATGCAAATGTGACTTCCATTCAAATGCAATGAAGTGCAAAATGATGGAGGAGTTGACTTTTGATAATTCAGCAATCCTGTATTGGATTGGTTCAAAATGAAAGGAGATGAGCTGCTAGGCTTCCTACATAAAAATATCAAATTATTGGAGGACAATCTGCTACTTAATTATTATTGGTCCTATGCACCTAGACAACAAAAAAAAGAACTAAGATTAAGGCCATTCAATCTTATCAGTGAGCCACTTTTAATCTTACTCGGAGATTGAAAAAATTGTTAAAGTCTCCACAAGGACTCATAGGAGCAGAGATCTATTTGCAACACCAAATAACCTTCCTCACACAAGAGAAGCATCAAAGAATACTATACTGCCAATAACGATACAACATGCAAGATATAAGATATGTAATGTACACAAGAAGCCTTGCGAATAAAGGGAAGGTGAGAACTAAGAATGTAGAAATGAAATGACACACACAAATAAGTATCATTAGTGTACCTTAAAAGTTCCCTAAGTAAACTTAACAACCTAGGTGTAAATAGGTCCTAGAAGAGAATTGATTAGGGAAATAATCTCATTCACACCAACACACACCTTAAGTGCAACTTAGGTAGGAACAAACAAATGCAAAGATGCAAGGATGGATCTTGACAACAAAGCTTGCTAAGGTACCCTTGTACAAACAATCTCTCACAAACTTGTGCAAAGAAAACATGAAAAGGTGAAGAACTCAAGAACCCTCAAGGGCAACTTCCTTCACCTCAAGCATCGATTACAATTGAAGATTATGAGGCAACACCAAAGGCTTGGTGACAATGTCCACAACCTACTCCTTGGTAGGCAAGTACTCCAAGCTAAGAATATCCTAGATGAGTTGCCTGATGAAGTGCATGTGGATCTTGATATGCTTAGCCCATTGATGCTCCACTGAGTTGAATGAAATGTGAATAACAATCTAATTGACACACCAAAAAGTGGTGAGACGATCAGGAGGAAATCCAAACTCGGTCATCAACTATCAAAGCTAAAGGATCTCTAGCTATCCAAAACTACACGTCAATACTCAACCTTTATCGATGATAATGCAATAGTTGTCTATTTCTTGCCTAACCATGCAACCAGACCAAAACCAAGGCAAAAGACAGAACCAAAAATAGATTTTCGATCTTCAACATCACCATCCCAACTTGAGTCAATGAAGCCCACAATCTAAGAAGCTCATAATGTGTAGTGAATGCCAAAATGAGACGTGCCCTAGATATACCTCAAGATACAATTGGCTACCTTCTAATGACTCATGAAGCTCCTAAGAGAAACGAGCAACAAGGCCAACCACAAAAGAAAAATCAAGACGATTGTGTGTCAAGTACAAAAGATTGCCAACCAACTACCGATACAAAATAGCATCAATTGTAAAAGTACGACAACTAGTAGATAGTACAACACCTATTTGAAATGGTGTGGGTGCAAGCTTACAATTAGCCATGCCAAGTCTTTGAAGCAATTCAAGATCATACTTCTAAAAAATGAAGATCCCCTCAGAAATCCAGTGAACTTGAACACTAAGGAAGAAACACAAAAGACCAAGATATGTCATATCAAACCGTTCCATCAATGCACATTGGACATTCTGAATCATGGAAGTGGAACTCCCTATGGGAATCAAATCGTTCATCGTATGGAATCAAATTAGAAGATCCTCTCCATGTCTCTAAATGTAAAGTATGGGATTGAAATAGCAACTTGTGAAGCCAAAAGTTATGCATACAATGAATGATGAAACCTACAAACAAGGGAAGATTCTTGCACAAAACCAAGAGGCTACTCCATGTAGATCTCCTCATGAAGATCACTATGCAATAAGGCACCATTCACATCCATCTAAAAGATCCCTATGACACAACAAGAGAAAGTACAAGACGAATGGAATCCATCTTGGCAACAAGAGCAAAGGTCTTAGAATAGTCAATACCCTCAACTTGAGAAAACCCCTTGGGAGCAAGATGTGCCTTGTACTTTTCAATAGAACCACTACTACATATTATCCATACAATGAACGACGAAACCTACATACAAGGGAAGAGTCTTGCACAATAATAGAAGGTCAATCCATGTAGATCTCCTCATGAAGATCACTATGCAAGAAGGCATTTTTCACATCCATCTAAAAACTGGCCATCCCTATAATATAGCTAGAGAAAGTACAAGAGAAATGGAATCTATCTTGGCAATAGAAGCAAAGGTCTTGAAATAGCCAATACCATCAACTTGAGAAAACCTCTTAGCAACAAGACATGAAATGTACTTTTCAATAGAACCATCTACTACATATTCAGTGCGGCACACCCACTTGCACCAAACCAACTTTCTACCCTTTAGGAGAGAATAAGATCCCATGTATGATTCCTCATGAAGGAGGAATACTCCTCAACCATAGTACTATCCCACTCAAGAATACCTATAGCACCTAAAAAATTTTGAGGATCGGCTACTCAAAAGACTAATTCTTGAAGTTTATGAATGAGTGTGACCAGCATTTGTGTGATCACCAACAAGAGGTCTAGCGTCCTTGAGAGTGGCGTAGGCCCAATGAGGCAAAGACTATGCAACAAGAGGAGGTGGATCAAAACCATCATCTAAATTTCACTCAAGAAGCAAAACATCCTCAAACAATGAAGAAGGTGGAATAGGTAGTGATGAAGCAAGGGATGGAGTATCCATTATGAGAAGAACTCATCAAACTGAACATCTTGCTGAAAGTAGACATCTCGAGTAACAAAATCAAACAACTTGTAAACCTTTACATCCTCACAATAGCCAACAAAAATCAAAGGTTCACTCTTCTTCCCCATTGCCTTACACCAACCATCCAAAATGAATACTCAAAGCCTCACTACCAAATACTTTGAAAAAGGAAACATCAAGCTTGACATGGGACAAAGCCTCCTTGGAAGTCATATTCTACACTGCCTTGTGAGGCATACAGTTCCGAATATAGTTAGCACAATTGATCGCTACAACCCAAAAGACAAGAGCCATGGACCTAGACTGAACCATACAATTGGCCATTTCATGTAAAGTACTATTTTGCTAGTCAACCATGCCATTTTGCTAAGGAGTGTAAGGAACTTGTCATGCCCCTACCAAAATTCAAATATAGATCGCAGCATATGAGCCGCTAAGAAGTCAATGAAAAGTGACACCAATATCATTGATGAGATAATGCTAATAAAAGTGGCAATAGGGTCATACTAGCAATTTAAGATAAACATAATCAAATTAAAATTAAACTATAATTTACCAAAGGGCAGCAGTTGTGTGAGAAAGGTTGTGACTCTTTCAAAAATAAAATAAATATGGGAGATCATTCCATGAGAAAAAGACATTGATCCATTGAACAAGAATGTTATGACTTATTGCAAGTGAATATTACAACCAAAGAGGACAAACCCCTCCAAGGAAAATTGAGAGATTTAAGGACAAAGACCCTTAACTTCTCCTATCAAGTTATTGGATGAAAACCCATAACTTGACTAGATATAAGGGATAATCATTCAAGGAGAATAGCTGCAAATTGGAAGGAGAATTATAGCATAAAATCAAGATAAATTCTATTTTTAGAATTATGTCATAAGTTATAAATCTGAATATTATAATAAAATTCATAATTTTAGATAAAGTCATGTTTATAAATATATCGCAACTATCATTTTGAGTTAGAATTATCATTTAAAGTCAAAAATAAGAAGTGTCAAAGAAAGAGACATCACAAATGGTATCAAATCTTTGATCCTACCAGCCTATGGGGTAAAGCTAAAATATTGGATACATTCTAGTCAAAAAGACTTGAATGTCTACAAAAGGAAAAGAACATGGATCTTATGCAAGAATTATTGTACAAACTTGAGGCCCCTGAAGTTATTAACCGATATCAAAGTTTGTCAGATCATGCAAAAGCTTGTGTTCCCTTTGATGAGTACTTGGAGGCACTCAGGTACTAGTTTCCCAACAAAAGAGGTTTATATGAATACATAAGAAAAATGGCTAAGGAGGAAATCAAGGAGCAAAATCCAAGAGAATCATTAACTAAAGCAAGAGAGAAGATGGAATCAGAATCACAAGAAATTGCTAAAACCATAGAAGAAGAAGAGCCAATATTGTGTTGAAGAATCAATAATTGCAAATGATGTCCAAGAAACATCCATCCAATTTTCAAGTATAGAAGTAATTGATCCATGTCAAAAAAGATTTGCAAGGTATAGAAACAATTGGACCATGTGATTATGATGTGCAAAATATTAGTTATGCTATTGTCAAGACTAATTTGTCTAAGATTGACCCCCATGAAGAGGAATTGCACATTTATCAAGAAAACTCCATGATGATACATACTGACTACATGCAAGTTAACTAGGGGACATTTAAACTCCCTAGTTCCAAGACTGATGGGCTTTTTGATGGGTTAGTTTGTCATCATGAGGAGACTTTTGGTTTACCTCTTGGAAAGACCAACAGGGACATTGAAGAACAATTGATACATTCACCATGTTGTCATCCCACAACACTTGAAGTGAAAATAGATATAGTCACCCCAAGGAGCATGATGCTAATTGAGGTAAAAAATATAACCTCTAGTGAAGGACGCCTAGATCTCTTTATTCAAATACAAAATCAATTTTGCACAAAGGAGTGGGATCTTGGTGTTCACAACACTTCCATAATTCATCACGACGGAGGATGCAACATTTTTTTATCATTTTGGATGTCAACAATGACAATCAAGAGTTTGTATTCATTACTCAAGATCCATGGTGAAAATGAAATGAGATAAGAACTTTGTGATATTTCTGGAAACTCTCTAATTGGATTAGTTATAGCATGTGAGAACCTCGAAAGTGAACCAAAAGAATATAAAATCATTTCCAAAATGGACATTGCATTTAAGGTCATAGATGTTTGTCATGCTTCTAATTCTCATCTTAATATATGGGAAGCTCACCCTTTTGCTTTGACTCAAAGAGATATCCATGACACTGTGCAAATGTTGGGCCAACCAAATCGGTCCTTTGCAAATACAATTGTTGCCAAAAAGAGAATTTATTTTCAGATTGACGATTCCTCTACTTGGTTTTAAACTGTGCTAAAATTGCAAGATGTCTTTGAGTTTCTTCTCTTTGAGGATGAGAGAAAACTTATCTTAAATTACGAACCTTGCCAATTTCCAACTCTTGGTTTTGTTGTTGAGAGTTATTGGGAAAGACAAGTACATGAGCCCAAAGAATACTGGACAATAAATTGTCCTCATACCTTAGGCAATTGTATCAACCTTACAACCTCAAAGGACTATATAGACAATTTGGTTAAGGCAAGTATACTATTCCTAACTATCCAAAGACATCATTGTAGTACAAAGCAAACATAACCAAGACAATGATAGAAGCGTCACTTGGAGCAAAGTTTCCAATTCCTAATTATATCAGAGGGTCGACACAAAAGCTAATTACATCACAAGAAGAATCAATGACTAGAGACTACAAATCTACAAGGTTGATTCAAGATCCTAGTAATTCCAAGAGCATCCTAGCTTGTGATTGCTTGAGGTCAAGCAATCTTGGGAAGGGCAAACTGTCATGCCCCCGCTGAAATTCAAATCTAGATCACAGCATGTGAGCTGCTAAGAAATCAATGAAAAGTGGCGCCAATATTATCGATAAGATAATACTAATAAAAGTGGCCCTTAGAACTAGGAAGTGCATACCATTGGAAGATTGAGCCATCAAAGCTTGGCCCTTAGAACCAGGAAGTGCATACCATTGGAAGATTGAGCCATCAAAGCTTGGCCCTTAGAACCAGGAAGTGCATCCATCTGAATTAACTTGGCCTACTCCCTAATAAGAAACTCACAAAACAACTCAAAGTCATGCATCTTAAATTCTTTCCCTAGAGCATCCACAATAGAAAAAAAAGTAGACAAAAACCCCTGGAATGAACCCTTCAATTTTGACAGAATCAAGAAGATGTATTCCTTATCAGTTTTATCATGTCCACATCCTTTAAATCGTGACAAAATCAATTTGAAATTTGCAAGGAAATCCTGAATGATTGGGAAATCGTCTGGAGAGAGTGATGTCAAATTGGCCTCAAATTGCAAGATTCGAAATTCATTAACTATACCATACAATTCATCAAATCTATCCCAAAATTTCTTAGATGTTGTGCACTCTACAATATGAAACAACAAATTATCAAATACATGTAATCACATGAGCCCCATGGTTTCATCTAATTTGTTCTTATAAGCAAATTTTTCAAATTCTTTAGTGAATTTAGGTGGTTTTTCAGTTAGCATTTGCCAAAGTCCCTTAAATTTTGGTAGTTGTCTCATTTTTAATTTACATGTGTGATAGTTGTCTGGAGTGAGAATCTTAGTAGTCTTGGATTCCACCATTACTAGTCAAGCTGAAAGTTAGGCATTTGGAGCAAAATCTGAAAAAATTACCTACACTACTACGAAGTGCTTGAAACTAGCTCTTCAACACATATTTAAACACAAAAAAAGACCTCCATGGGTGAAAGTTGTGCCTATGAAAAAAAATGCTCCTTGTAAGCACGTCGGTGAAGTGGCTCATGGGCTGAGTTCAAGCGGAGGTGTGGCTCTTGAAGAGCACACACTTATATTGAGGGGGGGTTGAATCAATATAAGAACAATTTTAAACTTTTTAGAAACTGAATAATCAAAACTTGATAGTGCAAATGAACCATAAGCAAAATGAACACCAGTTTTATGTGAAAAACACTTTTGGGAAAAAACCACGGCAAAATATTTGCTTTTATTAATAAGTAGGCACCAACCTACAGAAGACACCAATCTTCGATTATGAAAGTGAGCACCAACTCACAGCTGAGCACCAACCCAGTACTTCAAAAAATGATAGGCACCAACCTACACACTTACACGTGTAATATCTTTTTAATGAAAGACAAATATCAGCAAACCCCTTCTTTAAATCAGCTTCTTCAAAACTGAACTTTATCTCTGCACTTATCTTCTTGTCCAATTTTGCCCCTTACACCATTTCTCTCCTAATGGCAGCCTTCTTTCTCCTGTCTGCTGCGCTGCTTTTTTTTCACTCACCCCTTTTTTCTATATATTAAAAAAACATTAATCTCCTTTTATTAAACCTATAAGGCACTTGTTATAAGTTTTGCATGAGTGGCGCTGCCTTTTTTTATGCAAGACTTAATTGGACTCCACTGGCACTGCTTCATAAGTGGTGTTGCTTTTTTATTCATGCAAAAGTGGCACTGCTTTTTTGCATGTGCTTTTTGCATGTTGGCGCTGCTTTTTTGCATGCCGTTTTTCTGCTTTTTTATGCTTGACTTAACTCTGCTTTTTTATGCTTTTTTCTGCTGGCGTTGCTTTTTCTTTTTGCATGCTTTGCTTTTTCTTTTTGCATGCAATTATCCGACTCCACGTTTCATGCAACCACTCATTTATTCAACTCCACCTTTCATGCAATATATCGCTGCATGTCCTTTAATATATCATTGCGCGTTTCCTTTGACATCAATAACAATATTCTAACAGCTCTAGTGGCATATCGACGGAAAAATGTTACGGTGGTGGTGAATAGTCAACAAGCATTGGCTAGGCAATAAGCGTTTAGACATTTATCTGTAGTGCCTAGGTGCTAACCCTAAAGAAATACACAAATAGTACAGAAGTCATACAACCAAGGCAAGGAGCTGAAAACACCAAAATATGACTGTCACAAAACTATATAGTGTTTACAATCTATCCTTACAACTTTGGCCCTTCTAGACTCATCTAGCAAAAGAAACGAAGACTCTTGATCACCTATCACTCAATTGTCTAGCAACTAGGTCAATTTAGTTTTTTTTGTTGTTGGGGATATCAAAGTTATATTGATATATGGATGTCCACAAATAGTCCAGTTTAGTCCTTTGGTTTAGACTTGAGGAATTCAACTTGACTCTTGATCTAGTTCCAGTTCTTGGAATTTATATAAAAATTGCAATCGGGTGTTTCAATTCAGTCAATAAAATAAATAATGCTAGTTCCTACCAACGCAAACCAAATTGAATTTAAGTGGGTAAGGCAAGTTTGAAAAATGTTGTTAAGGGTCAATTGTTTGGAGACTAAAGATTACAAGAAAATCAATTGTTTTTCGATGAATTAATTCAAGACTAGCCTTGACATAAATGTATCCATCCATGTGCCACTAAAACACCTTTTTAAGGGGCTTAGATACACAAGACCGCTATCCCCAAATCTCTAGGAATGAATGCTCCACCAAAATCCCTTTTTAGGAAGTTAAGATATGCAAGAGTGAGGAAAGAGGACACCTACGTGCAACAATATTATTTATCAAAATCACAGTTTAAGAGAAAAATAGTATGGGAACACAAACTAGCATACAAGGACACAAACAAGGGACCAAAGGGTGGGCCTTGCACAATACTAGCACCCATCTAAAAGAAATTTAACACATTAGGTAACCTATTAGAAAAAGAAGCATCAAAGTGCTTTTAAATAAATGCTGCAAAGATAGACTTTGATGTTGAACATAATCCCTAACCAATAATATCCAAGTCAATATGCTACAATCTGCAAGATATTTTGGACTCCTAAGGAGGGGCAGCTAAAACTAATTGCAATTTCATAGCTAAAGATAACCAAGGTGGTGAGGGGTTTGGGAATGCTATGTGCCAAGTGATTTTGGTCTTCTACAGAGGCTTTAGGAAAACCTCAAAGTTCAAACAATGTGATTGGGCTTGAATGATAAAACTATTACTTGGAATGGATCTAGGTATGCCTAATTAAAGTTAGAAATCAAGAGAAGCTTTTGAGAAATTGTGTCCTACATTGGAGAGAGATATCACTACTGATGGAAAATCTTATATAAGAAACTTGGACATTAAGCAAAAATTTTGACATTTGAGAGTTAATTTGGTCCCGAAAATCATTAAAACGATTATATAACTTCGTCACCCTTACAAATGATGATTTAAATGATATAAACATCAACAATAAGGATGGTAAGCCCGATATGAAGCAAACCAAAAGGAAAATAGTTCCATATGACAAAAAAGATCAAAAGGCTGGTATTTCTCACTTTCAAACACATGAGAATCATATGTAAAGTGAGAGGAACTAGTGGTGAGGATGTTGTTTGAAAAATGCTGACTATGTTGTATTTTGATTGTGTTTGTTTAGTTTCTCTTCGTCAAGCAAGACTTAGATTTTTGAAACTTTTAACTCATGATAAATGTTTAAGTTACAATAGTTCAGATATCTTAAATTTATCTCCCTGAAAAATGCCTGAGATATCAAACTCAAGGCACCTTCTCTCAGTTTTTTTCAGATAAATATATTTAAAATATCTGAGCTAATGTCCTGACAAGTTCCTATCTTTTTTGAACACATAGAAGGATTAATTAATGCAATTAACAAATTTACACGACCATTATAACTCCTTATCCCAAACATGCAAAGACCGCTATTACACCCACTCCTGTTAAACATTAACTCATTTTTACTGCCAAAATTGCAATTAATATTTTGATTAATAATAGTAATCACGTTTGATACTATAATATGTATGTATTCATTATTTGTTAACAACGTGTGGGTTACACACCACCAGCCAGCCAGCCATAACTGTGGGTTACACCCCTCAGTGTACTATGTAATTTCGTAGATATTTTAATATAGATATTTCTGCCTTGGGAATTTAGAAAGATACAGCCTCCATAGGAAAATAACATCATGGCCTAATATCAATGATCCCAAGGAACGAACAAAATAAATTCATGCAATCTCCAATAAAAACCATGGTCAAGAATCGAGATCAGAAGCTGTCATACAACTTAGTTTAGAAATCTATTTCAAATACAATGAAGCGGACAAAATTGGTCGAATGTAGCAACTGTCTCTTACGCAATAATTTCAGAAATTGAAAAGCTAACCAATCGAATCCATTGACCCCAGAAACACTCTTGGTTTACAGATGGTAAAAGAAAAATAATAATCAATAGATTAAGAAAAGGTTTACATAACCTCCAAACCTAAACTACAAAATAGCCTCGCATTAGCCAAATGGAGGTTAACAAAGACATTTGAACGCAATAAAAGAGTTAGAACAGAAGGAACCAGCCCTACAAAATGTGGATTATATACAAGGTGCACTACAAGTGCAGAAATTCAAATTGCACGAATTGGTTGAGAAAAGACACCTAATGGCATACACATTCTACTATTTCCAAGGGGCAAACTATGAAATTACTGTCATTTTGAACCAGTGAGATTCAGAGCTCAAATGATAACTGCTGTTGACCGGGTAAAGCTTCAATAGCAGGGGCCTCGTTTGTTATTTGGGGCATCCAACACCGGAAGTAATAAACATCGTGCCGGCAGTTTACTCTAAGCCCATCGAAAGCTGGGTCGCGGTAAAATTCTCCAGCAGGGTCTAGATAACAGTTCCTGGCCTAGGCCAGATCAGTGGCCCGAAGATTACAACTAATTACAAGAGGAATCGGCCCACGCACGGAAACCCAACCTTGGAATTCATATAAACAAGAAGAAATGTAGCGCAGCTAGAGCGAAAGTCGATGGCAGAATTACCTTGGGGGATTGCACGGGACCTCGGAGAGCGCAGAGTAGGAAATGCAGCAAATTCTCTCCAACTCGGGGGTTGGAATGCCTGAACAAGCCCACCTTGGGCAATCCACCCCCTCCTACAATAGAGGGATCCCACCCCAGAAGCAAACAATTTGTGTACATGGCCGCTTCCATTTCGAATTCCCGTTCTCTCTCTCTGTCCCGCTCCTTGTCCTTCTCCTTCTCCTTCTCCTTCTCCTTCTCCTTCTCCTTGGGCGTTTCCATTTCGATTTTCACGCGATCTCTATGCCCCTGCCGCTGTAGGAGGTTTCTTTATTACTCTCAAAGGACTTTGCCCCCGGCCGGCTTTAAATCAACATCTCTTTCACTTTGATGGCACAGTGAGAGTGAGGTTTGAACGAGTATATCCTTCCAATTCCCTGATATGCAGAAATTCCGCTTAAAATCTACCGCCCAAGGTGAAGAAATAATGGTAAACATGAGACAGGACGTCATTATCATTTTCTAATTTTGAATGATGGACGATCGTAACGTACCATCGTTTGGAGTGGGCTAAACATAGATAGCACCCCACAACTTTATTGTGTTTTCTGCATTGAAGACCAAGCAAGGTTGTCCACAACCCAAACTAACACTAACGTAATTGTCTACCTTTTTTGGTAGACCAGAAAAACATCTTAGTGCTCGTTAAACTCTTATTTCCTAAAGCTAAACCTCTATTAAATGGTTAACATGTGTAATATAATAATTTTTAACTTTTTTCTAGAGTTTGGAAAGATTAAAGAAGGTTGAGATTTTGTAGGGGTTTCTTTTTAAATTTGATTGAGTATTTTTTAGAATTTTAAGTTTGTAGGTATGAGTTGAGTATTATGTGATTTTAGGGGGAAGTTGGTGAAAGGTGGTTTCTTCTTTTTAGATCTAAAAATTAATAATGAGGTAAAATGATTTGTAATGGTGGAAGATTTAAACATGATTGTTTTGGTTGGTTAGAAGAAGTTGATTGTAGAAGGTGATTCTTTATATATTACCCCCAATTTTATGTATTTTGTGCATTGAAGACTAAGAAAGGTTGTCCACAACCCAAACTAACACTAACGTAAATTATCTACCATTTTCAATGGAATGGCAAAACGTCTTCAATCCTTCCTAAACTATTATTCCCTAAAGCTACACCTCTATTAAATGGTTAACACGTGTAATATATTAATTATGTATTTCTTCCTTTTTTCTTCCTTGTGAATGAGATAATTGGCAAGAGTTTGGTTAGGAGAAATTAAATAAGGTTGAATTTTTTTAGGGGTTTTTCAAGCTAAGTTTTATAGTTTGATCGAGTTTTTTTTTAAATCTTGGGTTTGTATGTATGAGTTAAGCATTGTGTGATCCTAGGGAGTAGTTGGTGAAGGGTGGCTGCTTATTTTTAGATTAAAAAATTAATAATGAGGTAAAATAGTTGGGAGTAGTGGAAGGTTTAAACATAGTTGTTTTGGTTGGCTAGAAGAAATTGATTATGGAAGGTGAAGCTTCAGTTGTAATTAACAATTGAATAAATGGTCTCCCAAAACATGAAGTTCCTACCTTAATGGAAGAGGCTCTTGGCCCTTACATGTGTTTAGAAGACATTTTTGCATGCAATGTTACAAACAATGTAATTAGTGGTCAATTTTTAACTAATTATGTGAGCCCCCTTTTGACCAAAGATAATGATTGAGTGGAAGCTTGGGAGGGACCAACCACCTTTTTCTTGTTTTCTAAGAGCCCACCTTAATTTTGCCGTGCTCTTAATGCTTTTAGAAGTTTGATTATTTGTTATACCAAAGGTAGTTCAACTTTTCTCTATATGATAATCCCAAGGATTAATTGGATGGCAAGGTTATCATTAGCTTACAATTTACAAATGGGTACCCTATTTATCTGGTTATTAATGGCCTTTTTTATCACTATTCTTTATAAGTTTTGTTCCTCTTGTTGGATTATATAGAAGTGGGTTTTGAAGTAATGGCTAAGCATTTGCGGAATGTATAATAGATTCCAAACCCATTCAAGAATGGATTTTCCATGTGATTTTACCTGAGATAAAAAAAAAATATAGTATATTGGGTTAGACTAGCATAATTAGGCTAAGGATGATCAAAAACTCTTAGTTCTTAGATTTTATGAGGGGCTACCATTCCTAAGGAAACTCTAACAGTATTCCTTTAGGAGGAAATGGCAAAATTTTCTTAGGATTTGAATGCGGTGGTTAATACTAAATATTAGCCATGAGAATGAAAAGCCAAAAATATCTAGTCCTTTCTAATATCCCCTCTTAAAGTGAGTGGCCAAAAATATACAGCACATTCCTAGAGTCAAGAAATGGTTGTCTCGAGGATTTAAATCAAGGGTTTTAATTATATATGTGATTGGGGAGGCACAAGATTGTGGCATTGAAGATTGTGTTTTATACCTAGATGAAAAATCCCTTATGGTCATTGATTAAGTTATTTTAATTTGGTTGTTTAAGGGCTTATACCTGTAATGTCGTAAAATTGCACCCCTTGCAATTTCACATGCATTTTGTATTTGCTTTAGTGTCCACTCCCTTAGCACTTGTGTAGGCTCATTTTAGCCCTTACATCAACCATTTCCCCCTCTCAATATGCTCAGGACCCCTTTTCAGCAGCTACCTTCGTGTGTCAGCTTTGTGTCAAACCTTGTGCTTCTCTTGTTCTCATCGTTTTGTAACGTGATATGTCTAGACACTAGCATGCCGCACGGACGTCTGCATGCCACACTAATGTCTTGTGACATTTCAACATTCAAACGACTATTTTTGAACATGTTTTCCACTTGTCAACTACTTTTGTTAGTGGTAACGGCCCGGGACGCTTTGTAACCGCTCAGGAAGCTTCTTTTCCCTCTTATTCTATCTTTAAATGCTATCTTTTCAATTCATTTCCCTCTTTGAATATTTCTAGCTTTGGCTTTGGCCTTTTCCTCTTCTCTTTGCTATCTTGCTTGCACAGCTCTTGACAACTTGCTACAAAAACACTCTTGCATTCTCACGATGCCCTCTACAACTCTCTTAGCTCTCGCAACTATCTCTCTCTTTGGCTTCCTTAAACCTTGCAGTTGATATATTTCTTACCTTGTGCTTGCAAGCATCTTTGGATTTCTCACATCTCCTATCCATTGCATCTCTACTTCATGCTACAGGTCTCCTTGAGCGGTGATTGCTTTTATTACTTCATATATGCTTACTTTGTAAATTTTCTCTATCTATTTGGTTGTCTGTGGAGGTGGGAACACCAAAACAGGGGTTTGACTAAGGCAAACCCCTATACAACCCCAACATTTTCTCTCAATCTTATGTATGCAAGTATTGAAGATATTTCCTTGCTGGAGGCTTCATTACTTGGGTTGTTGTGAGCAATTCCTATATCTTATTCTCTTACTTTATCATTTATGCTTCACTTTATTTTATTTTCATTATATTATGTTACTCTCTCGCACTCTAGAAGTTCTTAGTAATTAGATTGCTAGTAGATGCTTTGTCATTTTATGTCATATTCTCAGTTTCTGGTTCATATGAGACACCAATGCACCTTTAGGTTTCCAATGCGTCACATTTTCATCCTTGTTCTATGTTGTCGTCCTTTGGTCAAGAATTCGACAATCTATCCAAAAAACCTCTATGACCTACTCTTTCTGATTCTAGAACTCTTGCTTTGTTCCTTGAGGTAGTTTAGGCCAGTTCACCCCTTGGGATTCTCTTGAGAATAAAGAGACTCATGAGTAGTGAATCCCCTTTCTCTACATTTTGGTGAACCAAATCTGAAAACACCTCCCATATCTTGTTATCAAACTGATGCATCAACCTTCCGTCGATTTGTTTATTCATCATTTATTATATTTAGCTTACTATATTCAAAATGAATTTTATAGCCTCTTTTATTAGTCCAGTTTCTGATTTTATTCAAAGTGTTAATGATGTTCCATTTCATGCATGTGATGGTGACTTGGCTTTACCCATGTCACTCAATATCTTTGATCCTTCTCATGAAATTCGTCTTGCTTCGGAGGATATTTTGCTGCAAGAAGATGAAATCATTGATACTTTTCTTAATGTTACCCTACCTTCTCTTCATTCTAATACACTCTCTTCTAGAGATGATCCATTAGTGAATAATGAATCTCTTCTCTATTCCAATACACTCTCTCCTAGAGACAATACATTAGTGAATGATGAAGTTCCTCTCACATCGGATCCTTAAAGGATGGATGTTGAGAATATTTCTTCAAATGATTCCTCTATAAGTTGTAAGGAATCTGTAAATATAATCTATGTTTTTTCCACCCCTCAAAGGCCTAAGAGACTTGTTATTTATCTAACTTCAACTAGTCCTTCTCCTAAAAGGATTTGTTCTATTAATGGTGTTCCATTTGATAGTGATTCTCCTGATCTTTCTAAGGCTCATTATTATAGAGTGGTAGCCCATACTTATAATACTAGAAGGAATAAACAAAATTTTAATCAACCTACTTATTTACCACCTTCTCAACCAAGCCTTCCTCAAGCACCTAAACCTACAACTAAAGCACCCGATGATTACGATATTGTCGAGCAGCTTCGTGCTACTCTGGCCAAGATCTCACTATGGGACTTGTTTTAATCTGTGTTGGTTTATCAAGGTATGCTTCAGGAAGCCTTGCAAAAGATCCTTTTTCCTTCTTCTACTAGGCCAACGGATGTTAATGCGTTGATAGCTCATATTCATGCGAATTCGTCGAATATTACGTTTTATTCATAAGAACTCCCACCTCAGAAGTACAGAAGCGAGTAGACCCTCTAATGATCATGCTAACATTAATAATATTGGCATTAGACATACACTCGTTGACACTAGCTCGACGCTCAATGTATGTAGCATTGATCTATTGCCTAAGATTAATATCGATTCTTCCTCTCTAACTACTTCTCTTGTTATTCATGGGTTTGATAATGTTGGTCAGAAACCTTTAAGCACAATAGTATCGCCTTTAAGGTTGGGACCCATTATAGTACCCACCCTTGTATATGTTATATCAGAAAAGTTGCCTTATAATCTCCTCCTCGGTAGACCATGGGTTCACGCTATGGGTGCAGTCCCAATTACCTTGCACAAATCTATTAAGTTCATTTGTAACAATCGAGTAGTCATAGTCAGGGCTGACCCTGATGTTGTGCACTTATGTGAGATGGCAGCTGTTATTCGGGCTTTGGTTGTGCCTACTCTTATCCCTTCAGTGTCTTCTCACACGTTGACTTCTACTCCAACAATACATGTTATAGAGGATACTCTTGAGACAGATGTCCTTGAAGAAGATCCTTCTGAAGCAAGAAATCTTAAGTCTACCTCTTCTCAAGAGAATGCATGTCTTGGTGATGATTGGGGTTCTTTAGACTTTACAAAATCCTTCATTGGAGAATATAAAGTCAACCCAATCCACTTAGTCCTTCTGATAACATCATCCAAACCAGCTATCAAAGATGATTATTCTTCTACATCGCGAGGTAATGTGAACACAAATTGTAATGTTCTTAATGTTGATCATCCCCCCTCTGAGGAAGATGATCATGCTTCTACTGAAATTCCTATCAAGAAGGTTGATGGTGATCTTGTAGAGGAGTACAATCCCCATTGTTGGAATAATGCTCTCTATGAAGATCCTCCTCCTCAAGATTTACAAACACGTTATGGCCCTGGCTTTAAGCTTGTCTCTAAATATGTTTATGGGCGTAAAGTTGTGGGTGTAACAAACAAGCCATTCAGGTCCCTATAGAATGTGTGCCCCGCAAGCATAATTTGGGACTTGGTTGCTCGAATGAACAATCTAAACATAAATTGTGGTTGAATGTTGACATGACTTCCACTCAACCTCCTCCTCTCAGATTGATTCATCTGCCATTATCTGATGTCTTTGTGTCTTCTTCTTGTGAGCAATCAAACTTTTCCCCACAAGAGAAAGGGTTGCTTCCTACTCATTCTTTGTAGATGATCAAGAGCATATTTTGTTGAGGCTTCTCAAATCCCACTTAATTACTCTTCATCCTCCTACACATAAGAAATTTCATAAGCATGATAAAGCAAAGCATTCTTTCTATGCATACCATTGAGTGCTTGACCATTCCACTAGTGAATGTAAGGCCTTGAAGGATAAAATACAACAACTTCATGATTAAGGTGCCATCACTCATTTGTTTGTTGATGCACCTGCCTCTTCTTCAAATGACAAGTGATATTGAGGTCTATCTCTATCATGTATCTTCTAAATTATCTTCCATGGCTCTCCTCCCTTGTGTGCTAGGAGCAGTGACAACTTGTTCAAGAGATGTGTGTCCTTCTTAAGGACCCCCTCTCTTATCTCTATCTTTCAATTGAAGTGTCCCTTGAGTGAAACCCTTTTTCTTTTTAAGGGTTCCTAAGGGACCCCCTTTTAAATCTTTTATCTCAAATGAATTCATTGGCATCTAGCTTGGGGGCAACCTGACTAGACCTATCTTTTATGTGACTATCCTACAATGCAGCTTGTAGTAGCCATAGGTTCTTCTAATTAGTATTTCTCTGCAAGGCCAAGAACCTGTAGAGCTCCTTTGCATCAAGCTTGCTTAACATGTTTGGTTTTTGGATTAACATGTTGCTTTGTAGGTGTGCGTGTGAAGTTGCTTTTCAATCAACCTTGCAGGACCGAGCACATGTACAGACCAATCAGACTCTACAGAGCCTCTTACATCAGGCTTCCCTCAGGAGAGATTACCTGGGATGCCCTCTTTGTAAGTCCAAGGACCTATAAAGCGCTTCCATCATATGAGATTTGTTCATCATTGGTTTGCAGGCCTCTGGTGCACTTTGTTCAACTTTGTAGCTCTGAGGACCTACAAGGCCTTTTTTTCACCTTCCGTAGGTTGTGGATTTGTGACGCATTTGTTCAACCCTCTCCTCAGGACTAAGACCTATGGAGCCATCTCTCTTGGAATTTTCATTCCTTTCTAGCTCCTCCCTCTTTCTCTTAAATTCTCTTCTCTCTTCTCTTCTCAAATTGTATATATTGGATCAAACATCTATATCCTTCTTCATCCTCAGTATATACTTCTTTCTCTCTTTGAAATTGGTTGCTTCCCTAACTTTTGGGTGCATTCTTCTTGAGAAGTAACCAATCCTTACATTCTTCTATATGTTATTTCTTAATTTGGGGATGACGCATAGTATTGAGACAACCTTTTACATCGAGGTATCTTTCACTTTGCTAACTCAAATCTTTTAGTTTGTTGTGTGCCTGTGTGTATGTGCTTTTATGTTCTAACCCTGTGATGTAGTGTCTTTTTATGTTATAACATTTTTGTCTTATGCAGGTCTTTCTTGTCTAATGTGTTTTTTTTTAAGTCTTCAGCCTAGGGGAATGCTACCTTGGTTTGAAGAGTTGTCTACTTCCTCTACAATATCCTTTTGGAATCATGATGTTATTTATGTTCAGTAGATTTCCTTTAGTGTGCATATTAGTGTAGATTCATATGTCTGGTAAAGTGGGGAAAAAATGTAATGTCATAAAATTGCACCCCTTGCAATTTCACATGCATTTTTGTATCTGCTTTAGTGTCCACTCCCTTAGCACTTGTGTAGGCTCATTTTAGCACTTGCATCAACCTTTTTCCCCTCTCAATATGCTTAGGACCCCTTTTCAGCAACTACCTTCGCATGTTAGCTTTGCGTCAAACCTTGTGCTTCTCCTATTCTCATCATTTTGTAACGTGATATGTCTAGACACTAGCACACCATGCAGACGTTTGCACGCCGCACTAATGTCTTGTGACATGTCCACTCCTTTAGCACTTGTGTAGGCTCATTTTAGCACTTGCATCAGCCTTTTTCCCCTCTCAATATGCTCAGGACCCCTTTTCAGCAACTACCTTCGCATGTTAGCTTTGCGTCAAACCTTGTGCTTCTCCTATTCTCATCATTTTGTAACGTGATATGTTTAGACGTTTGCACGCTACGCAGACGTTTGCACGCCACACTAATGTCTTGTGACATTTCAACATTCAAACGACTATTTTCGAGCATGTTTGCCACTTGTCAACTGCTTTTGTTAGTGGTAACAACCCAAGACGCTTTGTAACCACTTTGGAAGCTTCTTTTCCCTCTTATTCCCTCTTTAAATGCTATATTTTCAATTTATTTCCCTCTTTAGATATTTCTAGCTTTGGCTTTGTCCTTTTCCTCTTCTCTTTGCTATCTTGAATGCATAGCTCTTTACAACTTGCTACAACAACACTCTTGCATTCTCACATTTTCCTCTACAACTCTCTTGGCTCTCATAGCTATCTCTCTCTTTGGATTCCTTAAGCCTTGCAGCTGATATTTCTCTTACCTTGTGCTTGTGAGCATCTTGGGATTTCTCACATCCCCTATCCATTACATCTCTACTTCATGATACAGGTTATCCTCCTTGAGCGGGGATTGCTTTCATCACTTCATATATGCTTACTTTGTTCACTTTATCTATCTATTTGGTTTTCTATGGAGGTGGGAACACCAAAACAGGGGTTTGACTGAGGCAAACCCCTATACAGCCCCAACATTTTCTCTCAATCTTATGTATGCAGGTATTGAAGATAATTCCTTGCTGGAGGCTTCATTACTTGGGTTGTTGTGAGCAATTCCTATCTCTTATTCTCTTACTTTATCATTTATGCTTTACTTTATTTCAGTTATGTTATATTCTATTACTCTCCCGCATTTTGGAAGTTTTTAGTAATTAGATTGCTAGTAAACGCTTTGTCATTCTCTGTGATATTCTCAGTTTATGGTCCATATGAGACACTAGCGTGCCTCTAGGACTCCAACGCACTGCATTGTCATCCTTTGGCCGAGAATTCGACGATCTATCCAAAAAACCTCTATGACTTGCTCTTTCTAATTCTAGAACTCTTGCTATCTTCCTCGAGGTAGCTTAAGGAAGTTCAACCCTTGGGATTCTCTTGAGAATAAAGAGACCCATGAGTAGTGAATCCCCCTTCTCTACAATACCTTATTATTTTTAGTTTTTTTTGTTGGGATCATTTTTGGTGAGTGTGTCCATGTTTAGCTATATTTGGATTGGGTTAAAAATGTCAAATTTTCTTTGGTATATTGAAACAATTTTTATTTGTAGTTTGTATATAATCACATAGTTTTTTGAATGGTAAAGACCCCAGTAGAAACCTCACCTACCAAAAAAATATTAATTTTCTTTTTTGAGGGGGTTATAGTAAAATACATATGATTATTTTTTTAAAATTATTTCTATTTTCATTCTTTCATGATGTAAGGGGTAAAAGTGCTATGATGAATCAATTATTTCTTAAAAAACTTTATATTTTTATATTTTCACAATGTAAGGGGTAAAAGTGTACACCATACACTTTTACATTTTATTCTCACACAACTTTGAGCATATGCCATGGATATATTAGTGTAATGTTTGAATCAATCTATTTGGTGTACAAACTCACCCATGTCATAGAAATCATGAGCCAAGTTGCACTATAGATCCAACTAGTTTAGACCAATCTTGATCCAAATATTTCTCACCTTGGTCTCAATTGACTGGGTTGCACAACACATCATTCCACCCCATCCAAATTTTAAATTTCTTATTATTCAGTTGACCCTTCTAGAAACCGCTTATTGTCCCCTTGATCCACATGCCAAAAATCTCAAATTTATTAAATAAGAATATATATTTTTAGGCATTCCTAAGTGTTGGTGTTTCAATTCGCACCTCTAGAATGCGGATTAGAAACAAACAACTATGCACATTTAAACTGCTCTCCAAATTAGGAGGGGAAGCTCCATCTTCGCTGATGATGCCTAAAAATAATTCTAAACTACTATCAATATTTTTATTCTTGGCTAAGAGCACAAGGTTATAAAACTCTTTGTGTCGTAGCTATTTTTTCTCTTTTCCAAAACTTCAAACTACAACTAGGCCTAAACTATAGACGCTTCTGACAACTCAAGTAAACTCAAAGCTTGAGAGTTAGAAGTAAACGAGGAATTATTTGATTAAAACAAAATATTAAATAAACTTACTTCCAAATCACACCTAAAGACTCATTATACTTATAAGGTGTGAGCTGAAATTAAGATTATACAAGAAAAACACATAAGAGAAGAAACTGAAAGAGATCGAACAAGTAAATCAGAGCAAAGAAGGTATAAGTTTTCACTTTTCTCTTTTCTCAATTTCTAACAATAGTTACACTTCTGGGACAAAAAATTGTAGCAAAGACAGGCTTACAATGTGCGATCAAACACCAGATTACACTTGACACAAGTTGAATGGTAACTGAACAACAATTTGTTGCAATATAGGCTTACAAATTAGCTCATACAATAACAGTTAGAAAAATAATGGGCAAGGTTGCCCTTATTTATACACAAATAAGGAGTAGGTAACCCTAAAACCTCCTTGCTTTAAGTTGACTAGACTTTCCTACATGCAAGATTTATTTCTAAAACTAACACAAGACAACTAACTAACCACCTAATAAAATAAATTAAATGATTTAAAAGCAAAATAGTTCCAACTATACATTTGATTTTTCTATTTTGCAAAGAATACATAAGCACGAAACAAAAATAGCAAGTTAAAATCAAAAAAGGCAACGAGTTAACTGATGCTTTTAGTTCTATTCTTGGAAATCTTTGCTACCCCAAAAAGGTGACTCATTTCTCTCCAAAAAGCAGAGTCTTGGAAAAAAGCTGACGTCTAGGTTTTGTAGACAATCACACTCTAAAGAGACCCAGTTCATCAGATTTTAAAAAAGTTGAGGGCTTTCGAAAAAAAAGCATATTTTTGGGAATATAAAATTTCCCAATCTTCAACAGGAGCAAAAAGATGGACCTAGATCAATGAAAACTAAAAAATTTGACCACCTATTTCTGAAATGCAATACCTTAGAAGATTAGACGATGAAAAAGTGTGACTTTGTGCTTCCCAGTCCCGAATCCACTAAAAACACTGAAAAAGCACTTTGTTTGAGCCTCCAAATCTTGACGAGAAGAAAATTCTATCTTTCCTTCCTCTAGATGCCAACCTTGAAAATATGAAGAATGAATGCCAAAAGCCTTCTTGAATAGGGTTTGAAGATGAAAAAGAGCTTTCTTCGCAAAAGATCTAAAATTTTGAAGTCTATCCATGAAGATAGAAACTTTGTACGTAAAAAATTGAGTTCGTTTGGACATGCCTTGGTAAAAGCATAAGTATTCGATGACATCATCAAACACGTAAAGATTCAATAGTGTTAGCCATTTTTCTTCATTTTTTGACTTTTGCTTGTTTCTACTTCCAGCGAGGCCTACCTCCGACTTCAATGAGCCAACAATCTAGTATTGCGAACTGATAAAATTAGTTTGACCATGGAAATCTCATGTTTGACCACTATTGAAGTGATCCCCAGCTTCATATCGACATTTGACATCGTCTGATCATGATTGCATACCCCAGAAGTGACTGATGGAGGATGAACTGGAAAGAAGGCATGTCGGGGTTGAAAATATTCCAAGTGTTGAAAACCAAGGTGCCCTTGGCTGATAGGGGTGCCTAGCATCCCATGCCTTAGCCAAATTTTGTTTTTTGTTTTAATTTTTTTGTTTCGCATGTTTCTACCAGAAGCTAGTGACCCCAATTTGGGTGTCGTTTCTTGCTAATTAGTGAATAATAGAGACTAAAAGGTAATTAATCATGCAAGCCTGATCATAACTGAGATGAATTATACCCTTTTCCAACCCCCAACACTGCATCTGACTGATTTTCTAATAACTGGAGCTGGGTTGATGAAGAAGTTTGATGAATTTTTAGGCAAGGAAAAAAATAAACTAAGGCATCAAAAGCTAGGCTCCTCTCCTTGACAGGGGTGCCTAGGTTTCCATGCCTTAGTTAAAAATTGATGATTTTCACTTTTTCTTTGATTTTCTTCATTTTTGTAAAATGCCACCGTTCAATATGCATATTTTGTTGTTTGACAGATCCTTGACACTAGATGATGAATCAACTGAGGAGCCTAAACATAACTAAGATGACCTCCTGCTTTTCCTAGCCTTGGAAACTACTTTTGACTGTTTCTTTGCATAATTGAATTAGGCTGATGGGGAAAATTGCATGCTTTTTGAAAAAAGGGCGAATTTGACTAAGGCAAGAGACCCCAGGTGCCCTTCCTAGATAGGGGCACCTAAGCATGCCAAAGTTAGAATTTTTTTCATAAATTTCACCATTTTCATATTTTCCTCTGTTCCACATGAACTTCACCTTTTCTTGATCGTTGATAGATTGTCGTTACCTGCACAGCATTTGACAGTTTGAATCTTATACATAGTAGTATATAATCCTCCATTGATGACCTTGGAGATCATGCTTTGCCTTCTAAAAAAGAAAAATTAACCCAACAAAGAAATCCTGACCTTTTGACGATTCTGACCAAACCAACCTGATTGGGAAGTATTTTCGACCAATCAAAATTAGTTAGAGCCCTCCAAACAAAGATTCTATTTTTAGAAAGTTTTGCCAGTATCCATTTGACAACTAACTCAAAAAATCCTAAATCAAGTCTATTTTTAGAAACTTTCTATTTTTATAAATTTTGACTTGTGATGAAAGTTTTTGCAAGAATTTGACCACTCTTTATAAAATGGCTTAATGAAGCAATTTTTTTTATTGGGCACAACAATCGGCTTTTTTCTGGGGACCATGTCAGATACTTACGGTATAGAACAACCAAGAATCTCTAGACTTTTAAGCATCGACCAGTGTCTTATCAGTTGGGTATTAGAGTCAATACCATTTCCTAACCACCTATCACAAGACTTTCCCTAAATCACCCAGGACAAGACTTTCTAAAATCACCTATAAGTTGGAACTTCCTAGACCACCTACAACAAGACCGCCTAAAAACACCTAGAACACGACAAAAACTTCACAGAACGGGGAAACACATCACAACATAACACACACATTACAGAAAGGGGAAACACATTACGAAAACAAAAAGGAAAGTACTCCATCCTTGAAGGAATGAAATTCTTCAAGTACTACTCATTGTATGGTAGCGGGAATGGATTACAGCGATGCTACTTGTGCCTGAAAGGCTTCACTTCTCTTCTGAAGAGTATTGCAGGAGACAACTCCTCCAGGATGAAGATTCTCAAGTCTTCATATGCTCAGGAAAAGGAACCCTGACAAAATTTAGAATATGGTGCAAAGAGGGAAGCAGATACCACTGAGGCATCAATTTTGTTATCGTCCATCCTCGAGATGTCTGATGTCGAACACTTCAAACCAGTTGATTGTGTTCCAAACTTGATTTATATAATGTCGTAGGTGATCCTTTTTGACCTAGAAATATCCTTTGATTGGATCATTGATCAACTCTACATCCATTTTAACACATAGGAGTTTGATTCCCATGTCTTCAACATTTTTTAGGCCTAACAAAAGTGCCTCTTTTTCAACTTCAATGAATTTTGATTGCAGGCAATATGCAAATGGGTACAACTGTCATTTAGGGTAGATGATCATTTCCCCTGCTCCTGGACCTATAATTGAACAACCCCCATCAAACTACATTATCCATAACTCTGTATCCTCTCTCAGTCTTTTTTCAGGACAAGCAATGTTCTAGTCTTTAGTTTCTATCTCCAATAGCGTCACATAATTACCATGACCCATTTCTTGGTATAGAATTTGGGCTAGGGGGTCTAGCGAATTCACCACTATGAATTGAGATTTGGGCTCAAGTTCTATCTTGATTTTTCCCTCCTTTATAAGAATGGTCGTTGATGACCAATCTAACTGTATCTCACCACCAAGATCTTTGCAAAAGCTACGACTCAACATCTCATAGCTAGCTGGAATGGCAGCTATTAGGATGGTCATCATTATCTTTTTCTTCGAACAAGCTACCAATCTTACCTATGTGTCTTTTAATTGTCTGACCAACAACGCTGACTTTGATGCAAGTGAATAACATTCGTTCTGAGTTTCTGTGCATGAGAGCCCCAAAGTGTTGATGACTTGAAGAGGCACAATGTTTTTCAAAGTGCCAAAATCAATAATGCAGTTGCCCAATTTGAATCCACCTATATATAGGGATATATAGAAAGGTTTGGGATTTTTTTTTGCTGGAATAGATGACTTGAGCAACACAGGCTGAATTGAAGCCTCTTTCTTTACATATTGTATTATTCTATCCAACTGCTCAAGGTGATCACGAAGATACTCCAACTATGAAATCTTAACCTTGGTCTTCATCATGGAATCTAGTATATCAAAATTTTCCAAATATGAATCTTGAGAAACCTTGACATTCTCATGTGAAGTGGAAGTTCTAACCACTTCCTTAACTTGTTCTTTAGCTCTCTGCCTCTCTTCTTCTTCCTTTTGCACTTTCAAGTTTTGAGTGCATGAAAACATATGAATTGAATATCTTCTATGATTTACTGCAAGAGAGTAGTGGTAGAATTCTTCTTCTTCTTCAATAACCAGTTCACTTTCAAAGTATCCCATAGCAGAGTTGCCATCGAAGTTTTCTATATGTGGTAATACAACATTCAAACTTCAAGTGTAGGCTGCATACCTGCATTGATTACAACATTAGTATATCCCATAATTTGGTTCATTCTTAAATTCTTAGGACATGTAGAATTGGTATGTACATCGATCTCATGGAAAGAACAACATACTGCATTTTGTGCAACTTCAACCATTGGTCTTAGTGGAGGTGCTGGAAAAAGTGGCCTGTAATTATAAAAAGGCTAAAATTTATTTCTCTTTGGCTGGTGTACAGTTGTTGAGGTTGATATTGTGGTGGTGGTGGTGGTTGCCCTTGAGTAAGCAACTAACTCTTGAGAATAATCATCTCATTGGCTACCTTTTCTAGTTGTGGATCTGCAGAACTCTGAACTAGAGGTCTGATTGAATCCTTCTTCATCTTGCTAGAAGTAATCATGTTATCCTCCAACTCGATGGAATTTTCTTGTGTAGTCGATAATTATGTTTCTTTTGTCGTCTTTAAGAAGAAGGATATCTCTGATGGAAGAGCATTTATTAAACAACTCATCAAAATCTTTGGTGATGGATTAAGTGTAGAAGAAATTCGTGTAACAAGATGATTAAATCTTGCTAAAAACTCCCTCATGGGCTCATTGTGCCCCATCTTTGAATTTGCAAGTTGGGAAAACAACAAATGACTGCCTTTAGCGGGCTTGAATCTCGCCAAAAATTTCTTACTCATAGTTTCCCAACTTGTAATAATGCCTGACTCCAAGTGATTGAACCAGCCAGCAACATTCCCAACAAGAGTCTCCACAAAAAGACACACAACAATGTCTTCATGTGTTACGTGTAGGATGGCACAAGCTGTTGTGAATGCAGAAATATGTTCATTCGGGTGTTGACTCTCGTCGCCATGAAACCGAGGGAAGTGCTTCCTTGACCCTTTAGGTAACTCAAGATTTTCCTACAAAGACAAAGGTCCAATGTTGTTACCCCAAGATAATGGGGGTGGACGTCGTCAATTCCTATCAGCACAGTTATTGTCAGCATTTGCATTATTCTTGTTATCACCCATTGCTTCTGGTCGGATCACAAGTTCTTCTTGCTTGACTTCTTGTTTGACCTCAAAAACTTGTTGGACCTCAGGAACTGCGTTAGATGACTCTCCAACTTGTGTAGGGTGAGATTGTTGAAATAATGGATATGCAACACCGCTTTTCCTCCTTCTAGTATAAACCCTGTAAGCCAGGATTATCTATTCCCACGTAATAGGATGCCAGATAGTCATCTCGTGACATAAAGCATAAGATTTCTTGAATTTTTATGCCTCGTGCCCCATGGTGGGCACCAGAAAACTATTAGTGTTTCAATTCGCACCTCTAGAATGCCGATTAGAAACGAATAGCTATGCACAGTTAAACTGCTCTTCAAATTAGAAGGGGAAGGTCCCTCTTCATTGATGATGCTTAAAAAGAATACTAAACTATAGCCAATATTTTTATTCTTAGCTAAGAACAAAAGGTTATAAAAATCTTTGCATTGTAGCTAAGGTTTTCTCTATTCCAAAAATTCAAACTACAACTAGGCCTAAACTATAGATGCTTCTGACAACTAAAGTAAACTTAGAGTTTGAGAGTCAAAAGTAAACGAGGAATGATTTGATAAACACAAAAGCTTAAATAAACTTACTTGTAGATCACACCTGAATACTCATTGTACTTATAAGATGTAAGCTTAAATAAATATTATACAAGCAAAACACATAATACAAGAAACTAAAAGATATCGAGCAAGTAAATCATAACAAAGAAGGCATAAGTTTTCACTTTTCTCAATTTCTAACAATAGTTACACTTCTAGGACAACAAATTGTAGCAAAGACATGCTTACAATGAGCAATCAAACACCATATTACACTTGACACAAGTTTAACAGTAATTGAACAATAAATTGTAGCAATACAGGATTACAAATTAGCTCTTACAATAACAGTTAGAAAATAATGGGCAAGGTTGCCCTTATTTATATACAAACAAGGAGTAGGTAACCCTAAAATATCCTTTCTTTAAGTTGAATAGACTTTCCTACATGCAAGATTTATTTCTAAAACTAACACAAGACAACTAACTAACCGCCTGCTAAAATCAGTTAGCTGATTTAAAAGCAGGAAAAGTTCCATCTATACATTTGATTTTTTTATTTTACAAATAATAGATAAGCATGAAACAAGAATAGCAAGTTAAACTCAGAAAAGGCATTGAGTTAACTACTGCTTTTAGTTCTATTCTTGGAAATCTTCGTTGCCCCAAAAAGGTGACTCATTTCTCTCCAAAAAGCGGATTCCTAGAAAAAAGTTGAGGTCTAGGTTTTGTAGACAACCACATTTTGAAGAGAACAAGTTCATCAGATTTTGAAAAGTTTGAGGGCTTCTCGCAAAAGCACCAAACAAGTAGATCTTTGGGAATATAAACTTTCCCAATCTTCAAGCAGAGAAAAAAGCAAATGGACCCAAATCGATGAAAATTGAAAAAGATGACCACCTATTTTTGAAATGCAATGCCCTAGAAGATTAGACCATGAAAAAACGTGCCTCTGTGCTTCCCAATCCCGAATCCACGAAGAACATTGAAAAATCACTCCATTTGAGCCTCTAAATCTTGATGAGAAGAAAATTCTATCTTTCCTTCCTCTAGATGCCAACCTACAAAATATGAAGAATGAATGCTAAAAGCCTTCTTGAATAGAGTTTGAAGATGAAAAAGCACTTTCTTCGTAAAAGCCCTAAAATTTTGAATTTTATCCATGAAGATAGAAATTTTTTATGCAAATATCTAAGTCTATTTGCACATGCAAAGCTTGGTAAAAGCATGTGTATTCGATGACATCATCAAACACGTAAATCTTCAACAGTGAGCCATTTTTCTTTGTTTTTTAATTTTTACTTGCTTCTGCTTCCAACGAGGCTTGCCTCCGACTTTGACGAGCCAACAATCTGGTATTGCCAAGTAATAAAATTAATTTGACCATGGAAATCTCATGTTTGACCACTATTGAAGTGATCCCCAGCTTCATATCGACGTTCGATATCGTCTAATCATGATTGCATACCCTATAAGTAACCGACATAGGTTGAATTGGAAAGAAGGCATGCTGGGGTCAAAATTATTCTAAGTGTTAAAAACCCAGATGCCCCTGGCTGATAGGGGCATGTAACATCCCATGCCTTAGCTGAATCTTGAAAAAAAAATATGACTTTTTTAGTTTCGTGTGTTTCCGCTAGAAGCCAGTGACCCTAGTTTGGGTGTTGTTTCTCGCCATTTGGTGAATAACAGAGACTAAAAGGAAGTTAATCAGGAAAGCCTGATCATAACTAAGATGAATTATACCCTTTGCCAACCCTCAACACTACATCTGACTAATTTTCTAAGAACCAGATCCGGGCTAACGGTGGAGTTTGATGAATTTTCAAACATGGCAAAAAATAAACTAAGGCATCAAAAGCTAGGCGCCTCTCCTTGACAAGGGTGCCTAGGCTTCCATGCCTTAGTTAAAAATTGATGATATTCACTTTTTCTTTGATTTTCTTCATTTTTCGCAAAATTCCACTGTTTGATCTGCATTTTCTATTGTCTGACAGATCCTCGACATTGGATGATGAATCAACTAAGGAGCCTAAACATAATTGGGATGATCTACTTTTCCTAGCCCTACAAAATGCTTTTGACTGTTTCTCTACGTAACTAAATTGGGTTGATGGGGAAAATTACACGTTTTCTGAAAAAAGGGAAAATTTGACTAAGGCATGATACCCCAGGTGCCCTTCCTGGATAGGGGCACCTAGGCATGCCAAAGCTAGAATTTTTTTCATAAATTTCACCATTTTTAGATTCACCTTCGTTTCGAGTGAACTTCACCTTTTCTTGATCTTTGATAGTTTGACATTACCTGCACAACATTTGATACTTTGAATCTAATACCTGGTAGCAGATAATCCTCCATTGATGACCTCAAAGCTCGTGCTTTGCCTTTTGAAAAAGCATAATTAATCTACCAGAGAAATCCTGAGCTTTTGACAATTCTAATTGGACCATCCTAATTGGGAAGTATTTTTGACCAATCAAAATTAGTTAGAGCCCTCCAAACAAAGCTTCTATTTTTAGAAAGTTTTTTCAACATCCATTTGACAAAAAACCCAAAAAACCTAGAATCAAGTCTATTTTTAGAAACTTTTTAAAAATAGAAGCTTTCTATTTTTAGAAAATTTGACTTTTGACAAAAAATTTACAAGACTTTGACCACTCTTTACAAAATGCCTTAATGAAGTAAAATTTTTGATTGAGCACAACACTAAGTCATTATATATCAACTAAAGTTCCATTAGTATTGACAAAAATCACTCCAACAACATATTTGATTATGTATATCTAAATTTAAATTTCAGGTCTAAATACAACACCACTCCATCATACTTGTATTTATATTGCATGTGTTGTGTGATTATGATCTTATACATAACTACCTAGGGGCTTTACCTATAATCAAGATACATACAAGTCTTATCCTATTACCTTCAAGTGACCTCCACTATGCTTTTCAATCATAACCATTTTTAGAAATAGGTCAAAAGACAAAGGAAATAAAGATTTAGGTCATATTGTCCAACAAGTGCAAGTACCTATTGTTGAGAAGAATCAACAACCCAATCCCCCACAATAAAATGTAATTCAAAATATTGGGATCAATCCCAAAATGTACAGACTCAGAGATTTGCACCGATGAGACCCCCATTACAATTAGAAAAATACAGATAGTTGGAATTTTTTGACATCCATAATTATCGTAATCTAATTCTAGTCGAGATCAAAGGAAAAGTTCCTAAATTCCAAGGAAACAATGTTGTCATTGGTGAGGACCACTTAAGGAATTTCGTAGATGTCACTGATGAATATGAAATCGAAGATGAGGATTTCATGACAAAAATTTGTGTAGTGACTAGAAGAGAGTGCAGAATAATGATATAAGAGTCTTCTGGACAACAACATAGTCTAATGGGATGAGTTTATGAGAGTCTTCAAATTGTAATATGGTGAATGAGTAGATCTTAATTTTACAATCCATGAGATAACTACCATCAAAAAAGGGGTAAATGAACTAGTTGTCGATGTCAACAACAAGTTCATTATGAAAATAAGGAAAGTGCCTCCCCAAGTAAGGAAAAATGAACCTATATGTCTTGTTATGTACTGAGGAGTATTTGATTCAAATTTAGATTACCTATTGAGAGATAAGAACCCTCAGACTTTGAGGGAATAATATGCAATGGAAATCAACATAGAAAGCAACTTGAAAGCTTCTAGGAAATATAATAAAAGGGTTAATGTAAAACTCTTAAAGCCAAATGCAACAACATCCAATAAGCCTCTTACTACTGAAGATAAATTAAACAAGTTGATGGGAGCCATGAAGGACCGCTCTTACAAAGTTGGAAAGAACGAAAAAAGGTATGCCTTTAAATCTTTCCCTCACACAATACAACGAGAGTTAGAGTTCATATAGCATGCCTTATAACTATGACTAGTCTAAGAGACTTGGAAACAATGATAGACAATTAGTACCAAGAAATCAAAACCAAGGGTACCAAGAGAAACACATCGTTGATCCACTGAGGAAGGATCATGTGAATCTTCAACAAGATTCATTCTGGTGTGATATATTTTACTTTCCTTGTGATCAATCCAAGTGCATTGTTGTAATTGCACTTGATGAAGAAAAGGAGTTCCAAGAGCATGAGGGTAAAACCAAATTTATGATGATGCTAACGTAGATCAATTGGATGCTTATAAGGGTGAAAAAATCCTTTAGAATGATTATGATAGCCATCATGTTCTACATGACATTCCAAACAAAGATTTTAAACTAATTAGGAATAGATGAGGTAGAGGTATAACAAAGCAAATCCCTGTAATGAGGACATTAGGTCTCTCATTGAAGTTGTCATTCGAGTACATAGTGATTACTAGCTAAGAAATATGCAAGTAGGTGCAAAGGAAAAATCTAAAGGTATAACTACCCTAGATATGTTAGTTGCACGTTTGAATAAAGGTAAGAAAAAAATTAGAAAGGACAACAAATAGGTTTGCAGGAAAGTCTCCACAAAGAAAGATGTATTTACCAAATTCACCCTTACAGAAAGTATATGTTCCAAAAATGAAAGGTGTTAATATCTCAACCAACAATATGGTAAATCAACACACTATTGGAGATGATGCCAAATAATAGGCAACATAGGAGGTTGGGAAAGTGGTCAATTTAAAGCAACTATTTCCTTTGCTTGCATATCAACCTATTGATATGGCTCGAGCCTTCAGTCAATTAAAATTCAAGTGTTGATAAGAGAATTTCTAAGGATCCTTGAACACTGGGAAAGGATATTATTATACCTCAATGCCCCTACCATATTTGATCAACCAAAGGAAGTTTCATTTTCTCAAAATGATACGATAGATAAAGTTAATACACAAGAGACCCCTAAAATATATTTGAGTACTATTTCCACGTGCAAAAAATAAACCATTGATCCATTTTATATTTCTTTGTTAATAAATGGATGGTTGGTCCATAACTATATATTAGATACTGGAGCATCCAACAATGTGATGTGCCATTAAAAGTTATGAATCACTCAAGGTTACAAGTTTCAAAATATTATGGTAAGTGTTATACCATGGATTCTCGTGAGGTAAATATGATTGGAATTGTAAATAGTGTTCTAATACAACTTGCTGCATACCAGGTAAGACCTTTTCAATATTTTTGATTGTCAAGCTAAGTGGGGTATGTTGTTGTCCATAAACTAAGCTGCTTTAATGGGTGGTAGCCTTCTAACAGATTTATCCTATGCTACCATCCCATTATGTAGAAAAGATGTTTGATTGCACAATGAAAAGAAAATGATGATCATTGTGGATAATCCTAATGAACTAGAGAATGAGGTTTGTTACATTGATGTTGACCTAGATTGTCTAGTTGGCTATTGTGATGATGAATTCGACCAATAAATTACTTCAGATTTATTACCTCCAAATATACATCCAAAAAATGATTGACTTTGGAATATGCATTTTGATAGTGCATGTTCAAAAGAAGGTAATGATGTAGATTTATAGTATTAATATCCCCATAGGGAAAAGATTACAAGTTCACTTTCAAATTGAAATTTGAGTGTACCAATAATGTGGTAGAGTATGAGGCTCTACTTCTTGGTTTAAATGTGGTTTGAAAATATGGAATCAAATGCATCAGAGTACATGGTGATTCAGAACTTGTGGTTTCTCGAGTTAGAGACATGTATGTTGCAAAGGAAACAAGAGTATAGGAAAGTAGTTTGAGATACCATTGAAGCTTTTGATGTATTCAACATCATTTTGGTGGAAAGAGAAAGTATGTGGTTGTTGATGCACTTATTGTGTTAGCTTCAAAACATGACGCTTCCTTTTCTCCCCATCATAGTAAGTATGATGCATTGAGATTCTAACTAGGCCTAGCATTTTGAATAATATATACAATTGGAAAATCTTTAATAATGACCAAAAAATTTATAAGTTTTTGAATTGCATAAATCATTTTGAGAACTAAAATATTAATTGGTAGCCCATGGTGAAGGATGAAGAAGGTAAGGAGACTCTTTTTTGGAATAGAACCATTCAACTCAAAACCAATACCATTCCTAGAGGTCTTGTTACTTTAGAAAGGATGTTTGAAAATTTTAATTATTATAAAACAAAGAGTAAGCTTGTCAAAGAAGAAGACATATAAGGTATAATGTAGAAACTGAATCATCTCCTAAAATGATTTATATTGGTAAGAAACTAAAATGAGTAGAGAAGCAAGCACTAATTGCATTACTAAAAAGTATTAAAAATTATTTGCTTAGTCTTATGATGAATTGAAGGATTGTACAAAAAAGACTTGTTTCAACATACCATTTCATTGGAACCTAATGCAAATCCATTCAGACAAAAACAACGCCCTATCAACCCTACTCTTGCCCCTCAAATGTAAAATAGATTGATGAATCTAAAAGAAGGACGTATCATTAAATCAATCTAACACTCAGAATGGGTGTCCAAACTTATTCCAATTAGAAAGAAAAATAGAGACTTAGATTGTGTGTAGATTTCAAAAATCTGAATATCAAGCCCCTCGAGGACAATTATTCATTACCTAGCATGGAACATTTGTTGCAATGAGTGGCAGGGTCAAAGTTGATGTCTATGGTGGATGACTATTCAAGTTACAACTAGGTCATGGTCAAATATTTTGAGCAACACAAGACAACTTTCACTACATCATGGAGAAATTTTGTTTATGTTTGAATTCCATTTGAGTTGAAGAAAGTTGGAGCCACATTTCAATGGGCCATGGGTGTAGATTTTGATAGTCTTATAAATAAAATAATGGCTTTCTACCAAGATGATCTAACTACTTATCGTAATGATCGAAATGATCATTGTAAACAATTGGAGTTAGTATTCCAAAGATGTTTCAAGTATAGGATATCATGGAAACCCTAGAAATGCATATTTGGTGTAGAAGAGGGTAAGATACTTGGACACATTATGTCTAAGAAAGGGATAAGGATTTATCTAGAATGTGTCAAAGCCATAGACCTCATCCTACAACCCAAAATAGTGAAGGATGTCCAATCTTTCTTTGGATAGCCAAACTTTGTTAGAAGTTTTGTCCCTAGCTTTGTTGAGAAGGAAAAGGAAATTTCTAAAGTGCTAAAGAAGGGGAAATCTTTTGGTTGGGATAAGGAACCACCCAATTACTTCCTAGAGATAAAATACACACTTAAGAAGGCATTGATTCTAAAAGGTCTAGATTATTCTAAGCATTTTCAATTATTTTATTTTGCAGCTTTTTAGACTATTTTTGTTGTTTTGTTAAAGAAAAATGAAGATGGATATGAACAATAAATAGATTTCTTCATAAAATCATTAAAATATGTTGAATTGAATTTAATTATTTGATGGGAAATTATTCTTATGCTCCTATTAAGGCTGTGAAAATTTTAGACCCTACCTTGTGGGGGCCAAAATCACTACTTTTGTGCCACGTATAATTGTCAATGATATCTTTGTTCAACATAAGACATCAGGGAAAAGGTGTAGAGGGAATAACAAGATCCAATATTATGAAATAGAGGTGCAAACTACAAATATGGTTAGAGGTCAAGGCCTAGCAAATTTAATGGCTGAAGTAAATTTTAATGTTGCCAAAGTTAATTAGGTAAGCTCTCACCCGACTATTATCCATTACCAGTTAAAGGATTGTCCTTGGTATGAGGACATAATATTTTATTTAGAAAACCTAAATTTTCCTCTCGAGTTGAATGATAAGAAAAATAGGACTTTGAAACTAAAGGCTAATAGATATATTGTTCAAAGGACAATTAACGTAGAGAAACCTTGATGGTGTATTCCTAAGGTGTCTAGATGAAGAGAAAACAACAAAAGTTATTGAGGAATATCACCATGGATTATGTGGTGGAAATTACATGTTGAAGAACACTTCTCATAAGATTATGGGGATTGAATATCGGTTGCCTACATTATTCAAGGATGTGGAATATTTCGTAAAGAGATGTGATGCTTGTTAAAGGTTTTCAGGCAAGTTGAAATTTATAGGTGCACTTCTCCTTACAACCATTTCAGTAGAGGTTTCATTCCAACAATAGGGTATTGATTTCATAGGGGAAATAATAAAAAGATCCAACAACAAATATACGTGGATATTGGTGGCCACATATTAATTTTACCAAATGGGTGGAGGCAATCCCTAAAAGGAATGTAACCTCAAGAATGGTGACTAAATTTTTGCTTAGCAACATTGTCACCAGGTTTGGTGTTCCATTAAGAATCATTGTTGATAATGTAATTTGTTTTAGATCCAAGGACTTTGTTGACATGTGTTCATAATATGGGATATCTTTAACACATTCTTCACCTTATCATCAACAAGGAAATAGATAATATGAATCGAGCAACAAGAGCATCAAGAACATCATTAGAAAAAACGTTAGATGCTAACAAGAAAAGGTGGGATGATAAGTTAAATTTTTTTGTCTAGGCATAGAGGATAACATATAAGAAGGTTGTTGGGAAGATACCATTTGAATTGGTGTATGGTGTTGGTGCCAATTTGTCGATCAACCTTGAATTACCAGTATATAGGCTACTATAGGAAATTGAAGGGGAACAAGAAAGTGTCATCTCCCAAAGGGTATATGAATTTCAACTAAGTTAGAAGAAATAAGAAAGGTTTCCCATGAAAGGAATTTAATGAAACAACAAAAAATGAAATACCTCTTTGATAAGAGGGAAATCAAAAGAGAATTTTAGATTGAGGATATTATCCTCATTGGGAATTATAGGTCAAAAGATACAAGTAAACATGGAAAGTTTGATACCTTATGGGTAGGGCCATATCAAATCAGTGAAGGATGTGATCAAGGAATATTTTACCTCAGGATTATGGATGGAGACTACTTGGAGCTGCAAATCCATGGTCACCACTTAAAGCACTACTTTTCTTGAGGGTAAGGTTCTAGGGACCTTATTAGCATAGCTTGTTTAGGCTATATTTTGTCTTGTATATATGTTTGTGTCTTCCAAGAGTCATGTTTATGTTTTGTTGTTCTTTTTGGTTGCCTAAAGATTTGAATCCTCACTATGCTTACAAGAGGAAAATGTCCCCAATTAGAGCCAGTGTTGGCACTCCAAAATTTTATACCCCTTTTTTGTCATATCCATATTTGTCTAAACTTATAATAAATCTGAGATATCAATCATGAGTCTTGTTTTATCAAAAATTAATAGCATCAATGGATAAAGCATGAAAAATTAAGTTTTTTTTTTTTTGAAGTTTTGAGAAATATGCTAAGGGGTGAAAGTTATAGCCATGTGGGTTTTCCTCTTCCATCCAAATTAAAATATTTTCTCCGCAAGGTCTTTTTCAATTAGTTTTTTTTTGTCTTTCCTCTTACGCTCATTTTCATTGGCATTCAATGTTGTGAAACTTTTGTGTTGAATCAAATGAGTCTGTAATGTGTCAATTCATTTGATATTTCCTACAAATGTGTGATTCCATTTGATTTCATTGCAAAGGCCTTAAATGTTGAAATTTTGACTAAGCACTAGTTTAAAAAAAATCCCAATGTCCATCTAAACATCTCATTTCTCGCTTCCATTTGGTTCACTTGGAAATGTCCACTTTGCAGGAAATATATTCACATCTAGTTTTGTGCGTATTTCCATGTGAACCAACCCATTCAACATGTTGACCATCCTTCTGCATTATCCACTTGCTCATGATTTTCCTACAAGCGCATTTCAAATTGACTAAGTAAAGATTTTATGGGCTAGCGAAGCTCATCTTCCCACACCCTCCTATTGACATTATCTTCTCTACTGTAGGAATTTTCATGTGAACTTCTCATTTGAAGTGCACTTGTTTCATTCACTTCATTTTTTCTACACCATTCCTTTTACAAACTTTTGTCTTCCATCTGAACGTCACCTTTCTAGATTCTTTCATCCAATTTAGATGACATCTCTTGTAAGACTGATCCACTCAATTTTATAACATATGTACCTTGATAATTTCATGCTAACATCCTCCCACTATGCTTACATCATCATGACATCGCCATATTCACATCTTCCCAACCCATCTCATTCTTATTTACTTATTTTTGGTGTAATTAATTATTTAATTACACTTTAGCATAAGTTTACTTAGGCATATTTTATTTCTTATAATTCTTATCCTTATCTTGTTGACTTGTATTTTTGCTCAAGATAAGATTAGGGTTGTTTTTTCTTGCTTTATTGCTTGATTGCCTTTTTGAAGGCTTTTGTATTATTTGTAAAACAATTACTTTCAATAATCATTATTCTGGTTTTTGCTTGCACAAACTTGCTCTGAGGGTTTACAAAACATCTTTCTTTTTTGTTCTGAATATTTGTTGCATGTGATAGGCAATTGCTTGCAGGTGATTCTTGGGGACTGTGAAGTTGGTTTTTCAACTTCTACATGGTATCAGAGCTCCAGACCTGTTGCTTCCTGTTCGTGTTTTGAAAGGTTTTTTGGAGCTTCAAAGGTTTGGGGTTTGTCTCTTTTGATCCAGGGCATACTTGTTTGATCGGAGCATTTTGAGTCCAAACGGACCTCGCCATTGAGTCTGCAGAGGCCCAAAACCCTAAAAATGACTGTTCATTCGTCCATTTTGGACACAGCTGATCCAAGAGGCAAAAAAAATTGCCCGTACGGCCGCCATCTACACGTAGATCGAGAATTTTTTTTTCCTGGCCCTGGTAAAATATTTTTTTTTTTGGCTTTAATTTTTCATCAAAAAATTAAAAATATTGTAATTTTTTTTGTTTTTCAAAAAATTAAAATACAAAAGGAGGGCATGTTTTTAAAGCCTGCGGCAGCAGATCAGATGCCATGGCTCTGTATGCCACCACGTCTGCGGTGGCAGCGGGGTTTTCAAGGCCAATTTTTTTTTTATGATTTAAAAAAAGAAAAATCAAACTTTTTTTATATATATTTTTTCAAAAAAATATAATGTTTTTTTTTATTGTTTTTAAATTTTTATTTATTTTTTTGTAATAAGCCCAATTGTGCAAATCCGCCGACGGTCATTTGGCCGTCAAATTTAGGCCTGGATTTTTGCTGCGACGGTCGTACGGCCGTCAAATTTAATCCAGCATTGTGTTTTTCCCCCTTTGGAGTTGTTTTCTTCTAAAGGCCATAACTTGGGCATACGATATCATTTTTTGGCAAACGAGATATCGTCGAAAAGTTGATTCCGTCAAATTTTCAGTGGTGTGGGTCTCATCACTTCATTTTTCTGTTGGTGCATTCTATAGCCAGTTGAAGTCAAAGGCGCTATTTTCAGTCCCAAGCTCGTAACTTTTGATCAGTTTCTCTATTTTTCGCGATCTCAGCGATGTTGGAACCGTATTTCAGAGCTCTTCAGTTCCATCCATGAAATTTTTCCAAATTTCATTCCAGGTACATTTTATTCAGTTTTCTATGTTTTCACATTCTAGTGAATTACATAGACATATTAGCTCTTGGGAATTTCTTGTTTGCATGGGATGCTTCATTTTTGGTTGTTCTTCATGTATTTTCATCTTTTGTCCTTTGTGGGTATTTTGAGCATTATTCGTAAGCAATATTTTCTATGTAAATGCACTGAGATAAAGTGCCACACTATTGTACATGTATTTATGGGATTTTTCACATAAGGTTGTGCCATATTTTGTACTCGCACTATATTATAAAGTGCCATGGGGGGTTGTGTAGTGCCTTTGTTTTTTCCATCACACCTTTTTCTGGTGAGTGTCCCTCCATGACAAAAGTGGATCCATATGATTCCAGCCTCATGCATGTGTGCTTTGCTTTGCACACCACTTTTTCAGTTGCAGGTGCTTTCTTGTGCACTTTCAGATGTTGTTTCTTCTCCTTCATGCACTACAGGGTGTTACACAACATTTCAGTGGATTTGTCAGGCTCTCCCAGTCAACATTATGGGGGGGTATTATACTATTCATGCTAATGCTTCCTTGGTTTCGCCTTAGAAGGAATCTTCCATTCTCATTTGATCAGTGTTTTTTAGACTATTGGTACTTGTGCCATTTGTATCTCTGTTCCAGGTGTTTACCTTTGTTTTCCATATGATTCGAGTTGTGTCGTTTGGGGCACTCATGCAGATTGTTGTCTTCTTGATCCTGATCATCCTATCTTTAGAGGAGGTTCTTCAACACCATAGCAGTCATCTTTTGATAGTTGTTTGCAACTTCTTTTGCTTCAGTGATGTTCTTCATGTCTTTCATCTCTTTTTGGAGTAGATTTTTTCCCATGAGGTTTTCTCTATTTCTCCACTCTACAGAGATTTGGTTGTATTTGGGTACCTTACTTGGCCTAGTTGTCGGGACCCTTGTTTGCTTTCATGCATTGTAGTTACCTTTGCATTCTTGCACATGTTTGTAGCTACACTTTTGCTCATCTTAAGTGGGGGTGTTAGAGTTAAGGTTTTAACTTAATTATGTTAATTAAGTTACCTTTATTCCTCTCTTAAGATTTCACTTTAGTTTGCATATTGTGACATTTAATAATTGTATTAATTATTAAAATGTCTACCTATTAGGGTTACTTTTTAGGTTTTGCATGATCTCCTTTTAAGGATTGATCTTTGTAATTATTTAATTCAGTCAATGCAATCTCTCTTGAAGCTTGCAGAGCACCCTTGCTTTTTTAGTCTCCATCTCTTCCTTTCTATGACAGGTTATTTGCATGCAGGTGATCTTCGGGGTTTGTGAAGTTGGCTTTCTCAACTTCTACACTTATGTCATGGTGGCATCACCCCGTGTTGATGTCACCATTGAGACTTTTTATTTGAACTAGACATATTGATGGGTGTCTAGATGTGATTGGTTTTTTCGCTCGTTCCACTTCGAGGCCTAATATCCACAACAAACTAATGGAGCCTTTCAACCCACATGGAATATTGAAGACTGATGTGTTATGAAAATGGTTTGTGGGTGATTCGATGTGAACCTACTACCTGTCCAAAGGAAGAGATGAACTTGCATTTGAAATTTTCACCTAATATCGATGGAGGTAATTTCCTCGCAATGGTGGATGGGGGCCAAAATTTTGCAACAAGAAAAAATGATGTAGATGGGTTTGATCTCCCCCCATCAAAGTTCAACCACCATTATGGCTACCTTGACTCAATACAAGCATTTTTCCTGAAAAAATACATGCCATTTTGGTACAAATTTGAAGGATTATGAAGTTCTCATACTGCATTTAATATTTGTGAAACCTTTTTGGCGAGATACACAAAATGATCACCATTTCCAACAAATTTCATGGGAAATTTTGTTGTTCCTTACACTCAACCACATAGGTCACTCAATAAAAATGTATGGTGTTGGTAAGGGAATGTGATTTCACATCTCATATTAGTTAGATTGGATTTACAAAGGATATATGTCATCTGGATGTTAGATGATGTTGTGGCTAGATTTTCTCATTTGGAGTGACCCTTTGACATTTTGTTGATGGTGGTTGTGGATATATCTACCTTGGCATCCATTTTCAAAGAGAGATCAGAGGATAATATTTTTTAAAAGCGAGAGCAGTTGTAGAGTTAGAGAAAAAGAAAGATACTCATAAGAAGCCAAATATTTCAACTTCTAGTTCTAGGTATAATTTTTTTTACATTGTAAAGATTTGGGTTTATCCCAAAATTTATGACAAAATTTGTAACCTTTGTAGATCATATGATTAAAGGTATAATGAACCTTCATTGAATGTACCCATACATATGTTATGCATTTCTAGATGTGTTTTATTTAGTTGGCTAGTCAGAAGATTGTAAAATCCTTGCAAAGCCTTTGTAAGGTATCTTTTTGATATAATAAAAGAAATGCATGTGCATACTTATGGATTACTAAGTAGACTCTATTAATATTTTGCAACTATCTATGGATTTTATGAATTTATGTGTAGAGCCCAACTTATGTATTTTGAGAATCCTAGTCTTTTGTGGTGTTTTGATTAATGCTTCACCTTTGTTTCAGTTGTTATATCTCTTGTATGAACACAAAGACTCTATTTCCCAACTAGATAAAGTCACCAGTCTATTATTTTCTTGCTCTCCCTATCATCCTACACACACTCAAAATGAATCATTTAAAACATATTTAGTTTTCCTTAATGTGTACATTTTGCTGCCATATTTGAATGCTTGTAATAGCTAAAAGGGGTTATCATAAAAACTCATGTTCATTAACAAGATAAGGTATATTATTTTTTTAACAAAGTTCTTAGCCTTACATGTCCAAACCAACACATAGGTATATTGTGACACCAGTATTGGGATACACTGTGAGTGGGTATAATTTGTTGTAAAGGAGTGTTTAACTTTTTTAATTATCATTCAACACCTTAGGGACACCTCATTTGGTCCTGCAGGGAAAGAATTAAAGGAGATATTACTGACCTCAGGCATTGGTCCTTAGCTTCCTAATATGAAGATAAGTTTGTGGTAATCTTCCCAGCTTTGACACCCCTAGCACTTGGGAGATTATTAGACCTTAGGGATTTGGGACTTATAAAGTTTAGATCACCAAGATTCCCCTCCACATCAGAGGATTCATCTCCAAAAATAAAGTCAAGAGTGCCCTTATTGATAACAAATTTGGCTTAAAATTATGCTCATTAAGATTGGAAAAATAATTGGGCTACTTATTTGTAGATGTGGAATGAAATGTAATTACTATCAAGATTATGACAACACAAAGTGTAAATTATAAGGCATAATATGTCTACCCAACCTAGTCAATTTCATTATGTGACAAATTATGTGTCATTTTATTGATCTTGACTTACCATATAATATCCTCCCAACCCACCCATGGATCCATACCATGCATGTCATTCCCTCCACATACCATCAATACCTAAAGTTCCCCCATGAAGGCATATAAATCATTACTCTTATTGATCCTCATCCCTTCCAAAACTATAAAATGTTGGAAGGCCCATAACAAAGAGTTAATCATTATCCTAACGTTTACATTGTTTCCTATCCTAAAACTACCACATCTCCCTCCTACATTCATCCCAAGGGTCTTTCATCCACATCCATCATTCCACCTCCCAAAATCCAATTCAAGATCATTAAACATTTTTTATAGGGAATATGAATTGCACCATACCTTTCATGTTATAAAGCTCCCTATATACCAACAATGCCACAGTTAACCTCGTTCCTAAGTGAAAAAGATATAAAAACATATTAAATTATGGTACAACCAAATTTGTCCAATATGGTTTCTTAGCCAATGAAGATATTGAAGGTTTGACTAGCTCCAAGATCTATCAAGATGAAGAGTCTGTGCCATGTTTCTTAAAAGAGATATACCATAAATGTGTAGACACTCAAAATATCCCGATTGGCATCATGCATTTGATTTTGATTAACTAACTTTGATTCTTCCTTGATCATTTCTTTACTAACCAATTAATTGAATAATCTTTATTTAATTAATTCATCAAAATTCCTCCTTTAATTAAATAAATCAATTATTTAATTAAATCCTAATGTGCTCTCTTTGATTAAATAAATAGACTTTATTTAATTAAATTCTAATGTTCTTCATTTAATTGAATAAATCAATTTTTTTTAATTAAATTACTAATCTTCCAATATCCTCTCATTTGATTTAAATAAATTCAAGCATTTAAATTAAATGTCACAATCAACTAAGTTCATCTAAGTTAATTAATCCCAGATTAATTAGCTCCTAACACTAATCTCACATTCCTCTAGCATTTGACTCTGCCCTTGGGTAAGTCAACCTTGGTCAAGTTGCACATGTAAATCAATTTATTTGATTTAAAATTACCCTATTTTCATTCAAATATGGCATATTCTTGGAATATTCCACTTACTTGAATTCTCCCTACCAAAGGACTTTTGTCCTCCAACTTGGCATTTAAAGCTCTTGCATGTCCTCTCCTTGAGCCACCTTGACATTAAAAGCACTTACACCTCCTCTTACACAAGTCACTTCTTCAAATTCAAATTTCACCTACATGCATTTAACATGCACATTGTTCAAAATGTGCTCCACTCTCCTCCATTAGCATGTTGACAAGTGGCACAATGCCATTGGTCCCTTCTTTAATCCCACATTCATCCTATTCTTCACTCTTCAAACCTTATTCATTATAAATAGAGGCCTTCTCTATTGATTTAGGATCCACAAGTTCATCCACAATCATCAACAATTTCATGCAAGGTTAATATTCACAATATCATCCACAAGTTAGGCATAGAAATCATCATTCATAGCTAAGTTCTTGACATTCTGTTCATCACACATCCATCATCAAGCTTATCAAGGGATTGGGAAAGGGCTACTTTCCACATCAAAGTAGCACCAATACACTATGGGATAAGGTATGCACTATGCTTTTTTTATGCTCTCAATTAGTTTCTTTGATCTTTTGTTGTTTTGTTTGCATTATGAAGCATGATTCAATATCTCATAGGAGCATTTTATTTGCTTAGTTTAAACTAACCCATGCTAATGTGTGTTGAGGTTTAAGCCATTTTGTAGATTTAGTGTTTACACAATGCTTTGCATATGCAAGAACATTAACTACAAAGGTAAAGGCCTTGGGATCCCTAAGCAAGTTGTTCTTAATCTAGTCTTTGTATAGAATCAAATATCAAAAAAAAATTCAATCCTTTGATGACTTTCGCCCGATTTCTCTATGTAATACAGTTTACAAGGTAATTTCAAAAGTGGTGGCGAATAGGCTAAAAAGTGTGCTACATTACGTCATTTCAGAGGAGTAAAGTGGCTTTGTGCCACACCATTCAATAGTGGAGGGAATTATAATCGTGCATGAGGCTATTCATTCGGTTAGGAAGGCGAAAATAGATAGAATGTTGGTCAAGCTTGATATAAAGAAGGCATATGATTAGGTGAACAAAACCTTTTTGTTGCAAGTTCTAGAGAAATTTGGTTTTTGTGCCACATGGGTGGAGTGGGTGAGGAGTTGTATTGAAACTCCATGCTATTTTGTGTTAGTTAATGACAACCCTCAAGGTTTTTTTGCTTCAAAGAATGGCTTATGACAAGGAGATCTTCTATCTCCTTTTCTTTTTATAATCATGGCTGAAGTGCTAGGAATTTTTTTTAGTAAAGTGAGAGTGGAAAGCAAGTGGAAAGGGATTGGTGTGGCAAGAGGGGAGGAAGTGGTTTGACATCAACAATTTGTTGATGATACTCTCCTTATGGGGGAATTTTTTTCAAGGGAGGCGTGTATAATGAAAACAACACTAGAAACATATCGTCTAGTTTTAGGTTAGCAAGTTAATTGGCACAAATATGAAATATTATTTTTCAACACTAAACTAGATAAACAAAAAGACAACCAAAATTTTGGGTATCAAGATTGGGATGCTTCAAGGAAAGTTTCTAGGAATTCGCCTCTTTGTAAGTGCTAGTAGAGCCAATATTTGGAATCAATTTGTAGAGACATGTATGAATATAATGGATTGTTGGAAAGGAAGATGGTTATCTTCAGTTGGGAGGATCCTCATGTTAAAATTCGTTATTTTAGCACTGCCAATTTATTCTATGCATTGCTTAAAATTGCCTTCTAGGGTAATCTTGAGGGTAGAGAGAAAAATGAGAAAGTTTTTTTGGAATGGCAGTCAAGATCAAGATAAAATCCCCTTATTAGCTTGGGACAAAGTGTTTCAACCTAAACATGCAAGGGGTGTAGGACTAAGAAGGTGGAATCTCATGAATGAAGAGTTGGGTGCAAAGCTCATTTGGAATATGTATAAAAATCCATAGCAGAAATGGGTTCGTACTTTGCAGCATAAATATTTAGATACCATGGATAAGGATAGAATCCTCATGATCCAAAACCCCCCACATGGGTCTACCATTGGAATTTTATGCTTTCATGCAGATCAATAATTACAGATCATCTGACTTGGCAAGTGGGCAGTGGGGATAGAGCCAACTTTTGGGATGATTCCTGGGAAGGATTTCCAGTATAAAGGATCTTGAAGAGGTGGATGAAATTAGACAGGAAACAGAGGAAAAATGGGGTCCAAAAGTGAAGGATTTTATGAGTAGAAAGTTAGTGGGTGGCTATGAAAAATGGTGTTGGAAATCAGTTGAGGAGCTATCTCTTACAACATATCAGAAAGAAGTTCTATTAAATTTTTTTAAAAAGAGGCATGTTCTATGGATAGGCGCAGGGGATGAGTTGGTGTGGTTTGGATCTAAGAGTGGGGAATACAATATCAAGATTGGTTACAAATTACTAGAGGATGGTTGCCCAGTTGAAGGGTGGCCACACGAGTTGTGCTGGAACAAATTTGGCTTTCCAAAGGTGGGCTCGTTTGCTTGGTTGGCTTTGTGTGGGAGAATTTTATTAGGAGATAGGCTGAAAAAAGATAGGTTTCCTAGGCCCGTACCAGTGTGTGCTATGTAGGGAGAATGAAGAAACCCTGGACCATTTGCTGCTCCATTGTAAGTTTTCTTATAATTGTTGGATGCATCTAATGAAGAAATTAAGTTGGCAGAGTCCATGCCCCCAAACAATCAAAGAATTATTCCAATGTTGGTGAACTAAGGTTATGAATTCAACCTTCTCTTGTATCTGGAAAGTTAGTACAACAATTGTTATCTAGGAGCTATGGAAAGAAATAAATCGATGAATATTTCAAAACAAACAGTTGAGTCAGGAAAGCTTTTTGGAAAAATTAGAGATGGCCATTGTAGAGGTCGTCAATGTGGCTGCAGCTAATCAAAATCCTAGCAAGTTCCCCTTTAGTTAAGCAAATGATAAGCTTATGATTGAGTGGCCATTGCTTAAACTCCCCTCAAGTTGAGGTGTTCACAAAGTAATCAAAAGTCATTTGAGAAGAAGCAAGTGGAGTTGGAGAAACCTGAAGAAGGGTGGGTTGAAATCAATTTTAATGGAGCATCAAAGGGAAATCGGGGTCCATCTAGTGTTGGTTGTGTTTTGAGGGATGCGTTTGGAAAATTTTTGGCTCTAGGATCTCAAAATTTGCAAGATGGGATGAACAATGAAGCAGAGGCTCAAGCTGCTTTGCTGGCAGTTACTATGGCTAAAATCTTTTCAGTTCAAAAAGTCCATTTGGAAAGAGACTCGTAGATTATAGTGAATGCGGTTGCTAATAGATCATCTCAAGTTTGGAGGATATATAAAGCTATTCAGCTCATCAAGAAACAACTAGAGGATTTCAAAGATTTTAAAGTGTCTCATATTTATAGAAGTGGTAATTATGTGGCAAACTCTTTGGCTAATTGGGCAGTGAATAATAATGCTAAACAGGGCAATATAGTGATAGAATATTTTAGCAATGTTACACTTGATTAGTGTTTGGCTACACTTTATTGTTGAGTGTTGGTGTCTGGAATGTGTAAGGATAGTTGACATGGGATAAGGCAGATATATGCTTGATCATTGAAGATGCAACAGTGTCATTTTTTGGTGTTATGTATGTTTTTTAGCACAACATTTTGTCATTGTTTGGTATTGGTTTGAAATTGTGTTGGCTAGGTGTTGATGTGCAATACATATTGGGGGCTCTTATATGTTTTTTAATATGCAAATATGCATATTTCAGATGCATTGTAATCTTTGAATTATTAATAAAATTGAATGACTGTAGGAATTTCCTGCATTTGCTTATCAAAAATAAATAAATCAAAACTTGTGTGTTGGGATACATACCACTTGATGAAGAATCCAATGACGTAAATGACACTTTCACAATTGCACAAGACACCTCTCTTGATATTGAAAACATCAAGGTAGTGTCCATTAATAACTCCAATAATTTCACAATCAACAAAATTTTCCATAAATCCTCCATTTTACCATCAACCTCCTATCCACCTATCTTGAACTCATCAGTTAGGACCAACAACATCTTGTGTCTTTAGACACATTCCATAATCACAAGGATATCACTAAATCCATGGCGCTCCTTGATGATCTCCGTGTAGAATATCACAAGAAATAATTTGAAATTAACTTGGACACTGCAACATTTTTTTGGGAGTAGGTCTAGTTCCTTAGTCTAATTTTTTAAAAAAGTTGAAAAACATTCCCTAGTGAAAAAGTCACTGAGGCGATATTGGACATAGAAATAGAAAGATAAAATGATATGTATATTGATGAAAACCCCTCTAAGAATCAATATACAAGGAAATTTACCTACCTTTAACATCTTTATAATGGTAATGTCAATAAAAAATTATGGTAGAAGACACATAGGAGGCCAATCTTGGGATATAATATAATCTAAACATCACTTACATTACAACAAACCAAGGACCTACATAACAAGAAACCATCACTTTTATCCTCAAATTCTACCAACATATTTTATTGGTCATACACATATGTGCTTGGCTTGGATCCATCTTTATGGTTCATAGCCTTGTGGCACATCCTAATGTCAAATCAACTAAACAAAATCTCAAGAAGATGTATCCCCAAATTGCTCTTTTGGTTAAAGAGGAATTACATAACTTGTTGGATATTAGCTTCATTTGACCTATCAACTACTTGGAGTGGATTTACAATATTGTCCCTATAAGTAAGTAGCCTAAATTTGGAAATATAAATTAGGCTTTCTTAAAAGACAACTTCCCCTTTCCTAACATTAACATTATTATTGATCTCATATCATGCTATGAAATTTTACCCCATATATAATTTTTTTACTACAATCATATTTAGATTGCTCCTAAAGAACAACACAAATAACCTTCATTACTCCTTAGGGTACCTTATGTTATCAAGCCTTCGAATTCGGGTTGAAAATATTGGATCCACCTATAAGAGAGCTATGATAGTGATATTCCATGACACGATACATGACATCATGGAAAACTATACAGATAACCTCATAGGAAAATAAAAAATAAGGGACAAACATCAACACATCTTTTGGAGAAATATGTTTTTAGGGTATCACTACGAAAACTCTTGGAATTAATTGTTTGTAGAAATTGTATAGAAGTGAATCCCAATAAAGTTGCAACAATAATAAAATATCTATATCAAAAAATATTATGTAACTTTATAGCATCTAGGGCAAGTTTCAAGCTATTTGTAGGTTCATTGCACAAACAGTTGATAAGTGTCAACCATTCTCTCGTGTCCTTAAGAAAAGTACTAGCTTTCATTGGAATGAGTCTTTTCAAAAGGACTTTGATCAAATCAAATAATATCTTACACCACTTATGGTAATGGAACCCATGACAAATAAACCATTGCTCCTCTACATATTTGCTACACTAATTTTCACAACATGATGAATATGGGCATGGACGATTAATCTACTATATTAAATTCACATTGGTCGCTTATGAACTTGGCTATACAACTATCGAAAGAGCATGATTGGACATTGTCTTTACTTCATAGAAGATCCAACACGACATGCTTAACCATCACACTCAACTCATTTATGAGATCAACTCACTTAAGTATCTTCTATTTAAGGCTTCTCTAATAGATCACATGTATAAATGGGTCATGATACCTAGTGAGTTCAATATTGGGCACATTGATCAAAAGTAGTTAAAATTTTTATGGTTGATCATCTGATTTAAGTGTCATTAATTGGCACTCATCAATTTATCTTAAGAGACTTTCCTACAAACCCATCTTGAGTCTTGATGATTCACCCACCCGAAGGCTCTACTATGATGACTATTTCTACTATGATGAATCTTTCTATATATATATATATATATATATGAACAAACCCTTGTGCATAACATCTCACATAACCAATGAAAATCATTGCTTCGTTGCTCATCTCACTTCACCCCCTTGGCAACACCTTATATTGAAGGAATTTTTGTTGTACCTTACTACAATGTTAAAATTTTAAAGAGAGTAACCTCACAATGAAATGTCCATAAAGGTATCTATCGAGCCTGCACTAGTGATATGACCTCCCTAAGAAGCTCCTCAAAACATGTTACTATTGGCCTACCATAAAAAATGCATGCCAACATGTCAAGAAATGTCTAGCCAATTATGAACACAAATATCTCATTCATACACTATATCAAGCATTACAAATGATAAAAACTCCTTGGATATTCTCCAAATGAGATATTGATAGATCATTGGAAAGATTAAACCATTCTCCTCCAATGGTTAGAAGTTTATCATTATTACTACCAAGTATTTTACTAAGTGTTTTGAAGCCATTCTATTCACTTACACCATTTGACCAACAAATTTCTAAATTCATTCTCCACCACATGATCAATTCCTATGATATCCCTTCTACCATTAACATCAATAGTGATAAATCCTTCAAAAATCACCAAGTTTGTGCCTTATATAAATCATTTCATACCAAACACCACTAGTACAACCCCATACTATCAACAAGGTAACAATCAAGCAAATGCATATAATAAGACCCTAACCAAAATCCTCAAAAATATCATCGATGATGTTTGTCATGATTGGAATTTATAACTTAAACCCACCTTATGGGCCTACTATACTAGTATCTACACACCCACATACTCCTTGATATTTGGAGCTAATATCATCTTGCCAATTGATATTAAACTTCCATCATTGTGCATTTCTTTTTATGACCTCATTGATGATGAAGAATACAAAGTTACACAACTACATGTGCTTGAACTACTTGATGAGAAGTGCCTCAACACTTTTAATCATTTGAAATATTATTAAAATTGGATCCACCACAACTACAACAAGAAGATCAAAGCTAGAGAATTTGAAGTTTGCGACCTCTTTCTTAAGAAAATTGAGCAAAACACCAACCATGGTCGTGAAAGCAAAGGAAAATTCAAACCTAGTTGGTTGGGATCATATATCACCATTACTAAATATGGACCAAGAGGATATAAATTGACCATCTAAAATGGAAAGGATCTCAAATAACCCATGAACACGATGCACCTTAAGTGATTCCATGCCTAATTTGTAGTAGTTTGAAAAAGTAGAAAATGCAAAAAATAATTTTTTTTTTTTAAAAGTAAGGAAAAAAATGTCATTTAGGGAAAACCACCTTGTGGAACATTAGACAAATACCATGGTTAAAACCTACTTTTAGGGGTCATGTGCAATGTTATATCCCATTATCTCATAGGTCTTCTTCACACCATCTTGTTTTTACCTCCTATCTTGTTGCCCCATACCATTATCCCCTTCCCAATGGCTAGTGCTAGGGGCAGTGGCATGTAACATGATTTGGAAAATTCCTTTTGGCATCCTCCCATCTGCACACATATGACACTTTGGCGTGTCTCCTTCTAAGATATATCCCCTAAATATTTCTTTATGCACAAACATTACCATTCAAAAATTAAAAAAACTTAGCAACACTCCTACACCATATGCAAAAGCAAGGAACCTTATCCAGTCACATCATTACACACTATTTAGATTCCTAACCATCATAAAATTCTCATTCCATCATCTCATCACTTTCCTTCATAATCATCATCCTAACCTTTTCAACACTTTGGCAAGAGGTACAACCCTTTAAAATCATCTATCTATCTATTGACCTAAAACATACCTCCTCAAGGTCACCAAAATCCTTATATCACAGTACATGTTAATGTTATATCAAGGCATTCATTTTTTTTGCTTGAATGTTTTATTTTTTAGGTGTCCCTTGCATATCCCACCAAAGGCATTACACACCTTGAATGTAATTTGGGGAATCCTCTTATTTGTCGTGTGATTTTGAGTTAATCATTATGCATAGGACACACTTTCACCATGGTCCTTATACTCTAGTGCATAATATCAAGCGGTATAACAAATATATGTTGCTTGCAACATTTCAAAATGTACCTAAATCTAGTTTAAAACACACTCTTTATAAATTCCATCATTATTATTATCATTTCTATCTTTTATTCTATCATTTACTAACATAATTCTCTAACTAGCATTTTCAATCATCCATTTTCTCCACATGTACCATAATAAAAACATAAAATATACATTCATAAATCAGATAAAACATACATTCATAAATCATTAAACATTCATCCATAAATCATATCACTTGATTCCATCATAAACAACCATCCATAAGTATAAATCATAACACATCCATACATAAATACATCATATGAAACACTCCATGAATCACTCAATAATATATCATATATCATCATCAAATGTATGTACACCATCTAAAAAATATAAAATGGTACATGATGTTATGAATTTCTAATATCCATTATGAGTATTCATACATGACTATCGTTATTTGGGTAATGGTCTTAGTGATTATAATGGTCATGGTAGCCTATTAACTAACATAAAATTACCCACGAGTAAGTATTCTAGTACTATACAAATAAAGTATCCATTTTTTTGCTGGCATGACACTCTCATTTAGTAATTTGTAGTACTAAGCTTCTTGCAACACATTTTGTGCATCCCTTGAGGCTCTCATCACATCTATTAATATCTAGGATATACCTCGTGAACATAGTAATCCTCTAGCCCAATCCCTTTTTTACCTCAATCATTGCTTATTTTCTTGGGTAGCATCTAATAGGACCTATAATTTGTCTATCTACTTGAAGAATATATTGATCTATCTCTACAACATCCCTCTTCTCTCACACATACACAAGCTCTATACGTAGCCTCTCTATAGGATCCTCTACCTATGGTGACCATAGTGGCCCACCCTCTACTACTTGTACCTATACTAGAACATCTTACATCATTTTATCCCTATCATCCCTCTACCTCCCTTGGTACTACCACTATTTCCATTGCCAACTATGCTTGTGCTACCACTCTACCACCTCCTCATCACTCTTGGGGGTGTTGATTTCTTAATATTGCTTTAATTATGGTCTCTAAAGCCCTAAAATTTGGTTGATGCACTATCATCAATTTCTTAGGATTGATGTATGCCAACCAAGGCTCATATGTAGCCATTTTCTACATATACCACATATCCTCTATCATCACACTGCATTTAGACTACCATAAACCAACTACCAATCACCTCCTCCTTGCACTTGTCCCCCTAATGCATAATCTCTCACCACTTGTACCTAAACATATGGTGATCCGAGGGTATCTTGCAACAACCCAAACTATCATATATCACTCTTTTAGGCCTTTATTGCTTAATAGTATAGTCACATTTCCAAATGTTATGTCACAAAATCTATGTCATACTCAAATAAATCTATACTCTGCTCCTAAAAGACACCTAATCCTATATGGCCTACATGTAATATTTGTCACCACAAGATCATCAACTATATTATTTTAATAACCAACCTCTTGTAGGTGTCTCCAACAACTACCCTACACAATCCCACATCCATACATTATTGGTTCATTTGCTACTTTTATTACTTGCACTCCTCAAGCTAGTTGTTAGCAATATGCTCCCAAGTATATATTTGCAACAATGTCAACACCCCAAAACTCTACCCATCCTATAAACTATCAATTTTAGATCCATATATACGTGTACATCATGCACAAAGCCCACACAAATACTATCCTTATCTCCACCATAACTACCACCATTTTTGTGAACCCCACCATGAAGAATTTGGTGGTCTTTTTCTTTTAGCAACAAGCTATTAACAACCACCATCAATACTAAGAGTACCTAATGCATGTGAACCACACATGTGTTAGTGTCTAGGCCCATCCCTCAAATGGGTAGGTACCCTCTCCCTCCCAGCCACCATAGTGACTCCTATATATTATTTGCTTGCCACTACCCCTACTCCTTGCAAATCAGGATCTAAAAATCCTCCACATGTCCTCCAAAGTCATTCTAGGTTTCCCTTGTCGGGAGTTCAAATGTTGATGTGTTTGAATACCATTGGTCAACTAATGCCATCAATAGAGCCTTGTCTAATATGATCTATAACATATATATTACGTAGCTCAATCACCTCCATTAAATCCAAACTATCCTCGTCAAATATCCTCATCAATCTCAACACCATAGATCACCTCGAGCCACCAAAGTTATGAGAAATATCTACACACACATAAAGAACCCTAGTCAACCTATTTTCAAACCCTAACCTAACCCACCAAAAACCCATTTTCTATGCTAAAACTTGTATAAGAATGAATTTGCACTCTAGGTGCAATTCCCATTTTTGCCTTTATCCACCTTAGAAAAAAAAATTCAGAGGCTTAATTCCACTTAAGCCCGCTGATGGCAGTCCACTTGGCGCCTATTTTGTGTGTTGGTGGAGGCATTTCTATCGGGGATGCCTGTGCGGTGCGCAGACGTCCGCGCGGTGTGCTTACATCCTTGGCAGATTCTTGTGGTTGAGCTAGCAGAGGCGTTACTCTTCCCATTGGCAGTGAAGTTGTAACACCTCCTTCGGCCGACCGACCCGAATATGGTCGTTTTCTTCCTCATTCCTTCATATTCACTCTTTCAACTTGCATTCCAACTCTTGAACAGACTAAGCTTCTATACTCTCACTCTCGCAAGCTCATTTTCACTCACTTCCAAGCATTCCAAGCATTCCATTGCAGCAACATCTCAATCTATCAACTCAGTAGAGCACGTTTGGGACCATGCCATTGTAGCAGAGGCTTGAGTACCTCTCATTTCTCCCCCAAGCAGCTTTGAGTGCTCTTGGTGGAGGTGGTAAGATTCCCTCTCCTCTCCTCTATCATTTGGTTGAGTAGCATAGTATTATTTTGTAGTGCTTGTGCTTTCTTTACATTAATACTTCTTTATCTTGTTCTTTGGGTTGTTTGTGGCGGTGGAAACACCTAAACGGGGGTCTGACTGAGGCAGGCCCCTATATAGCCACCCAACATTTTCCCTCTTGTTGTGTGTAGGTGTGCAAGCTCTCAGAGAATCAGCTGGCGAATGAGTTCATATGTGAGATTCTCCTCATTTTCATCACTCTTTCCTATTTACTTTATAATATCAGAGAATACTTTGTTTACTTGCTAGTGTCATTCTGGCCTTTTAGTTAAAAAGCTAGGCTGTTAATCGTTTTGGTGTGTTCAACCTTGTCTTGGCTATTTTCTGATCGTACAAACTACAACGCACTTTCAAGATGTTAGCGCGTCGCGCTATCGTCCAAAGTCTACACTAATGTCCTTGAGCAGAGAGCTCCCTGAGGCGCAAAGTTGGACCTAAAAATTGACTCGCTTAGCCCCGCATTGAAACTCGATATTGTAGAGTGATTTTGGGGCATCATAGTTCTCATCATTCTCATCCTCATAACCCTAAACATTGCACTTAGCTGAGGTAAGTTAGGGCAGCCTCTCGCGTCTTGGCCCTCCGTGACTTGGGGTCTTGCACGCAGTGGTCCCCATCTCTTACAAAACCTAACCCACAAAAAAATATTTTTTTGCTAAACCCTAACCCAACCCATCCCAAAAACCATTCTTTTCACCAAACTCCCCCATTTCTTGTGTTCTTGCGTTATCATCTCATATTCTTGTGTCACTATGTGTGCATGCATCACCCTCTAGTGTGCTTGTGCCACTATTGAGTGCACCTACCCCACAATTCAACCTATGATGCACCATCCATTCTTGCACCCATGCAACTATGCATGCTTCAAGAAAGTTTACAAATCACCCATTATTATGCTCATGACTAAACTATGCATGTGCCACACAAGCTTGTGCCTATGTCATTTGTGTGCACAGATGCCTAGGGAAATCCTATCACTTCCACAATTACCCCTTTCTCCCCTCATTTAATATGTTAAATGCCCCCTAAAAACCCTAAATGACGAACTCACTTGAGACTAGCCTACCACCCATTACCTATAATCTCACACCAACTTGGTGTGATGTTGGTCAACTGGTACACACCCCATTATGCTCAAATCCTCTCTTCCAAAATCTAGATCTCCTTTTATCCTCTCAACCAAGGTCAAAATGAAAAATTTACCCCCCAACCTCCTATTTATTCGCATGAAAAAGAGGCCTACTTAGTGTAATCCAATCACTATTGGCTAGTTTAAATCATTTATTTCACTTTTAAACGTGCTTGTGAGTTTTATTTTAGATTTTTCAATTTCCCGTAAGTGATTTTTGACATGAAATTTGGATTAAAAATAATTAAAATCTTTAAAACAACAATATTTCCTTTAAAATCAAGATTTTGTGGGTGGATTATGAAAGGTTATTCATGAAAATTCATTCCAATTTTCAAGATTTTGTGGGTGGAATAACCATGTACATGATTAATGCCAAATTTTAGATCATACGAATGTGTTAAGGTTGACCACATATGATGCTTCACTAATAGCCAAACAATAATGGTTTTAAAACATATCCTATTCATTGGAAATTAATTGAATTAAATGCATAGAAATACATAAAAATAATAATTTTAAAGTTTGGAAAATTCCATAAAAGTGAAAATATAGAAAAATAGAGTAAAAATTGGTTATTGTGTTCAATAAAAAGTTTCTAACACTTTATAATTTGTTAAAAGAGAGTACATAGGCACTTTGGATTTGGAAGAACAATTCCCTCCAAAACTCATAAAAGACAAAATATATTGGAGTTTGAAGGGTCACTTTGACCTCTCCTTCATATTATATTCCTTTAGTACATTGAATTCAAATTTTGACTTGTAGACACATTGGCATAAAAAATAGTTCACACTTCCCACGTGTCTTGCACATATTTTATAAGAACATCTCATGTAAATGGGTTAAAAAATATCCAACGCTATCTCATTAGAAGAACAAACAACTTGGTCCTTATTCCTTCTTTGCTTTAGTGATTTGCATTCCTTGTTCACAATATTCTTTTGATATTGAACCCTACTATTGTTTTAGCAATTCACTTTTTTTGTTTGTGCTCTTCATTCTTAATGACCAATAGTTCTTTGTAGCACATCCATACCAAATATATCAACACCCTAGCGTCAACGATAACAAAGCATCAAATTATTTTAAATAGAAATAAAAGATTAATAAAATCAATTAATATTAATCAATCATACACAATCTACTCTATTAATGCTTATGCATAATTTCTTCTCTATCATAATACACAATTTTAGGATTTTTTACATAGATAATGCCTAAGGTGCATCTTGAACATAATCCACTTTCTTTGTTCATGATTTTTCACTTCACCCTATTAACCTAGATGAACTATTATGCTTGCCCTAGATGTATATATTCATTGGCATCAGTAGGAGGTTCATACTAAATAATTTATTTCATTTTTTGGAAAGTCCAAGCCTATTGCTACATGAAGTGAATTGAAGTGACTTGATTGCTCATGAATACACCTCTATGGCTTCCCCTATAATCTTGATATAAAGTATACTTAATTAATGGATCCACATTCATTTCCTACTCAAACATAAAATGTGCTCTTCCCATGGACAATATCTTTTTAGTAACATTATTACATCCTTAATTCTAGAATTAGCTATTGTAAGCATTGAAATCAAAAAATAGGAAAAAGAATCGAAAGCACAAACAAAGAAATCAAATTAATTTCCTATTTATCGATCCCACTACATGCCTCAAAATTGAAAGTTGATTTCACCTGCTGGAATGTGGATGTGATTCAACAACATAACACTAGCTTTATTAATAGTAGGTTTCAATAGAGTTGATTTGCATTAAGACATGAGATATATCCAATTGATGAAGGAATGATTCTATTTATAAACTTTTAGAGAAAAAATCAATTAGGAGATGAGGATAATAATGAAGACTTCAATTAACTAAACTGATCGTGGAGTCAACTCAATTGAAAAAGGGAAAATTTTCATTTTGAAATTATGAGAGGATAATATTGCATTTTTTTATTCAATTGATGAATAACTGTGTAGATAAAATTTTCATTTGAAGACAAAGTTGATTGATGGATGAAGATTAAATTTTTAAATGAAGACTAAGTTGACTATGGAATGAAAAAGAGGTTTCTTAATGAAGACTAAGTTAACTAATTAGAGGAGTTGATTGATGAAATGGAAATGGAAATTATTTGAAAGTGGATTCTCATTTAATTAAATAGTTAAATTATTATCTAATCAAATTGATAATGGATTAATAAATGATAATTGATGTGGTAATTAATAAATGGTAAATAGATAAATGATTGTTAATAAATAATTTAATGATAATGAGATGGATATTTAATAAATGATGGTAAGAGGAATATTTTTAGTGTCTAAAACTATTATCATTAATTCAACTTCATCATTACTCATTTCATTCTTTGCTTGCACAACATTTTATATTTTACAAGTTAGGTCAAAACCACCATTATCAAATCCTCTTGCTTACCATTTAATGGACTTTTAGAAATGAATATTGATGTTTTGTCATGGGTGATCAGAGAACCTTTTGATTGTTTTCTTTATTTACAAATATATTTTCAATTACTTTAAATTTTGGTCCATTAAGATTCAATTTTGCTAAAGAGTTCTATAGTTTGGCAAGATGAATGGTTTATTTCTTAGGATTAGTATTAGCTAGAAAATTTGATTTTAAGGGCTTCCCAAGGGAAATATTTCTTGACCATAATTCCTTGTGTGTCTTGTCAACATAGGAGGTGATGCAAGTATCCAATTAAACCTCCCTATTTTTCTTTTTGGGCTTGTGTTATTCTTAACCCCTTGCATAGAAATTATCTTGTGAATAGGTGTAATTCCAAAATCTAAATCTATGCTAGAAGTAGTACTATTCTTTATAAGGTTTTGTGACTTTACAAAGGTCTATGTAACTTTTTTGTTCTCTAATTTTGTTGATGACACTTCTTCATAGAAGATAGGCATGGGTGTGGCTTTGAAATTGAGCCTTCGATATAGTTATTTTAGCCTCCATTTCCTCCTTCAACAATGCTTTTCACTCCAATGCCAATGTCACTCTCCTTATTTTCCAACTAATGAAATACCCACCCTACTATAGATTTTCCCATCAAATTTAGTAGGATTCTCAAGAGTAAAACCATTAGAAATCAAAGTTGTTTCATATAAGAGATCAATTGCTTTTAGAGCATTGAGAGTTTTTAGAGATTTTTTATATGCAACATTCAATTTTTTTTTATGAGTGTATGTTATAGATATATTTGTAAGATTCTTCTTGAGCACATAAATTACATACTAGATGTATTCCCCATCATTTGATCCTTCACGAGCCTTTCTATGTTTGATGACCATCTAAACTTCCTAAAAACAAGCACACACTATGAAGAACTTAATCAATTAGATATTTCTACATTTGACACTTTGTCGTTTAGATGGTCCTTCATCCAATCACAAAGTGATAATTTATATTTTTTACCCACCCAAGTCTAGATTGTCTTTTGTAATATCCATAAATGACTTACTTTGCAAGAATTAAGATTCTAAATAGTACAAACCCATCAATTTAATTGATAAGATATAGAACCTCACTCTTTCTCTAAAAGATTTTAAATCTATACCACTAGTGATGTTATCTAAAGCAATATAATAGATATCCTACTACTTTCTTTCATTCTATCAAAACATTGATTCAAGCTAATAGGTTTATACATGTACTAGCCATTGCACCTTAGTATGCAATGGGTACACCGAAAAGTGTGGAGGGTCAATTAGGAAAAACTTGGTCTATTTTTTGTATACGTTTACATAGTATGTGAGGTCAATTGGTAGGCCATTTAGTAAATGATGTTATTTGTGCAACAAAGGTCTCAATGGAGGAGTGAGATTAAAATCAAGTATGCATCCATTCATAGGGATCCAAAAATGACTAAAACAAAACCTATGAATCATGAAGATAACCAAGCTTCATCACCAAGAGAGTCATGTTAAGTTCGCAATAGGGAGAGAAAGGGATAGAAAGAGGGAGATATAGAGAGGGGAAGAGCACAAGAGAGAGGGTGGTAAGGAGATAGAGATATAGAGGAAGATAGAGATAGAGATAGAGATGAAGATGGATATGGAGAAGGAGAGGGTTATGGAGAGGAGAGGGAGAGATAGAGAGGGAGGAGATAGGGATGGAGAGAGATGGAGAGAGAGGGAGAGATATAAAGATAAAGATAGAGATAAGTGATATATAGAGAAGTAGAGAGGGAGAGAGATAGGGGTAGAGAGATATGGAGAGATAACAAGATAGATATAGAGGGAGAGATGGAAGAATAAATATAGAGAGATAGAGATAGAGAGACAAAGAGATATAGATATAAAGGAATATGAAGAGGGAAAGGGGGAGAGAGAGGGAGAGAGAGGGAGGAAGATGGATGGATAGAGAGAGGGATACATAAATATAGATAGAGGAGAAAGGAATATAGAGGTAGAGATGAAGATAGGGAGAGAGAGGAAGAAGGAGACAAATAAATAGAAAGATAGAGAGGTAGAGAGAGAGATAAAGACGCATAAAATACATAGTAGAGGTAGAAAAATAGAGACAAAGAGAGGGAGAGAGAGAGAGAAATATGGGAAGAGAAAGGGAGATAGGTAGAGATAAAGAGATAAATAGAGGGATAAGGAGGAAGTGAGGGAGGGAGAGATTGGGAGAGAAATAGAGAGAGGAGAGAGAAGTAGAGAGATATAGAAAGAGGGAGTGATAGGGAGAGAAGAAGAGATAGAGATAGAAAGAGGGAGAGATGGAAAGATAGAGATAGAGAGGACAAGAGTAAGAGATAAAGGAGATGATAGAGAAACATGATAGAGAGGGAGAGAGATAGAGAGAGAGGGAGAGATAGAGATATAGATAGAGATAGGGAAGGAGAAATAAGGAGTGTGTGTGTGCAAGTGAGAGAGATATATAGATAGAGATACATGGAGGGGGAAACATGGAGAGTGTGTGTATGAGTGAGAGAGATACATAGATAGAGATAGATAGGAAAAGAGATATATAAATAGATAAAGAGGAAGGGAGAGGGATAGAAATAGAGAGGATAGAGATGTAGAGAGATATAGAAAGAGAGAGTGCTAGGGAGAGAGGGAGAAATAGAGATAGAAAGAGGGAGAGATATAGAGATACATATATTGAGAAAGATGGGGACGAGAGAGAGAGAGAGAGAGAGAGTTCTCTCTTTTTGTTCCCATCTCTCTCTCTCTCTATATATATATATATATATCTTCCTATCTCTACCTCTCTCTCTATATCTTATCTTCATCTCCCTCTCCTTTCTATCTTCCTCTCTTTTCTCTCTATCTATTTTCCTTCTTAGGTGTGCAATGGGTACACTAAAGAGATCTTAAAGGTGAATTATCATATCCTTAATCAAATGACATGCTACCTTCAACATTACTTCCTAGGGACACGTGCTATCCTTGGATTGTTGGCATGAAATGATTGATCAAAAGTTAGTTTCTCCCCCTCTCTCTAACTTTTAATTTAGATTTTAAGTTTTAAATTCAAATAAATTAAATAAAAAAGCAAAATATAATTATTCTACAATAATTAAGGTTTTAATAAGACAATTAATTATAAATTAAATTAATTCTAATCACTATTTTTTTACGCCAAAGGCGTTATACAGTAAAAGAAATGAAGGAATATTCTGTGTAAATTTTTTGAAGCTACATTGAAAATGACAGGCAGGTGGAAGTCATGTGTTGCTTTTGCTCCCATCAGAATTCGTATAAATAGGTTACTTTGTATTTTATATTAAAAAAATTCAAATAAAATATATACATATACATATGAAAAATGGAAATATTAAATTTATTGAATAGATTGTTTACTACACTTTTTTTTATAATAAAATATATTATAATATTTTGCAAAGATTAAGTTAAATAAATTTAATATTTCAAAAATGAATTTATTGAATAGATTGTTTAATACACATTTTTTATATTAAAAAATATTTTAATATTTTGCAAAGATTAAGTTAAATAAATTTAATAATTCAAAAATATCATTTTATTCATTAAACTTGTTGACTTAATTTAATATAAATTAAATATTAGAAAAATACCATTGAATATACATATTGAGGTTACATTTTCAAATTTTAAGATAAAATGGTTGTAATTTTTTTCCACTAAAAATTAGGTGAATGAAGCAAATTAACAAATGCTAAATTTAGCTTTTTCTAAGATAAAAATGAAATTACTTATAATTTACTTGAATTTAAATTTATAAGATTTAAAATATAAATTATTTTTAACATTTGTATTAGTATATATTAGTAAATAGTGTATTTTTATGTAGGATGTAGTTCTTTTTCCTTTGTCTTATAGTTTTAGTAATGTTGCTTTTTAAAAATAATTTAAATGATCATCCAATATTTAAGTCAAACATTTACTTATTATTAATTTTTATGTGTTATCTACATTGGATTAAAAATATTTTTTCAAGTAGAAATATATTTTAATTAAATCATTTATATTTTTAACATTATTAACTAAACACTTATTAGTTACAATAACAAATAACAAGTGGACACTATTCTTTATATTGACAAAAAATGGATGCAATGTTATCAAAAGCATTGTAGATGTAAATATCGTGATGTAAATTTTTGCACATCCTATAATGTCTATTTTAAGAGGCCTTCATAATATTTTTGGTCCTTTGCTTTTCTCTCGAGCAATTATAGCTCCTTGTAACTCAACATATTTCGAAAATGCCATTTAATTGATGAAATATGTTGAGTAAATTTCATATAAATTAAATATTTCAAAAATACCATTGATTATACAAATCAAGATAACATTTTCAATATTAAAAATACCAACTTAGCATTGTTGGTGATGGCGCATAGATTGGCCCAATTGATTCTTGGAGGTAAAAGGTGGGGAAATTTTCTAAAATGGGTGAGAAAAGATTGGAGTGAAGGATAATGGATTCTGAAAAATGGTTCTCGATACAAGATGAAAAACAAACAAACAAATCAGCCAAGCCAAAACCAAAATCAAATTCTCAAAAATGATTCTTGATACGGATTTGTTTGTTTGGTTGGTTAGTTGTTGGGGAAAAATAGATAGATCATACACAATTTTTGGATAGGAGGAACTACATAAAAGATAATGAATACAAGCATATAGGGAACAAGAACATTAGCAGGGTTGTATGCCTGAGACGCGAATTTTGGAGTCAGTAGACAACGAACTGCATTAACTTGTTTGGATTTTCCCATCTCTAACTTCTCTTTCAACCAAGTTTCAAAGGGTTGTGCGAGAGGTGCTTGTCTCACAGTACGGATATGTCGATTGGTATGTTTCTTTATTCTTTTCTTGAATTTATTATAGAGTGTTTGTTTAATATTCTTCTACTCCACTCTCTCACCCTTGCCGTTGAGAGGGATTGCACCTCATTAGAATTGAACTCATGAACTTCAGTTTAGAAAAACAACTTCATGTCAGAAAGTTTGTATTGCATTCTTCATTGCAATGAGAGAAAACAATGCCGCAAAATAGTATTGGAATGGAAAATTGGAATCTACACAAATAAGATTGATTTACTCTTGCAAATCCCGGTGTGAGCACAAGAGGCATCACTGAAGTAGTTGTTTGTTCATGAGGACAATTGAAAGATGAGACATGAGCTTGCATTGTATAGGAAATCGTGGAACTCATTACTCACACTAATTCTTGTCAATTGAACTCGTTTGAAATGCAAATAAAGTGTTGAAAGAACAATTCTTTAGGTCTGTTCAATTATGTGAGTGAAATGTTTTAGGATGGTTTTTGAAAAAGTTTTTATAAATTGCAAAAGAGTCCAATTTAGTGGTCAACTATCCAATATTGTTTTTGTTGTCTGTTGTGGTTGTCCATTGTAGATGTATCAATTTGTGGTAGACCATTATTCTTTGTAATTAACAGGGCAGTGCTATGGACCAAATTCACAAGTTGTCTGGAGGACTAAATAGAAGTTGGGTATCATCAACTTTACTGGGCTTGATTGAATATCAATGCAGAGACATTTAGGGCAAGAATTTTCTTTTATTAGACAATGCCTTGATTCTGAATTAGGAAAGACAGTCACACCCTCCATACAACTTTGGATAAGTAGATAGAGATTGTGACAACTCTTTGATCTTCTTGGCTTTTGTTTGGCATGTATTCATAGATCAACAAAATGTTGACACAATTATAAAAATAGGCAAGTAATTCTAGTATGTGTAAAAGATCAAAATGATTGTGTAATGTGAGGGATGGAAATAGTAGTAGGATAAAGTAGGCGCGTTGAAATTAGAGAAATTTTAGGTGTAGGTAAGTTACAGTACAAAAATAGATAAGGATAAGGAGGCTAACTAGTAACATAACAAAGATAAAAAGAAAAGGATAAGAGCTCCCACAAGAAGATGAAGGCAGGAAATTTTTTTGTCCAAATGGGTAAGTAGTTAACGAGAGGAAATTTAGTAGAGAATACAAATTAACTGAATAGCAAATAGAAAAAATTGTTGTCTAAGCTAAATGACATAAAAGGGAAAGAAGGTCGGGCGATAAAGTAAGACCAAAAGCATCAAAGAGCACAGAGGACTTGTGAGGGTGGTTTTAATGTTTGAGGGTGTTAATAATAGGTTCTCATGAGTAGCTCAGATCCGATCATCTTTATGGATATGGTGAGGATGTTTGTTAATTTCAACTAATTTTTATTGATTTTTGTTGGATTCCAAGCAAATGTGTTTGTGGTTAATGTTTGGACCATGCTCATTGATTTTAATGTAATATAACACTGTGTTTTGTGAAGAGGATACCTTCGATCATTTAGGGGAAGTTTAAATTCCTTAACTTCATTTTGTGGTTTAAAAGATGCATTGTAGATGTATTGTTGCCTTTTTTCCTCATTTTGGAAATTTTATTGGATATACATTTAATACAAGTGAAATAAAAATATCAAAATCACCTGTGGAAAGCATTTGATTTATTTTGTTAGAAATTTTCACACTAAATCAAGCAAATCTTTTTTCACAAAAATAAATACATAGTAGTGTTCAACTTGAAATAGACTATCAATCCATGCACAGTAGTGTTTTATGATGGAAAGGGAGAGAAAATAAAAACAAACAATAAAATAGAATGAATTGCTATAGCAATCAAAATCTTATTCAACTTAATGTGTAGTGACACTATGACATTGAGCTTGTATTAATAGAATATGTTTAAACTGCAGATTATTTCATGCAAATTTAGACATTAATTTCAATCCCTAATTTTCTCATTCCCTAATTTTCTCTTCGCATGCATGCAAATTGGGAGAAGTTTTACTCTCTATTAATAATGCTTTTACCAACAAAGATTTTTGAAAATTCATTATTATATTGTATAATTATTCGTATGATTATTATTTTAAAGAATTTTGAATAAATATAATTACTAAACATGTTATATATTGAATTTAGTTATAACATATTCATTTTAAATATCTTATTAAATATAATTCTTAAATGTTTCAAATGAAGATTTGTTATATATTGAGTTAAATATATACAATTTTGTTATAAGGTTTTTATATATAATAAAAAAGTATTAAAAGCATATATATATTAATCATTTTAATAATAAGGAATTTTACAATCTCTTTTTTGTCTAGCCAAATATTGTTATGTGATATTTTCTTTATGGTTATATCTATTGATTATTATTTTATATAATTGTGGGTATGATTATAATTTTAAAGAGTTTTAAAGTTTCAAAATTTCTATGATTATTAATTATCTTATGAAGCTTTCTGAACATTAGTACCACTACTACCATCTCTATCTATAACTCACCAACCTCCTCTATTAAAAGAAATTTGATACCAACAACTTGCTTACACTTCTCTTTGTAGTCTTGTTAGCTTTGAAAATTCAATTGAAAATCATACAAAAAAATTCTAAAACTTAGAATCATACATATCTTTATAACCTAAATTACTTATTTATGAGTTTCATTTATTGTTTAGATAATGGCTACCCACAATGATTCTCCTTCCAACCAACCATCATTCTGTGATACCTTGATATTTCTACTGCTCTAAATGTACAAAACAACTAAGAAAGGAAAATGACAAAATATCAAGGACACCTCAAGATTAGCCAAAGAGTGGTTCAACGAAAATGAATGCAAATAAGATGAAACACAAACACTTTTACCTCCCTTGTTGTTGATACCTCTTTGATTGGCCCTTGCTTGGATTGGTTGTGTGCTCCTTAGATGATTGTTTGAATGACTATATGCAAGATGATGAACAAAGATGGCTAAATGATGGCAAAAGGATTGAGAGTTCAAATGGACAGCATGTAGTTATCAAAATGCAAAGTGTTTGAGAAGGAAAATTAGCAGCATAAGGTTGCTCAAAATGAAGAAGTGTTGAAAATGCCCTTGAGGAGGGGGTATTTATAGGAGATTTTGAATTCTCTAGAGAATTCAAGGGTCAAGATTGATCCAACAAGGTCAAGATGAAGGGCTATGGTGGGTTGAGAACCCACAAGCCCTCACATCTTGACATGTGGAGGGTGAAGTGGACAAGAGGATATGAGGTGGAGGTGAGTTGTCAAAAAGGTACATGAGGTGGAAAAGGACATGCACCTTGGGGGATGAGAGGATTTCCACAAAAAGGGATTTCTTGTCCCCAAGTGGGAGTGAAAGAGACATTTGAGAAATTTTGGAATTCCTCAAAAATCTACATGGGAAAGTGAAAGGTGGTTGGGGATATAAATGTGAATTAAAAATTCACATTCATAGGATGATTTAGAGGATAAAAGGTGGGCTCCAAAAAGGTGGGACTTGGTCACATGTGGAGATTGTGACAAGTCCAAGGTTGGTCACATGTGGAGATTGTGACAAGTCCAAGGTTCTAGAAGCCTTGGAAGGATGGAATGTGAATTAAAAATTCACATATAAAAGAGGGGAATCTAGGAAGAATAAAAAGGAATTAAAAATTCCTTGGAGAATGATTAGGCTTAATTAATTAGTAATTAGAGGATAATTAGGGACTAATTAGGATTAAAAGCCAACTTGCAAAAGTTGGAGGGTGTGACACATCCTAATCAAGGATTAGGCATGTGCACATCCTTAATGAAGGGATTAGGAAATAGATTAGGATTAGATAAAATGACATGTGAGGAATTAAATAAATGTAATATTTATTTAATTTATTTGATGAAAAGGGGATTAAGGATGGTAAGGTATTTAATAATTATTTAAATACCTTAGGGATTTGGTAGAATTAAAGATATTAATTAAATAATAGTAATATTATTTAATTAACTCGGATAAAAGGATGTTTAAATGAAAAGTGATAAATTTGGATAAATTAAGTGTCCAAATTTGGATGTCTACACATTCCAACAGTTAGAAGCCCATGAGGAGTCAACAAATTCAAACACACATGTGCCAAGTCCGATAGACAAGTTGTACACATCAATTGAAGCCCATTCAAAACAAATCATTACAGAACTCCATGATGCTGCACTACTTGCACGTGGAGTAGAACGAAAAGAGATTGATGACATGGAAGACATTGCCCGCAAATTACATACAACATGCAAATAATTTGTAGGATTCTCTGGTTTTTTATGAGAACTTTATTATGTCGAGCAATATGAGGAACCAAGAGTTGCAAAAAATGCTATTGAAGAATTTATTTTGTACTTGTATGATAATTAGGGTAGACACATGTGAACCATATAGAGGGTTGTTCGATGGTTGGTTCACTCTTATGAACAACATTTTGATGTAGACTTTCATGTCTATTTTGTAAAAACATTGTTCATACATGTTGTATGTAGGTGGCAACCATGATTGACTTAGTCTTATGAACAATATTGTCATCTAGACTTTGATGTCTACTTTTGCAAAAGATTGTTCATATATTTTGGATGTACATTCCCTACTTGATATATAAATAGTCACAAGATCACAATAATGAGTGCATTTTTTCAAGGACCAATATCCAAAACACAATAAAGGTTTCATTTTTCTTCTTTGTGATGAATTTTTATGTTTGTTTTTTCTTCTTTGTGATGAATTAATTATTTCTCAAAGGATATCTCTTGGCGTACATTACATATATTAATTTCATACCTTTAATTGAATTAGTTAATTTCTAATCTTTAGATTAAAAAAAGGAAGAAATTTTCATTATTTTGATAACTTGAAATTTATTCGTTTAATTATACTTCAACTATACTTCTTATTTAATAGTTGTGTAAATTTGTATTCTATTTAGAACCTTTTGATTGCAATAGTATTTGATATTAGAAGATACTTGATGTAACATGCATCTGTTCTTCAATTTGATTCCATGAGTGTCAAATTCCAAAATGTAATATATGTGTATGATATTTAGTTTTATGCTACATTTAATTCTTCTACTATATTAAAAAGTCAACAAATTATAAATGTTTCCATTTACTCTTCCAGTTTTTTTTACCGTGTTGGAATTCTATTGAATACTATTTTTCTTATATGATGATGATGCAGGCATGAATCCTACCAACAATCCATATAAGCACCCAATTGTTGGAAAAAATGAACCTCCTACAAGAACCATTCCTATTGCAACACTGAATCCGTACCAGAATAGATGGTCAATAAAGGCAAGAGTCACTAGAAAGGGTAAACTTCGTCATTTTAACAATACAAAAGGAGATGAACAAGTGTTTAGTTTTGACTTGGTTGATTCAAATGGTGGTGAAATAAGAGTAACATGTTTTAATGCAGGTGCAGAAAAGTTTTATGATCGCATAGAAACTAGAAAAGTGTTTATCATCTCAAAAGGGAGACTCAAACCTGCACAAAAGAATTTCAACCAATTAAAAAATGAATGGGAAATCTTATTATAAAAAAATTCGATTGTTGAGTTGTGTTTGGAGGAGGATAGTTGTATACCAAAACAACAATTCCATTTTACACCAATAAGAGAAATTGAGAACATGAAAAGCAATTCTTTGGTTGATATTATTGGTATTGTTCTCTCAATCGTCACACCAAACACAATATTCATAAAGAATGCCACACAAAATAAAAAAAAGAACCCTTCAACTAAAAGACATGTCAAGTTGTATGGTGGAATTAATAATGTGGGGTGGTTTCTGCAATAAAGAAGGTCAACAACTCCAATAAATGTACAATGTAGGAACTTCCCCCATTCTTGCTATAAAGGCTTCACGAATTAGTGATTTTGGTGGGAAATCTATGGAAACAATTACTACAACCCAACTCCTTATAAATAAAAATCTTCTAGATTCACACCGATTGAGATTGTGGTTTGATACAGAAGGGAATAATCTCGATTCTTGTTCTATTACAAAGGAAATATCATCTGTAATAAAAGAAAAAATGTTAAAAAGTATCTCACAAATACAGGATCAGGACCTTAGTAACTCTGGTAAACCTTATTGGATAGTGATAAAAGCTACCTTACCTTTCATAAAGGTAGACAATTTTTGTTATACAACTTTCCCCTTGAAAATTGGAGGTAGGCACTGCAAAAAGAAGGTAAACACTAATGAAAATGGTCAGTGTTATTGTGGAAGATGTGATAAAACTTTCATTGAATATGATTATAACTAGCACTTGCACCTATAAGAGGTTCAAGGGAAACGCCGATAGGAAATTTAAGAAAGATTGTAAATGAATTGCACCAATACATAAAAAAACACAACATAATCCCTTTGAACAATTTGTATGAGTTTGAAATAATCAAAGTTACATAAGAGCATCTATTTGTCTTTTTCGAAGCTCATATTTTATAATGGAAGCACAATATTGACTAGAGTACTTCGAACAATTATTATCGAATGTTCATATGTCAAAGTAAAATAAGAGCTTCACAATTTTTTTTTTAAATTCCTCTTTTCAAGTCTTGGAATTTGTATGCAATGAAACAAAATGTTGTTAGATGAGAACTCCATTAATGTAAATTTAAGAAAAGAAAATTAAGAAATATTTACGCTTATGACTTTTTGGTAAGTAACAAGAGAACATATTTGATTCACCAATTGATTCAGAGTTGATTCTATCATACAATTATATTAAATCAAAATTATATTTCATTGTCAAAGCCTATAATACATGATTCATATCACTCTAACGAAAAATGATTTTATTATGTATCTGCTCATTTTGTCTTATATCCTTGCATGCATTTCATATTATAGAATTATCAATTCGTATACATGTTGTTTGAGCCTTTGAGTTATAGTCCCTTATCCCATTTAAATATGTTTAGCTTACTATTTTAGTAAGTAGTTTGCTATATTTGTAATAGTAAATTTATATATTGTTTCACTACTTTTAGAAATAAGGGCTATACTTGCATATCCATTTAAAAAAGTTAAAACCTTCATATTGAGAAAACAAGCAATGTTTTTTCTGAGCTATACAAATTAAATATAGAGAAAGAAAGAAATAAGTTATATTAATGTCTACGAATGACCAGAAAATAAATCAAAGGGGTAGGATGTACAATTGATACAATAGGAAAGGAAAAACAGAAAAATATAAACATAGGGTCTAACCTAAAAAGAGTAAAGCCAGAATAATCAAAGAATTAAAAGTTATCTCCAACATTGATCCTGGACAAGGATATGCTTAAGAGAAAAACTAGGTGAAATAAATTATTGGAATTCGTATAGTAACTAATTATACAACGATACATATTATATATGCAATTTCTTCATCAGCATTGTATAATCGTATAACATATAAATGTACATGACATCGTGTAAAATTCTGAAATAGTTAATTATAGTTATGATTACCACCAGTGGTATTTTAACCTTCATTTAAGACTAAAAAATAGATTGAGTTAGAGAATCTGATTTGTGTCAACTTATTAATACTTTTTTTATTTTTTAAAGCCTAACTTAGAGATGAGAGAGCTTTTCTCAACAAAGATAAGCAATGAGACATTAACACTGACATGGGAAACTCATTATCTTTGACTGAAGTATTAAGTTTGTGCAGTTACTGAATTGTTTGAATTTGTATATTCGGTTTTCAGTTATGGTTCAACTTATTAATACTGTTTTGTTTTTCGGAGATGAAAGAGATTTTTTACATAGAGATAACCAATGAGTGTAATTATTTCAAACTTTAAATAGTGAGACTAGAGTAAGAAAATCTACAGCACTTGCAATTTTCTAGTCATATTATACATACTTAACATACTATCATACTGGGAGTTACTAATTCTAGTGGTAGTTGTTTTAAAGTAGGCATTCCACAAGGCATGGGAAATACACATTTCTAACAAGTGGAATTAGATTGCTAAGGATTTATTTCTTTCTCATAAAAATCAACAACATTCCAATTCTAATCTCAGTTTCAATAAAAAATAAGTAATTCTTACAGTTTGGTAAACTGCTGTTCAAACTGATTGGAGTATAAATATTGATCTTGCTAAATTTATTAGCATTCCATAAACTTTTGTTCTAGTTATTTTAGCTTTCAGGAAAAGTAAAGCAAGCTGTGAGGCCTTGCACAACAAATACTATTATTTTTAATGTGAATTGATTCAACTCTCTTTCCTCAGTAATTCAATTGTGTATAATAGATCACTGAATGTGATCTGAAACATCGGTTTAAAAAAAAATACAGATACAGCCAGAAACTTTCATACTATAAAAACAATCTATTAAAAACATTGTTCTTTAGTACTATAAAAACAATCTATTAAAAACATTGTTCTTTAGTTTCTGGCATTACTACTCTCAACCTTTTAAGGTTTTTGTTTAAATATTGTTTTCCAGTTTCCCCTCTTTGAAAACAATAGTATCTGTATTTTGGAATTGATTCAATTTATAGGGCTACAAGTACAAATGCACTATATTTTTTATGAACTTTTCTGAATATTTGAAGTGTTGTTTTTTGTATTGATCAAAATAGATTATAATCAATGAGCCGGGAAAGTATTCAACATACAAAACACCAACACAGTAAACTACCATGTGCCGGTGTATTTAATAATTTATTAAAAGTAGAGAATAAAAAAATAAGAAATGACTTAGAAGATCAAAAAAAGTCCAAAACAATTCTAGAGGAATAGGCCCTTCTTGTTAGAGCAATTTCCTGGTCCGTTTCAGCTTCTGATCCAAACGAGTCGCACATACACCCTAGCACATACTCCTTTACGCTGAGGACATCCTCGAAGAGTAGGAGATTTTGTTCTATTTTCTATTGGCTGTCTTGCGTTTCTTATAAGTTAAATGACTTAGAAGATCAGAAAAAAGTCCAAAACAATTCTAGAGGAATAGGCCCTGGAAGGCTAAAAGAACAAAAATGTTAAATCAAAAACAAAGTCATAGAGGCATTGACAAGGCACAACAATGAACTATCACCAAGAAAGCCTCAAACAATTATGATAAAAAGTTCATATATATTGTATCTAGAATATCTTCCACAATGAAAATCCACCATGAAATCCTCACACCTTTTAGATACAACAAATTGAGAGAACAACAAAAATATGACACTGAATTCAAGCTTGTAATGATAAAATCAGGAAAAATATCCTACAACACAACCAATGCTAGATTAACATCATAGTAATAAAACCAAATCAAATATTAGAAAAATGAAAAGCATATAGTTTTTCAGATTATATATGGAAAGGTCAACGCATAGGTGATACAAGTGATGATGGCATAGTGAACCTAATTTAGCAACAACACTCCCTTCATTTAGATCTCTATTTCAAACAAGATTTTTGGTCAAACCTACATTTCAGCACTTCATTTATTCAAAAAGAAGCATGCTTTTGGACTTTAATGTAATGAATTTTTACTCTTCATACTGCATACTGATAAGCAAAGATAACATCATTGCCCACATGCAGATTCTAACCCAAAGAGGTAAAACAAAAAAATATTGAAATTTTAAAAAACAAAATACTGCTTTCCACAAAGGAGTTCACTCACCCGGCCAAGAACCACCCATTATGATAGCTCCATCTAGTATATTTTGGATCACAACTAGTCAATGTGCCATTCATGATTTTCTGGGGCAGGGTATGAAATTTTGAGAGGCATGTCCCCAATCAAATCCCCCCATCTTTCTTCAAACAAATCCATAATTGGAGAGGCTTGTTTTGGAGTTGCCAATGAGCTCAAAATCACAATGCAATTACCTAGACAAAACCACCTAAAATCTAATCAGGCAGAGCTGTCATTTCCTACAAAGTATCTTATCTCATTGGCATAAAATCAAAGACCCAATCAGGGATAGAATCTGGAATAACATTAAATTTGTTGACAGTTGTATGGGAGTATTCTTCTATCTTGTACCGAAGAACTACATTAAAGAAACATAACTTATCTGTAAAGTTTTTAAATAGACTTGGAATTTAGTCATGTTACAGACAAAAAGAGGCTTGTAAGCTTTATAAAATGCTTACAATTTGAATGCAGCTTGTCGAAGAACTACATCCATAAGCTGCAATGCTTCTTGAGTAAGTGGTACAGGATCCCCTGCCAGATATTGTGCCAGATTTCTAAGATTTTAGACTATCCAAGACACGCATTTATACTGTTTCAGATTCCTCCAATTTAACTAAAAAAACACAGCAAGGCCAGAAGACTTTCTCAAATCAGCATCATTACACTTCATTTTCACCTTAATCTGTAATAAGGAAAAACAACATTCAGAGACAAATCCCCGTTTCTTCATGATTTTAGGAAAACAATAATTATTAAATTTGAGTTTCTGAACCGCCCATGTTTTCATATGCTGTGTGAAGTCAAAGGAGGGCATCAAGCCAAATATTAAGATAACTCTTATTCTAGACCTTTAAAACAGGGGCAAGCAAGTCTTCAAGAAAAGTATCTTTAAAACTCCAAGCTTAGCCTTACATATAGGGCTGTAATACGTGCTGCAAAAATAATCACCATTACCACAGAGATCAGGTGCTAATCAGAAAATCAACAAGAATTGAACAAAGAAGATGAATACAAGTAAAGCATGGTGACAAATTACATGAATGAACAAAATATCTGTACTGAAAACTGAAGAAATGTGAGCGATCAAAGCTTGCAAAAGGATCTCAAAAATAAGCCATCAAAATAAGCCCAAATAGGCACAAATGTACGCAACAATTACAACATCATCACCAAATAGAGAAGCCCGTTCATAGGCAGCGCTGTCTCCAGCAGCACATACCGTAGCCTGTTAAAAAGAGCAAGGAAAATCCCATTTGGGAACAGAGACAATGTATACATACCCTGCATCAGAATATATGCCAACTTTCAGTCCTTTACTATGGACATAATCAGTCAGAGCCTTGATTCCAAAGGGGAATTTTCAAAAATTAGGACTACTCTTCCCTATTTACAGAAATAATTATAATCAGAGATCAAATACAAGTATCTCAATTAACTAACAAAAAGATAAAATTTATATGGGAATAATAAACATAATAAGGACAGAGATATATCTCTTCTTTGAGGATCACCATCATCACCAATTCTCTACCAACCATTGTTATAATATGCATGCACAACATATTTGTTGTAAAGTAAATGACCTACTTGGGTTTACTGAGAAACCGGTGTCAAAAAAAAACATTTTACAAGTAAGAGGCTTCACTGATGCTACGAGACTCCCTCGGTGATTTTTGGCCAGTTCTCTGTGCTGCAATATTCAGAGAAGAACAAGGTTATTGAAACTGAAATGTGAAAGGCGCAATCCAATTTTTTCCCACTTGGCAGTGATTGTAGCTCTTGAGTTGCTGCTGTTCCATAAGACCGCCACTGTATTCTTGTTGGAGAGAGAGCTCAGATTATATTTTCTTCCCGTAGAGAGAAAAATTTTAAGTGAGTAAAAGTATTCTAAAAACGCCCTATTCACAGAGAGCATTTTCGACAAATTCCAAAAAAAATCTACACAATACATAAGCTAAAATACAAATTTCACAGCATTATAAACTGCCAATTAATTGTGTAGTTGGCTTGAAATTAAGGCCTGTGCAGGAGAATAGAAAAGGGAGAAAATAAAGTATCTAACCCTCTTGAATCTTCCCCCTGCCCCTCCGATAAGATGACCTCAAGCTCAACAAGATTGCCTGAGGGCTTGGCCATGTAGAGACTCTTGTGTCTGTCATATGCAGGTATGGTATTCTTCAAAGCCTCCGCTTGCTGTTTGAATATTTCCATTAAGACGTTGTAACTACAACTCTTAGGAGGCTCCGGATCAATGTTAACTTGAATACATGAAAATGCGTGCATACTCAAACTACTATAAAAATTTAACCAAATGCGTGAAGTATTCAGTAGAAGAGGCGAAGAAACAGTCACTAACATCTTAATGGTAGAGCTCTCAGAAACCAAACTGTGCCAGACCAAAAATCTACAAAACCATAGAATATCGCAAAATGGATATGCAGCGGATGATTGATAGAAAATTGGGTTTGCATAGATTAAGTTGGAGAAAAAACTGATATCTTGCGCACTATGCTTTGAAGCTAAAATCCTACGCTAGATTAGATTTGATCATTATTACTAAATATCATCGACACCATAGTAAGCAAGGCATTTCTGTCAGAAGATTTCATATTAAATACCACAAGATTTGGCAGAAGATTTCGTATTAAATACCAATACAACATCCTGAACAACATGACTACGATCGATCTGAGCATTAACTGGAGAATTTACGGTGAGTATAGATACCCAAATTATGACTTACCTCAAAATTCTGCACATATCATGTCGTGCTGTTAACGATGCTGATGAGAAAAATGGGCAGAGTTTGGACGAAAAATAATAGGACAACCGACCACAGCAAAGAATTGTGAAAGATGAGGTAAACTAAGACCCGTCTCCATATATTGGCTGCTTCAATCTGTTCTCAATAAGCAAAAATCAGACCTAAAAATATCAGCATTTTAGAGCTACTAGATTCGTAAGCTGGAGACAATGAATGCTGGTCATGGTCAATGAGATCTAATGATGGTGCATTTACTACAAAGATAGCAATCCTACCAACCAACAGTTAAAAGACTGGCGAATTTTTGAGTGACTGAAGTTTTACTTGAAAATGGTTTACCTGGAAATGGTTTAATGGTGAGCGAAAAATTGTTTGCAGGTGTGAGACAGGTATGCCGAGCTCTTGTGGACTGGCATGTCCACAATAAGAAGCCTATCGGCTAAAATATATACTTTAATGCAAAGTGCAAGACCATACTTCATTCATTTGAACTACTGCTTTTGAAGAAGCGGTAGAAGAAATTATGGGTGTTACAGCAAAATAATTGAACATTTTGAAACATGAAGAACAAGATGATGTTAAGGTCCTTTTCAACAGATACATATTTAAACTTCAAGTGAAAAGAGAGACTTGTAATGATGAACAAATGATTAAATACACAGTCATAAAAACAACAAAGTTTGATTATTCATATGAGAGCAAAGCTTTATTAGATTCAATTGCAAAGCTATAGTTTTCATGACATTCAAATGCTTGAATGTATATCATGTTAACAATGTATTCAAACATTTAAAAAAAACAGTGGATATATCTAAGTTAGTTGATGTGATTTTTGTCGTGATATTGTTTTTGTTGCTTTCAATACTAAATCTAATGATTGATGAAAATTTATGATTTTAAATTTATTGTTCTTTGTTGATTGTTGTTATATACAAGTTGGTATGATTTTAAATTTGAATGTGTACTCTTATATATGAGAATTGAAATAAACAATGATAGAAACTATAATGAAATCATATATATTGCTTTTGAAATTCATGTTCATGAAAATGTAAACATTTTTTTCTCAAGTCAATAGGTGTCCTGATAAAGATAACTCTCGGCATGTTTTACATATATTATTAATTAATATAAGTATGCTAGTTGTAATTTCATAAGAAGACATAATAATTAAAATAAATTTAAAACTTAAGTCTAAATTAAAAAATTAAAATAGAATAAACTAAAATGTAAAGTCAAAGTATATCAAAATGCAAATATTAATAACTAGCACTTGCACCTATAAGAGGTTCAAGAGAGACGCCGATAGGAAATTAAAAGTAAAAAATAAAATAAATGAATTGTAAAACAATACATAATTGGTTATATAAAATTATATTTATGTACATGTATACATTGTATAATATAAGTAGGTACATAATTTTGTTGGATTTGTTATTTTTTTTTTTGAAACAATGAGATCCCTTTAAAACAATTTGTATCTGGTATGTATTAATCAAAGTTACAGAAGAGCATCTCTTTGTTTTTTGAAGCTCCTCTTTTCAAGCCATGGAATTTCTATACAATGAAAAACAATGTTGATTAGACTACTTTGAACAATTAGTATCGAGTTTGCATTAGTCAAAGTAACATAAAAGCTTCCTTATTAAAGAAGGGAATAATATAGTGACACTTTTTACAAAGCTATAAAATCCTAAATTCTAGAATCAATTAGATATAACCATGGCATGCAGTGAAAGAGAAATAATAATGTGTAGGCATAGCATAAAACATGAGTAAAAAAGGAAATTGTTTGGCAAAATTCCTTATAATGATGTCAATACAGCTATTGTTGGTCAAATAAACATTGAATTTTATATATTGGAATTGTTGACAATAAACATTCAAATTGTTTTATGCAAGGAATTAATATATAAATGAATCAAGGATTTGAATTCCAAATGAAACTATTATGGTTGTTCTCAAAAGGCTGGTTGTTCTCAAATGTAGGCATAAAACAAGAATAAAAAAGGAAATTGTTTGGCAAAATTCCTTACAATGATGTCAATACAGCTATTGTTGGTCACACAAACATTGAATTTTATATATTGGAATTGTTGACGATAAACATTCAATTTTTTTTTTTAAGGAATTATATATAAATGAATAAGGATTTGAATTCCAGATGAAACTATTATGGTTGTTCTCAAAAGGCTAGTGATGAAATCTGGCTGAATCCCAAGCTTGTGTTTTCTCCTTTGTAAGTATAAATCTTGTCAATTCTTGAGGAGACAACTATATAAAATATAGAAAAATTTAAAATATATACGGAAACTTTAAATATTCATTATATACATTATAGAAACTTAGCATATAACATTTGTATTAAGAATTCATTGTCAATACTCGATATGCATTCAAAATTCAGAATTCATTGTGAATATGCATGTGATTTTAAACAATAATATACAAGTTATAAACGTATAACAAAATACCCAAAATAAGAAAAGCATAGCACATTGCGGCCATATAGTTTTTTTTTCAATTACGATATGAAAATCAAAATAAGAAAAGAATAGCACATTGCTGCCGCCCCCTGTCCCCGAGTAACACTGGAAATTAGTTCTCTATAGGAAGACCTCAGAAGACCCAATACTTTCAGTTATTCCAAAAAAATATTAAAGTATCACTATAATCAAAAGATGAATTCTCTATAATAAGAGTTGAGCAATAAAGTTTAACTTTTGTGCACTGATAGGATGCCTTATGCATCTTTTTTGATGTTTTCTTCAATGCTGATATCTCGCTTTGAAGTTTTTTATTGTCCTCTTCCAGATGATCATACTTGAGGAGGAACCCCTGAGCTTGTTCCTCAAGAGCCTTGGCATTTGCTTCTGCTGACTTTTCCTGTTTTTCTATTGTCTCAGAATCTAAACTTAGCTTTTGTAACTTGTTCCTCAGCTCAGCTATTTCATCCTTCAACACTTTCGTAGTTTTTGAACCACTTTTTTGTTTTTCTTTGGGAGGCACATAGGTCTTTTTAACTTCCTTTTTAAGATAAGATAATTTCCTTTACATGTGGAAAAAAATAATACAAAGCAGCATCCTCTGGATCAGCTTGGGTAATCTCAGAATGACAAATTGAAAAAGTTACTACAAATTACCAGTAAGCAAATACAACGTGATTGTTGTATGAAATTATAAGAGCAATACATTATAGAACCAAGATGACTATACTGAGAAATTACTATAAGAAAAACTAGACATCCCTGGATAGTTGGTACTTGGAGAATCCAAAATTTGGCACTGATATCTGTGATATGACTTGAGAAATTATTTATTCTTAAATTCTTGAGTGGAGTGTCTATCACAAGTTCATACTTCAAGGAGCACCTGCATAGAGTTGATTACGTCTTCCATAGTATATGTACAATCAAACATCTTTATAAAAATCCAATAGATAAAATTCAAACTCTACATTAAATCCCATCATAGAGTCCCTAGACCCCAAGGCATAGATATTGGCTGCTGCACATATCTTGCAATGCACATTTCAACTTCTCTTTAAGATTTGAACATGTTACAATGAGCCCATGGGGCACCATTTGAGGCACAGATATTGGCCTTCACAATGGACACTATTTTCCAACGGCATTTACAGGACTCATATCTACAGCTTCCATCAAGCTAAACAAGGATCTGCAGTTTAGACAAAGTGACCATTGATCTTATCACCTTACCAATGAAGCTAGAAAAGAGCAGCAGACTTCGATAGAAAAAAAAAAGTAGATGGGAACTAAACAAGAAAGTAATATGTTTGCCCTGTCATACACTTCAGACATAGCAAGACAATCATATCTATACTCGAGGAAATAAGTACGTCTTGATGTGTCATGCCAACACAAGTAGCAAATCAAAGTTGTTTAAATTGTTACCGTTGCTTGCATATCCGTACTTGCCTTGGAAAATAAGTCAACATGCGTTGGAAGGATTAACAACTCTCTTGTATCCAAAGATATGCAGACATTGGCTAGGAAATAAGCAAGTGATTAGCAATACAAGAAGTACATTATATTCCAAATTTCCATGCAGGCTAGTTCAAATTTCAAGTAAATTGTTGGTGATAATATCATTGGCAGATAGACATAACCACCAACAGATTACCTTGATCATAATATCTCTCCCAGAAAGAAGGAAACTAAATCCACAGAGAAATGAGGAACAACAAGTCAAAAAAAATCAGATAAACAAAGTGCCATTCACTATACAATGAGATATTTCTTGCTTGTGCTTAACCCTGATCCATGTACAATGATTCATAGGTATTAGGCACATCACTACAGGAAACCACTAAGCAATATTACAATACAATGGTCATAAAACCATGGACCAAAAAAAGAACTGTATGAAGTGTAAAACATATAAATTGTACAACACATATCCAACAGATGAAATGCCATATTTAAAGTGCGGAGACAATTAAACAACATTAAATCAAAGGATTGGCACTTAGCAGACAATATGATAGAATTCATTCTCTTCATTCCTCTTTACTTATAAATGACACATAATAAGTAGTAAAAGCTAGCGAGGCACCACCTTGTATCCTTGTTTCTCTCAAATGAAATGTAAAATTTATAGCTTCAATGTATCCTTCAACATTCAATGGACAATTTTGTGAATACAATCTCTAAAATCCTATGATGGTAAATAATATATACTCTGGAGGATATTTGAAAACAACAAGATATACGACAACATTTCACAATGACCAGATACAGTGTTCACAAATTTTATCTCACATCCACAAAATCAACAGATAATCTCACAGCAAGAAGCTGGAACACAATCACATCTCAGAGCTCAGTTGGGTACGGTTTATTGCTCAGCAGGACACCCACATCCCCAAAATCGATGTATAATTTCAGAAGCGGAAGATGTAAGAACAGGGGAAAGAAATTGACTCCCCTTGCCATTGCAGAGCCCTTAACCTCCTCAGAACTGAATACAATTACTGAAAGTGAAGATGACAACAAGTTCAATTGGTTCCAGCAATGGTACCCTGCTGCACCAGAATATGATCTAGATAAGAGGGTGCCTCATGCATTCAGGTTGTTGGGGCTTGACATTGTTCTTTGGTGTGATAAGAGAGAGCAGGAATGGAGAGTCTTTGATGACAACTCCCCTCACAGAAGGGCACCTCTGTCTGAAGGAAGAATTGACAAAGGTGGTGACCTACAGTGCAGTTATCATGGCTGGTGCTCTGGTTCTCAGGGAGAATGCAAATACATTCCACAGGCACCCTCTAATGGACCCCAAAAGAACTTTAAAATTATAGGATCCATACAATAAACTCAAACTACAACAACATATACTTCAAAATAGCCCTAATCGTCTCCATTTCAAATTTACCCAGGTTGGTTCCTTTTCACATAAAAAACTATCTCAAATAGATTAAAAGCATGTCAAAGCAGAACAAAATTGGTAGAAAATTAAACATCTTTGGTCTCTTTTAGAGTCCGCACATTGAAGGCCTGACTCCCTTGTTTAAAAAAGAACATAAGCCATCCTAATCTCTACGCACCTTTCTTGTTTCTAAGTACAATTTTTTTGCCAAAACTACCATCAAACCTCGTGCACGACACAAATTGGACAACCTCCCAACGTACACGGTTAATCAAGACACTACGAAGCTGAAACTCTACAGGATTTGCACAATAAACTTAGGCTACGCCAACATTGAAGCCAAAATCAAGATGATCCGAACAATAAACTCAAGCCTTACCTTGCAAAATAACCCTAATCAGTTCCATTTCAAATAAAATCTTTTGTCCACCATGCCAAGCGACAAAACCAACGCAAATTGACTCCATTTCACATAATAATTCTTATCACAAACCCTAACAGCGTGGCAAAGCATAGCAAAATTGAGAGGAAATTGAACATGCCTGGACTCTTTCAGAGTTCGCACTTGAATTGCCTCGGCTTGGCCAGTGCCTCGAGAGACGCCCTTTTCATCTCCCTCATCCCCCTCCTCGTCGTCCTCTTCATGGAAGCCATAAGCCCTTATCAATTCGAAGGTCCGCTGACACTCTTCCAAAACATCCTCAACAGTTTTTCTCTAGACTCAAATTTTTCCTTCGTCTTCCACCACTAAATTGGAAACAATAAGCATCAGAGCAATCAACAATTTAAGCACCAGAAGAAGAGGTAGCGGCTTAAATTGACATTAGAAGCCCAATGTACTTATGTACACTATGGGTGGTGACAATCAATGCAATCAAATCTGGATGCAGTCGAATCTAAAGACATCATGCATTTGATTTGAAGACATCTCCTACAACGGTTGCTTCAATCAACTCAGAGGCGTGTGAATGCAAGTTGAACTTGCGAATTAATAATTCTTCCTACAACTGTTGCTTCAAGCAACTCACAATAAATGAAAAGTAGGTATTCAGATATCAGGGTTTTAAAACTCATAGAATTGCCAGTTGTTGCTTATACTCATTAACGATGACCTGAAAACAGTTTACCAACATGACAGCGTGAGACAGTAGTTTTAGGAGTGTGAGACAGGTATTCCGATGGCTTGTGGACTGGCAAGTCCACAATAAAAGCCTATCGGCTAAAAATAATAATTTAAAAATTAATATTAAATAATAAACTTGTTAAGTTAATAAATAATTAAATAAAAAAGTAAAACTAATTTTAAATTTATTAGAATTGAAATATTAATAAAATATAATTCTATTTTTCATTTCAATCTTTTCAACTTCTTTTATTTTCTTCATTTATAAAACGAAAAGTTTAATTTTAAATTGTTAAATCATTTTAAAAAAAAAAGTTGAGAATGACAAGAAAAATATGGATGATTGAAATTAATTGTATTGTCCTACATCCTTCTCCTCAATACTCAATTGTTGATTTCGAAAAATAAATTATCCATTTCCTATAAGAAACACCTTCCACATAATAAAAAAATTGAAAAAAAACCAGTTATATGTAATTTAAATTATCTCTATTAATACCTATTTAAAAAATTCTTTCTAGAGTTGTCCCATGATTTTTGATAATTCTTTTTGTTCTCACTAAGGACGATAACTAAATCATCTCAAATGTCTCTTGAGAAGACGTTTCCTCCTGACAACGACAATACGTCTCTCGTGAAAGATCTCCCTACATACGTTAGGCGGCAAGTCGTTTGAATCCACCAAACCATTAACAAACCTCAAATAGGCATAGTATGGAAAATGCAATACTTTGCACATTTGCTCCTTGGAAGTGTCTCAAGCGTCCATTAAAATAATCCCTTTCAATGGCAGCTTCTGCATCAATATCAAGCATCCTACTAACAGATTTTCATCCCCGACCTGGATTTGCCCTCTTCACTTACTTTCGATCTGATCCATACGTTGGAGGCCATTGATGTATATTTGTTTTAGGGCATCTAAATTTAGCATGGAAGAGCACATCACCTGCATCATAATCTGTCGAATACCCAGAGAACCTAGGCTTTGAAGGCGAAAGATTTCTCCTAGCTCTGTAACTAATCCATTTTGTAGATATCCAAAAAATAATGGCATTCCATGAGACCGCATTTCTTTGAGGCATTATGTCAAACAGGTAGCATGCTGTGTCTGTGGTTCCACATTCCCTCCAGGCATTATGTCAAATAGTTCGCATGCCGTGTCTGTATCTCTATGCATCCCCATCTCTTTGAGGAATTCTATCAAAAAAATTATGCGCCCTGCATACACGTCGACCAAAGCATTTCCAGCTATAATATCTGATGGAAATTCTTCCGTAATGCTTTGATGGATGTCCATACCCTGATCCAAACCTACCATTTTGCTTTGCACCCACGCCATCTGCATTCGCCTAAAAGTTTCCAAATCCTTTTCATCGAATCCATTTTGTGCAGGTATTGTGCAATCACGGCATCACGCTAGATCACATTTCTTTGAGGCATTTTGATAAATATCTGACAAAAATCTACTTTCCATGGACATTAATCGTTCGAGATCCGGGTGATTTTTACAGTTTGCAAATTTACATGAACTCCACTTTGCAAATCCAAGGTACGGGAAAGAATTGCAGTTTGCAATGTGCAATTCGAGGCGGACTTCAGATTGAAAATTTAGGGTTTGGGAAAGAATCGTAAATTTGTAATTTGCAATTTCATTTGTAATGTGTAATCTGTGGTCGGATTTCAGATTGCAGATCTAGTGGCTGCCAGAGGCCGAGATGCCATAGGATAAAATGTCTGCAATATGAAAACCACGAAGCATTAGATTTTTAAATATTTAATCATTTAATTATAAATTAAATATTTAAATAATTTAAAGTTTGAATTTTAAAATTTTCAGTATTTAAATTTTTATATGGTTTAGAATACTTCAATTAATTTAAAATTTAAATATTCAATTCAATTTTTTAATTTTAATTTTAGATATTGAATTGAAAGTATATGTATTTTTATAATGCATGAATTGACACACTATAATGGGTATTTGGATTTAAATTTGTTAGATATGTGGATCGCGAGGTAGCAGACAATCAAAGACTTTGGCCTTTAATACTTTACAATTTTAGATTGTAATGACAAAAAATAGATGTTGAGATTCACTAATCATCTTGCATGCTTATTGTTTCATTTTAAAAGCCTAAGCTAATAGAGTGTTAGGATTTCAAATACATTGTTCAATTTGCAAATGTTTAAACACAACATCTCAACTCTTAATATATACTTTCAAGTGCATGCAATTTTGATCTCCTTGATCTCAAGGTTCAAGGTTTAGTTTTTGGATATTGCGGGTATGACATCAAAGGTTCAAACAAAAGCATTTTTTAAATGTATTTCTCAACCCACATCTTGATAAATCTTGACCATGAAGTCTAAAACAAAAGCTTTTCAATTTCACAATATTAGGGCTAACTTGAGTAAACCATTAATACACCTTATCAAAACAAGGTTACTCCCAATCTTAAATCATGTCAAACCTCACCCTCATGGTATAAACACCTCATAGCCAAGGCGTGCAAGACATTTTCAACAAAATATTATTGAATTCATAATGAGTCATGCTTATAGAAATAACTTGTCCTTTAATCAAATGAGGCACATAAGGCCCAAAAGGCTAAGGGCAAAACCTTTTAGAACAAATTACACATTAGGGAGACTAGTTTTTTGGGTGATAAATTGAAGAACAAGTATACTAATCACTCCATCGGTGCACAATATAAAATAAATGTGATGATTAACAATACACGACCTTAAAAAGATTATGACTATGTGCATGTAAACACCCGTGATGAATTTACTACAATCCCACACCATATAAGACCTCAAATTTAGCAAGGAATTAGGGTCACATAATCATGCTTATTTTTTATAATGCAACACACATGATATTGAGGTGTGAGTAACACTAAATGGACTCAAAGATAATAATTGGCATACATGCAAATATTTCATCGTGAAAGAAAACCATGAGAAGAAAACAAAGCACTAAATTAAAATACAAAATCCAAACCAAAGGTCAAATTGAAAAGCAACAATGTTAAAAGGGCAACAAAATTAAAATATTAACAAGACTCTAAAAAAAGATAACTCAAGCAATGACTAGAGCATTGCCAAGTAGACCATTCTTTAGATAGACCAAGATGATTGAAACCTTTTTGAGAGTCAAACATGACAAGGAGTCGTTCAAGAACCTAATGATTTGATTTAAACCAAATAACATAAAATTTGCAACACAACATTGAATGGGATAAGTGACTTGGTACAATGTGATCAAGTGAACTCAAATTTTAAAATATCATTTTACAATAACGAGTATAAAAATTCCAAGGCAATTGGACTAAATCACCCCCAAATGGACTAATGGAGGACTTCAATGACCAAACATATGAGTGGTCATCATATAGAATAAAGATCAAATTATATGCCAAAAACACAATATAACGTGTTCATTCTTGACAAAAAATGAAAAATGAATGATAGTTAAGATGAAAAGAACAAAAGACTAAGGTTTGAAACCCTAAACAATCTCACAAAAATAAATAGTAACTCATTTTCACCTAAATATAGAAATGACATGAAATATCTTCAACATATACAAATGGCATATTACATCTCACATGTAAAAGTGTCTAATCCAGATTATTAAGTACCAAAAGTAGAGTACATCATCACATGAACTATAGTTATCTAGTCAAGTATTATAAAGGACAAGATATAACTTATGCAAGAATATGACTCAGGTTGTCATGCCCATTTGGTCATAATAATACAAGTAAAGATATAAAAGAAATATAATCATTGGAGTCTCCGACCGCCATTAACCCCAATGGTCATCCACAAACCAATAGACGAGAACATGGCTCAGGTACTTTTTCACCTAACCATGAAGCTTACGCTTCCCCAAAATTCTTCCTAACATGAATACCCAACCCTACACAAGAAGCCTAACAACTCGAAAATGACTAACAAGATGGAATCTAGTGAAACCTAATATATCTACATGCATTTCACATATGAACATGCTATGCCCTACTATTAGGATATGACAGATAATAAAATAACATCCATCTATTTCAATGGTACACATAGCTTTAGCCAAAGCAATTAAACTGTAAACGGTAAGGTAGATCTAAAAAATAAAACCTACTCCCCTTTGTTAGTCCATATCTAGCACCCATCCCAAAAGGTAAAGCCAAATCACATATAGAAGAAAACTACTTTCCTCATGAAGACAATATAACATGCATATATCCAATGATCATAAAAATAAATAGCCCTTTTCTTTTCATGCAAAATGATTATATGGTCTTTTATTATTTCAATCCTTTCATGCATAATGATGGTTAAATGTATAATTGACATACAACTTGATTATTTACATACATGTTAAATCCATAAGAAATCAATTCATAACATACACTGATTGGAAATAAAAGAATCAAATCCATAACAATTAAATGACAGTTCCATATATTCAGTTTTATAGTTTTATTGTGGAATCATCACAACAAAAATAAATTGTTTACCAATATTAACTTAATGGCAAATACACACTATATATACTACTATTTAAATATGTTGAGATTACGAAATAACATGGTGGTCTTATAATAACAATAAAGAATACATATATGGTTACAGTCACGATATGTTCATTAATTTAGGTATAATAAACTTATAACATATATACTAAAATGGATATGCATAATTGATATTTTTATACTATACGTAATAGTCAATGCATAGGTTCTTATAATAGCCACAAATATTTCTAAAAATATAATGGATTCTATGGTTTCAAGCACTACAAGTGAATCAATATGATGGTATTTACACACACACACACACACACACACACACACACACACACACACACACACACACACACACATATATATGGAATTTGAATGTCTTGATCAACCTAATATGTAGCTCCATGCATAGCAAAGGTACAAATAGTTATAGGTAGATCGACGCCATATACTAAGGCATGAAGGTCAAGACACAAGTTGTATTATGTATGCATAGGTAGAATAATACATATACTGGTTGATGCAAAAAACTAAATACGTGTTATGATACAAATAATTATTTCCTTCAAACCCCACAATACAATAACAATATCATTTATCATTTAAACTTGTAGATTTGGTTCTATTTAAGCCTTTAGCGGACATTCATAAGCCAAGTTACAAACAATAATTTTAGGGTAATACCTGGTCTCTTGCTTTGTGTGCCAACTCCTCAACTCTACTTAGATTCTACGAAGCCAATCCTCCTCAATCGTTGCCTAATCTCCAAAAATTGTTGTCTCTTTCCTTTGTTGAGCTCTCTTATTTATGATTTTACATATTTCCATGCAAGTGTTCAACTCCAGTTGGAGTATCTCTTTATTTTTAGGACTGAACTTTCTCTTAATGCCAAATATTTCCATGCAAGTGTTCAACTTCAGTTGGAGTATCTCTTTATTTTTAGAATTGAACTTTCTCCTAATGCCAGATATTTCCATGCAAGTATTTAACTTCAGTTGGAGTATCCCTTTATTTTTAGAATTGAACTTTCTCCTTATGTCAGGATTGTGTGGTTTATCATGCAGATCATTTGAATTCAAAACTTATTTAATTTAATTTTGTTTTTTTTTAATAGTAAAATATTTATATATATAAATAATGATATCATTATTATATACAAATAAATTATATATATATATATATATATATATTATGAGATTTATCATTCTCAAACATTTGAAAATAAAATATTTTATTTTTCCAATTAAATTGATTTTTGCAAACAAAAAGTAATAATACATAGTAATTATTTAAATCATAACACACAATAGGCAATGACATATTCATGATAACACAATGCATAACATAATCATTCACAATGTAGGATGAATACAACTACATGAGTTTGTGCATAGGATTTCCATCATGTTGACTATTGCTAGGTGGCTAGGTCATCTCTACCTTGACCATTTTCTCACCTTCAACCTTTCCTACACTCATTCACACTCAATATTTTATCAATAGGTTAGCTCATAAAACCATAATCAATAATCAAAATATTCACATCATAAAAATTCATCATTATTTTAATCACTATAGCATGCATTTTAAATATAATATCTAATTTATCATCCATGAAAACACATTAATCTATGCCTCAAACACATATTGTCCAATGGTCTCATCTAGTTCTATTTATTATCAAATAAAGTTTATGCAAGCAAAATTGAGATGTGACATCCTTCCCCACTAGGAAGAGTCAATGTCTTATTAGAAACATACTTAAAAAAATAAGAGTATCACACCGATGCAACAAAAAGTATCTCAAAACTAATCACTCAAATGAGGAAAAGAGTGGTCTATCCTCTGCATTCTCTGATGTAGCACTATCCACAAAACATTGGTCCCACTAGACCTTATACTATGCTATATCTCTATTGCACAACTTAATGTTGCACCTATCAAGAATTCGAGTGGGCTCCACTAGCACCACTCCTAGATCTTGTACCTGTAAAACATGCCAATCAAGTATATGGGTGGTGTCAGGATGATATGACTTAAGCATAGACACATGGAACACATTATGGATTTGAGCAAGAGCAGATGGTAGAGAAAGTTTGTAAGCAACTGGGTTGATCACTTCTAATACGTCAAAAGGACCCACAAATCTTGGTGATAGTTTGGATAATTTTCCAAATGATATGGAACTCTTATGAGGTTTAACCCTCAATAATACCTTAGCTCCAACTAAAAACTACCTAAATTTTTTATTCTTATCTGCATATCTCTTCTACCTATTTGCTTCTTTTAACAATTTCATTTGATCATCCATCTCTCTAAGCATATCTAGACCAATTACAATTATTTCTTCCACCTTATCCCAACTAATAGGTGTGTGACACTTTCACTCATAAAGAGCTTCAAATGGTGCCATTCCTAAAGATGCATGGTAGGAGTTGTTAAAATCAAACTCCACCAATGGAAGATACTCTTCCCATTTGTATTGTTGATCCCTACAATACATTAGAAGTAGGTCTTTAACTACCTGATTTACTCTCTTTGATTGCCCATCTCTTTGTGGGTGGTATGTTGAATTTAAATTTAATCTTATTCCCAACACTACATTTAATGTTGTCCAAAATCTAGATGTCATGCGAGTATCCCAATCTGATATGATCATCTTAGGTACTCCATGCAAACAAAATATCTCTTGGACAAATCTTTTAGCTAATGTCGATGAACCATCCTTAAGATTTCCTAGAATGAAGTGCACTACCTTAGTCAAATTATCCACAACTACCAAAATGGCATCATGCTTGTTCTTGGACATAGGTAACCTTTGAATGAAATCTATACTAATCACTTGTCATTTATACCCATGTACGTCATGTGGGTACAAAAGCCCTATCGGATGCACATGCCCAGCCTTGACTCACTGGCACTCCAAGCATCAAGCCACATATTTAATTTCATCCTTCTTGAGTCTTGACAAAAATTATAGAGATCTCAATTCTGCTACCATCTTGGTTACTCTAGGGTCATCCCATAGGGAGCCTTGGACTAAGGTTCAGTTCCAGGTAGCAACTGAATATAAAAGTAAAATTCCCTTTTTGATGGAAACTCTCTCAATTCATCAAGTACTGGCTTCATAATATCGAGGTCACTAAAGTGAATGACATAAATGGAACATCCTTTCGTTTGGGCCTTCCTTACTATAGACTTGTGTTTAGTCAACCAATTGGTTCCCAAAATCACATCATATGTTCCCAAGGGAGCTACATAAACGTTGAGCAAAGTTTGAAAATTGGGAAGTTCTAACTCAGTGCAAGAAAGACTAGAATCTACCCTCTTTTTTTCCCGATTTCCATACTAAGCCATCCATGAATTACCCATGTGTCTTGGTCTAATTGGTAACTTTGAAACTATTTTTGGATCTACAAAGAGTTCAGTTGCTCCATTATCAATTAATATAAAAACTAGTTGGCCATAGAGCTTACTGGTACACTGAATTGGTGCGGCTTGGAAGTTAGCCTATCGGTTATCTATAGCTACATGGACTTGATGTTGAGGTGCCCCTTGTTGATTTATTTCCCTTCGTTCTCTTGAACATTGAGGGAAAATATTGGAAAAGTGTTCTCCTCTGCATACAAAGCATCTACCACAAGGTGCTCTTGGTCCTTTAGGCCTATCCCGCATATTATTGTTGTTGTTGTTGTTATCCCTTTTATTGCCTCCATTGTGATTCCCTTTTTCTTTATCTTGGGAATTGTTGGCTTGCTTCATGTTTCAAATTTGGAAATTGTTACCTCCCTACTAGTTATTATTTTGAAATTTATTCTCCAAAACTAGATCTAACATCTCAGTTCTTGCAGTAATTAGCCACCTATTGAATTTTTTGCTCTTGTTTAGTAGCCTTCTCAAAAAATTCATCCATATTTAAAGTGTTATGGATGTCCACATTTGCTCCAATTTGAGTCTTCAATCCCAAGATGAAATTCCTAATTCATAATCACTCGTCCAACCAATACTAAGGTACATACTTAAGTGAGTTGGTGAACTTTTCCCAATACGAAGCTACTGTCATTACCTTGAATCAAATTATGGAATTATGTCATCTTCTTATCAAAGAAGAGTTGAGGTAACCACCTCTTCTTGAAATGTTGTAGAAAGATTTCCCAAGTTGTCTCCCCTAGTAGTAGCTTCTTTTCAAGTTTTTCATTATCCAACCAAGTAGGTACTTCACCAATGAGTTGATATGCAACCCAAATAGCTTTGGTATCATTGGATTGATTCCTAAGTTCAAATTATTTCTCCATCCCAATGATCTAGGCTTAAGCTCCATCTACAATGGTTTTGCCATCGAATTTGGGCGGTGCAATCCTCTTAAGGTCCTTGCCTAGTTCTTCTTCAATTCTAGCCCTATGATCTCCATGGTCTTCATTCCCTTGATTTTGTTCCTCTTGGTTCTCTCTAACCTCTTGTTCTAAGTTTTTCATCCTATTCCTTATTTCAATCAAAAGGTTGAGGATTTGGTTTGACCTATCATTTTGCTCATTGTTGCTCGGTCCATTGTGGTCATTGTTCCTAGTTTGCATTATGGTTGGTTATGGAATGGCCTACATCAAGTTTTGCATCATAGTGTAGTAGAAAAAAGCCCTAGTGTTAAACCTAGAGTTTTGATACCAAATGTAAGGTTCAAAACCCTAAACAATCTCATAGAAAAAAATAGTAACTCATTTTCACATAAATATAGAAATAATATGAAACATCTTCAACATATATAAATGACATATTACATATCACATATAAAAAGTATCTAATCCAAATTATTAAGTACCAGAAATAAAGTACATCATCACATGAAGTACTATCCAGTCAAGTATTATAGATTACAAGATACAATTTATGCAAGAATATGATTGAAGCTCTCATGCCCATTTGGTCATAATAATACAAGTAAATATATAAAAGAAACATAATCACCAAAATATTTGGTCACCACTAACCCCAATGGCCATATGTAAACCAAGAGAAAAGAACATGGATCAATCACTTTTTCGCCCAACCACAAAGTTTATGCTTCCCTGAAATTATTCCTAACATGAAGAATACCCGACCCTACATGAGAAGCCTAGCAACCCGAAAATAGTTGACAGGATGGAATTTGGTGCAACCTGATATATCTACATGCTTTTCACATATGAACATGTTATTCCCTACTGTTAGGATATCATAGAGAATAAAATAACATTCATCTATTTCAATGATACACATAGCCTTGTCCAAAGCAATTAAACCATAAACGATAGGTACATCTAGAAAAACAAATCTACTCCCCTTTGTTAGTTCATATTCAACACCCATCTTGAAAGGTAAAGCCAAATCACATATAGAAGAAAACTACTTTTCTAATGAACACAATATAACATGCATATATCCAATGATCATAAAATATATAACCCTTTTATTTTCATGCAAAATGATTATATGAAGGTATTTTGTTATTTTGATCCTTTCATACATAATGATAAGTGCATAATTGACATGCAAATTGATTATTTGACATGAGTTTAAACATCTTTTCTATTATTCCAACTTCTTAACACCAATATTTTCTCTACTACTATTGTATTTAATATGAATTCTTTGAATAAGTCTTCTATGTCTATGTGAAAAGTATAACTAGTAGAGGCCTTCGTGGGTTTTGGTTTTCTTAGAGGTATCCTTCTCAACTTGTGCAACTCTAATTTTTTTAACCTAAGCTATAATTTTTTCCATTATTTTAGAAATAGTATCCATTAACTCTTTGTTATCACCAATTTTATTTCCAAATTCTTAGTGATTATTTTGCTACTCTTCTTAGATGTGATTAGTTGTTGCCTCTATTCTAATACAATTAGTATAGATTTGATTCATTTTAGTATCCTAATCCTTTGGTTGTGTTAGATCATGGTGAGTTTGTGTAAGAGCTATGACCTACACTTTTTGCAAAATGCAACATGTGATGTATTTTGTTCAGCAATATTTCTAAGAGTTCTTATAGAATTCTCTATACATGCAATATTTGGTTGAAGATGTAACCACCTAAGATCTAGGAGCTTCAATGAAAACTAAAGAGAGATAAAATATGAGAGAATAGTTCTATTCTATTAAAGTATACAAATATACAATGATGACCAAAATTATAATGAATTAGAATACAAAGTGAACCCTTTGGTTATATAGACCAAAGTGAGACATACGATAGCATAAAATTATGACATGTATCTTAAGCTTATGACTTGAGATATAAAGTGACAAGTATTATATGTGTAGCCTAAGTTAATTAACTAGTGTGAATATGACTTAGGTGATGAACCAATTAAATAAAACACCCCATTCACACCAACAACCCCTCTTAAATGCAACTTAGGGAGAATGTAAAATATGCAATGATGCAAATATTGGTCTAGGCTATGCTAGTTACCCATGCACAAATTCAATCTCTCACAAACAATGAAAAAAAAAAACCTACTGGAACAAAACTCATCCCCAAAAGAGAGAAAATGCAAAATTCTCTCAAAAACAAATGAGAACAAAACCCCATGTGAGGAAAAATTTACTCCCATAAGAGAGAAGAATAAGAGAGACTATGTAACTCCCCTCAATGTAGGGTCTTATATAATGATGGTAGATACCTAACATTAAATATTGAAGATGATTTGATCTAGTCTAATAATATTCCTCCCCTCAAGAAGAAACAAAACTAAGAATGTATGCATGATGCCTTCCCATTCCTAAAATTAAGATGACATAAGATAGCTAAATATGTGTTATGTATCTAAACTCTTCTCAAGTGTCCCAATGTCAATTCCAAAAGCTACCATAATTAAGTTAGATGTTTCAAGCCACATTGAAGGAGATGGAAATCTAGAGCCTTTATAGAAATAGATGTAGAACACAATCCAAAGACAAAGATGCCTCCTCCAATTGTTTCTCAAATGTATCCACAATAATGTCAAACCATGAAAAATTAGGACAGAGAGAAGGAACAAGAGGGTCTAAATGCTTCCCCACAAAATTTGAAGAAGATGACGCAAATCCATAAGTAACATCAAAGAGAAGAACAATCTCTTCAATAGTGTCCTCCAAGTATACAAGATAAGACTCACAAAATAAAACTAAAATTTCTATCAAGTACTCATCCCAAGTAACTACATTTGGAAGGTGATGAATGTCCTATTGCGCCAAATCAATAGAAGCAATGTATGTAGCAATACTAGTCTCATTAGTAACAATAATAGATGAAGGATATGGAATGTTAAAATGTGTCTCTAGAACCTCAATAGATGAAAGAACAATAAGATTCAAATGACCATATTGAATCTCCTCAAAAGTTTCCACACTAAGTGTACATCAATGAAAGGAACAATAGGAGAAAAATGTGAGGTGTAGACTCAAGACTAATGATCAACTTCCCCAACTATAACTATATCTCTACTATGTAAATCCTGAATTATGACAATTTAGTCTGAACTCAACACTCTTGTTTGTTGCACCATGTGTGATCTAATAGATATAAATGATATTGGTTGGAAATGAATGCATACAAAGAACATCATTAAATGACCTACCATCTATGTCAATAAATAATTTCCCACAAACACAGATAAATGTGTTGTTAATTATTAGGATGTGTGGTGATGAACATGTCACGATTGAAGAGAACATATTATGTGATGAAGCCATAAGATGTGAAGCTCAAAAATCAAGTATCTGCCTCTTTGACTCATAATTTATTATTTCAAAAAGTGTTTGCCCCTTTTATCTCTCTAAGTTTGATAAAGAAGAAGATTAACCCCTTGACATTATTGAAGGAAAAATAATTTGATTATGTTGAAATGCACAAAACAACTGAGAGGGGGAGTGAATCAGTTGTCACCAATCACATTCACAAATCTCAAACAATTATTAACTCCACATCCACTTTAATCTATTATTAAGTATGAGCATGAAGTGCACATAACAAAAAGCAATATCAAAGCAAGAAACATTAGATCTACATGGAAAACCCAATAAGGGAAAAACCACAGTGAGGTTCCATTTTTTGAGCTCTTTGAGATGACAATGCCGTCATCAGATTCTGAGACTGTGAAACTTTTCGCCTTTCTGATTGGTGATGCAGGAGCATCTAGGGTGTAAGAGCAATCTTGCATCACTCAAAAGAAAAATGTTGCTTCTTTTCAATAAGGGCTAATTTTGGCAGGGTTACTATTTTAGTAAGTTTACATTTTTGCATAGTTGGACACGAAATCTTACACAAACCTCAAGAATGGTAAATTGAAGCCAATGGTGAAGAAATCACTTCAATACCATTTTTCATTTGAGAGATATTGAAATTTTAATTTTCAAAAATCTTAGTAAAATCTTCAGAGTCAATTTTGAGGCACTTAGAGGCTCCGGATGGGCTTGAAAATTGGTGGAAAACGAAAGTAGAATAGCCTTTAGGCCTTACTTTTTGGCAGAAGATTTCTCGAGAGCTTTCTAAAATGGTATTATAATAGAAAATCTGATGATCGGATCAAAATTTATGACTCCGCCAAGTTGCAAGGGGAGTGACCTTCATCAACTGGCCTGTTGAATTGGTTTGACCCCAACTTTGACTGGGTATAACTTGAGCGTATGAGCTCCTTTTTTGCCTGTTCAAGTTGCATTGGGTTTCGTTTTCTGAGCTCATCAAGATGACGTTGGTTTTGTCACATTTTGAGACTGAAATTTTTTGCCTTTCTGACTGGTCTCTGTACTCAGTTTGACCCCAACTTTGACCGGGCATAACTTGAGCGTATGAGCTCCTTTTTCACTCGTTCAAGTTGCGTTGGGTTCCATTTTATGAGCTCTTCAAGATGACGTTGGTTTTGTCACATTTAGAGATTGTAAAATTTTTCCCCTCTCTGACTGGTCTTTGTACTCGGTTTGATCCCAACTTTGACCGACCATAACTTGAGTGTATGAGCTCCTTTTTCACCCGTTCAAGTTGTGTTGGGTTTCGTTTTCTGAGCTCTTCAAGATTACGTTGGTTTTGTCAAATTCTAAGACTACAATTTTTTTTGCCTTTTTGACTGCCTGTGTAATCGGTTTGACTGCAACTTTAACTGGGCATAACTTGAGTGTATGAGCTCCTTTTTCACTCGTTCAAGTTGTGTTGGGTTCCATTTTCTAAGCTATTGAAGATGATGTTGGCTTCATAAAAATTTTAGATTGCAAATTTTTTCGCATTTTTGACTAGCCTTCGTACCTTGTTTGACCCCAACTTTGACCGGGCATAACTTGAGCGTATGAGCTCATTTTTTGACTGTTCAAGTTGCGTTGGGTTCTGTTTTCTGAGCTCTTCAAGATGACATTGGTTTTGACATATTCTAAGATTGCAATTTTTTTTGCCTTTTTGACTAGCCTGTGTAATCAGTTTGACCCCAATTTTGACTGGGCATAACTTGAGTGTATGAGCTCTTTTTTCGCTTGTTCAAGTTGAGTTGGGTTCCATTTTATGAGCTCTTCAAAATTATGTTGGCTCTGTCAGATTCTGAGACTACGAAATTTTTCGCCTTTTTGACTGGCCTTTGTACCCTATTTGACCCCAACTTTGACCGGGCATAACTTGAGCGTATGAGCTCCTCTTTCGCCCGTTCAAGTTTCATTGGGTTCCGTTTTCTGAGCTCTTCAAGATGATGTTGGTTTCATCACATTCTAAGACTGCCAATTTTTTTGCCTTATTAACTAGCCTCTAGAGGTACATGGTTTGACCCCATCTTTGACCGGGTATAACTTGAGCGTATGAGCTCCTTTTCCGCACGTTCAAGTTGCGTTGGGTTCCGTTTTGTGAGCTCTTCAAGATGATGTTGGTTTTTTCAAAATTCTGAGACTGTGGAATTTTTTGCCTTTCTAACTGGCCTCTATACTCAGTTTGACCCCAACTTTGACTTGGCATAACTTGAGCGTATGAGCTCCTTTTTCGCCCATTTAAATTTTGTTGGGTTTCGTTTTCCGAGCTCTTCAAGATGACGTTGGTTTTGTAACATTATGAGACTGTGATCTTTTTTGTCTTTGTGACTGGGCCTTTGTACCCGGTTTGACCCCAAAGTTATGACTGAACATAACTTGAGCGTATGATCTCCTTTTTCGCCCATTCAAGTTGGGTTGGGTTTCATTTTCTAAGCTCTTCAAGATGACATTGCTTTCATTATATTTTGAGATTGTAATTTTTTTTGCCTTTCTGACTAGCCTCTATACTTGGTTTGATCCCAACATTGATTGGGCATAACTTGAGTGTATGATCTCCTTTTTCGTTCGTTCAAGTTGCATTGGGTTCCATTTTCTAAGCTCTTCGAGATGACGATGCCTTCGTCAGATTATGAGACTATGAAGCTTTTCAAATTTCTTAGTAGTGATGTAGGAGCATCTAAGGTGTAAGAGCAATCTTACATCACCCAAAAAAAAATTGTTGCTTCTTTTCAATAAGGGCTTATTTTGGCAGGGTTACTATTTTAGTAAGTTTGCATTTGTGCATAGTTGGACATGAAATCTTACACAGACCTCAAGAATGATAAATTGATGCCAATGGTGAAAAACTCACTTCAATACCATTTGTCATTTGAGAGATTGAAATTTGAATTTTCGAAAATGCTAGTAAAATCTTTAGAGTCAATTTTGAGGCACTTAGAGGCTCTAGATGTGCTTGAAAATTGGTGGAAAACGAAAGTAGTTGGCCTTTAGGCCCTACTTTTTGGCGGAAGATTTCTCAAGAGATTTCCAAAAATTTATTATAATAGAAAATTCGACAGTCGGATCAAAAGTTATGACCTCGCCAAGTTGCAAGGGGAGTGGCCTTCATCAACTGGCATGTGTAACCGGTTTGACCCCAACTTTGATTGGGCATAACTTGAGCGTATGAGCTCCTTTTTTGCTTATTCAAGTTGTGTTGGGTTCCATTTTATGAGCTCGTCAAGATTATGTTGGTTTCATCACATTTTGATACTATGAAATTTTTCGCCTTTTTGACTGGCCTCTGGACTCAGTTTGGCCCCAACTTTGACTGGGTATAACTTGAGCATATGAATCCTTTTTTTCCCATTCAAGATGCATTGGGTTCCATTTTCTGAGCTCTTCAAGAGGACATTGGTTTCGTCACATTTTGAGACTATGAAATTTTTTGCCTCTTTGACTGGCCTTTGTACTCGGTTTGACCCCAACTTTAACTGGGCATAACTTGAGCGTATGAGTTTCTTTTTCGCCTGTTAAAGTTGAGTTGGTTTGCATTATCTGAGCTCTTCAAGATGACGTTGGTTTCGTCAGATTTTGAGAATGTAATTTTTTTTGCCTTTTTAACTAGCCTATGTAATTGATTTGACCCCAACTTTGACCGAGCATAACTTGAACGTATGAGCTCCTTTTTCATTCATTCAAGTTGCGTTGGGTTCCATTTTCTGAGCTCTTCAAGATGATGTTGGCTTTGTTAGATTCTGAGATTGCGATTTTTTTTGCCTTTTTGACAGGCCTTTGTACCCTATTTGACCCCAACTTTGACCAGGCATAACTTGAGCGTATGAGCTCCTCTTTTGCTTGTTCAAATTTTGTTGGGTTCTATTTTCTGAGCTCCTCAAGATGAAGTTGGTGTCGTCACATTCTGAGACTACCAAATTTTTTGCCTTTCTAACTGACCTTTGACAGAGTTTGACCCCAACTTTAACTGGGCATAACTTGAGCATATGAGCTTCTTTTTCACACGTTCAAGTTGCGTTGGGTTCCATTTTCTAAGCTCTTCAAGATGACGTTAGTTTCGTCAAATTTTGAGATTGTGGAATTTTTTGCCTTTTTGACTAGGCTCTATACTCGGTTTGACCCCAACTTTGACTGGGCATAACTTGAGCATATGAGCTCCTTTTTTGCTTGTTCAAGTTGCGTTGGGTTCCTTTTTCCGAGCTCTTCATGAAGACGTTGGTTTTGTAACATTATGAGACTGTGAATTTTTTTGTCTTTGTGACTAGCCTCTATACCTAGTTTGACATCAACTATGACCGAACATAACTTGAACGTATGATCTCCTTTTTCGCCTGTTCAAGTTGTGTTGGGTTCTGTTTTCTAAGCTCTTCAAGATGACATTGGTTTCATTACATTTTGAGATTGTAAATTTTTTCACCTTTCTGACTAGCCTTTGTACTTGGTTTGACCCCAAATTTGAACAGGCATAACTTGAGCGTATGATCTCCTTTTTTGCCCATTCAAGTTGCGTTGGGTTCCATTTTTTGAGCTCTTTGAGATGACGATGCCTTCATTAGATTCTGAGACTGTGAAGCTTTTTTCCTTTCTAACTAGTGATGCATGAGCATCTGTGTAAGAGCAATCTTACATCACCAAAAAAAAATGTTGCTTCTTTTCAATAAGAGTTAATTTTCGCAGAGTTACTATTTTAGTAAGTTTGCATTTGTGCATAGTTGGACACAAAATTTTACACAGACCTCAAGAATGATAGATTGAAGCCAATGGTGAAGAAATCGGTTCAATACCATTTTACATTTGAGAATATTGAAATTTTAATTTTTGAAAATCCTAGTAAAATCTTTGGAGTCAATTTTGAGGCAATTAGAGGCTCCGGATGGTCCTGGAAATTGGTGGAAAACAAAAGTAGTTGGCCTTTAGGCCCTACTTTTTGGTAGAATATTTCTCAAGAGCTTTTCGAAAAGGTATTATAATAGAAAATTTGATGGTCAGATCAAAAGTTTTGACACCACCAAGCTGCAAGGGGAGTGGCCTTCATCAACTAGCATGTGTAACCGGTTTGACCTCAACTTTGACCAAGCATAACTTGAGCGTATGAGCTCCTTTTTCGCCCGTTCAAGTTGCGTTGTGTTATGTTTTCTGAGCTCGTCAAGATAATGTTGGTTTCGTCACATTCTGAGAATGAAAATTTTCACCTTTCTAATTGGCTTTGTACTTAATTTGACCCCAACTTTGATCGGGCATAACTTGAGCATATGAGCTCCTTTTTCACCCGTTCAAGTTGCGTTGGCTTCCATTTTATGAGCTTTTCAAGATGACGTTGGTTTCATTACATTCTGAGACTGAAATTTTTTGCCTCTTTGACTGGCCTTTGTACCCGATTTGACCCCAACTTTGACCGAGCATAACTTGAGCGTATGAGTTCCTTTTTCACCCGTTCAAGTTGTGTTGGGTTTCATTTTCTTAGCTCTTGAAGATGACGTTGGTTTCGTTAGATTCAGAGACTACAATTTTTTTGCCTTTTTGACGGGCCTCTGTAATTGGTTTGACCCCAACTTTGACTGGACATAACTCGAGCGTATGAGCTTCTTTTTCACCTGTTCAAGTTTCGTTGGGTTCCGTTTTCAAATCTCTTCAAAATGATGTTGGCTTCGTCAAATTTTGAGATTGCAAAATTTTTCCCCTTTCAGACTGGCCTTTGTACCTTGTTTGACCCCAACTTTGACCGGGCATAACTTGCGCATATGAGCTCCTCTTTCGCTTGTCCAAGTTTCATTGGGTTTCGTTTTCTGAGCTCCTTAAGATGACTTTGGATTTGTCACATTTTGAGACCGCCAAATTTTTTCCCTTTCTGACTGGCCTTTGTATACAGTTTGACCTCAACTTTGACTAGGTATAACTTGAGCATATGAGCTCCTTTTTGTACGTTCAAGTTGCGGTGGGTTTCATTTCTTCGAAATCTTCAAGATGACGTTTGTTTCATCAAATTCTGAGACTGTGGAATTTTTGCCTTTGATTGGCCTCTGTACTCGGTTTGACCCCAACTTTAATCAGGCATAACTTGAGCGTATGAGCTCCTTTTTCAGGGTTCTATTTTATGAGCTCTTCAAGATGACGTTGGTTTCATCACATTCCAAGACTATGAAATTTTTCGCCTCTGACAAGGCTTTGTACACGGTTTGACCCCAACTTTGATTGGGCATAACTTGAACATATGAGCTCCTTTTTCGCCCGTTCAAGTTGCATTAGGTTCCATTTTATGAGCTCTTCAAGATGACGTTGGTTTCATCAGATTCTGAGACTTAATTTTTTTTGCCTTTTTGGATGGCTTGTGTAATCGGTTTGACCCCAAAGTTTGATCAGGCATAACTTGAGTGTATGAACTCCTTTTCCACCCATTCAATTTGTGTTGGGTTTCATTTTTTGAGCTCGTGAAGATGTATGTTTTTGAGCTCGGTTTGATTCAAGTTGTGTTGCCTTTTTTCACCTCTGACTGGCCTCTATACTCATTTTGACCCTAACTTTGACCAAGCATTACTTGAGCGTATGAGCTCCTTTTTGGCTTGTTCAAGTTGTATTGGGTTCCATTTTTTGAGCTCTTTAAGATGACGTTGGTTTTGTCACATTCTAAGATTGTGAAAATTTTTGCCTCTCTGACTGGCTTTTGTACCTAGTTTGACCCCAACTTTGACTGGACATAACTTGAGCGTATGAGCTCCTTTTTCGCCCGTTCAAGTTGCATTTGGTTCCATTTTATGAGCTCTTCAAGATGATGTTGGTTTTGTCAGATTCTGAGACTACAATTTTCTTCACCTTTTTGACTAGCTTGTGTAGTCAGTTTGACCCCAACTTTGACCGTTATAACTTGAGCGTATGAACTATTTTTTCACCTATTCAAGTCGCGTTGGGTGTCATTTTCTAAGCTCTTCAAGATGATGTTGGCTTCATCAGATTCTAAGACTGTGAAATTTTTCACCTTTTGACTGGCCTTTGTACCCTATTTGACCCCAACTTTGACCGAGCATAACTTGAGTGTATGAGCTCCTCTTTCGACCATTCAAGTTTCGTTGGGTTCCGTTTTCAAAGCTCTTCAAAATGACATTGGTTTCGTCACATTCTAAGGTGGGCAAATTTTTGGCCTCTCTGACTAGTTTCTATACATGGTTTGACCCCAACTTTGATTGGGCATAACTTGAGTGTATGAACTATTTTTTTGCACATTCAACTTGCGTTGGGTTCCATTTTCCAAGCTCTTCAAGATGACCTTGGTTTCGTCAGATTCTGAGATTGTGTAATTTTTTGCCTTTCTGACTAGGCTTTGTACTCGGTTTGACTCCAACTTTGATAGGGCATAACTTTGGTGTATGAGCTCATTTTTTGCTGGTTCAAGTTGTGTTGGGTTCTGATTTCCGAGCTCTTCAAGACAACGTTGGTTTTTTAACAATATGAGACAAAAAAAATTTCCTTTGTGACTGGCCTTTGTACCCGGTTTGACCCCAACTATGACCAAACATAACTTGAGCGTATGATCTCCTTTTTCGCCCGTTCAACTTGCGTTGGGTTCCGTTTTCTAAGCTCTTCAAGATGACGTTGTTTTCATTACATTCTAAGACTGTAATTTTTCTTTTCCTTTCTGACTGGCCTTTGTATTCGGTTTGACCCCGACCTTGACCAAGCATAACTTGAGCGTATGATCTACTTTTTTGCCCGTTCAAGTTGCGTTGGGTTCCATTTTTTGAGCTTTTCGAGATAACGATGCCCTCATCAGATTCTAAGACTTTTAAGCTTTTCGTGTTTCTAACTGGTGATGCAAGAGCATCTAGGGTGTAAGAGCAATCTTGCATCACCCAAAAAAAAATGTTGCTTCTTTTCAATAATGGCTAATTTTGGCAGGGTTACTATTTTAGTATGTTTGCATTTCTGCATAGTTGGACACAAAATCTTACATAGACCTCAAGAATGGTAAATTGAAGCCAATGGTGAAGAAATCACTTCAATACCATTTGTCATTTGAGAGATATTGAAATTTTAATTTTCGAAAATCCTAGTAAAATCTTCAGAGTCAATTTTGAGGCACTTAGAGGCTCCGGATGGATATGAAAATTGGCAAAAAATGAAAGTAGTTTGCCTTTGGGCCCTACTCTTTAGAGGAAGATTTCTTGAGAGCTTTACGAAAAGGTATTATAATAGAAAATTTGATTGTCATATCAAAATTTATGAACACATCAAGTTGTAAGGGGAGAGACTTTCATCAACTGGCTTGTGTAACCGGTTTGACCCCAACTTTGACAGTGCATAACTTGAGGGTATGAGCTCGTTTTACGACCGTTCAAGTTGCGCTAGGTTTCGTTTTCCAAGCTCGTCAAGATGACGTTGGTTTCGTAACATTCTGAGACTGTGAATTTTTTTGCTTTTCTGACTGGCCTCAGTACTCAGTTTAACCATAACTTTGACTGGGCATAACATGTGTATGAGCTCCTTTTTCGCCCATTCAAGTTGCGTTGGGTTCCATTTTCTGAGCTCTTCAAGACGACATTGGCTTCGTGATATTCTGAGACAATGAAATTTTTTAGGGCTCTCTAATTGGCCTATGTACCCGGTTTGACCCCAACTTTGACCAGGCATAACTTGAGCGTATGAGCTCTTTTTTCGCTTGTTCAAGTTGCGTTGGGTTCCGTTTTCTGAGCTCTTGAAGATGACATTGGTTTTGTCAGATTCTGAGACTACACAAAATTTCACCTTTTTGACTGGCTTGTGTAATCGGTTTGACCCCAACTTTGACTAGGCATAACTTCAGCGTATGAGCTCCTTTTTCACCTGTTCAAGTTGCGTTGGGTTCTATTTTATGAGCTCTTCAAGATGATGTTGGCTTTGTTAGATTCTAAGATTGCAAAAAAATTTGCTTTTCTAACTGGCCTTTGTACCATGTTTGACCCCAACTTTGACTGGGTGTAACTTGAGTGTATGAACTCCTCTTTCACCCGTTCAAGTTTTCATTGGGTTCCATTTTTTGAGTTCTTCAAGATGACGTTGGTTTCGTCACATTCTGAGACTTGCTTGTACACGATTTGACCCCAACTTTGACTGGGCATAACTTGAGCGTATGAGCTCATTTTTTGTGCGTTCAAGTTGGGTTGGATTCCATTTTCTGATTTCTTCAAGATAACGTTGGTTTCGCCAGATTCTGAGGCTGCAATTTTTTTTGCCTTTCTGATTGGGCTTTGCTCTGTTTGACCCCAACTTTGACCGAGCATAAATTGAGCGTATGAGCTCATTTTTCTCCTGTTAAAGTTGCATTGGGTTTCATTTTCTGAACTTTTCAAAATGACGTTGGGTTTATAACATTTTGAGACTATAATTTTTTTTGCCTTTCTCACTATTCTCTATACTCGGTTTGACCCCAACTATGACTAGACATAACTTGAGCGTATGATCTCCTTTTTCGCTCGTTCAAGTTGCGTTTGGTTATGTTTTCTGAGCTCTTCAAGATGATGTTGGTTTCGTTAGATTATGAGACTGTAGAAAAAATTCCTTTCTAACTGGCCTATGTACTCGATTTGACCCCAATTTTGACTGGGCATAACTTGAGCGTATGATCTCCTTTTTTGCCCGTTCAAGTTACATTGGGTTCCACTTTTTTGAGCTCTTCGAGATGACAATGCCTTCGTCAGATTATGAGATTGTGAAGTTTTTTGCCTTTTTGACTTGTGATGCAGTAGAATCTAGGGTGTAAGAGCAATTTTGCATCACCCAAAAAAAAATCTTGCTTCTTTTCAATAAAGGCTAATTTTAGTAGGGTTACTATATTAGTAAGTTTGCATCTGTGCATAGTTGGACACAAAATCTTACACAGACCTCAATAATGGTAAATTGAAGCCAATGGTGAAGAAATCACTTTAATACCATTTGTCATTTGAGAGATATTGAAATTTTAATTTTCAAAAATCCTAGTAAAATCTTTGGATTCAACTTTTCAGCACTTAGAGGCTTCGGATGGGCTTGAAAATTAGTGGAAAACGAAAGTAGTTGGCCTTTGGGACCTACTTTTTGGTGGAAGATTTCTTGAGAGCTTTCCAAAAATGTATTATTATAGAAAATCCGATGGTCGGATCAAAAGTTATGACCCCGCCATGTTTTAAGGGGAGTGGCCTTCATCAACTGGCCTGTGTAATAGGTTTGACCCCAACTTTGACCAGGCATAACCTAAGCATATGAGCTCCTTTTTCACCCGTTTAAGTTGTGTTGGGTTCCTTTTTCTGAGCTCATCAAGATGACGTTGCTTTTGTCACATTCTGAGACTGTGAAATTTTTCACCTTTCTCACTGGCCTCTGTACTGAGTTTGACCCCAACTTTCACCCGTTCAAGTTGTGTTGGGTTTTTTTTTTTCTAAGCTCTTCAAGATGACGTTGGTTTCCTCACATTTCGAGACTTTTAAATTTTTTGCCTCTCTGACTAGCCTTTGTACCCAGTTTGACCCCAACTTTGATCAAGCATAACTTAAGTGTATGAGCTCCTTTTTTGCACATTCCAGTGGTATTGGGTTCCATTTTTTGAGCTCTTCAAAATGATGTTGGTTTCATCAAATTTTGAGATTGCAATTTTTTTCACCTTTTTGACTGGCCTGTGTAATAGGTTTGACCCCAACTTTGTCTGGGCATAACTTGAGCGTATGAGCTCCTTTTTCACCCATTCAAGTTGCGTTGGGTTCCATTTTCTGAGCTCTTCAAGATGATGTTGGTTTTGACAAATTTTTAAAATGCAAATTTTTTTACTTTTTTGACCAGCCTTTGTACACGGTTTGACTCCAAATTTGACCAGGCATAACTTGAGCGTATGAGCTCCTTTTTCACACGTTCAAGTTGCATTGGGTTCTATTTTCTGAGCTCTTCAATATGATGTTGGTTTCATCATATTCTGAGACACTAGAATTTTTTCCCTTTTTGACTGGCTTGTACTCAATTTGACCCCAACTTTGACCAGGCATAACTTGAGCTTATGAGCTTCTTTTTTTCTTGTTCAAGTTGTGTTGGGTTCCATTTTCCGAGCTCTTCAAAATGACGTGAGTTTTGTAATATTATGAGATTGTGAAATTTTTTGCCTTTATGACTGAAGGTACTCGATTTGACCCCAACTATGACCAAACATAACTTGAGCTTATGATTTCCTTTTTTCGATCATTCAAGTTGCATTGGGTGTCATTTTATGAGCTCTTCAATATGACGTTGGTTTTGTTAGATTCTTAGAATGTAATTTTTTTTCCTTTCTGACTAGCCTCAGGACTCGGTTTGACCCCAACTTTGACCAAGCATAACTTGAGCGTATGATCTCTCCTTTTTTGCCCATTCAAATTGCGTTGGGTTCCATTTTCTGAGCTTTCTGAGATGATGATGCCTTCATCAGGTTCTGAGATTGTGAATTTTTTCCCCTTTCTAACTGGTGATGCAGGAGCATTTAGGGTGTAAGAGCAATCTTGCATCACCAAAAAAAAATGTTGCTTCTTTTCAATAAGGGCTAATTTTGGCAAGTTTACTATTTTAGTAAGTTTGCATTTGTGCATAGTTGGACACAAAATCTTACACAGACCTCAAGAATGGTAAATTGAAGCTAATGGTTAAGAAATCACTTCAATACCATTTGTCATTTGAGAGATATTGAAATTTTAATTTTTGAAAATCCTAGTAAAATCTTCAGAGTCAATTTTGAGGCACTTAGAGGCTCCAAATGGGCTTGAAAATTGGTGGAAAATGAAAGTAGTTAGCCTTTTGGTTCTACTTTCTGGTGGAAGATTTTTCGAGAGCTTTTCAAAAAGGTATTATTATAGAAAATCTGACAGTTGAATCAAAAGTTATGACCCCACCAAGTTGTAAGGGGAGTGGCCTTCATCAACTGGCCTGTGTAACCGATTTGACCCCAACTTTGACCAGGGATAACTTGAGTGTATGGGCTTTTTTTTTCACCCTTTCAAGTTGCGTTGGGTTTCGTTTTATGAGATCATCAAGATGACGTTGGTTTCATCACATTCTAAGACTGTGAAATTTTTCGCCTTTCTAACTGACCCCAACTTTCATCGGGCATAACTTGAGCGTATGAGCTTCTTTTTCGCCCGTTCAAGTTGCGTTGGGTTCCATTTTTTGAGCTCTTCATTTTGTCACATTCTAAGACTGAATTTTTTTTCATTTTTAACTGGTCTTTGTACCTGGTTTGACCCCAACTTTGACCGGGCATAATTTGAGCGCATGAGCTCCTTTTTCATCTGTTCAAGTTGTGTTGGGATCCTTTTTCTAAGCTCTTCAAAATGACTTTGGTTTCGTTAGATTTTGAGGCTACAAAAAATTTCACTTTTTTAATTGACCTATGTAATTCGTTTGACCCCAACTTTGACCAGGAATAACTTGAGCGTATGAGCTCCTTTTTCGCCCATTCAAGTTGTGTTGGGTTATGTTATCTGAGCTTTTCAAGATGATGTTCAATTGTGTTGTGTTGGGTTTGACCCCAACTTTCACCGGGCATAACTTGAGCATATGAGCTCCTTTTTTGCACATTCAAATTGCATTAGGTTCCTGTAGACACATAAAAATGACATAGGCCTGCAAGCTTCATTTATACCACTTTCATCCTAGCATAATTATGACATTTAATTATGTCCTCGGTTCACATTCAACTATTAATTAAATAATTCTTTGTTGTTTAATTAATTCATATCTCTTTTATTCTTCATGATTATTAAATAAATAAATTTTATTTATTTATTAAATACGTCATTAATTGTCTAAGTCTTCCTCTAATTAAATAAATTTCTAAATTTGTTTAATTATCTTTATTCATTAATTCTTCTCGATTTTTAAATAAATGAATTTCATTTATTTATTTAATATGTCACTAATCCTCACAATTAAATAAATTCATTAATTTATTTAATTCTTAATCATATCTTCTAAATTAAATAATTATCTTTAATTATTTAATTGTCAAAATTAATATTCCTCTCATTTTAAATAAATGAAATTATTTAAAATGTCATCACAATCTTAACTGACAGTCCATTTTGGTAAATAATCTAAAAAAGATTATTTATTTGTCTCACAAAATCCATATTTTGAGTTGATTTAATTCAAATTGGTAGCTTTCTTCCAAAAATCAAATAAAAGCAAGAAGATTCTTGTTTTCTCAAAGCTGCTTTTCAGTCCACCTTTTATCTTTTTGATTTTTGGAATCTCACAAAGCAGGCTATCTTTATCTTCTTAATTTTGAAAATCTTTATTTCTCTAATTAATTATGTCATCTTTTCTCCACCAATGATTTGATTTTCTCATATGACATCTCAACCACTCGTCTAAGGATTTTACCCTAACCCTAATTAGGGATTATCAAATTAAATCTCGTCCTCGTATTTTAGGTTATTGTCAAGAGTCAATCTCGTGTGTCCATTCAAAATTATGTTTTCTATAAAATGTCAATTTTTCTCACAATTTAGGGACCACTCTTTGATTAATATAGGCATTATAATCATTTATCATTCATTTATCATCATTTATCATTTATCATAGGCATAGGCATAATTTTACTTAAATCCTTCAAAACTTGCATAAGACAATGGCATAGTCAAATTGCTCACACACTCGATCTGAGGGCATCAATCATATGCTGCAAGCTAGGAGGTGCTATGGAGGTGAATCATGGAAGCTTCAACGAATATCTGGTATAATCGTTTCGTTATTATTTGCTTTCTTTGTGCTTCATAACTTCTTTGGGTTTTTATTATTGATGTAATCATTGCTAAAATAAACTTATGAAAATTACCCATTGATACATTTGGTGAACCCGATGTGAATCCTTTGATCTAGCTTGCCTTTTGCAGGTTTTATTGACTTTTTGTTGCAGATCTGTCAGTTTTTGGACAAAACCCCAGGTTTTACCAATTTCTTCATATATTCTACACAGCTATGGATTTTTCTACATTATTTTTATAGAATATTTTGCATCATCTCAAGAGGCTACAGTAAAAAAATTGAGGGTTTATCATCATTTTTGTAGGAGTTATTGCGATTTTAATTTTTTTCATAAAATTGATTGTTTGGACGCAAATCGATGGATTTTTCAGAACTTTTTACATTTTTGGAAAACTCTTTAAATTATAATGGGGGTCTATGTTTTACAGATTTAATTTGGAGGTGAAATATAATGTGAAAAAATCCAATCTTTGTTTTTTGTATGGTTTTCACAAATCCGTGTTTCTGGGTGCAAAACAAGGAATTTTTTTGACTTCTTTACATTTCTGGAAAGTTCTTAGAAAATTAGTAGGGATTTCTTCTTTGAGTTTTTATTTTTCAGATCAATAAAATTGTCAAATAATAAAATCTATTTCGGCTATGTCAAAAGTATCTGAAATTGCAATTTTCTGATGAGCTTTGTTTTAGCTGTATTATAATATTGTTTTTTGATCTTGTAGGTGATCATAAGGAGCTATAGTAGCAGCAATATCAGTCATATATAACATATTGGAAAGCAAAAACTTCCGGGTTTGCATAAACATACGTTTGTCGAAGACTAAAAATCAAAGAAACTCCTAACTTGTGGTTTTGCAGGTTCGAGTGTCGAAGACTGAAAACTAAACATTGTGCTTGTCTTTTTTTAGATTAGTACACACTTCCTTTGGTGCATTAAAATGAATGTGTGCTTGATTTTTTTTGACTGTGCTTGTAGGTGGTAGGTGATTATGCTCTCACCTTGTGAAAACTAGGTGATCAAAAAACTAGACCCACCTTATTTTTTGTGTCACCCTCACGATTTGGTAATCGAAGTATCCTCTGCCCTTACGCTTTCGAGCGATCCTAGATGTAAGAGAAACGGTTACTGACTCTAGAACTTGGGTCTGTTTTGGTGGGAAAAAGTACTCACCCCAGGACGACTCAGACCGGTAGCACCCTGAACCCGAGGGACTTCCAGTCGGTATATAAAAGTGGATTCTTGGGGAAAACCCAAGAATCACGAGTGTGATTCCAACTAGATGGATCTGAAAGGGTACTCTCGCCACATGGATCATGCCCCACAAACAAAATTCCTGTAAAATACCTCTTGTCTTAGTGTCCAACTGTTCTATTGGTCGTTGCTTGATATAGTGCAGGGTACAGTATCATGCCCGAAGACACTCACTACTGATCCCCTTGAGTAGAGATAGCAATTCTTGGGATGTCATTACCCAAATAATCAAAATTTGGTGTGCTTGAATGACGTTAATGAGCCATGGAGGGGATCCAATGCCACCAAAATTCTAAGCTATCCACTCTCGAGAAGGAAAGGTGTTTATCACCAATCTGGGGTATATCGGTGGGCTATATCAAATATACAAGCCCTTGGCCTATTGGCCTTTTAGGATTGTACTTGTCTTATGTGTGCTTGCTTACACCCAAAACATTGTGTTTGTCAAGTGCTTGCTGGATTACTCAAACATTATACACAACATTCACAAATCTAGACACAAACAATCGACCTTAGACAACTCAGACTTTTCAACAAAACATCAAAAAATAATCTCAGTCCTCATTTTGAACTTAGACTTCGCATTGTTCATCTTAGTCCTCATTTTGAACCTAGACTTTGCATTAATCATTTTAGTCCTTCGTCAACATTATCGTCTTAGTCCACATTTGATACTTTGGCTTTGACAACATTGTCATCTTGCATTAGTCATTTCCCTTAGACATACGTCATTATCACTTTGCATATTAACAACATCATGACATCCACCACCTTGTCTTCCCTTCACCAACATATTGATAGGCTTGCTAGTAAAGTTGAATATCAATTACTCTGTAGAGGTCAATACCAACAAGCCTTAGACCTTAGGAGACAATTCCTCCAAACCGACAATCAATGTCCTTCGTACCAACAATCCATGAGTCCTAGTCCTCCATCCATCTACCCTCACTACCAAAATTCACTTAATACCATTCATGACATTAGTCCACAACAAACATCCATTACTCACCCTTATCCTAACTTTGACAAGGGAAACCAACTGTCCACTAGTCCATTCCAAGTCTCCACATCATATGCTAGTCCTTCACCTATCAATCATGTCAATGTCTACATGCCCTATCAACCATCTATCAACTCATGTCAAGTCCCCACATCATACCATATCAATCTAGTCCAAGTCTCCACGTCCTATTTTAGTCAACCTTACACTAATCCAGTCTAAGACTCCTTGGCATATCCGGTCGAAGTCCCCATGTCACATCCTATACCGTCACATCCTAATCCAATCCAAGACTCCATGTCATATCCGGTCCAAGTCTCCACGTCATACCCTTGTCCTTCACATACTAGTTCAATGCAAGTACCCATGTCATATCCTAGTCCTTCACATACTAGTCCAGTCCAAGTCCCCACGTCCTATCCTAGTCCGTCATTCATTAATCCTTTTCAAGTCACCCCCTCACAGGCCACATCTAGTCATGAAAATTCTATCATTACTCAAATTCAAATCCCATTTAATAAACTTGAGGATACATGTCAAAATGAAAGCCCAAAGCATGACCTTATAAGTCACCCTCGTGTCAAGGACAAGGTAGTCCATCCCATGACCCTATCTTTCAGTCCATCCATGAAGTCCTTCAAGACAATCATGACATCCAAAACACACCTCTCCTTGACAACGATTCTATTTCTGACTGTATCATCCACGACAACCCCATCATTGACCAAGAAGTCCAAATCCATGAAAACCCCATCTTCGACCAAGACCCTACCATGGACCAAGAAATCCAAAATGATCCACTCCTTGACCTTTATGCCATTCATGATCAAACACTTGCCGACCCTATAAAGGCCTCGACTATTGAAACTTCCCACGATGAGACACTTGCCTTCATGGGACACATAGATGATATTCCTCCAAAACAAGAATCTTCCACTAGGGACATACTTGCATATGATCAAGTTATAGCTAAAATCATTGGACTCTATGACACTAAACATAATGATGGCTTCGACATTTCCTTGGAAGCACCAACAGAATCATCTGAACCTGACATGTCACACGATCAGACCAAAGATATCAGTCAGAAATATGTCCTACATGACAATGAAGCTAAGACACTTTATCAACTAGGGTCATCTATCTTTGTCAGAGCAGGCTTTCTTGCAGACGAAAATATTACAAGTGACAGTATCCACATACCAAATGATGGGCTAGCATCCTGCTTTCAAAACAACAAATACCCCATCGCAAATAGAATCTGTCAAAGCATGCAATATCAAGGTAAAGGACTAGGCATACACAAGCAAGGCATTCTAGAACCAATACAACTTCCGACAAATTACAGACATCAAGGTCTTGGCTATTCCTTAGATAGCAAATCAAACGATGTCAGTGGTACCTCTTCGATATTGGGGGCAACCTTTTCAAATACAAACGTCAAAATGGAATCCAGGAGAAATCCTTGTCATAAGATTGCTGCCAACACCCCGTCCACCCACACGATGAACCATCATTCCATTATAAATAAACCTTCCCTTTGGAACCAACAAAAACAAAAGTCTTATAATTCAAAAGATCAAAATCAAATTTCAAAGGCCATTGAATCAAACAAAGGGACAAGTGGACAAATGAAATTAAAATGGATCCCAAAGAAAGATGGATCAAACAAAGACACCAAGTCAAATAAAAAAGTCAATCACAATGTAGAGCCACAAGACAAGAGGAATCCCACATATAACACATGTCCACCTCCTTCAAAATGGTCATCAATCAAGACATATAAAAGTGTTGGTTCCGAACACCATCCCTCCAAAATCCGTCATCCACCATACCAAGTTTGGAAAATAAAAAGTGATTCATCCAAATGTCCAAACAACCTTTCCATGTCTACCATCATTCGTCATAACCCTACATCTCGTGTAAAGTCCAATGATCCCATGTCACAAATTTTTCACATCTTGGCAGCAACTCTTTACCACAAGGACTCTCATGGCACTCTATCACGATGTGTGTATTCTAATAAGGCCAACTCTAGTATTAGAAAGGATCACCATGACACCAATCAGTTGTATACAAGCGCTATGATCCTGATAAGACAACTCCTTCAGCAAGGTCATTATTGGCATATCATGGCACCAGTCTTTACATTGGCACCATTAGTGTATTTAGAACAATTAGTGATCATCTAAAGCATCCAAGCTATCCACAAAATCAGAAATACAAAAAAATTGAAAAATGTAAAACATCGTCACCCTGATGAAAACTTGGCAAACAGGTGTGGTGACACAAAAAAAAAAAGGTCAAGAAAATAGTAAAGAGAAAAATTTCATCCAATGGTGAAAACCTGGCAAACAGGCGCCTTGGATAAGTATCATGATGAAAACCTGGCAAACAGGCGTCATGTGTAAAATAAATAATCTATGTGGACTTTTACACTTGGGGGCAAGTCATCTCATTTTCCCATGCCTTCCTCATGACATTGACGTCCATCTAAGCCCTATCATTTCCACGCATATTTTCCACTTACCTCAGTCTTGACATAAAATTGGCACACATAAATCATGCTTTGGGAAAACTCTTGACATCTCTATCCTTCAGTTATACACGATTCATGAAACATCATGTCATTGACCATCATAGTCTTATTGTCCTTATATGACATAGTCCTTGAAAATCATATGACAATTCCATTAGTCTCATGTCTCTCGTCTTTTACCAAGGCCACCCCCTATCGTTCATGCCTGTCACCTATCTTGGCTTTCCCTTGTCAAACGGTCTAAGGATAATCATCATCCCATCTAGTCCTAACCAAGTCATTCCAAATGCAACAAGTCTAATCCATACAAGCACATTATCCAAAATTTTATTTGACTGCGTTCCTGGCCCAGCTGTAGACCTCCATACTTTCGTCACATTATCGTCATCGTCCTCATGTTGTTTCGGGATGCGTCCTTCCCACGTCAAATAACGTTGTCATCACCTGTCAATTGGTATTCAGCTTGAATAGGGGCACAATCATGTTTTTCCTTGGATTCTCATGTGTAGGAATCAGTCATGCATTTGTCATGATCCTCTTAAATGTCAAAATCCAAAAAAATCATAAAATGACAAAAAGACGAAAACATCATAAAATGTCCTGAAGAAAGACCTAAAAATCATAAAACGTCCTAAAGAAAAATATAAAAACATCCAAATCAATGTCAAAATCCTAAAAATGGAGTTAAAGTCAATCATGTCAGTCAGTCCATGTCATTGTTGAACTACGTTGTCTCTGCGCATTTTCTACGTAGGCAAGGCCATCAGTCGATGAGTCCCCGAGCAATTAGGTCAGTCCTTTTAGCTTTGTCCAAATTAAATCATGGCATTTGTCACAATCGTCGCATTAGCCAAATAAGTCAAACATAGTCAAACTCAAACACAAGATAGTCATTTGAAACGTCAATGTCAAAATTGGTCAAAATCAGATAGCACAGTCCAATCAATCATACAGTCAACATTAGTTAGCTTGCCAAAACATATTAGTCAAAACAATGTCAATCCCGTCACTTTTTGGTCCTCTTCAAGATGTGTCCTTCTTGGAGTTAGACCTCGTCAAAATGTCCTTTTCCTTTTTAGGATGTGTCCTTCTTGACAATAGGCCCCGTCAAACTGTCAACACCGTCAAATTGGCAAAACTCTTAAACTGTCAAAACTATCAAACCGGCAAGAAATCAATCTTTGGCAAACAAACAATGGAAAACAAAATAAAATGGATGTTAATCTTTCTAGTCTACCTTGGCTTATCTTTTGACTATCTTGGTTATTTTGTCTTATATTTTTACTATCTTGTCTTTTTGGTCATGTTACTAGCTACCTTGAGGATGTCCCATGAAGGATTTAGAGGTGCGATGATGTCTCCTAGCCTATTTTATTTTCTTTGACTGATGTATGTGGATTGTCTTAACAAAAAGACTGGGGCAACATGACCCTTAGTATGAGTTGGGGCATTCCTTTTCTGTGACTGTCTGTTTTTCAAGTGGATGACCTTGCACACCTTGGTCTACGTCATATCATGGTGTTTTTTGTACATTTGTGTCATTTTTACCGCCCAATGATGATTAAGAGCAATAAATATTAAAGTCCTATGACAATGTTTTGAAGGATTTGGTCTAGGAACTAACATGCATCTCCTTTAGTCGTGTCATCTTCTCTCGCCCGTCTCATATAGGCATTGCATCCATATCATCATCCACATCTTTTGCACTAACATTTCTTTGTCTCTTCATATTCTAGTCTTCTCATCAATTTTGAGAGCACACCCATGTTCTTGCAACCTATCTGTCCTCTCGAGGGGCATACGGCAACCCTCCTCGTCATTCTTCTTCATCTTATTTTGCATTGAGGCATATTTTTGACTTATTTTCTTTGTCACAATGCGATATGTTACATTATGACAAACAGGGGCAAAATGTAGACACATAAAAATGACAGGCCTGCAAGCTTCATTTATACCACTTTCGTCTTAGCATAATTATGACATTTAATTATGTCCTTGGTTCACATTCAACTATTAATTAAATAATTCTTTGTTGTTTAATTAATTCATATCTCTTTTATTCTTCATGATTATTAAATAAATAAATTTTATTTATTTATTAAATACGTCATTAATTGTCTAAGTCTTCCTCTAATTAAATAAATTTCTAAATTTGTTTAATTATCTTTATTCATTAATTCTTCCTGATTTTTAAATAAATGAATTTCATTTATTTATTTAATATGTCACTAATCCTCACAATTAAATAAATTCATTAATTTATTTAATTCTTAATCATATCTTCTAAATTAAATAATTATCTTTAATTATTTAATTGTTAAAATTAATATTCCTCTTATTTTAAATAAATGAAATTATTTAAAATGCAATCTTAACTGGCAATCCATTTTGGTAAATAATCTAAAAAAGATTATTTATTTGTCTCACAAAATCCATATTTTGAGTTGATTTAATTCAAATTGGTAGCTTTCTTCCAAAAATCAAATAAAAGCAAGCAGATTCTTGTTTTCTCAAAGCTGCTTTTCAGTCCACCTTTTATCTTTTTGATTTTTGGAATCTCACAAAGCAGGCTATCTTTATCTTCTTAATTTTGGAAATCTTTATTTTTCTAATTAATTATGTCATCTTTTCTCCACCGCCGATTTAATTTTCTCAGATGACATCTCAACCACTCGTCTAAGGATTTTACCCTAACCCTGATTAGGGATTATCAAATTAAATCTCGTCCTCTGATTTTAGGTTTCTGTCAAGAGTCGATCTCGTGTGTCCATTCAAAATTATGTTTTCTATAAAATGTCAATTTTGCTCAAAATTTAGGGACCACTCTTTGATTAATATAGGCATTATAATCATTTATCATTTATTTATCATCATTTATCATTTATCATAGGCATAGGCATAATTTTACTTAAATCCTTCAAAACTTGCATAGGACAATGGCATAGTCAAATTGCTCATACACTCGATCTGAGAGCATCAATCATACGCTGTATGCTAGGAGGTGCTATGGAGGTGAATCATCATAAAATGTCCTGAAGAAAGACCTAAAAATCATAAAACGTCTTGAAGAAAAACACAAAAACATCCAAATCAATATCAAAATCCTAAAAATGGAGTCAAAGTCAGTCATGTCAGTCATTGTCGAACTACGTTGTCTTTGCGCATTTGCTACATAGGCAAGGCCATCAGTCGATGAGTCCCCAAGACATTAGGCCAGTCCTTTTAGGTTGGTCCAAATAAAATCATGGCATTTTTCACAATCGTCACATCGGTCAAATAAGTCAGACATAGTCAAACTCAGACACAAGATAGTCATTTGAAACGTCATTGTCAAAATTGGTCAAAATCAGACAAAACTGTCCAATCAATCATACAGTCAACTTTCCAAAACATATTATTCAAAACAATGTCAGTCTCGTCACTTTTTGGTCCTCTTCAAGATGTGTCCTTCTCGGATTTGGACCTCGTCAAAATGTCCTTTGCCTTTTTCAGGATGCGTTCTTCCTGACAACAGGCCCCATCAAACTGTCAACACCGTCAAATTGGCAAAACTCTTAAACTGTCAAAACTGTCAAACCGACAAGAAATCAATCTTTGGCAAACAAACATTGGCAAACAAAATAAAATGGTTGTTAATCTTTTTGGTCTATCTTGTCTTATCTTTTGACTATCTTGGCTATTTTGTCTTATATTTTTACTGTCTTGTCTTTTTGGTCATGTTACTAGCTACCTCGAGGATGTCCCATGAAGGATTTAGAGGTGCGATGACATCTCCTGGCCTATTTTATTTTCTTTGACTATTGTTTGTGGATTGTCTCGACAAAAAGATTGGGGCAACATGACCCTTAGTATGAGTTAAGACATTCCTTGTTTGTGATTGTCTGTTTTTCAAGTGGATGACCTTGCACACCTTGGTCTATGTCATATCATGGTGTTTTTTGTCCATTTGTGTCATTTTTACCGCCCAATGATGATTAAAAGCAATAATTATTAAAGTTCTATGGCAATTTTTTGAAGGATTTGGTCTAGGAACTACCATGCATCTCCTTTAGTCATGTCATCTTCTCTCGCCCGTCTCATATAGGCATTGCATCCATATCATCATCCATATCTTTTGCACTAGCATTCCTTTGTCTCTTCATATTTTAAGTCTTCTCATCAATTTCGAGAGCACACCCATGTTCTTGGAACCTGTCTGTCCTTTCGAGGGGGCATACCGCTACCCTCCTCGTCATTCTTGCTCATTTTATTTTGCACTGGGACATATTTTTGACTTATTTTCTTTGTCACAATGCGACATGCTACATTATGACAAAGAGGGGCAAAATGTAGACACTTAAAAATGACCTAGGCCTGCAAGCTCTATTTTTACCACTTTCATCCTAGCATAATTATGACATTTAATTATGTCTTTGGTCCACATTCGACTATTGATTAAATAATTCATAATTATTTAATTAATTCATGTCATTTTATTCTTCATGATTATTAAATAAATAAAGTTTATTTATTTATTAAATACGTCATTAATTATCTAAGTCTTCCTCTAATTAAATAAATTTCTAAATTTATTTAATTACCCTTCTTCGGTCATTTCTTCCTGATTATTAAATAAATAAGTTTTATTTATTTATTTAATATGTCACTAACTGTGATAATTAAATGAATTGATTAATTTATTTAATTAATTAATCTCATCTGCTAAAATTAAATAATTATATTTAATTATTTAATTGTCAAAATTAATATTCCTCTCATTTTAAATAAATGAAATTATTTAAAATGTCATCACAATCTTGAATGACAGTCTATTTTAGTAAATAATCTGAAAAAGATTATTTATTTGTCTCACAAAATCCATATTTTTAGTTGATTTAATTCAAATTGGTAGCTTTCTTCCAAAAATCAAATAAAGCAAGCAGGTTCTTGATTTTATCAAATTTGCTTTTCAGTCCATCTTTTATCTGATTTTTCAAATCTCATAAATCAGGCAGTCTCTTATCTTCTTGATTGTTGAAAATCTTTATTTTTGAAATTAACTATCTCATCTTTTCTCCACCAATGATATGATTTTCTTAGATGACATCTTGACCATTCACTTAAGGATTTTTCCCTAACCTTGATTAGGGATTATCAGATTGAATCTCGTCCTCTGATTTTAGGTTTTTGTCAAAGGTTGATCTCATCCGTCCATTCAAAATTGTGTTTTCTATAAAATGACAATTTTGTTCATAATTTAGGGACCACTTTATGATTATAGGCATTATATTCATTTATCAATTGTTATAATCATTTATCATAGGCATAGACATAATTTTACTTAAATCCTTCAAAACTTGCATAGGACATTGTCATAGTCAAATTGCTCACACACTCGATCTGAGGGCATCAATCATACACTGCAAGCTAGGAGGTGCTATGGAGGTGATTCATGGAAGCTTCGCGAATCTGGTATAATCATTTCGTTATTATTTGTTTTCTTTGTGCTTCATAACTTCTTTGGGTTTATTATTGATTTAATCATTTGCTAACCTCAAACCTTAGAAATTTACCCATTGATATAGTTCCATTTTCTGAGCTCTTCAAGATGACTTGATTTCATCAAATTCTAAGACTGTGAAATTTTTTGCCTTTTTGATTGGCCTCTGTACTTGGTTTGACCCCAACTTTGACCGAGCGTAACTTGAGCATATGAGCTCCTTTTTTGCCTGTTCAAGTTGCATTGGGTTCCGTTTTGTGAGCTCTTCAAGATGAGATTGGTTTCAACACATTCTGAGACTATGAAATTCTTTGCCTTTCTAATTGGCCTTTGTACCCAGTTTGACCCCAACTATGACCGGGCATAGCTTGAGCGTATGAGCTCCTTTTTTTGCCCGTTCAAGTTGCATTGGGTTTTTTTTTCTAAGCTCTTCAAAATTACGTTAGTTTCGTCACATTCTGAGACTGAAATTTTTCGCTTTTCTGAGTGGCCTCTATACTCAGTTTGACCCCAAATTTGACTGGGCATAACTTGAGTGTATGAACTCCTTTTTTGCCAATTCAAATTGCGTTGGGTTATGTTTTCTGAGCTCCTTAACATGATGTTGGTTTCGTCACATTCCGAGACTATGAAATTTTTTGCCTCTCTAACTAACCTTTGTACTCAATTTGACCCCAACTTTAACCAGGCATAACTTGAGCGTATGAGCTCTTTTTTTCCCTAGTCAAGTTGTGTTGGGTTCCATTTTCTGAGCTCTTCAAAATGACATTGGTTTCGTAATATTTTGAGAATGCAAAAAATTTCACCTTTTTGACGGGCCTGTGTAATTGTTTAGACCCCAACTTTGATCAGGCATAACTTGAGCGTATGAGCTCCTTTTTCACCTGTTCAAATTTCGTTAGGTTCCATTTTCTAAACTCTTCAAGATTACATTGGTTTCATCACATTTTGAGACTGTGAAATTTTTCACCTTTCTGACTGGCCTCTGTACTCAATTTGACCCCAACTTTGACCATGCATAACTTGAGCGTATGAGCTCATTTTTTGCCAATTCAAATTGCATTGGGTTCCATTTTCTGAGCTCCTTAAGATGACATTGGTTTTGTCACATTCCAAGACTCTGAAATTTTTTGCCTCTCTGATTGGCCTTTGTACCTAGTTTGACCCCAATTTTGACTAGGCATAACTTGAGCGTATGAGCTCCTTTTTTGCCCGTTCAAGTTGTGTTGGGTTCCATTTTCTAAGCTCTACAAAATGATGTTGGTTTCATTAGATTCTAAGACTACAAAATGTTTTTCCTTTTTGACGGGCTTGTGTAATTGTTTAGACCCCAACTTTGACCAGGTATAACTTGAGCATATGAGCTCATTTTTCACCTATTGAAGTTTCGTTGGGTTCTATTTTCTGAGCTCTCCAAGATGATGTTGGATTCATCAGATTCTGAGACTATGATTTTTTTTGCCTTTCTGACTATCCTTTACCCGGTTTGACCCCAACTTTGACCAGGCATAACTTGAGCATATGAGCTCCTCTTTTTCCCATTCAAGTTTTCGTTGGATTATGCTTTCTAAGCTCTTTAAGATGACGTTGGTTTCGTCACATTCTGAGACCGCCAATTTTTTCGCCTTTCTTACTGGTCTTTGTACCCGGTTTGACCCCAACTTTAACTGGACATAACTTGAGTGGATGAGCTCCTTTTTCGCACATTTAAGTTGAGTTGGGTTTCTTTTTCTGAGCTCTCGAAAATGATGTTGGTTTCGTTAGATTCTAAGACTGTGATTTTTTTTTCCTTTTTGACTAGTCTCTATACTCGGTTTGACCCCAACTTTGACTGGGCATAACTTGAGTGTATGAGCTCCTTTTTTCGCCAATTCAAATTGCGTTGGGTTTCATTTTCTGAGCTCTTCAAGATAACGTTGGTTTTGTAAGATTCTGAGACTGTGAAATAACGTTGGTTTTGTAAGATAACGTTGATTTTCCGTTATGTCTGGCCTCTATACCCGATTTGACCCTAACTATGACTGAACATAATTTGAGCGTATGATCTCCTTTTTTGCTCATTTAAGTTGCGTTGGGTTCCATTTTCTAAGCTCTTCAAGATGACGCTGGTTTCATTATTGTTACCAAATTTTTAGCTTTCAGCTGAAATTAGGTAACTTAGTGTTTGTTCTTTTCATGTTGTTTAAACATTTAAAAGATAAGCCATAAAACTGCTAGTTTCAATATGCATGAAAGAGTGATTGCCAAATGAATAGATTACATTTTTTCATTTCAATGTTGCAATTACAAAAAATGAAAAGGAGAATTATAGATATACAAATGCAGTCTTTTATTGATAATCCTAAAGTGTACATGTCCCTTAGAAGCCAAGGGACTAACTCTCTTATTCAATGAAAATATGAAGTAATTCATACATGAATAAGTAAAGTAAAAAAACAATGTGCATATAAGAATGGAACTAGTCATTGCCTGAGAATGACTGGTTACAGGTTGCCCGACTGCTCTGTTGCTGCTTCCCCAAGTTGCTTGTGTCCTCCCCAGCTCCGTAGTGCTCCTAGCCCCTACATTTGAAAAAGCAATGATATTAGAGCAAGGCTCTAAGCAATGAAAGATTCAGTCCTTACATACACACCTACCTATGCATGTATAAACTAATCCATAAGTGCATAAAATAAGCATGCAAACCTTGGATGTCTTGGAAAACAAAGAAGTCATCAAACACATCCAACATATGTATTTATTTTCTAAATGTTTGCTTCATGTGCAGATTTAGGACAAGTTTGTTTATTGTTTTGATACAGATCAAATACAACATGTGGGGTAAATGTGGCTCCCACGAGGGTAGAGCCCGACATGCTTTGAAAGGAAAAGGGAAATGAGCAACTTGATCAAAGATTTATCTATTATCAATGCATTAAATCAATATGGAATCACACCAATTGATCAACTTTCATTATTAGATTCAAAAGATGCAACATATTGTGATGATATGTCCTTCAATCTTCTTAAGAAGATCCATGATCTGTTTATAAAGGAAGTGACTTCATAGATGCATCAAGTTCAATTATGCATCTTTTGAACAATGAGGAAGCATTTCAAGATGTTGTCAAGCCCCTCTCACCGTAACCCTATTGGGTAGTCACACATCACATTGGAAGGTGAGCTTTTAGGTCACCCACATAGGTGACATGTGGTTGTCCAATAAAGTTAAAATGAGGAGACTATATATATTTATTACACATAACCAGAAAGAGAGCAATGGTTGAGTCAAGGTCATGATACAAGTATAAGGACAATACCTTTGCAAGAGCTACTTGAGGCAAATGGAATTGATATTGTTCATTCATAGGTGTACTTAAGAAAATGTACGCAATAAGTAAAGGTCATTGTCATTGATAAGGACAGTAAACAATGCATGCTACAATGGTCTCATGAAGGACAACAGTAATAAATGTATGCTACATGACAACATGGGTAGTTACTATATTAAAAAAATGGAGCAAGTGAGCCATGTTTCACCTTGGTGGCAAATGAGGAACTATGATATGAGTCATTCAATGAAGAGTGTACCAACTAACAACAAACATCAAATACATGTACATCAAAGAGAAATTACAAGTTGACAAGTATGGGGGACTACTCAAAACAAAGCATAATTGTTTTCATGGCAAAGAAACATGGCCATCTATTTTGCTGCCCTCATAAGTGAGATGAACAAAATTTATATGTTGTCTTTTAGATTGAGAACATGATAAGCTTGAAAGTATTCCAAGCATGTCAAACAAGACAACAACAAAAACAAAATATGAAGTTGCACAAGGCTCTACTCAAGGCCTTCTCAATCAAAGACTAGACAAATAAGTTGCCATATAACATTCAATGCATGATGGTTTAAGGAAAGGCACAAAAGGCAAAGAATATTGGTTTTGAGAGCCTAAAGAGACAAATCAATCTGCCAAGCATTTCACAATGAGAAGAGCATTCATGTCAGTGGTAGGTCAACCACAAAGAGTGCACAACAAGGTGTAAAGAGAATAAGGTGCCTGGAGATAGTCAACATGGAAAGTCATAAAATGGTAGGAGAATGAAGTGGCTTTCAACATTATGACAACAGGCATCCTTGTTAAAATCCATGACAACAAATAGAAATTACAGTGATAAGACAAAATCAGGGCAATTATCATCATGAAGGAATCATGAGGGGTGGCCACATACATTAACAATTTAATTTGCAAAGGTAGGCAAAAAGGGAGGACATGACTACTATCGCAGTCCAATGTTATGAACAACTAGTAAACCTGCCTTATAAGTGATTGGTCACAAAGCATGCTTAATGGTCATGTTTGCATGTTAAAGAGCTATCAAAGGAGAAAAGAACCCAACTAAAGGAGTGCGTTTCATTATTGGTTTCTTGCATTCTAATGCAAGTCTACATTCATGATTCATTTCATAGTGAACATCATTAGAAAATGAAAAGCATAGTTTAAAGTTCAACATTGTAAATATCTACTACAATGACAACAATAAGCTATAGATTTATTTTCATTCTGCCTACGCACTTGAAGGATAGTCAAAGCATGAATGACTTATGAGGTAATCCTTTATATGTATCATGGTGCCAAAGTTGCATACAACAATAATTTGTCAAGTATTGAAGCTAATGCAGAGGTTACCATGAGTGTTGTGAACATGTAGAGGTAGTATCATTAAAGGAGTATGGTATTTTCAAAAGAATGAAATGTAGAAGTTATTTACAATGATAAACCCACTTTGGGGTTATGTCTTTTAAAGAAATTCTACATAAATGAAGTACATTGCAAAAAACCAATTTAGATGCTCACTGGGGAAAGCTTATTTTGCTTCAATTTGAAGTTTTATAAACTTATTTGTTGATAAGGATGAAGAGAGAATTCCAAATATAAACATCAACTCAAGTTTTGGTGCAACAAAATGATCAGAATAACCATGATAAGATGGTGGTCTATAACAATGAGAGCATGCAAAATGCCTGCAGGGTGAAAATATCAAAGGAACACAAATCTAGCTCGATGAGTTAGAATGAAGGCAACTTCAATGATGTGGGACAACAAGATTTCCAATTCAATGACAAGGCTAATGAGGATTCATGGTCATATGAAATTTATAACTTTTTACATGGAGAGGAATGTGCATGCACCATGGAGAGATAAAATGGACCATCTCATGTAGCTGATTATTCAGAGCAGACACTATGTAGTGGCATTGAACCATTTTTGACAAAATTTGAAGTTGTTTTCCAATTGAAAATACCAATATGGGTTCACCATGAAAATCTGATATGGAAATGGCAATATGGTGAACATCCTACAGGAATCAAAAGGTGAAAAGCCATTCCATGTATTATGACAGGCCGTGGTGAAGATTGGCCTTTTTCTGCAAAATATGGAAAACCCACCTGGGTTTAAAAAAAAAATGGAGCCATATTGCTAGTTTCTATAGGAAAGTGGAATAAACTTGTCAAAATCATCTGTATTTTTGCATAAATATGAGCTTTTCAAGAAAATCAAGAAACCCACTTTGGTTCTTTAACAAATAGTGGCAGATTCATAGAAATACATGCTATAGGAAAACCCAAATAGGGGTTTTTGCAATCATAGTGAAATGAAGCAGAATTTGTGAATACAAGAAAAACCTAGTTTGCAAAAATGGAGGTTGAGCCCACAACAGGTGCTTTCTTCTTCTACATTCCAAGAAACCCATCTGGGTTATTAAGATTTGTTAATGCAAGAAAAAAACCAAAAGATAACATGGGGTTTTAGAGAGAAGCAGAGCCACATAAAAAATTGCATCATTTTCTGTTCATGGTTGCGGCCAAGATTTTTCCTCCATAAAAAACAACCGAAAAACAACAATGAAGTGTTCTTATTATCAAATGCAGAAAACAAAAGCAACATTTCATGCTTTTTCTCAAGATAGAAACAAAGCATGGGTTTTCTTTTGTTCGAAATCAAAATGGAATAAGTTTGGTGGGGCTTACTTGGAGCTTTCTTGTTCATTGCTTGCAATATTCAAACTTTTCTTCCCACAGAAGGCTTCGTTTAAGTTCTCATAACGGTTGTAATGAAGGAGAGCAACAACAAAAGAGAGAAATGACATATAAAGTGGTTAGAAATACTATAGGCCACGACTGTTTGCTCACAATGGTTTCCAAAATATGTGAAAAACACAATTTTTTGCCAAGAAAACCAATTTACCTACTGTTATGGGCTTCTTTTCATTAGAAATTGTTAGAAAATTTGACAAAATTGGCCAAAGATAGCACCATTTTTCTGTGTTTTTTTTCAAACCCCATGGTGGTAGAGCCTTGCTCCAGATTTTCCAAGTGACCAAATGATGGTTTTTTTTCCATTATTTGCGTGTTAATGATTAGGGTTTGACCCTTGAGTGCCTATGGGATTTTTTATCCCATGTTTTTTAAAATCAAACATATGGTAAATGCAATGGAGGCCAAAATATGTGTGTTCTCACTTAGGCATTTTATGCCTTAGGGATTTCTTCCCTTTATTTTAACTTATGCTAAGTCCTCAATTTGCAAATGGAGTGTGCCATGCAACAAGTATATGCCTTTGTTTTTTTACCTCAACATCACATGACTTGGAATATGCTTTCCAAGGGGTTTGGAGGTTGACCTTTTGACCAGGTATGTTGGAGACTATGATGCCCTTGCAAACATGTGTTTTTCCATGTGTAATCAAGAATGTAGAATGAGGTAGGTTGATGGTCAAGTGCCTTTGAAACTTTTGGGGGCTTTTAAGATATGATATTATATGTTGCATTTGCTTTCAATTTTTGAAAATATCATGTAAGTGATTTGAAAATATCATGTAAGTGATTTGAAAATTACTTTAAGTTTGCTTTTAAATGCAAATGTAATACATATTAATGGTGGGGTCCTACTTGTAAAGTGACTTGTTAAGTGATGTCTTATGAATCACTTAACAAGGTCATTATCTTTAATGTTTTTAAAAGCCATGTGCTTTCAAAAAACACACATATTGTATGATGGAGAATGTGGTCAAGTCTTGTATGAGGACCAATGATGACTTGCAAAAATGTGAGATGTGTGGGATGCTGTTTTGACTAATTTTGGTGGAAAGAGGCTAGCTGGAGGCATTTTTTGTCACATTTTTGGGGTGACTATTGACTTGGCCTATCTTTTCTTCGTGTGGAGGACATTTTAAAGGTTACGGGACATAATAACTCGACCAAAATAACCCTGGACAGAATAACCCGGTCATAATAACCCAGGGACAAAATAACCCAAGGTCATAATAACCCAAGCCAAAATAACCAGTGGTCAGAATAACCCGTGGACAAAATATCCCCATAAGAATATAGATAAAGGAAAACAAAATTTATAAATTACATGTATGTTGCTAAAAAAACTTTATTATTCAAATTTTCAGTTAAAGTGTCAAATTATGAGCGATGCCTCTTATATAATCTAAAATGTTATGGTTGTCATAACCATCAACCAATCTTTTTAGTCTTTCTTTGAGTTCACAATATTTATTCCTACTTGGTTGCCCAGTGTATCCAGCCATATATTTCTCTATTCTATTCTCTTGGAGACTCTGTTCTTTTTTCACTGCTTTGATGAATTTCTAGACTGAGTTATGCGATGCTTGAAGCAATTCACTAAATCTTGGATCATATCACCAAATTTTGTTTGTGTCATAGTATAGCATCAACTTAAACATTTATTTGTAAAATATTCCACACAATGCCAAATCATTTTATTGATGCCTTGTCGATGAAACACAAATGTGTAACCATCTATAATAAGTAAATTCTTGTTTTTTTGACTTGTTAAAAACTGAAGAGGCATTGTCTATATTAAAAATTATGAAGAATGTGTTGGTTCCCTAAAAAGTATATTGATTTTTTGTACACTCTTTTAGAAAACCCTAGGAAAATTTAAAATAATGTTCAAAAAAATATATTACAAAATATCTTCTTTTATGAATTTGGATTTCTCCTCTTCTTATCACTCTACACACTCTTACTTCTTCTCCCCTTCTTCCTTTCTTTACTTCTCTTAATTCTACCATTTTATATATCTTCTTAATGCCTTTTCATTTGTATATTTTCATAATAACTCTTAATCAACTTATTCCCACAAAATTCTCTTTATTTTTATAATTATTTACCATTTTATAGGTTATTTGTAATGAGCCTAGCTCAAAACTGACCAGAACTTGACCAATTTTCTGTTGGTAATTTCGTCATACAGTTTATATGCCACCTTGTAACTTGCTGATGTAGTGTTTCAGTTGAAGTAGGTTGATAATAACGAATGCTAACACTGATTTAAATATCCTTACAATGCCTACAATCTGACCTTCATGCAAATATGCAATTCTTTTTGGATTTTTCATGCAAATATATGAAAACTAGGTATGCAGAGACTAGCTACAACAAATAGACATTTTTACAAACATTTGCCATGCATCATTTCATTTACAAATCTATTTGCAAAAGTATCTATTGGAAAATCAGCTACTTATATCTCCATTATTATGAATACTTTCAATACAAAGCTAATGACAAACAGCCAAGACTCTTGGTTAATACATTTGAATTAATGCTTCAGTCTGAAGCAGACTGTCACCTACAGCCGTACCCCTATTATGCAAATAAATGGCATACAATAAGCATGAAACAAACAAAAAGGAACTTGGTTTGAAGTCGCCTTGTTTCACCAATGAAGAAGCAATGTAAATTCTGGAAGTTAAAGACCATATGCAGCCCACACAATTTTTTGAGGAAGTCGCCCCTGTTTCAGATCTGGATTGAGGAAATAAAATAATCTGAGCAGCTTCCAAGCCTCCAATAACTCCTAACCCATTCAACATAACCCTGGGAATATTGCGCCCCAATCTCCAATGAAAATCGATGCAAGTATGAGCTCTAGCGAATGAAAAGAAGTCTCTAATGGCGTCCCTGTTGCTTCAGACTTGGCATCAGAAAATTCTTTAATAGAAATCAGGTTCTCCTCTTCAAATAATCGATGCCTCCAATAATATTTTTTCAATGCTAATAATCTCCAATAGAATGATCTTCAAAATTGGCCTTAGGCCACAATTTTCTGCCCTAATGAAGTGACTGTAATATCACCTCCAAACTGCAATAATTCAGGTGATATTGCACACCCTCAAAATTGCTATCAATGGGAGTTTTCGTTCCCAAAGACAATCTGATTATCTGCAGACCACTTGGCTCCACAAATACCCAAGAAGAATTCACCAATCAACAATTCATCAAATCTGCATGCCTCAATAGGGAGACCTCAAGGTCTATTTATGCTTTTTCCTCTAGAGGTCGGCCTCAATAATATTATCTCTTTTTGACTTCTAGAAGATTCCAATATCCTTTTTAATTATTTGCACTTTATAAAAATATTAAAATATTATATTATTAATAAAGTGCATCTCAACATCAAATTATAAAATAAGGTTTCCATAAATAGAAACAATAATAATATATGATGGAAAACCTTACTCCAACCAAAAACTGGGCCAAGTAATCACTGAATGACTGCCAGATGACTCTCTCACCATGCCTCACTAGCCTACGAGAGCCGTTAATAGGCTAATCCTGCTGATATGTCGTGGTCAACTAGAAGGGGACATTACATTATTTAAGCATATTAAAGGTGTTTTAAGGCTATTTTAGGGGTATATAATGGATATATGGTCTAAAAATGACCTAAATAGCCTCTATGGTGCCTCACAATCATATTTATAATTTATTTTATGTCATTTCTAGTTTACTAGCTTGATCTAAAATGACCATGGGTTATTCTATCCACGGGTTATTTTGTTATTTTGTCCATGGATTATTATGACCTTGGGTTATTTTCTCCTTGGGTTATTTTGGTCGGGTTATTCTGTCCAGGGTTATTTTGGCCGGGTTATTATGTCCTGATACCCATTTTAAAGAGTTCTAGAAGGTTCTTTTTGGCCTTTACTATTTTATTTGACAAAAATCTTCTAGAAGCACTTGTGTGGGAGGTTTTGGTGGGTTTTGGTTTAAGTATGTTCATTTTGAGCATTTAGGGGGGTTCTTTCTTTTTTTAGTAGGAGGATAGCTTTATTTTCTTGGAGTTATTTTCATGGAGCTGTATTGTAACTTAGATAGACCTATTATACAGTAAGCACTTTGAATTAATAAATTGGAGCATTTTTATCTTCTCTCTTCATGTTTCATGGTATGCCATTAATGGTTGATCAGTTTGTTTTTTGTGAAAATTCATCTTTCCTTGCAAACTTGTCTTATGTTCTTGCATCCATTTAACAAAAAATGTTTGTTTACAGGTTATAAGCTATGTTGTTTAGTGGTGTTATTGACTGTGAAAATCTATTTTCCTTTTGAAAGCACTATTATAGACCTCCTTATAAATTATTGATGTGAACTGCATTGGAAAGTGAGTTGTGTGATTTAAGCTTTGAGATATTAATTTGAATGTGTGAGGCTATTAACAGGTCTAGGTTGTTTTGGTGTATCACTTTAGGTTCTTTTCAGCATTAGGTTTATTTTATGCAAATTCTTACCCTTATCTCAGAGATTAAGTAGTTAGGTAGCATCAAACGAGGAAGTCGACACCTAATCCGAAGGTCTGCTTTCGAATAGGTTACCCACAACCTGAAAGCAGTCCCATGTTAGTCCAAATCTACTAGATTCACTCAAGGCTTAGCAAACAGGGTGAAGATTTGGGAACCTAATAGTTACATTCTAAGATTGTGAAATTTTTTGCCTTTCTGCTGGCCTCTATACTCAGTTTGACCCCAATTTTGATCGGCATAACTTGAGCGTATGAACTCCTTTTTCGCCCGTTCAAATTGCATTGGGTTCCATTTTCTGAGTTCTTCAAGATGACGCTAGTTTCGTCACATTTTGAGGTTTTGAAAATTTTTGCCTCTTTGATTGGCCTTTGTACTCGGTTTGACCCCAACTTTGACAGGCATAACTTGAGCGTATGAGCTCATTTTTTTCCCATTCAAGTTGCGTTGGGTTATGTTTTCTGAGCTCTTCAAGATGATGTTGGCTTCGTTAGATTCTAAGACTGTGAATTTTTTTTCCTTTCTGACTGGCCTTTGTACCTAGTTTAACTCCAACTTTGACCAAGCATAACTTGAACATATGAGCTCCTCTTTCGCCCGTTCAAGTTTCATTGGATTCCATTTTCTGAGCTCTTCAAAAAGACATTGGTTTCATCACATTCTAAGACAACCTAATTTTTTGCCTTCTTACTGGCCTTTGTACTTGGTTTGACCCCAATTTTAATTGGGCATAACTTGAGCGTATAAGCTCCTTTTTCCCATGTTCAAATTGCATTGGGTTCCATTTTCTGAGCTCTTCAAGATAACGTTGGTTTCATCATATTTCGAGACTATGCAATTTTTTGCCTTTTTGACTGGTCTTTGTACTCGGTTTGACCCCAACTTTGACCAAGCATAACTTGAGCGTATGAGATCTTTTTTCACCGGTTCCAGTTGTGTTGGGTTTCATTTTTTGAGCTCTTCAAGATGGCATTGGTTTGGTAAGATTTTGAGACTGTGAAATTCTTTGCCTTTCTGACTAGCCTCTGTACGCAGTTTGACCCCAACTATGACCAGACATAACTTGAGCATATGAGCTAATTTTTTGTACGTTCAAGTTGTGTTGGGTTCCATTTTATGAGCTCTTCAAGATGACGTTAGTTTCGTTAGATTCTGAGATTGAATTTTTTTGGCTTTCTGACTGGCCTCTGTATTCGGTTGGACTCCAACTTTGACTAGGCATAACTTGAGTGTATGAGCTCCTTTTTCACCTGTTTAAATTGCGTTGGGTTCTATTTTTTGAGCTCTTCAAGATGACGTTGGTTTTGTAAGATTCTGAGACTAGGAAATTCTTTGCCTTTTTGACTGGCCTTTGTACCTGGTTTGACCCCAATTTTGACCAAACATAACTTGAGTGTATGTTCTCCTTGTTTGCCTGTTCAAATTGTGTTGGGTTCTGTTTTCTCAGCTCTTCAAGATGACCTTGGTTTCATCACATTCTGAGACTGTGAAATTTTTTTCCTTTCTGATGCCTTTGTACTCAATTTGACCCCAACTTTGACTGGACATAACTTGAGCGTATGAGCTTCTTTTTTGCCCGTTCAAATTACATTGGGTTTCATATTTTGAGCTCTTTGAGATGATGTTGGTTTCGTCACATTTTGAGACCGAAATTTTTTGCCTCTTTGACTAGCTTTTTGTACCTAGTTTGACTCCAACTTTGAATGGGTGTAACTTGAGCATATGAAGTCATTTTCTGCCTGTTCAAGTTGTGTTGGGTTCTGTTTTCTGAGCTCTTCGAGATGATGTTGGTTTCGTCATATTCTGAGATTGCATTTTTTTTGCCTTTTTGACTGGCTTGTGTGATCAGTTTGACCCCAACTTTGACCGGGCATAACTTGAGCGTATGGGCTCATTTTTCACCCGTTCAAGTTGCGTTGGGTTATGTTTTCTGAACTCTTCAAGATGATGTTGACTTCGTTAGATTTTTAGACTATGAAATTTTTTTCTTGGCCTGTGTTGCCGATTTGACCACAACTTTGACTAGGCATAACTTGTGCATATGAGCTCCTCTTGCCCCCATTCAAGTTTCGTTGGTTTCCATTTTCTGAGCTGTTTAAGATGATGTTGGTTTCTTCACATTCTAAGACTGCCAAATTTTTTACTTGTCTTACTGGCCTTTGTACCTAGTTTGACACCAACTTTAACTGGGCATAACTTGAGCGTATGAACTCCTTTTTCACACATTCAAGTTGCATTGGGTTCCATTTTCTAAACTCTTGGAGATGACATTGGTTTTATCATATTCTGAGACAGTGAAATTTTTCACCTTTTTGACTAGCCTCTGCACTTGGTTTGAACCAAACTTTGACCAAGCATAACTTTAGCATATGAGCTCTTTTTTTTCTCATTCAAGTTGCGTTGGGTTCTGTTTTCTGAGCTCTTCAAAATGACATTGGTTTTGTAAGATTTTGAGATTGTGAAATTCTTTGCCTTTTTGATTGGCCTCTATACCTAGTTTGACCCCAACTATGACCAGGCATAACTTGAGTGTATGAGCTCCTTTTTCGCATGTTCAAGTTGTGTTGGGTTCCATTTTTTGAGCTGTAGAATATGACATTAGTTACGTCATATTATGAGATAGTGAAACTTTTCCCCTTTCTGAGTAGCGTCTGTACTCGGTTTGACCCCAACTTTGACTAGGCATAACTTGAGCATATGAACTCCTTTTTAGCCCGTTCAAATTGTGTTGGGTTTCATTTTCTGAGCTCTTCAAGATGATGATGGTTTTGTTAGATTTTGAGAATATGAAATTCTTTGCCTTTTTTACTGGCCTCTGTACCCAGTTTGACCCCAATTATGACCAGAAATAACTTGAGTGTATGATCTCCTTTTTACCCCGTTCAAGTTACGTTGGGTTCCATTTTTTGAGCTCTTCAAAATGATGTTGGTTTCGTTAGATTCTAAGACTTTATAATTTTTTGCCTTTTTGACTGGCCTCTATACTCGGTTTGACCCCAACTTTGACCGCACATAACTTGAGCGTATGATCTCCCTTTTCACCTGTTCAAGTTGCTTTGGGTTTTGTTGTCTGAGCTCTTGGAGATGACGATGCCTTCGTCGGATTCTAAGACTATGAAGCTTTTCGCCTTTCTGACTGGTGATGCAAGAGCATCTAGGGTGTAAGAGCAATTTTTCATCTCCCAAAAAAAATGTTGCTTCTAATCAATAAGGGCTAATTTTGCCAGGGTTACTATTTTAGTAAGTTTGCATTTGTGTATAGTTGGACAAGAAATCTTAAACAAACTTCAAGAATGGTAAATTGAAGCTAATGGTGAAGAAATCATTTCAATATCATTTGTCATTTGAGAGATATTAAAATTTTAATTTTCAAAAATCCTAGTAAAATCTTCAGAGTCAATTTTGAGGCTTCGGATGGGCTTGAAAATTGGTGGAAAATAAAAGTAGTTGGCCTTTAGGCCCTAATTTCTAGCAAAATATTTCTTGAGCTTTCTGAAAAGGTATTATAATAGAAAATATGGCGGTTAGATGAAAGGTTATGACCCCACCAAGTTGTAAGGGGAGTGACCTTCATCAACTGGCCTGTGTAACTGGTTTGACTCCAACTTTTACTGGGCATAACTTGAGGGTATGAGCTCATTTTTCGCCCGTTCAAGTTGTGTTGGGTTCCGTTTTCTAAGCTCTTCAAGATGACGTTGGTTTCGTCACATTTTGAGACTGTGAAATTTTTTGCCTTTCTGACTGGCCTCTATACTCAGTTTGACCCCAACTTTGACCGGGCATAACTTGAATGTATGAACTCCTTTTTCTCCCATTCAAATTGCGTTGGATTTTGTTTTTTGAGCTCTTCAAGATGACGTTGGTTTCGTCACATTCTGAGACTTTGAAAATTTTCACCTCTCTAACTGGCCTTGTACCCGATTTGACCTCAACTTTGACCAGACATAACTTGAGCATATGAGCTCCTTTTTGCTTGTTCAAGTTGCGGTGGGTTTCATTTTTTGAGTTCTTCAAGATGACGTTGGTTTCGTCACATTTTGAGACTATGAAATTTTTTGCCTTTTTGATTGGTCTATGTACTCAGTTTGACCCCAACTGTGACCAGGCATAAGTTGAGTGTATGAGCTCCTTTTTTGCCCATTGAAATTGGTTTGGGTTCTATTTTATGAGCTCTTCAAGATGACGTTGGTTTTGTCACATTTCCAGACTGTGAAATTGTTTGCTTCGCTGACTGGCCTTTGTACCCGGTTTGACCCCAACTTTGACCAGGCGTAACTTGAGCATATGAGCTCCTTTTTCACCCGTTCAAGTTGTGTTGGGTTCGATTTTCTGAGCTCTTCAAAAAGACATTGGTTTCATTAGATTATGAGATTGCATTTTTTTTTTCCTTTTTGACTGGCTTGTGTAATTGGTTTGACCCCAATTTTGATCAGGCATAATTTGAGCGTATGAGCTCCTTTTTCACCCGTTCAAGTTGCATTGGGTTATGTTTTCTGAGCTCTTGAAGATTATGTTGGCTTCGTTAGATTCTAAGACAACAATTTTTTTTTCCTTTCTGACTAGCCTTTGTACCCATTTTGACCCCAACTTTGACCAAGCATAACTTAAGCGTATGAGCTCCTCTTTCAGCTATTCAAGTTTTGTTGGATGTCATTTTATGAGCTCTACAAGAGTATGCTGGTTTTGTGACATTGTGGGATTGCCAAATTTTTCGCCTTTCTTACTGGGCTTTGTACCTAGTTTGACCCCAACTTTAACAGGGCATAACTTGAGTGTATGAGCTCCTTTTCCGTACATTCAAGTTTCATTGGGTTCCATTTTCTGAGCTCTTCAAGATGACTTGGTTTCATTAGATTCTGAGACTTTGAATTTTTTTGCCTTTTTGCGTAGCCTCTGTACTCAATTTGACCCCAACTTTGACTAGGCATAACTTGAGCGTATGAACTACTTTTTCCCTCGTCCAAGTTGCGTTGGGTTCCGTTTTCTAAGCTCTTCAAAATAATGTTGGTTTTGTAAGATTCTGAGACTATGAAATTCTTTGCCTTTATGAATTGCCTTTGTACCTAGTTTGACCCCAACTATGACCAGACATAATTTGAGCCTTTGAGCTCCTTTTTCGCACATTCAGGTTGTGTTGGGTTTCATTTTTTGAGCTCTTCAAGATGACATTGGTTTCGTCAGATTCTGAGACTGTAAAAAATTTCATCTTTTTGACTGGCCTCTATACTTGGTTGGACCCCAACTTTGACCAGGCATAACTTGAGCGTATGAGTTCCTTTTTCACCCGTTCAAATTGTGTTGGGTTCCATTTTCTGAGCTCTTCAAGATGATGTTGGTTTTGTAAGATTTTGAGATAGTAAAGTTCTTTGCCTTTTTGACTAGCCTCTGTACTCGGTTTGACCTTATGATCAGACATAACTTGAGCGCATGATCTCCTTTTTCGCCATTTCAAATTGTGTTGGATTCTATTTTCTTAGCTCTTCAAGATGACGTTGGTTTCATTAGATTATGAGACTTTAAAAAATTTCACCTTTCTGACTGGCCTTTGTACTCGATTTGACCCCAACTTTTACCAGGCATAACTTGAGCGTATGATCTCCTTTTGCGCCCATTCAAGTTGCACTGGGTTCCATTTTCTGAGCTCTTCGAGATGATGATGCCTTCATCAGATTTTGAGACTGTGAAGATTTTTTCCTTTCTGACTGGTGATGCAGGAGCATTGAAGGTGTAAGAGCAATCTTGCATCACCCAAAAAAAAATGTTGCTTCCTTTCTCGAGAGCTTTTTGAAAAAGTATTATAATAGAATATCTGACATTTGGATCAAACGTTATGACCCCGCCAAGTTGTAAGGGGAGTGGCCTTCATCAACTGGCCTGTGTAATCGATTTTACCTTAACTTTGACTGGGCATAATTTGAGCGTATGAACTCCTTTTTCACCCGTTCAAGTTGGATTGGGTTCTGTTTTTGAGCTCTTCAAGAATACGTTGGTTTCCTCACATTCTGAGATTGTGAATTTTTTTTCCTTTCTAAGTGACCTATGTACTCAGTTTGATCCCAACTTTGACTAGGCATAACTGGAGCGTATGATCTCCTTTTTCGCCCGTTGAAATTGTGTTGGGTTCCATTTTTTGAGCTCTTCAAGATGACGTTGGTTTTGTCACATTCAAAGACTAAAAAATTTCGCTTTTCTGACTGGCCTTTGTACCCAGTTTGACCTCAACTTTGATTGGGCATAACTTGAGCGTATGAGCTCTTTTTTTGCCCTTCAAGTTGTGTTTGATTTTGTTTTTTTGCCTTTTTGACTGGCCTATGTAATTGGTTTGACCCCAACTTTGATCGGACATAACTTGAGTGTATGAGTTCCTTTTTCGCCCATTCAATTTGAGTTGGGTTATGTTTTCTGAGCTCTTCAAGATGATGTTGGCTTCATCAAATTTTGAGACTGCAATTTTTTTTCCTTTTCGACTAGCCTTTGTACCCGATTTCACCCCAACTTTGACTGGGCATAACTTGAGTGTATGGGTTCCTCTTTCACTCGTTCAAGTTTCGTTGGATTCCGTTTTCTGAGCTCTTCAAGATGACGTTGGTTTTGTCACATTCTGAGACAGCCAATTTTTTTGCCTTTCTTACTTGCATTTGTACCTAGTTTGATACCAACTTTCACCGGGCATAATTTGAGCATATGAACTCCTTTTTCACACATTCAAGTTGCGTTGGGTTACGTTTTCTAAGCTCTTCAGGATGAAGTTGGTTTCATCATATTCTAAGATTGAAATTTTTCACCTTTTTGACCGGCCTCGTACTCGGTTTGACACCAACTTTCACCAAGCATAATTTGAGCGTATGAGCTCCTTTTTTGCCCGTTCAAATTATATTGGGTTCTATTTTTTGTGCTCTTCAAGATGATTTTGTTTTGTAAGATTCTGAGATTGTGAAATTCTTTGCCTTTCTGACTGGTCTCTATACTCGGTTTGACCCCAAGTTTAACCGGGCATAATTTGAGCGTATGAACTCCTTGTCGCACGTTCAAGTTGTGTTGGGTTCCATTTTCTGAGCTCTTCAAGATGACGTTGGTTTCATTAGATTCTTATACTGTGAAATTTTTTGCTTTTCTAACTGGCCTTTGTACTTGGTTTGACCCCAACTTTGACTGGTCATAACTTGAGCGTATGAGCTCCTTTTTCGCATGTTCAAATTGTGTTGGGTTCCATTTTTTGAGCTCTTCAAGATGATGTTGGTTTTGTAAGATTTTGAGATAGGATTTTTTTTGCCTTTTTGACTGGCCTTTGTACCCAGTTTGACCCCAACTATGATTAGACATAACTTGAGCATATGATCTCCTTTTTCGCCCATTCAAGTTGCGTTGGGTTTCATTTTTTGAGCTCTTCAAGATGACATTTGTATTCATTAGATTATGAGACTAAATTTTTTTGCCTTTCTTACTAGCCTCTATACTCGATTTGACCCCAACTTTGATCGGGCATAACTTGAGTGTATGATCTCCTTTTTCGCTCGTTTAAGTTGCATTGGGTTTCATTTTCTGAGCTTTGAGATAACAATGCCTTCATTAGATTTTGAAACTATGAAGCTTTTCACCTTTTTGACTGGTGATGTAGGAGCATCTAGGGTGTAAGAGCAATCTTGCATCACCCAAAAAAAATGTTGCTTCTTTTCTTGAGATCTTTCCGAAAAGGTATTATAATAAAAAATATGGCTGTCAAATCAAACGTTATGACCCTGCCAAGTTGTAAGGGGAGTGGCCTTCATCAATTGGCCTGTGTAACCGGTTTGACCCCAACTTTGACCGGGCATAACTTGAGCGTATGAGCTCTTTTTTTTCCCATTCAAGTTGTGTTGGGTTCTGTTTTTTGAGCTCCCTTTTTGCCCATTCAAGTTGTGTTGGGTTCTATTTTCTGAGCTCTTCAAGATGATGTTGGTTTCGTCACATTTTGAGACTGTGAAATTTTTCCCTTTCTAACTAGGCTTTGTACTCAATTTGACCCCAAATTTGACCAGGCATAACTTGAGCGTATGAGCTCCTTGTTTGCCTGTTCAAATTGCGTTGGGTTTCATTTTATGAGCTATTCAAGATGATGTTGGTTTCATCCATTCTGAGACTGTGAAATTTTTTGCCTCTTTGATTGGCCTTTGTACCAGGTTTGACCCCAATTTTGACTGGGCGTAACTTGAGCGTATGAGCTCCTTTTTCACCTATTCAAGTTGTGTTGGGTTCCATTTTTTGAGATCTTCAAGATGAAATTGGTTTCGTCACATTCTGAGACCGCCAAAATTTTCACCTTTCTTACTAGCCTTTTGTACCTAGTTTGACCCCAACTTTAACCAGGCATAACTTGAGCATGTGAGCTCCTTTTTTGCACGTTTAAGTTGCGTTGGATCTGTTTTATGAGCTCTTCAAGATGATGTTTGTTTCATCAAATTCTAAGACTATTTTTTTTCCTTTTTGACTGACCTCTGTACTCAGTTTGACCCCAACTTTGACTGGGCATAACTTGAGCGTATGAGCTCCTTTTTCATTTGTTCAAGTTGCGTTGGGTTCCATTTTCTAAGCTCTTGAAGATGATGTTGGCTTAGTAAGATTATGAGATTGTGAGATTCTTTTCCCTTCTGACTGGCCTTTGTACCCAGTTTGACCCCAACTATGACTGGGCATAACTTGAGCGTATGAGCTCCTTTTTCCCATGTTCAAGTTGCGTTGGGTTCTATTTTTTGAGCTCTTCAAGATGATGTTGGTTTCGTCAAATTCTGTGACTATGACTTTTTTGCCTTTCTAATTGGACTTTGTACTTGGTTTGACCCCAACTTTGACCAGGCATAACTTGAGCGTATGAGCTCCTTTTTCACCCATTCAAATTATGTTGGGTTTTGTTTTCTGAGCTCTTCAGGATGACTGTGGTTTTGTAAGATTCTAAGACTGTTAAATTCTTTGCCTTTCTGACTGGCCTCTGTACTTGGTTTGACCCCAACTATGACCAGACATAACTTGAGCGTATGATCTCCTTTTTCGCCCATTCAAGTTGTGTTGGGTTCCATTTTTTGAGCTCTTCAAGATGACGTTGGTTTCGTTAGATTTTGAGACTATAATTTTTTTTGCCTTTCTAACTGGCTTTTGTACTTAGTTTGACCCCAACTTTGACTAGGCATAACTTGAGCATATGATCTCCCTTTTCACCCGTTCAAGTTGCGTTGGGTTCCATTTTCTGAGCTCTTCAAGATGACGATGCCTTCATCAGATTCTGAGACTGTGAAGATTTTTTCCTTTTTGACTGGTGATGTAGGAGCATCTAGGGTGTAAGAGCAATCTTGCATCACCCAAAAAAAATGCTACTTCTTTTCAATAAGGGCTAATTTTGCCAAGGTTACTATTTTAGTAAGTTTGCATTTGTGCATAGTTGGACATGAAATCTTAGAAAAACATCAATAATGGTAAATTGAAGCTAATGGTGAAGAAATCATTTCAATACCATTTGTTATTTGAGAGATATTGAAATTTTAATTTTTGAAAATCCTAGTAAAATCTTCAGAGTCAATTTTGAGGCGCTTAGAGGCTCCGGATGGGCCTGAAAATTGTTTGAAAATGAAAGTAGTTAGCCTTTAGGCCCTACTTTCTGGAAAAATATTTTTTGAGAGCTTTCCAAAAAAGGTATTATAATAGAAAATCCGGTGGTCGGATGAAAGGTTATGACCCCGCCATGTTGTAAGGGGAGTGGCCTTCATCAACTGGCCTGTGTAACCAGTTTGACCCCAACTTTGACTAGGCATAACTTGAGGGTATGAGCTCATTTTTCGCCTGTTCAAGTTGTGTTGGGTTTCATTTTCTGAGCTCTTCAATATGACATTGGTTTTGCCACATTCTGATACTATGAAAATTTTCCCCTTTCTGACTAGCCTCTATACTCAGTTTGACCCCAACTTTGACTGGGTATAACTTGAGCGTATGAGCTCCTTTTTCACTCGTTCAAATTGCGTTGGGTTTAATTTTTTGAGCTCTTCAAGATGATGATCGTTTCATTACATTCCAAAACTATAAAAAATTTCACCTCTCTGATTGGCCTTTGTACTCGATTTGACCCCAAGTTTGAATGGTCATAACTTGAGCGTATGAGCTCCTTCTTTGCTTGTTCAAGTTACATTGGGTTCCGTTATGAGCTCCTTTTTTGACCGCTCAAGTTTCGTTGGGTTCCATTTTCTGAGCTCTTCAAGATGATGTTGGCTTCATCAGATTTTGAGACTATAATTTTTTTTGCCTTTCTGACTAGCCTTTGTACCCGATTTAACCTCAACTTTGACTAGGTATAACTTGAGTAGATGAGATCCTTTTTCACTTGTTCAAGTTTCATTGGTTCTATTTTCTGAGCTCTTCAAGATGACATTGGTTTCATCACATTTTGAGACCACCAATTTTTTTCTTTCTGACTGGCCTTTGTACCCGGTTTGATGCCAAGTTTAACTGGGCATAACTTGAGCATTTGAGCTCTTTTTTTGAATGTTCAAGTTGCATTGGGTTCCATTTTATGAGCTCTTCAAGATGAAATTGGTTTCATCCGATTCTGAGACTATGAATTTTTTTGCCTTTTTGACTGGCCTTTGTACCCGGTTTGACCCCAACTTTGACCGGGCATAACTTGAGCGTATGAGCTCCTTTTTCGCCCATTCAAGTTGTGTTGGGTTTCATTTTCTGAGCTCTTCAAGATGACATTGGTTTTGTAAGATTCTGAGACTATGAAATTCTTTGCCTTTCTAACTGGCCTTTATACCCAGTTTGACGCCAATTATGACTAGACATAACTTGGGCGTATGAACTCCTTTTTCGCACATTTAAGTTGCGTTGGGTTCTATTTTTTGAGATCTTCAAGATGACGTTGGTTTCGTTAGATTTTGAGACTGAAATTTTTTGCCTTTCTGACTGGCCTTTGTACTCAGTTTGACCCCAACTTTGACCGGGCATAACTTGAGCGTATGAGCTCCTTTTTCGCCCATTCAAATTGCTTTGGGTTCCGTTTTTTGAGCTCTTCAAAATGATGTTGGTTTTGTAAGATTCTGAGACTATGAAATTCTTTTCTTTTCTTACTGGCCTCTAACCCGGTTTGACCCCAACTATGACCAAACTTAACTTGAGCATATGATCTCCTTTTTCACCCATTCAAGTTGCGTTGGGTTCCCTTTTTGAGCTTTTCAAGATGACGTTGGTTTTGTTAGAATTTGAGACTATAATTTTTTTTGTCTTTCTGGTTGGCCTTTGTACTCGGTTTGACCCTAACTTTGATCGGGCATAACTTGAGCGTATGATCTCCTTTTTCGCCTGTTCAAGTTGTGTTGGGTTTCATTTTATGAGCTCTTCAAGATGATGATTCCTTTGCTAGATTCTAATACTGTAAAGCTTTTTTCCTTTTTGACTGGTGATGTAAGAACATCTAGGGTGTAAGAGCAATCTTGCATCACCTAAAAAAAGTGTTGCTTCTTTTCAATAAGGTCTCATCATCTCTTTTAATATAACATCTACTTCCAAACACCTTATAGTACTTAATAGTATGAATCTTGCCAATCCACAGTTTATAAGGAGTCTTTTTGTTGTTACCTCTGATCTAAACTCTGTTAAGAATATAAACAACGGTGTGGATTGATTCTCTCTAGTATACATGAGGTATATTTGCCTCTTTCATCATAGTCCTTGCAGTCTCTTGAGCAGTCTTGTTCTTCCTCTCTACAAATCCATTTTGCTGAGGAGTTATAGAAGTAGAAAAATGTCTCTTTATACCATGCTCTTCACAAAATGTATTAAACTCACTAGAAGTGAATTCTCCAGCTCTGCCAGACCTTAAACATTTTATTTTTAGGTTCACTTCATTCTCTACCCTAGCCTTGAATACTTTGAATCTATCTAGAGCTTGAGCTTTCTCCTTAAGGAAAGTAACCCATATAATTTTAAAATAATCATTAATCAAAAGCATAAAATACCTATCACCATTAAGACTTCCTATTCTTGTGGGACCACAAAGGTTTGTATGAATCAATTCCAACATTCTGGTAGTTGATTGTTCTTTTCCTTTAAAACTGCATCTTGTTTGTTTTCCCAATTGACAACTTCTGCAAATAGTATTGGTGGGCTTTGTGATTTTAGGCAGATTCCTGACACCTTCTCTTAAACTAATCCTAATCAAATTTTCAAAGTTTGCATGTCCCATCCTCCGGTGCCATAGCTAACTTTCATTTACTTGAGACACAAAACACTAACCATCAACACCCTTAAGTTGATAAATGTTTCCATATGTTCTTCTTCCTACAGATACCGTAGTTCCAGACCCTTTTATGATCTCATAGGTATTATCTTGGAACACAAGTTTAAATCCTTTGCTACACATTTTTCCAATAGTCAAAAGATTATGCCTTAATCCCTTAACATAATAGGAATCATTAGTACTGTGTTTTCCATCAAAACTAATTGTTCCTTTTCCAATAATCTTTGCACTAGAATCATCTTCAAACATGACTAATCCTCCATCATACTTTTCAAGTTTAGTAAACTTACTTTTGTCTTCGGTCATATGATTTGAACAACTACTGTCAATTACCCAATAATCTTTGTCTTGTCTACCATGAAAGGCAGTAACCAAAGTACCTTCCATCTCATCCTTCTTGTTTTCTGGACCACATTCCCTTGCACATCTTCCATGGTTAGTAGACATAGATTTATTCTCCAAGGCTAGAAACAAGCATTCATCTTTATCATCCTCAAAATCAAATTCATCATCATAAATTCCAACATCTTCTCTAACATAATACATTTTCTTGAACTTTTTGTCCTTTTTGTCTTATTATCTATGTTCTTTTTGTGCATGGCTCTATTTGGGCATCTTGAAGTATAGTGACCAATATTTCCACAACTAAAACATTTAAAAGGTAACATACCTTTGTACTTGTTCGTACCTTTCTTCAATTTCCTTGTAAAGTTTGCTTCCAACTCATTTGAACCTTCATTATCCAGATCATCTTTTGTCTTAGTGGCTTTGAAGGTTGTTTCTATTTTCTCCTTTGCTTTTCCAAATTTCCTCATTTCAAATGCGGTCAAGGTGCCAAATAGTTGTTCTTTAGTGAATTTCTTTGGATCATACACTACCTCAAAAACTGAGACCTTGTCACTATAACTCTTCGGTAGGGTCATCAAAATATTCTCCATTACATCTTCATCTATCAGACTACCACCTTGATTTTTGACTTCATTTGTTGTAATATCAACCCTCTAAAAGTAGCTTGCAGTGTCTTCACCTTCTTCCATTTTCAAGTTCTCATATCTGCGCTTTGCTATTAGCTTCTTTTATAATTTGACCATATCATTTCCTTCATAGATATCTTTCAACTTTTCCCACACTTTATAAGCAGTGCCTAATGAAATAATTTTTTTCGCTTAGTCTTAGTTAAAGCACTACAGATTGCATACCTTGCCTTTTCATTTTCATCATAGGCAAAAATATCATCTACAGAAGAAGGACCACTTGCCAGCTCAACACATTTTGTCTCAATAGCTTTCCAAGTCTTGAAGCCAAGAGAGATCAGGTAACCTCTCATATGCACTTTCTAGTCAATGTAGTTAGATCCATCAAACACATGGATTGACAATTTGTGTGCCATCGGTTCTACGTCAAGTGTTTAAGCTCTTCTTTGAGGAACCAAAGCTATTATACCAATTGTTGAAATGCACAAGAAAACATAGAGGGGGGTGAATTAGTTGTCAACAATCACATTCACAAATCTTAAACAATTATTAACTCCACATGCACTTTAATATGTTATTAACTATGAGCATGAAGTGCACATAACATAAAGCAATATCAACACAAGAAACATCAGATTTATGTGGAAAACCAAATAAGGGAAAAACCACGGTGATGATTAACTCACAATATAGGAGTAATTGCAAAACCGATTACAAAGAGGCTCACTGCCAAAGATAGGACTCACTGTCTACATACAAGGCTCACTGCCTACAGATGGGACTCACTACCTACAAATAAAGAAAGATAACAGAAAATGCACCACAATAACTTGCCCACATCCACAACCTTGATAAGAGAATTGTAGAAACCATCAACTCACTACTTTCAAGAATCAAACATATTAAAGTATTTCTACCTTAATGCACTTTCACACACTCTTGCTTCTCACACTTATGGAATTCAATCCTTAACATCTTGTATGATATTTATTCCATCTTCAACCTTAGAAACTTTCTCCAAGGTTAGCTACACACACTTCATATTACAAATTCAAATTTAAGTCGACAACTCAACATTCCTATGATGGAAGAGAATGAGAGCAGACCAAACCAACACTTAACCAAGACCCAAAACAACATCTTAGATCAATCACATGCTTCCATAATTGATACTTATCCTTCACATGACATGTAGACACTAGGTTGGCCAAACCTAATGAAAACACAAATGAACTTTGAAGTACATGATTCCACAACAAGAGGATAACATGTGGACCACATAACACACTTCATCATACACTGGAACACATCTTGGATGCCTTCAGATTCATCCACAAATAATGCAACAACCTTCATACACATAATACTTTCCATTAGTCCATCTGAATTGTACAAACACACACAATAATTATGAACCTAGTCTTTCAGAGCACCAAACCGTGAACACCTTTGATAGAACATAGATAACACCATTACAAGCCTTCTACCAGATCCACAAGACTTGAAAAAAACCAACGGAGGACTATGGGGCAAATACATTTCTCCCAGTCCACAGACAAACAACTCTGCCATACCAGTTCACAAATCGATGAACACAACTTTCACTCTTCATCCAACCAGAAGCTCTAATCCAAGATATATCACCCAAGGATGCCCTTAAACAACACTTCAGATCTACACAAGGATAAGATCAACATAGAAGAAATGCAAAGCACAAACCAAAGCACATTCTGAACACTCTCACAATTTTGTCTTCACTATTTCTCAAAAGCACTTGGTAACTCATCATATTAACACACTTGCAACATCGTAAAGATAGCTCCATGTACTCACAGAATCTCTATAGTATCTCAACTATACATGCACAACCTACAATCACTTGTTTCCTTTCTCTGCAACAACCTATACTGTGTTGACATCAATGACAACATTAATGACCACACTACCATACTCATTCATACTTGCAACAAATTCTTCTTAATAAGATGCTTCAACTCATCAATCTATTTTGAATAACATAATATTCATCATGCAATGATTTTTTGCAATATACACACTTTGAATTCTCCTTCTTAGATGATTTTCCTAGAGAGGTAGAGGATTTTGAATCTATTTGTAGCTTTTCCTTTTTATTCTTTTGCTTCTTTTCAAGATTCCTTGATTCTTTCTATACCTTAGGCTCACTAGCCACCAATGCTCATGGTTTAGAAGACTTGATGAGACCCATTTGAATTAACTTCACTTCCTCTTGGATTAAAATATTTTAAGATTCATCAAAACTAGGATCAACATATATTGCTGGACCATAGAAAGCTAATGGATATGAAAGATAGAAACAAACACTAAATACTTAGGAACAAGCGTGGATAGCACATTTAGAATCAATTGTAAATCCCCTTGAATGATGTTGCAATCCTTTAGATATGTTCTTAGTTGCTTAATCTTGGAGATGGAGTCTTGGACGTGGTCAAAACCTTTAGGATCAAGATTCATCAAATCATTATCAATATATCCCCTAATCTTGTTAGTTTTACCATACATTTTTTCGAAAGTATCCTAAGTCTCCTTGGGTGTTTTACATGATTCAATATGAAATTGTAAATTAAAAGAGACTAATGAACATATGCATCCAATAATTTTCTCACAATTGATCTCCCACATTGCATTTTCTCTAGCATCAATAGGTTAATGAATAGAATCTCATAGATATTATAGATAACCTTTTCCCATTAGATAGTTCCATATCGATATTCTTCATGAAGCATAATTATATGGAGTTAGGAGTTCAATTTGAGATTTACCTATTAGAAGAACACACAACAAGAAAAAAGTAATCAACCACCACAAGATTATCCCTCAAATTACTTAATCAAGAATTCCCCAACAATATATGATCTTGGAACTTTATACTTAGTGCGATTGTAGGTGCCACATGCCAAAAATTTAATGAAGTGGATTTGATCTTAGTGCATGCAAAGGCCAACATTGGCCACATATTTAAAGTATAATTTTTGATAGAATGAGACCAATCTGATCACACCATTGCAAAATATACAAAAAAAAAATGAATTTAAAAAATAATTTGCACCAAAAAATGTTACCATATGAGCTCAAATGGAGCCTCAAAAGTTCCTAAAAGGAACATTTCTCAACAACACTTGTGAGAATCTACAATTTTTGGAAAAAGTAGGCACCAAAATTAAAATTTTCTACACCACTACAAAGCTTATAAATTTTTGGCTCAAATAAATAAATTTCTGTAAAAAAAGAACTTAGATGATTAAGAATGGAGCCTCTAAAGTTGTAGTGCAAAAAAAAAAATGTAAATGGAGAGGGGGAGGGTATGTTGTGGGTTAGTTGTTGATGTCAACATGATGTAATGTTGAGATGAATAGTATAGTGATGAAATGTGCTTGTGTCCTACCAAAATATTCTCCTAATGCCAAAACCACCATCCATTCATTGAGAAACTAATTTGATATACAAAAAATATTGATTTCCATAAAAAATTCTCTCAGTGGATATAAAATTTCTTTTTGGAAAGAGTCAGTTGTTTTCAAGTAGGATTTTTTCTATGAAAGGAATATTCTCACATGAATATTATGTTGCTACTAGTAACAAGCTGGTAGGTAGGATCTGTGGATTGTTGTCAGTTGTGATGGTAGGCAGGGTCACAAACGTGTGGCCCACTATAGTTGCAACATGTGGCACCCAAGGGGGTATGTGATACCCTACTATGTAGGGGTCTGGAATTTCGTGCATTTATAGGGTACACAATTATTTTTTATTTTAAAAATAAATAAAAATATATATTTTTATTTAAAGATTATACTTGACCTTCATAAGCACTACATAATGAATCTTTTTAGATTCTACAAAATATTTTTCATATAGATCCGTATAATCAAAGGAATATTTTTTCCTAATGACTTGGAAAAAAGTGTCCAATTTTGACAAATTGAGAGTCAACCTTTAGGTTCTTGGGCCTTCTAAATGTGATGGTAGAGTCATATTTGATCCAAAGTGCTCCAAAATTGTAACTACCTTTTACATCTGGCAACCACCTCCCAACTTTAAACCCTTGTAGATCTAGCCTTACACATCAAATTTGGACAAATGAAACAACCAAATTGAATTTTTTGGACACCTTAAACTTAATGGCGAGCTCAAATTTGCACCAACAAGATCCAAAATAAACTTACAAAGCCAAAAATAGGAACCATAAAAAATTGGTATTTCTGTTATGTTTTTATTCTCTAGGTCATCACTTGATGCAAGAGAAGAGCATAATCAACTAGATAAGATCCACTAAGATTTGCAGCTTAGATCTCTCAACAAAGACTAATAAGAAGCAATCCCACATGCTTTGGTACCATGTAAGAGTCAATATAGAATGTTATATGTCATGCAGGATTTGACTGAAAATATATGCACCCAAGATCTAGGAGTTTCAATGAAAACACAAGAAAGATTAAATATGAGAGAATAATTATATTCTATCAAAGGATGCAAATGTATAATGATGATCAAAATTATAATGAATTATAATACAAAGGGAATCGCTTGGTTATATAGACCAAGGCGAGACATAAGGCTGCATAAGATTATGACATGTGTCTTTATTTTGTGACTTGAAACATAAAATGATAACTATCTTATGTGTACCCTAAGTGAACTTAAGTAATTAGTACGAATAAAACCTAGGTGATGAACTAGGTAGGTAAAACACTGTATTCACACCAATAGTATCTAAAGTACTATTGAAATCCACAAAAATGTCATTATTTTCCTAGGTAGAAAATGTTATTGTGCTAGCCAATTTCTTTGAGCTTTAGAGCTCTTCAATTGTTTTCTTATTTTTGTTTGAAGCTTAGACTCATATCTATTCCATAGCTTGGTCCTCATTTAAGATTGTGAATGATTGAGAGGTTGGTTATTTATCTAGTTTGTAGTTGATTAACCTTTCAATATTTTCATCCATTTCTATGTTAAAAATTGTTAAAAATTGTTTGTTTTTTTGCATTCTTTCTACATAGTCTTTCTTTTATTATGCAATGCCTTTTAGACATATGTTTGATTTTGACTCCTTTTTCTTTCTCCTTTCTAGGGGCAAGAGCAAGCTATAGACTAACTTACCTTGCCAATGCATCCATTACTTGTAGAATATTGGTTAGATCTAAAATAGTGACTATTGATGTTTGGGATAGAAAATAATTCAATGAAAGTTGTATTGTGATAACATTTCTTTGATTTTAGCTAGAACTAGTATTAGTTTCTTAAGAATAAAGTCTCTATAGCTTTTATTTTTTGTGTTGACTAATTGAAATGAAGATGAGATAATTCTAATAATTGAACATGATTTTGTGGGTTGTCCCAAACTTCTTCTAAGAAACTCTTCTTCTTCGATTTATTCTATCATAATTTAATCAAAAAACTTTAAACAAATTAACCTACATATATTACATACTAAATTAGTCTAGATTAATTACAATTATATATAATAGTCATGTTATTGGTTAGCCTAAATATTTTGAAGTTTATTTTCCTTTCCACTTACGTACTCCATCTTGACATAACTTATAAAAAAGATTAAAATAAGGTACAAGTAGTGAGTGTCAACAATTGCTGATTGTTTATTGATTTCCATATAAAAAGTAAAATTGTGCAACCGGCAGTTTGCGACTGTCATTGTTTGTAATACCAGTTTCAATTTGACCAAAAGAAAGCGTTTGTGAGAAACAGTGAAAATTGCAGAGAGATATGAGGATAGAGTTGGTATTGATTTGTTGGGCGGCGATAATAGGCGTGCAGGGAATCCGGTTTGATGTGGGAAAGTCAGGGACCAAGTGCATCTCAGAGGACGTTCACGCCAATGTTGTTGTCTTGGCAAATTATTCAGTGGTCAACCCCGACTCCCACATCGACAAACAAGCGCACGCCATTACTGTTCAGGTATTTTTCTTTTTCTTCCTCTTCTCTTTACAGGCTTATCGATTTTGTTGGAAATCAAGTTTTTCCATTCGCATCGGGCACATTTATTTCTGGGGTGATTCAATGTGATCTCCTTGGCCTGATTCGCTCTAGAGAAACATTCCACACCCTAGCTTTGAACTCAAACATCCTAGAAAGTAATGGCTAGTGTTTAAGCCCCTAGTCTCATCAGCTTAAGATCGATTCGTCTTGGATTACTATTTGGAGTAGACGTTTTAATTTTTTGGTTTGGTAAATTCCCCTCCAGGTGTAATTTTTGGCTAAGATACCACGAGTGGTATATTTCTTCCACCAAAATCACACTAGAATTGCACTTATACTTAGGATGCAATATTTTAGGCCATTTCAACACTTTATCATGTCTCGTGGGGATTTCAACATTTTCATTGATAAATACTTTGATTTTGAATTTTGGTATGGAGTTGAGAAATGAGTTGATCCTGGATGGGTGGACGGACAATAGAAGATGTGATATAGGGAATCGGGCGTGTGTGTGGATGTCATGATTTCCTATACATATATAGGAAAAGAAGACTGAACCGGTGAGAATTCGCGACATGGGGGGAGCTACTACCGTGTCAGGGCCATGTAGGTGTAGATAGCTGTGGCATGATGGCAGGCAATAGTGTTGGTCACAACATAAGCTACATATGTTTAAATATGATACAAAATGTGGACAGAACCCACCAAGGATTTAACCAACTACGAACTATTTGATTCAGTCTATGGTCGTAGTATAGTTATGTTAACCAAACAATGAAATTTCTCGTCACAAAACTTTGTACAGTGCGAATCCATAAATTTATAAACAGCTAATAGTTTTGTAGATACACTTTCAACTCTGACCCAAAATACGGGCATTTTTGACCCAAGAAAGGACTATTCTGATTTGATGGGCTTTCTATTTCTCTTAATTTTGCAGTTTTTGGTAGAAGTGAGAATTTTGTGACAAATATTTCTGTAATCACTGTTGGAAATACTAATGAGGCAGTTGATCTCTATTTCAAATTTGTGCTTTCGTCTCCTAATTTCTGCTTATGTGGAGACAATGAAAATTTGGTTTTAAATAAATAGTTCTGGAATTTCTAAGTTGAGATTCGATCTAGTATCCATCTTGTCCAGTACGCAGAAATGAGACTGAAGTGTTGGCTCTTACTGTTGGCATGACTGGGGTGACTTCTCCATTATTGTGGTTGACTATTAGTAATGGGTTGTCATCGCCTTCTCTTGGCTTGCAGGTGAATTCCCTGTTGCAGGGGAAATCCTTTACAACTATGTTGTGAACTTGGACATTCGACCAAGTGTGAGATTGTGTTTGAGCCCTGAGCTTGATTGACTTAAAATTGAATCAATTTGGATGCAATTTTCACTTTTCTGTATCCTTGTTTCAAAGAAGGTAATAATGTTAACTATTGTCACAAGTAAGATGTCAAATCTTTCCCTTGTCTTTTGGTGATTTATGGTTCTTCCTTGTTGTTGGTGAAACTTTGATTTCTTTATGATTTAGTAAATTTGCATGCATATTTATTCTATTCAAACTTGCAATCAATTTGCATTCCATCGTCTAGTTGGAAGCTTCTAGAAAGATGCCTTCAAGAGGCTGCACCACATACACAATTTTCCTTTGGCTATGCTGCCAGTTGTGAGGGGTATTGATTTCACCAAAGTTTTTGTATTTAGGTTTGATGCTTTAGTTATTTAATTTCTTTGAGGTGGAGCAGATCTCACCAAGAATTAGGCTTTGATGGGGGGATTTTAAATGTACGAATTCTACCGATGGATGAAGTACATTTTGGTATTTCTTGGACTTTCAGATCTTTTGTGGGTTGGTGGTTTCAAAGATATAAAATATCTACTATAGATCAGATTGGTAATCCCAATTTCAATTGTTTGTGGTGAAAATGAGATAGGTTACATGGATATATGCTGCATTTAAGCTTTTAGTGCTATTTGGAGTAGTTGTTTTTGGTGCAGGGTTTTGAACTTTTGAAATTTCAATTGTCCAAAGGCATATATTTGAGGTGACATTGAATTGGGAAAGGAAAATTCTTTTGCTGGTTACACAGGGATGAGACCTTGGATGTAGACTATTTGTAGGGTTTGGTGATTTCAATTGTCATAAGGTGAAACTCCTCAGTCATTAGGATTACCTACCGATGTGAGTGGTGCACACTTCCTTTTGGATGGTTTGTCACTTGATCATTTTGCAGTATAATGGCGGCACATAGTGCTACATGCTGCCTTTACCACCAATTTTAGGGTAATCCCAAGCACATGTGCTGATACTTTGAGGTTCTAATTCTCTAGATTCTATGCTGCACTGCTTGGATAATGTCAACTCTTATTTGATGCAGCTTTTCTATAGCACACACATAAAGTGACAAAATGGAGAATTCAAATTAGCAGAAGGCGAGTGGTTGCATTTTTTGATACTTACAAGATGTCTCTTCATCTCTCTCTTGTAGAATAATGTAACTAGGCTATTCTTTGAATAGGCATGAAGACCAAGATGTCTTTGAATGAACATCCTATGTCACAGATCATTACACAAAACTTTGCACAATACATTCTTGTATTTACGGTTCTAGTTTGGTATTCTATTGTTCTTGTATTCTCTTTCCCTCAACACTCTGATTGTTGTGGTTGTTACACTTTATCACTCATTTCTGTAGATAACACATTAGAATCCATTTCAGTGTGTTGTCCTCTTGGTCTCCCTAGACCACAGATTCATAGTATCATTGTGAGCCTCCCATCTGAATTCTTATCTACATTTATATGCTCACTCAGATGTGGTCTGACTGTAGGAAACTTGGTCTTGAAACCTGTGACCCTTCACCTTACCTTCCTAGTCACTTTCTACAACCCCAATAGATGGTTGACGAATCCACACTAGAGATTCTGACTTCTGAAATGCTTCAGAAAACGAGCATATTAGAGAATGCCATGCACCAACAGAGAGATGACTTAAGAGCAACACTACAGACAAGAAAAAGCTTGGATCATTGATTACTTCGTTCAACTCTTTCAGTGAGCACAAACTCCTTTGGAACTGTCATCTTTATCAATCCAGAAGCCATTTGGATGCCAAACACTATACATGGTACAAGTAAATTTGAATATCCTTATATTTGGAGGCAAAAAGTTCTAGGTAATTTTTTAAAACTTAAAAATCTAAGATGCTCTAATTACACGGTCAGTGCATTTCCTGACCCTTTGGAGAGTTTCCATATCTATAAAGAAATGGTGGAATAGCTAGTGTACTGCCCACGAGGAGGTTCTTACCCTTATAGATATGTGGATAAGATCTGAAAGAGCCTTAAAAGAAACCTATTACCCTGTTGGAAACTATGATGACCAATAAATCAAGTTCTTTCAACTCTGACAATATTGTGACCAGGCTGTCTAAGAATATTGATATTTTCCATGGCTTGACTTCCAAGCTGAATATTTAAGAAAGAGAGCAAGATCTCATTTTGAACTATACTTTAGGCTTGAGATTGTAGGTTCACATCTATTCCCTAGGAAAAGCTTATAGGTCTGTTTGCAAATTTGAAGCACAAGCCAAGCATAAGTCTAAGAATGACAATTCCAAGTCTTGGAGAAGTCACAGAATAAGCACTCCATGTATGGAGCAAAGTCAAAACCAAAGCAGGAAGAATATATACATTTGTATCATTCCTAGAAGACCATATTGGCTGGAGCAAAAGAAGCAATCCAAGACCTGTAAGCTGTGCATGATACACTATTCCAGTGTTAGTCTACCAAGGAATGTTGTGGCTAGAAACCCTTGCTTGTACATCTAGAAGCTTTGAGTTCAGCCACTATAGCACAAAGATAAAGACAAATAAATCATGAACCTTGAGCCAAGTGCCATGGTAGCTATTGCCAACATAGCTTCCTCTTCCGATTCAGATTGGAAGAAACAAAGTGATTGTTCTACTCTCATATGTGGGTCAATGGACAATCTATATTCTATATACTTCATTGTTGACAATGGGAGTTAAAAGAGGACGATTTCTCTTGAAGCAGTCTGAGGATTGAACTTGCCACTAATGCCTCACCTACAACCATTCATCATTAAATGGTTCAGCTTGTGTTTTAAGAAGTGCATCATCGTCAAGGTCACTTAGTGTAGAAAATCAAGCCTTTTCAAGATGCAATCCTTTGTGATATGGAGGCATTAGAGGTATGTGGCATTTTACTTGGGCGAACATATCTCTTTTAATGCCTTGCAATCTATGAAACAAATCCCTGAGGCTACTACATAACAGAAACAATCTCTAAGCTTTTACTCATTAGTGTCAAGTAATTCAAGAAACTAGTAAGGTCTAGAAAGAAATTTGTGATCCTGATGACAAGATCTGAAATACATCCTTACGGTGCAAGCTAATGCTGTACCTCCTTCAGCAGGAAAGTAACAATTGAATCAAATATACGAGGAATACAAGGATATTTTCAAACATCCATGGGAGTATCTAAATAATGCATGATGAAGCATATTATTGACATAATTGTAGGACTATCTTTTACTAATAACTCACTGTATGGTTGTCCATTTCTAAAGAATGTAGAAGACCAAATGGAAAATTCATGAACTCATGGAGAAAAGACACACTAGGCCCAACTCTTCACCTTATGGTAACCCGATTGTGCTTGTGCCAAAGAACAATGGCACATGATGATCAGGCATCAACTATACAGCTCCAAATGAGATAATTTTTAATAACTTCAATACTCCCAGGATAGAAGACCTATTGGACCAGCTCAATGGTGCCAAGTTTTTCACTAAGATATATCTCCATTTAGGGTATCATTAAATTCTTGTTGAATCTTTTGATGTCTAGAGGTCAGCCCTCAAAGCAAAGGAAAGTACGTTTGAATGGTTGGTTATGCTGTTTGGCTTGACCACTTCTCTCACAATACTCATTTGGATGATAAATGACATCCTTTGGTCTTTCATTACTTCATTTGTTGTAGCCTATCTTGATGACATACTTGTCGCCAGCAAAACATGGGATGAACATCTGTCTCACATTCACAAGTTCGTAGTTCTTTGAGGCAACACAAATTGTATGCAAATCTGGAGAAATGTTCTTTTGCTATGCTGGAGGTATAATAGCTTTGGTATATTGTTGATGTGCATGAAGTATGTATAGAATTGGCCAAGATGTGTCATTCAATAATGGTCTACAGCAACAACCCTCAATGAAATTTGCAGTTTCTTGGGGTTGGTAAATTTCTACAAGATGTTTGTAGTTGGTTTTTTGCACATGGCTGGCCTTTGAATGAAGTTACTAAGGGTGACAATGAAACGACTTTGAACTGGATGATTGCACAGCAAAAAATTCAATGAATTGAAACATGCTCTCTATTCTGCACTAGTAATTGTGTTATCTTATCCTCAAAAACCAATTAGATTGAGAATGATGCATCTGATCATGCACATGGAGTAATCCTCTCTGAATTTGGTCATCCGATTGCTTACCCTAGTGAGACATTCATTACCATGGTATGAAAATATTTTACTCATGACCAAACAATTTATGCCATTATCCAGACATGTAAGCATTTTAAATACTAAAATACTGGGAAAGGATACCATCATCCACAGAGATCACAAATTTTTGCAGTTCTTGCAGATGTAGAACAATTGCAGCAAGAGTGACATCAGAAATGTTCTTCATATACTCAACAGCTCCATTTGAATATTGTGCATAAAAGGGGAAGCACGAATGCTGCAGAGATTACTTGGGTAGACCTCTGATCCAAATTCTTCTCTTCATGCTTGACACATATGGATTTGAGACCAACTCTTGTCCATATTTAGATGAATCAGTTGACACTTGCAATATATGAGGTATTGCATAGCAGTAATTCAATTATCACTTGGATGACTTGTATATATCTTTCATGACCCCTTGTTGGAAATAGTGCCACGAAGAAGACCTTTAGCCTATTTCCATTTCTTGTAGGCTAAAGGGAAATGCAAGGGAAATGAATTTTAATATTATTTTAAGTTGGGCCCAGTAATTTTATTTAAGGGGCAACTTAAATAATATTATTAAAATAAAAAAGTGTTTTTTAAACACATTAAAACAAAAAAACTAAAAAGTATTTTTGAATACTAAAAATAAAATAAAATTAAAAAAAGGTATTTTTCAATACTAATTGGAGGTAAATTAATCAAGGATCCAAATTAGAAAAGTATAAAAGGAGGCTGCCTCGCCCCATTTTTGGTATCAAGTTTCATTTGGTATTTTCATTGTAAGCTTTGGCATTTGAGTTTGGCATCCAAGGACAAAATGTCAAAAACTCTTGGCTGTTTTCAGCAAACTGGGAGGAAGAAAATCCTCATGGCTCTTGATTTCCGGAGGGGTCTACTGGTTGGATTTGCTAGCAAATATTTATCCTTGATTTTTGAAGTGAATTTGTTGCTGATCTGCATGTTGCATGGTTAAATTTGAAGTGCTAGCAAAGAGGACAGCTAATATATGTTCCAGGAAAAAAATCAGAAATATTTTCCAAGTGAGGTGACTAGATTATTTTACCTATCTACTGCTGTTTGGGGAGGATTTGAGGTTGTATCACTTGCAAAAAAATTCAGAAACAATATTTCAGCAGGGCGACCTCAGATCTAGGTTTTATTTGCCGATCTCTTTGGAGATTTACCAGTTTGTATTATAAAAAAAAGTCAGAATTTTTTTTTCTAGCAGGGTGACTAGGGTTTGGAGGACATTTGATGCAATTTGTGAGGGTTTGCAAGGTTGTACAATCTCCAAAAATTCTGAAATTTATTTCTGCATAAGGCAACTTCATTATTGGAGGCCATTTGATGGTTTTTCATACCCTTGAGGAGGTTGTACAGCTGCAAGTTGGGGTTTGTGAGTGTATTTCTAAATTACATAATTGTGCTTCATTCTCTGTGATTGAAATAAATAAATTCGAAATTATTTGAAGGCTTTAATTGGCTGATTATGTTAATATATTTTCAGATCTGAGTGATATGATGAATGTATGAGGGTTTGCTATTGTTTGTGATTGATTTCCAGCCATAGTATCTACTTTATCTTGCTGTTTTCAGTTATGTTACTTGTTCAAAAAAATCAGAAAAAAAGAAAAGAAATAAAAATAAAAATTTGGGACATCACATTCGTATTAGAGCTTAGACCTTGCTAGCCTGTGGGTTAAGCTAATAGTGGATGCATTCCAGTCAAAGAGACTTGAAAGTCTACAAGGAAGATAGTGATGTAAGGATTGTCAGATCCCAATTCAATGACCTTGTTCAAAGACAGTAGCAAATGAACCAACTATTGACACAAATGTTGCCAAAGATGCAGAACATGAATGCTACCATACAAGTACATACACCTACAAGTAAGGGGAGTGCCTCAACAAACTAGAACACCAACTGTAAAACCATAATTGGTTCCGCAACTAGACCCTTCCAACCCACACTCTTATGAAGGGGAGAAGAACTACCTGAGCATTAACTACTAGAAGTCAAGGGAGAATTGGTGGAGCAACAAAAAGAACTATCAAAATCCTAAGCTATGGGAAATGGAGGAGGAACAGAAAGGTATAGAACATGTTTTGTTGATTTCTAACAATTGCAAATGTCAGCAGAATTTTGGAAAAGTCAAGAAGGAAAAGGCATCACTAGTTGAGTGCGGTGAACCCAAGAAAGAGGAAGAGGCAGTCAATTATGAATTCTCCATTGATTTTCCGAAGGATGGAAATGTTGAGGACATCTCAACAATTTATAAGTCAGCAAAAAGTGGTGAGCACCTCAATTACAACCCATGGTATGAAAATGAAGGTCCTATTTCAGATATATTGCTTCCTACTATGCGATTGCAGAATTCTTGTCATCATGGAAAGCATGCTAAGAGGGGTGATAGAGTCAAGGATACAACTTGTAGTGTAGCGCCTGAAGATTGCTTTTGCACATGGGATCCGAGTGATCTTTTGAGGGTCAAAGTGGGTAGAGGCATTGATATCACTATTAAGTTGTCCATCTCTTGCATTGAAAGGAAGTTGATGAGGAATCATATAGGGTTTATTGTGCATTGTCAATATTCACAACTCATAGATCACTCATGGGAGCTAAGTGCCACAATTGAAGACATGATCATTGGGGATGGCCAAATGGAGACGGTTGCCCCAACCTCCTCTATGGCCTCCCTCAAAAGAAAAATTGGAAGTTTGCATCCTTGCTTCTTGAGGCAATCAACAACTCTAAGAAAGTATGAGCTAGAAGAACATAACAATAATATGAACGAGTGATCGATGTATAATATCAAGGGAGCCAAACATAATAATCGAGGAACCTATTCTTGTCCATGACTGTCTCATGTCCTTAACCAACAAGCTCACCATTAATTTTTTAGTTAAGGAGTGTGGTACCCAATCTATATTCTCCAAAGGGGGCATTTGAGGACTGTGTCCTTTTCAACATTTCCATGAAATATGGAGAATGTGCCACATGAAACGGGATGGCATGGGTAATAAGGAAGTTGGCTATAACATCATCAACCTCCTTATGTGCTTGCTTATTCAACAACCCTACAGACTACAACTATATTTTTCCCATCACCAAGAACCCTCTCCTCTTACAACATTCTATCCTAGTAGTAGACGACATATTGGAATGGTCTACCATAGATTCTAGAGGCACATCTCTAGCTTTTGTCCCACCCTCCTTAATCAACTTAGTCAATTCAATCCTCTCTTCTAAGGTTATGTTTTGGCAAACCTTAACCCCATGATACCTTACGTGTAGTAAATGGTGAGCAACAATACTATAATTCCCATAGAAATCAGTTTTGCATATATGACAAACAATGTTTGCTCCCCTGTTGAAATAATGGTTTGCATTGTTTCTTCAAGTTTCTTGGATAGGGAAACATGGGAAAAGGGTTTGGGGACTACAAAAGTTTTCCTAGATTTTGGGGATGGTGGGGAGATATATAACCATAACTTGCACAAAATGTGCAAAATTAAATACAAAATTGAGAACACAATTGGTAGTTGATCATTCAATGTGAATTGATAAATCATAAATGTTAGTGATAAATCAAAATTGTTTATATCATAATAGCATTGCACAAAATTGAGATTGAATTAACAAACCAAAAAGTATAAATAGATTTCAATTACTTGGTTTTTAATTGGGACAAACTAAGGGAAAAACGTTGGTTTCCATCCAACATAGCACAAAACAAACTTTTTTTTGTCATTTTTAAAACTAGATTGGATGGAGCTTTGAGGGCAATAGTCCTTAGTGGGGTTGAGGGGCAACACCCCTCATAGGTCTTGGGGGTAGCATCCTGGGTGTGTTGTTGTGATGCAAGGTGGGGTTCAAGGGTAGAGCCCTTGCCACCAAATCCAAATTAAGGCCTTTAAGGCTATAAGGACCTAAATGGCACACATCATTTTTCTTCTTGCTTGCAAAAGTACATTCTAACAATGCAAATGTCAAATGGTGAGAACATATAAATTAATGTTTGGCTAAGGGGTTTTGGGAGTGAAAAACATTTTTTATGTTGGAGGCCTTGTGCAGTGCCATTGAGAGTTAGGTTTTTCATTTTTTTGTTTGAGTGTTTTTGTCGAGGCTTGAGTTTGATGGGCACGAGGAACATATTGATGTCCCCTAGATGTCAAAAGGATGGCAAGCCATCTCCATAGGGTTCCCACAAAAAGAGAATGTCTTGAGAAATGTTCTCCACTTTGGGAAGATGTTTTGGTGGCATCTTTATAAAAGAACTGAGATGGGGAGGGTATGTTTTTTCCCTGTACCTTGCACCTAAATGCCCCCAAATGAGAAAATGTTAGAAAAACCTTGGGGTACATTTGGGTTTTGTGGGTTTGAATGGGCTTTTTGCATAATTCTGTATAGAGTTAGAAGGGCATTTAAAAGGGTTTCCTATAGCACTTGCATTCTTAGAAGAACCCCCAACAATTCATTGACATTCATTTCTTCCACCTCATATTCATCACTTAAAGAACCCGTGCTGCTCGTATTGTTTTGTAAAGAAAATATTTAGCAAACTGAAAATAAACAGAAGAAATAATATGTAAGATCTTTGACAAAGTTATAAAAAAAAACAGTCCTTATTTCAGCTATGGTGATTGTAGCTTGCTTGGCATTGATGATCACTCACAACGATAATGAATGATTTTCTTTCCTCTTCACAACTGCAAGTGCAAAATGCAAATTGATTGTGGTAATTGTGAGTTGGCAATAGGTGGGTGGGTTAGTTATAGGGAGGGTTAATGGTTTGATAAGGGGTGTGGGGGCCTTGGGGGCACTCCATTCCCTTCTGTTTCTTTATCAAAAAATTCAAATCTCACTCTTTTAAATCAAAAAATGTTGGTGACATCTAGTTGTCCTTAGGATGGTTGAGAGATGTCACATGCCCAGCTAACTAAATGTTATGGGAATTTAGGGCCTCCTAACAAGACATTTTAGGGATGCATCACTAAAAATCTTGAGGACAAATGATGACAAGGGAAAAATCGACACCTGTCTTGTGTTAGTAGATTGGCTGTGCTGCCAACCAAGTAAAGGGTGGCTTGTTTGTTTTGATCGATGCAGGTCCAAATGTCAAGTAAAGTATCCCTGGCCAATGGTTGTTGAAATGTGAAATGGAAGTAGCGTTAGGATGAGCAATGGAAACCTCCTCCAAGTGGGGTGTCATACAGATTGAGCTAGCTCACATTGACATCATCATGGATGGCAAGTTGGGTTGGAAGATCTAAGCTAAACATATTAGGCCTGAAACTTGAAGAATAGTTTAGTTCCATATTTGATGGGTTTCAGCTTGTGATGATTGTTTGGAAGCCATTGCTTATCCAAGTGAAGCCAAATATTATTACCAACTTGGAAAGAATGAGTTGCTTAGTGATGGTTAAGGATTGCTTTGTATTCAGCTTGAGTGTGCTTGGGTGAATTCTGCACAGATAAGTTGTCCTACTCCTTTGGTTGGTGAGAAGCGTATGAAGCTGGAATAGCAATAAAAATTTCATGTAGTGGCAGTGTTTTTGAGAGATAATAGAATTCAAAAGGTGATTTCCTGTAGAAATGTTGGCAGCCTGCTCTTAGCTATGATGAGCGATATGCAAGTAGTTGTCTCTCTGCTTATTTAGTTGGTGATAGGTGCAAAGGACATGGACTAATGATGTATGGTTAAAAACTTAGCCCCCATTAATTTGCAAATGGAGTGAAGTGGAGAACTGCAATTGAAAACCAAAAAGTGTTTGACTAATGATCAAAAGTGATGGTAAGTGGCAGCCCAAAGTTGCTTCAAACATGTCAAAAGAACAAAGTGACAACCTGTGAAGCATCAACTATCTTGGTATGTGCCATGAAAACTTCCATTTTTGGAAAACTGACACAACTACAAAGATCCAATTATGTGGCAAGGTACTGTTACTGGCTGATAGAATCCAAGCTTTTGACTGAAAGGTATAGATTGCCTACAAAGAGAGCATCAACAGAGAAAATCATCAGTTAGTTTTCACACAAAAGGGTAGTCTAAGTAGCAAACGGTGTTATGAGGTCTTTTGTATGCCAAAATGTTTATAATGAGCATTTATGAACATAGTTACATAAGTTATAAAGGCCTAGTGGGAACACAAAGTAGGTGAGCCTATATGTGAACCCAATCCTTGGACTGTGGTCAAATGAAGGGTCTATTTGACCATTGTGGACTACTGTCAAGAATCTACGATTGGATGAAAACGGGGATTAGTGGAAAATAGAGATATCTTTACTGATCATAGGTTGTGCATCAAGTATCCAAAGATGTAAGCTTTTGAGGACTAAGAAGATTCACTACTTTGATGGTAACAGCCTCCTTTTACTTCGGTCACCATAGTGAACCACTGAATATATGATGTCCACTTCAAATGTTGATGTTCCTCTTATAACTAAGGTTCTAGACTTAAAGAGTTTGGTGACAGTATGCAAGATGACTTCCTTTCCAAGAAGATAACAGTGCTACTGCTCGAGAGTTTGAACTTATGCATATAATCCCTTCTTGTAATGTTAAAATTGAGCCTGAATTTTAACAAGGACTCCAAATGATACAACATTGTATGTCCTGTTTGCTTTAGCACCATTCATATGCATATTTAGAGGCATCAATCTCAAAATCAAATGGTTGCTACAAGTCAGAGAGAAAGCACCTGAGGGAAACAAAGAGTATCCTTGAAAATCTCAAAATCAAATGGTTGCTACAAGTCAGAGAGAGAGCACCCGAGTAAAACAAAGAATATCCTTCAAAGGACCATATTCTTTGCCAGCTTATGCCCCTTCATGTAAGAGTTTTCTTATCAGTGAGATAATGAAGGGGGCGAACAATATGTGAATGATTACTAATGAGCTACCTATAGATGTTTTAAACTCCATCTTGCTTCCTCTCTAACCTCCATCTCCTCTATCCCAGAAAACTCTTTAGATGCTAAATTTTGGATGAATTGGCCACTTTGGTAGGAGCTAGCTAATCTTTTGAATCCATGTGCCTGAGTACTTGATGGAGGTTTTGCCAAAGGACTTCTTCATCTTGGTTGGTGTAGGCAAAGATAATCCAGTTTTGTCTGCATATAGAAAAGTTGGCTTGATCTTTGGTCAATTTACAGTTAGTTTTATTTGAATCAAATTTGGGTATTGAATTTGCAGAAACAAATTTAAGCAAATGTATTCGGTATTTATAGGTGAGTGATACTGTGTATTCATTCAGTATTACTTCTGCCAGAAATATCAGCTGGCAGAGATATTTGGATAATATGAATAGCTAGTTATTTAACCACGATTGATGTGGGCATCAAATAGGCATTTAAGGCAAGCATTATGGGCATCATAAAGATAATAAAAGTTGAGTACTATTTGAAAGGATGTATCATAGATTTTTTTTTATAATGGAGAATTAAAAATAATGTAAAATCATAACTCAAGTTTTCAAAAGTGTAATATTTTTTTATTTTGTTTGGAAATTTAATTCTTTTATTCAAATTCAATAACAAATTTCCAGCTTATATATAGTTTTTCAAACATTTTCCGAATCAGAAATGAATTTGAGTGCGTTGACTTAAATACTATGTAATTTCTTTGTTAAATTTATTGTTGGGGTTCAGTGCTTCCCAAATAAACTGGTTTTTTGTTTATAGAACCAATGTCCTCCCTAAAAGATGGTATCTTTTTCAACTCTTGTAGTGAATAAGACCATTTTAGAGGCTCTTGGCATCATCAGCACATCGACAGAGCCTAATGGTTATCAGTTATATATATTCGAACACAATGTATGGTACTAATTTAGGTATTCAATTTATTACGAGCAATGTTTAATTAAACAAAATGTTAAACATCTAGAATATGAAAATTAATTATTAAATAAGTAGGAGTTTATATTTAATCATCAAATTTCAAATAAAATGAAAAGTCATGTGATATATATATATATTCAAACACAATTTATAGAACTAATTTAGGTATTCAATTTATTTATGAACAATACTTATTTAAACACAATGTTAAACTTCTAGAATATGAAATTCAATTATTAAATAAGTAGAAGTTCATATCATTATCAACTTCGAATATTACATTTGAGATAAAAAATCATGTAATCTTGCATAAGATAAAGCCAGGAAATAGCCCCACACACTTGGAGGAACATGTGTAATCAAATACAGAATGTGCCCACACATTGGTGCCCATGCATCACAGCCTTGGCAGGACAATCCCAGGTGTACACTGTACCCTTAGCTGGATACACATTGCACGCCCCTTCTCCTATGCTCACAGCCTACCTACCAAACCACCTTCTTCCAAGAATGACCAGAACAAAACATGTCCTTTTACAATCATTCCATAGGTTTATATAATAATCTAATTGGTGGCTTTCAACTGTCAAACCTGTGAATTACATCATTACAAAATAATGAGTATCATACAATTATTAATTTCTATTTGCACTCGTCCCATAAGAATTCACTCAAATATGAGTGTTTTATTTTTGTAAGGTTCTTTAACCTTTTAACTTCTTTTTAAACTTGAAAGTAATTTATTTTCATCCTTTTGTTTTACATCTCTTTTTATAATTAAATAAATTGATATTTTATTCTCTAATAAACTATAAAACTTTATTTGTTTTAATTCTTTTCATGGGAAAAAAAGCTCCATAACACTGAGTGTCATTGCCCCTAGATAATTATCCATAGATCTTCAAATTAAGGCTTTCTCCTTCAGATTCTATAACCTGTGTTCAATTAATCCCAGGGCCTATTGAATTCTTGGAGGGGTTTCTGCAGCCATTTGCTAGTCTTTTTGGAAATTTTGGACAAATTATTATTTTCTTTTCCCGTTGCAGAAAATGTCAGCAGTTTGTCCATTGAAAATTTCTAAGAATCTTTCAATACTGCTTCTTATAGAATCAGAGGTGCCAGAGGAGGCCATAGCTTTCTTTCTTGGAAGAAACTTGAGGGCCAATCAGAGTCTATTCTATTTCTAATTGGATCATATTGATGTAGAAATCTCACACAAAATGTGTCATAGAAAGAACTGCTTTTTGATTCACTTATACTCTTCTTTTTTATTTTAGTTTTATTCGTTGGGGACTGTTTAGAGCAACATTTTAGATTTATTTACCGGACTGTAACTGGGAATTGGATGATAGCAAATGTAGTTTATATTTGGAGTGAACACGAAGGATCTGTTGTTGTGCAGGTGAATTCGCCTTATGGAGGTTCATTACACCACTCAGAAGATGTTTTGTCAGGTCAATTTGGATTCACATCAAAGGAACCTGGTACTTATACAGCATGCTTTTGGATAACACATCCTCAAGAAGGAGCAACTTCTAGTGTAGATCTTGACTGGAAGGTTGGACTTGCAGCCAAAGATTGGGAAACAATTGCAAGAAAAGATAAAATTGAAGTAAGCCTTCCCTGCGTTTTGTATTTCAAATATTTGTCCTCTGATTTTGTGGCCTTTTATTCATCCGTAGCTGTTTCCATATGTTCCTTGTTTCTTGTTACATTGAGCCATGAATATTTGTGATTATAATCTGGCCCAACAAGACATAATGTGTATGTTTGAAACTGCAGGGCGTTGAACTGGAATTGACAAAACTTGAAGGAGCAATAGAGGCTATTCATGATAACTTGTTGTATATAAAAGACAGGTATTGCTCCAAGTCTCATTCTATGAGACCAAAGACAATATACAGAGAACTTCTTTCTTCTCTCAATTTTGATATTCAGGTCAAGAAATTAAATCTTCAACAAAGAGAGAAAGAGATGATGGGAATGAATGGTGCATGAATATTTCTAATGATTTGTTTCTTCAAAGCAAGCAGCAGTTTTTTTTTTGGATTAAATAGAGAGGGTTCTATTGGGCCCTCAACCATAAATCTTTCCAATATCTAACAGGAGAAGATAAAATACCTATTCCTATATAACCATTTTTTTTCAAATAGTAACAGATACTAATCACCACATTTTGAAGGCCCCTTAACAGTTCTTACAAAATTGGCCAAAATTGACGTAGCATTCCTATGGCCAAATTCACAAAAACCAAAAACAGCAACATCATATTTCATCACCTATTTCCCCTCGCTGACATGCCACCACCTCACACCATCAGTTGCAGCTTCACCACAGCCATTCAATTCATGAAGAAGAACCTCCATGACACCTTGCTGTCTTCAACTGTTCTGCATTCCAGAACTATGTATCCTGAGAGCTAAAAATTTGACACCTTTGAGAAACTCTCAGCGACTTTTAGCAGGGATTATTTTTCCCTTTGTAAGCTGTGGCATGGTACATGCACTAGAGACCTCCAGAAGGCTGTTGTTATGGGTAACCAGCAGGTTCTCCACAACATGGCCTAAATCTCTGCAGAAGGCTCTAACCTCCTGAAGTTCACGGTAAACCATCACATTCTCTTTCTGTGCAAGGCAGATGTCTGTTGTTGTTGCCCCAACAGTGTCTGATGAAGCGTTTTCTAGGTTCTGAACCAACCTTGGAGTTACAGTATCACCATTGTACATTGCTGCCAGAAATAAATGCAGTAGTCACAATTTCAACCTCTTATCCAGAATTGCCATTGACAAAACTTTGCTGTAAAGTCTTCCCATATGCATGCCTTTGACATAGGTGGTCTGCCTTCACTCAATCCTGTATCTCCCAGCAATTCTTTCACAAACCCCATGGCCAATGGTTCTCGACAGTTAAAAGTGGCATTGAGGTGCCTTATTGTGGCTCTTGTGTTGAAGATTTAGGTTGTTGGCAAGCCATTTCACAAGCTGTGAAGCTGAGCGCCAATAGATCACCCACCTAGAGTACATGCCAGACCAGTCTTGTCAAGCAAAATCACAAAAAAAGCCACAAACAATGCCAATCGTCCAACATTCCCATAAAGCTCATTCTCACAGAATTAGCCATGATGCCAATGTGTGAGAAATTAAAACAAGATCAAATCATATTTAAGATCATTGATCTCAAAGATATGAGGGATACAATGTAAAGCTTGCTAATAATCCTGTGGTCGTAATGTGATATAAGCTAGGTATGATGATATTTATTAGGTAATTATATTATGGTGGGGTCGGTGGATTTTAAGGGCTTTAGAATTTAGGGGGTTTCCGTTTAAATGAAATTAGATTGGATAAACAGATCATGAATGTGGCAAGGAGCAAAATATGTTTGGGTGAGGATCTTGATCAACCCCACAGATGACTAAAAGGTCAGCTGCCAAGTTAGCTTTCTATAACAATGCAGGAAAATTATATCACGAAGGCCTTACTGATCTGTGCAGCTTCCTCTGAAAGACTTTAATTTCTAGTTTGGGCATGTTCCTTTTCAAAGGCCATTTGTCACCACTCGAGAGCCTCCTTCAGCCACAACCTTTTTCAGCTTCAATGATTTAGCAAGAATTAAACCATTAATTACTGCTTCATATTCTGTCATATTGTTTGTTCAGAACTTAAGATATCCAAGAATATGGAAACCCCAAGCAAAAATGTCCCACTTTCATCACAAATGACTACAGCTGACTCTGCAGGCCCAGGATTGCCTCTTAATGTACCATCGAAGTTTAGTTTGGCAAATCCTTTTGGATTTAACTTCCACTTCACATTTTCATTGAGACTTTGTGACTGATAGTAAGCCATCATAACTCTAATAATTTGTTTCTCCAAAACAAACACCAAATTTTATATTGCACAAGAACTGGTATTGCTTATCAATTCTGATCTTTATAGATTATATTTCAAATCTAATCTTTATTTTACCAATCATATGACATTGCAATATCAGTATTTGTAGACCAGGGCTTGGGAATCCCAAAGTAAACACCCAAGGTAAAAAGATGGGCTTTATAGTATAAATCCTCATTATGCTTCCACACAAACAGATTCAGGATGTGAAAGAGCTCCACATGAAATCCAGATCTTAGCCAAGGAGGCTTTGTGACTGATAATAAGCCATGGTAATTCTAGTGATTTGCTTTTCCAAACCAAACAGCAAAGTTTTTATCACACAAGTACTAATTTTACATTGCTGATTCGGTATCTTATGGTCAGAACTCGGGAATTCTGAGTGTGCATCTGAAAATAAAAGATGGACTTTAAAAATCCGTGTTATGTTTCCTGACCGAAACAGATTCAGTGTAAAAAAGCCCCACACGTGATACTGCAATAATGTTGACTAGATACACTTGCTATTGCTTCCACTGCTTCCATCAACCAAACTGCCAACATCGCCATTTCTTGCTTATTTATCTTTTTTAGTTGGAGTATAATTAGTGTTTCTGTTCTGTGTTTACTCAACATGAGAGGGAAACTTGCATTTCTTTTTGTCTGGAGCCTTACCCATTATCTTAATATGTTACTGGTAACTTCTGACTGCACGAAAAGGTTAACATAAAATCCTTCAACTTCGAGTGCTCCCTAGCATTTGCTTTCGGCTGGACTCTTGCAAGCTGCAACTTAATTATAATTATGCCACTCCATGTCTTGATTTTTCAAGATGCCTCTCTTGGTCTTCAAGGTTGTTTTACCATATTCTTTTTGATTATCCAAGGTTGTGCACTTTGCTAGTCCTTTGAGTAAAGTTGTGATGGTATCCTAACAGCATGGCAACAGGTAAACTCTGGAAATTATTGCCATATGGATACTTAAAATCTTCTCAGCTTCAAGCCCAGAGGGGTATGACTAGCATCCTTCTCATTGCGGTTGCTTTATAACAATTTGATCTTGTTGATCCATTTTTCTGGTAAATGCCAAGGTACAGCCTCAAAGGAGATGACATAAAACAATCTCTTAAAAGAGCTGATTGCCAAAACAACTTTATTAAATTGACATCTGATAAGACTGCCATGTTCATAACATTGTTGACTTGTTGGGAATTACCATAAGCCTTAAATGGAGGGTGTAGGTAGATTGGTAAGGGAGTTTTGATCCCAAGCTTTGTTATGAGATTTAACTTGAGGGAATATAAAATCAAAATAATACATAGGTAAAGTGGAGTTCTCCTTGACCACACAATGGTAGTCCTATTACTTCAAAGTTCAAAGAGGCTTGTTGGCTAGGCTGGATGTAAAATATCGTGACATAACTGTTAGCTATTCCAAGGGCCCAAGGAAAAAAACTAAAAAAGTACATTTTAAATCTTCTCTCCATGCTAATCCTCACCCCAACTATCCCACTTCCTCCATTGCACAACTACTGCTCTCCTTAACTACCTATTTATCAAATGATCTGTTAACAAATGATGTTTATTGATTTTAAGAAAATTTATGAATATTCCAGTACGTTGTAATTCATTGCCTTGTATTTTCCCTGGCCAAATTTGGAAGATTAAACTGAGTTATTGCTACATTTATATTTATTCTCATTATTTTATATGGAAGTACTGAATGCTTCTATTATTAATATCTTTCAGGGAAGCAGAAATGCGAGAGGTTAGTGAAGTTACAAATGCCAGGGTGGCATGGTTTAGCATCATGTCATTAACAGTTTGCTTATTAATGTCAGCTTGGCAATTGTGGCACTTGAAGAGTTTCTTTGAGAAGAAAAAGCTGATTTAAGTGACCTTTGATATGAGTTATTTCTTTCAAACATATTTTTCATAGAATCAAAACCAGTTTTATCATTAATTTGTGATCAATTTTGTAACTTATGCTGCTGTTTATATAACTTAGGGTGTGACATGGAGTAGTCAATTCTATTTTTCCTAGATCTATGTTAAGAATGCCTATGGTCAAGTTTTCTTTGATGCATCACTCATTAGCAAATTGCATGCATGCATCTACAAAGTGGATTCTGTTTGAAAATGTTGATGCTTATATGTTTCTCTGGTAGTGAACTTCATTCACCGATTCCTATTCTGGATGAGAATAAAACAAAATGAATCATTGAATTTTGTACACAATTGATCTCCAAGATGCTTGAGTCCACGGAAAGTTCAAATTTATTTGGAAATTCAGTAAATAGGAAAATCAATTCCTTAAGTTGTGCATCATTTAGAATCCACAAAAGAATGCACTCAATGTCGAAATAAAGAATTTGTTAACAATCTTCTATTATGAGTCATGACTAATGGCCTCTTCATGATATTTAAGCAAGAGGGTTTCTGGGGAGTTGTAGATAGGGGAAGTGGGATGGATGGCGTGTGGGAGTGAGGGAATGGGAGGGGGATGGACTTGACAAAAGATATCTTTCGAGTATTAGGTAAACTGTTTGGATAAGAGGGGCCAAGTTGGAGGAGGCAGAGAGTAGTGATAGATAATTTTCTGGCTAAGAGGGTCCAAGGACCCAAAAATTGGAAAATCTGACTTTTGGGCATGACAAAGTAGTGGTTTTGTTACTTAAGAAACATAAATTATTTAAAATCCACATTTCTAATCTCGATGCCTTTCATACTGCTATGAAAGCCAACACTGTAACCAAAATATCCATGTAAACACATTGGTTCACATATCTTTAAACTAACAATCCAAAGATACATGGCTAGAGTTCCTATCTATCTAAAGAACGTTAGCACATCAGTTCAATCACTGCCAGAGGTTGTGGTAACCTGCTGACCTTCAGCTGATAACATCAAGAAAGTACAAGTCTAAACAAGTCACAAATAACAAAATAACGTGAAAATAAAATTAACTGTATGATAAATCTTCTCCAGCATAATCAGCAACACCATTATCTCACTAGACCACCTTCATAACAAGAATTTCCTAAAGGAAAATACATTGATGTTACTATGTGTGGCTTGTGAGAATCTGTGGTTGAATGGGGTGTGTGTCAAGGGGTGCTATCATCCCGTGCTATTAACATAGCAATAAGGGTGGAAAAATCCTCCAGTACTATCAACCAAGCACTTGAGAATGTGTAAGACCAAAACCAATTGCCCATCCTTCGTTTATCTTCACTAAAGATTACCTTTTTCAAACCTTAAGCATTTTAAGTCTTTTGTTTTATCCAAATGGACGTGTTTCTAATTTTAATCAATTCCCAAATGTTTTGGTATCTTTCTATAATTGTTGGATAGATGTCCCATTCTCTCTAAAACATCCTAAAACCACCTACCTAGGAATAATTATGGAAATGCCTTGGACTTCTAAGCCTCTACCATCATGTTTAGAGATTGAAGAACATTAGTTAGATGTTGATGAGAGGTGACATGGTTCTATTGTTTTGCAAGCCTAGGGGTTTCACCATTACTTGCATGCCCTTTAAAATGAATATGCTTCTTATTGTTGATGAGTATCAAGGGATTTATAGGTTGAAAAACTCATGTTAATTGGCACAAATTTAATCTATCTCTACGTTTTGGACCACATTATTTTAGGTGTGGGAGTGTTATCGTGGTTATCAACCTAAATTGTTAAGCAAAATCATAGGAGCATATAGGGTCAACTTATTACATACAATGCAAGGTAGACAAATAATAAAAACTATACTAGAAATATCTTTATCCCCAAATTGGGTTTAAACCTCTTTTCCAACATCACATTTAGAGATTCAAGAACATTATTTAGGACCATCTTGAGAGGTCCAATAATCATTTTGATTTGCATCCCCATGGTGTTCACCACCTCCTACATCTTCAAATGTTTGTACAAGATAGGTTTGAGTTGCAAAATGTTTGTTGTTCAACATGAGTTTGATCATTGTGCCTAATTTTGTACCTCATTTTAAAGATTTGGGAGTGCTATTATGGGTTTCAATCAAAGGCCATCTAGGGTCTACTTACAAGCCATAATGCAAGATATAGAAACAAGAGAAAACCAAACTATAATTTTCTTGAAACCTAAATTGGGCTTGTCAAGTTGAGTAGAATGATGATAAAGAAAATTAACACCATTCCCAACTTTGAAGTTATTCATGAATCTCATCTAAAAATTTACACAATTAATTGTCTATCAAGGTAGAGCCTTTTGCTTATGAGCTAAAACTTTGTCGCCAAACCCTTGCAATAAAAAAATGCTCCAAATTAACAAAACCCTTTCATATAGATAGGGTAGACAAGAACTAACAAGAAAGGGGAGAACTTTTGGATGAGTGAAGATTGAGTAAAGATGTTTTTTTGTGAAAATGAAGCCAAGAAATTTGACTAATTGCCAATTACAACATGACACAAAATTGTAGGCTAAAAGATGTACTTGCATTAAGAATTGAGGTGAATATATAGGAGAAATGAGTAAATTGAATTCTCAGTTTCTAAGTGGAAGGTTTGTTCAAATTTCTCAACAACCTTTGAGAGATAACTACCTCTCTAACCAACTTGCCGCCTAAGCAAGATTAACCTACATAGGGTAAAATAAAACTCATAAATGAAGGTAAATTTATGCCAACACCGCCACTCGCCCTCCCCCCTCCACCCAATTAAGCATAACTTGGGGACAAAAGATTAGGTCTCAATAACAAAGCATGATGAGGTACCAAAGTACAATGCAACCTCATAAAGAAGATAAGAAAACACTGAGAAGAAAACTCCTTCCCCCTGTCACCACAAACCCCCCCATCACCCCCTTGCAAATGAGGGAAAGAAAATATGCTCTCTAAAAGATGAGAAGAACAAAATCCCATGTGAGGAAAAAGAAAACCATGTAGCCCTCCCCTTCAATGTAGAATCTCCTATAGTGATGGTAGATGCTTGACAATTAATATTGAAGATGATACAAGATCATTGAACAACATTCCTCGCCTTAGGAAGAAATGGGACCACAAAAGTATGCAAGTTGTCTTCCCTTTCTTGAAAGGAATATGAGGGAAGAGGACTCAACGATGATCTCTCCAAATGCTGCTTAAAAGTTTCCACATCAATGCCAAACTGTGACAAATGATGATTTAGAGAAGGAACAAGAGGGACTAAAGATGCCCTCACAACATCTGAAGAACATGATGTAACTCCATAGGAGCTAAAATCAAAGAGAATATGAATATTCTCAATAGTGTCCAATTTTGCAAGATAGGACTCACAAAACAAGCTTGCAATGCTTTTCAAGTACTCATCCCAAGTAGTATCAAGAAGACGAATAATTTGTTGCACTGACTCTTTGGAAGCTTAGAATGATTGCAGATTGATGGTTGAAGCATAGAAAACATGTTTCCCACTCTAATAGTCTTCATCCTCACTATCAAAATTGAAAGAAGAAGAAAGCATTGCCTTAGGAGAATCATCAACTCCTAGTAAGTCCAAAGTACAAGAAACCTTAGGAGAAAAGTGAGATGTATATCCTAGCTTGGTGATCTTCCCTTCCTAAGGCTACTAAAATATTGTGCAACTATTTGATCTTAGTACCAACATTTCCCAATTATGAAGACTGACTCAGCTCCTTGTCTTAACAGTCTTTCTTTGAGTTATGACCGATTGGATCGGATCGCCAGTTTTGATCCTTCTAGCCAAGACAAGTCGAGGAGAGGTGACCTAGCTATGAAGACAAGTCGAGTTGAGCCAAGTGGCGGTTGAGAAATTTGAACAAACCTTCCACTTCAAAACAAAGAATTTAGTTTTCTCATTTCTCCTATATATTCACTTCAATTCTTAATGCAAGTACATCTTTTAGTCTACAATTTCATGTCATGTTGTAATTGGCATTTCGTCAATTTCTTGGCTTCATTTTCACAAAAAATTCTCACTTTACTTAATCTTCACTCATCCAGAAGTTCTCCTCTTTCTCGTTAGTTTTTGTGTACCCTATCTATATGAAAGGATTTTATTAATTTGGAGCATTTTTTTACTACAAGGGTTTGGCAACAAAGTTCTAGCTCATAAGCAAAAGGCTCTACCTTGATAGACAAATGAATTCATGTTGTTCCTTATGTGAGCAATCTAATAAACTAATAGCCGATTAGCTGAAAGTGAAGGTATACTTAGAACATTTGTGAATTTTCCTCCAACTTCAATAGACCCTCTCCCTATAACTGAAGCTAGAGTGTCATTACCCAAGGTGATAGTAGACATGTTATTAAGTTTTATGGAAGAAAAATCAATTTGTGAAGAGCCCATATGGTGGGAAGCACTTGAGTCAATGATCCAATATGAAGTTGATGAAGATACTAATACAACTAATGCCCTTCCCTTAGATTTATCCTTACCTTTTTCCCTTTCCTTAGTATATTCTTGGGTTGATGAGGACTCTTTGATGGATTTAGGGAACCCCATATTATTCTTCTTAAGATGTAAGAGGTGATCAATTTGTTTTTGCATACATTTATGCTCATCATGCCCAAGTTTCTTGCAATAGGCACACTTTTAACTCTTTCTTAGGTTTTCCTTGATTTGAAGAGTTTTTAGTGTTGGATTTGGTGGGCTCAAATTTTAGTTCTTCCTTATTCTCCTTGTCCTTTTGATCGGATTGCTTCTTCCCTCGGCTTGAAGTTTGTTTGTTCTCATTCCTAGCAATAAGGGCTTGAGCTTTTGTAGACTTCAATGTCCACATTTCAATTAACTTATCTTGCTTCCTAGTGAGGTTGGCAATAAAATAATCTAGAGAGGGCATTTTCCAAGTGGCACCCATAACACTCTTAGTGGAGTAGAAGGTCGAAACAAACATTGAGAAATTACGACCTAGCTTGGAGAAAATATAAAGAATTAACTGATCATATTTTTTCTCTATTCCACATTCCTTAAGTTGCAATCTTAATGAAGTCTTCTAAGGTCTCAAAAGAATTGGGGCTCAAACTAATTAGCTCATTCTCCAATTCATGGCTTCTCATCTCATCTTGCTTCCCAAAATGTTTTTCTAAAGCTATCCAAACTTCATTAGGCGTATTTAAAACTTCAACATGAAAGAGAAGTTCAAGAGACAAAGTTAGACGTAAGAATCCAAAAGCTTAATCACACTTGTTGAACCACTTAACTTTAACACTCTCATCAAAAGGTTTTTTTTCAATCCCCATTATTACTCTATACAACCCCTTGTTCTTTAGTATAAGTTGTACCTTAGTTTTCCATTGATGGTAATTGAATGGAGTTAAAGGATTTCTATCCATGATTTGATTTGATTTATAATAGAAAATATAGAAGTTTAGAATTTGAAAAATAGAAGGAAGTGCATGCAACACAAGAACACTCCCCTTGATTCAATAGTAGAGACCCCCCAAAGTTTTGGCACTTTATAATTTTAGTGCATAGGCAAGTCCAATTGGAACACAAAAGGACACCTTATAATTTTAGTGCGTAATCATGTCCAATGGATTAGGCATAAAAAAATAATCACTTTAAAAAATTGCACTTAATTTCAAGTTCCTAGTCAAAATTTACATCAATTTTAAATTGTCTTATTTGCCTAAATTCATAATTTTTTTTTCAAAAAATGCCTTAAATTTTTTTTTTTCACAAATTTGAGAGGGAAAAAGTTAAGAGAACGAAGGTGGAGTTTAAGCCCTCTTCGACTAATTGTGATCACACCATATAACTAAGGGATTAACTCCTTTCACTTGAATGACCTTCACTTTGTTGTGTTGAAGCCTGCAATTCAAGTGCCTTGCTTGGATTTGAATGCTTTTCCAAACATGGAATCAATCAGCTCTGTGGTGCAATTAACCTTTTGTTGCTTCCACAACATTGCACAAAAACCTCCACAAAGCCACACATAGGATTTATGCTTCAAAACTCACAAAGACACTAAAAAATGGAGATTTATAAATTCAAACTAGCAATCCAACTCAGTCGACTTTGATGCCATGTGAAAACGAAGTCAAAAAATTTGACAAAATGGCAATTACAATATCAGATGAAATTGTACGTGTAATGTCGTAAGTTGCATCCTATGCAATTTCACATTACATACACCTTCCCCTTTAGTTAGAATTAAGATAATTATGCTCTTTAATACCAATTTTAATCCAAACCATCTTTTAACACAAGGCATATCTAGCTCCTTGATGGTTAAGTCCAATTTTCACTCAGACAAGTGTGCGTCACAAAGACGTCTATGTTTCGTGCTCTTGTCCCACGAAAATCCATGACTGTGTTAGCCATTACAATGTTACACTTGTTGTGTTTTGGCAGTGTAATGCTTTTGCCAACCTCTACTCTCATCAAGGACCGCTTGAGCATTGAATTTTGAACCAAGAACCCCCCTTCCTCTAGAATTTGGATCTTTTGGAAGGGGAACACAATCTTGGAACATTTTACAACACTCCTTTTTCTTTTCTTCTCCAATTCATAGCATTCTCCATCTCTATCATACACATATCTTTCAAAGAACTCTATTTCTCTCTCATTGACAGCTTTCAAAGAAAACTTCATTGTTCCACATTTCTACAAACACATCGATATCTTGCAAAGCTCCATGGTTATCATTCAAGGAAGTCTTTCCCACCTCAAGGATTCTTGTTGCTTCTTCATTGCACCATTAAGCTACTCTGCTTTTGTGCTTGGGGGTGGTAACTCTTCAAGACTTCATATTAAGCATAATATCTTTATCTTGTTAGCATATTGCCATTTCTATTGCTTTATGTCCATTTTTCTATGATCTTTTCTAAGGCTGTCCATGGAGGTGAGAACATCAAAATGCGGGTTTGACTGAGGCAAACTCCTATACATTAACCCAACCCCTCTCTTTGGTCTTATGTGTGTAGGTACAACAGGTGAGGGAGTTGTTTGGAGAGAGCTTTGACTTGTTGGATATCTTCGGTAATGTTCTAAACTCTTCCTTGTCATTTTCATCTAATTTCATTTAATATTTTAATTCCAGTTGCTCTATATTCATTGTATGACCACCCTTTATATCTCGTCACATCTAGAACCCTATATAGAGTGTTTTGAGTTTCCTTGTGACATTATGTTTTTTGTCCATACGAGACACTAGTGCGTCGTGTTGTCATCTAATAGTCGCATGTTAGTCCTAGATAGAGAGCTTGTCAAGTTGTCTGGGAAACCTATGTGCCCTGTACTTTTGGTTTCTGAAGTCTAAAGGGTTCAAATAATTTATGTGCTTTGTTAAAACACATATTTAATTAACTAATGGATAAACTTGAAGGTCGTAGTTACCTAAAGGCTTAATTGAGTGGAGGGTTGGAACATGAATCCTCAAATGGTTTGATCATCCTTTGTAGTGGTTCACTTTTTATACTCTAAATTTTGGTGAACTTGACGTGAACTCGCCCTTTGCAAATCTTTCTTTGAAACATTTAAGATCTTTAAAACTTCTAGTTTTCTCTGGCATTCTTTTCTCTCATTTTTTGGAGTTTGCAAGATTGCACATTTGTAAATACTCTTCCATGAGCTTCATGACCCAGCCTACGACTTTTGGATACATAGTTTAGAAGAAGCTCAAGAGATACCATACCTCCAGGTTGATATAGTCCTACTATACCTGGCTCAATGTTCTCTAGAAATATCGATCCTTTTGGCTCCCAACCAGTCTTTGGGAACTCTTCTATGTTACACCCCAATTGTGTTAATACTATTTACTATTACTATGTAGGGTAAATATGAATGTAATGTGAATTGTGGAGATGAATAAATTGTGTTTATACCTTGTTATCAATGTGAATGTTATCTCATGAAAAAGTATTGCATATATGTGAGTGGATGGTTATTGAATTATTATTCTAACGTTGTTTTACATATACTACATATGTTGTGAACAATTGACTATCACGTGCTTGTGTTAGTGGTTGTAGGTATATGTTCCATTCCTCTAGGCGGAGGGGAAGTATCACTCAGGACAAGATCTTGGTCGGGTAATCGGTAAAAGTAAACTATCTGAGCATACACACACCACAGTAGAATGATTGAGTTGAGTCAGTTTGTGGGAAGTTGGTAAGTCATCCTTAGTTGATTTGTCTACATTGGTAGAGTCTTGTTTACTACAACATGCATTATTGGATGATGTTTATCTATTTGAGCTTTTGAGGTTTTTCTTGTATATTACGATCATATTGATAAAAGGGACATAATGGGGTATGTGTATATATATGCACATACATGTCAATGGGATCTAACAACATGTATGTGCACATGTATAGATGTACCACACATAAATATTTATCAATATGATGGTAATTGTGAATGGCTATATGTGAATTGAATGTGAACACACACACATATATATTATATATTTATATATAGTATATACACATATCCATATGTATATATGTATCAATACATGCATACGTTGGCGAATGGAAACACCCATACAAATGTATCAATATAGATATACATATATAAACGTGTACATAGAGGCATATACTTATATACATACATACATATATATAAACACATATACATATGTATAAATATATGATGATATTTAAATATACATACATATATATATATATATATTTATATATTATATATATATATTAATATATATTTAAACATATTTGTTATTTCTTAAGATCGACTATCATTTATCATGATTGACGCTGATTATTAGAGGCCGATTTTAAGTTACTTATGACTGTGTTTATAGAAGCCGAGTTTTGCTCATGCTATCACGCTTTATGGAACACATATATTTCATTTAAAGCTTGCTACCTTATGTCGATGCAAGATAGACTTAGTCGACGCATATGGTGAAGATTATCTTTGACTTGGTAAACATAAACTGCCATGTTTAATACATCTATTGAAACATGAGAAATAGTCAATGACTTTGTCAAAGAAAGTAAATATCTAAGTCGACTCACCTCAAGACCAAGTCAATGAATGCTATTAGAAACCAAGATTAGACATGCAAACCATAAAATCCTTCTACATAAGAGAAAAACATAAAAAAACAAGAGCTTTGCATGAAGATGTGCAAATTGATATATTCAAGAATTCATAAATTACATGAGATGAGACTTGCTTAAAAAGGAAAGCATGCACAACCCTAATCTTATCTTGAGCAACAAGATAGCTCAACAAGATAAGGATGACATTTATAACCTAGGAATTAAAATATTACCTAAGTAAGCTTATGCAAGTATAATTAAATATTAATTACATCAACAACCCCCCATAAGTGCAACTTAGGAAGACTAAAAAAGCATGCACCTAAAACTAAGATGAATGCAAGAAAGCATGAAAGGGTCCCGGAAACAAGGCCTAATTAGGTACCCATGTACAAATGCAATAATGGGGTAGAGAAGGAAAACCCAGTGGAACAAAACCCCCCTACAATGAGATGACTGCTACAAAGAAGCATTGGAAGAACACTGTGGAGTAACACTGGAACCGCAATCCGACAAGCAAGGAAAGGTACTTTTGTTTACAAGAAATCAAATGAGAGTCACTGAAGGACTTAGGCAGAATCATAATAATGCAACAACAAACCCAATGCCACAAAACATTAGAAAACTCACAAACTGGAACAACCCTGGAATATGTGAAGCAACAGTAGATGAAATGATGACAGAATCTGGAAACCGTGTATCTCAATGCCGATGCCAAATTGGGACTAAAACTCTTTCATGGGAACAAGTACCATAAAGACTCTGGAACATTAACCATAAAAACATGGCCTTAAAATTGAGATGGATCTGAACTAATGCAGATCAATAACCATAGGCTCCCAATCTGAAGTGTGAACCAATGTGAATCTGATATGTGTCAAGATATGAGCAAAATGTGGCCAAAAGAAACTAAGAAACCAGATACAACCCATGCGAGTTGTCATAAAAAATCAAGATGAAGATCATAGTGCATGCACACTCTAATCAGATTATTATGCAAGAAACCCCCCTAATGGAATTTTATATCAGTTCATTTATTACAATACCCAATGATTGCAAAAGGAGAGAATGCAAACATGCATAAACTGAAGATGATAAAATGATGTGTTACTGAAATGAAGTGCAAAGATTTAAGTTTCACCCTTCCAACTGCCAAAACATCCAAGTAATCCTCAAAACACCTATTAGGAGAAATTTGGAATAATGATCAACCTGGGATAGATACAGAAAAAAGTGCATGGACAACAACATAGAGCTCCTCAATACCTTTCCAACACCGCAAAGATGGTGAAAATTGGAGTTCTTGGAAAAAAGTTATGAGCTTAGAGGCCATAAATGAACATATGAATTCAAACATAAATAAATGTAGCTAAATAGAAAAATAATGAAAAATAAACTGCACTTCAGGATAGTGCTAGGAACCAGCTTTCCAACGGTATCTTGTTTGCGAAAAAATGATATCGTATGCAAAAGTTATGCCCGTTTTAGTGAAAACTACTCCAGGAAGGCCAATATGGCCTACAGGATGCCCAGGGGGCTAAAAAAATAAGCCCCTGGTCTTGTGCGCGACCAGGGGTTGGTGGGATGGGGGTTGTGGCAGAGCCCTTGGTCCTCCATATGACCAGGGCACATGTGCTTAGGGCGGTCGGGGGCTGGGCGCATAGCGACCATTCCCCCATAGGATCGTGGCTGGTTGTTGAAGGGCCTGTGGGGACTGAGCTCTTGCCGGTGGCAGATGGGCGTGCGTCGTTGTCGACAGTGGTAGACTGGTGGCCGCTAGGCAGCGAGAGCGTTGTGAATTGGAGGCGCTAGCATGAAAAACAAGAAAGGAGTTTTTTTTATAATTTTTTTCATTTTCATGCCTTGAATTGCGTGTTGGGGAGGCCATATGACCTTCATAGTAATTTTTTTTTCCTTCCGGACCAACTTCTCCAAAATCGACGAAATGAAAGGCGATCTTAGGGTTTTTGGCCGATGTGAACACGATGGTGACCTTCGTTTATGCCCAAAATGCTCTGAAAAATCAGCTATCCCCGGATCTTGCAAAAAATCATCGATCTTTAAACCCTCATAGATCTATAAAATGATGACCAAAATTAGAAAAATAAAGGCCAATCCTGAATTTTTCCAATGCTTTGAATCCAATGCAAAACCTCGATCTAATCCAAGACGCTGCATAGATGAACTCAAGGCATGAAACCCTCGAGGAATCCCAAACGTGCTCTGCACTGAATCTCTCCAAAATCTGAGAAGAGGCTGCATATCAAGGCTCTGATACCATGTTAGAAACCAAGATCAGACATGCAAACTAGAAAAGCCTTCCACAGAAGAGAAAAATAGAAAAAAACAAGAGCTTTACATGAAGATGTGTAGATTGATATATTCAGGAATTCATAAAGTACATGAGAGGAGACTTGCTTAAAAAGGAAAGCATGCACAACCCTAATCTTATCTTGAGCAACAAGATAGCTCAACAAGATAAGGATGACATTTATAACCTAGGAATTAAAATATTACCTAAGTAAACTTATGCAAGTGTAATTAAATATTAATTACACCAACAAATGTTTGGTGTTGCAAATTGGTAATTGATTGTTTCTTACTACAAGGAAACCGTGCCAACATTGAAAGGAGTATGGAAGCTTAGGCGCCACCTCTGGGAACCTATTTTTTGTAGATGTCTATTGTTGGAGATAATTCAAATTATCCATGTGTAGATTTGAATAAGTCTCTAATTGTTGTCAATTTTGCAAGTTGATTTGTAGATGTTTTGTTGAGTATGAACTTTTTTAGTCGCCACATTTTTGTTGTGATTTATGTGTTGCTTCATATGGTGTTTGTTGTCCATTTTCATACCTAAACTAGAGGCTGAGAAGTTATCAAGCTGCTATATAAATAGGAGTGCTTGATCATTGAGAGGACATATTCTTCTTGCAAGTTTCTAGTCTGCATTATTTTAGCTTATACCCTATTTTTATTTATGAGAGAGAGAAAGAGAGAATTCTATTTATTTGTGAGAAAGTTGTTGTTTGAGAGAAGTAAACTATCAAATTGAGAGATAGAGTTTCATTGTGATGTTTTCTTGGGAAGTTATTATCAAGCTTGTTGCTATTTGGAGAAGCTGCATTGATGTCAGTTGATTGGATAAGCGATAATAGGCATGAGGATATTCTTCTTTGTTATTTTATTTATGAATGAGTTGTTCTTCATGAATGCATAAGTTGTCTTTTTCAAGTACTTGCATTTAGGGAATCAAGAATGTCTTTGAAAAAGGAAATAGAAGCTTTTATGCTATTTTATGATGTGCTTGTATGTACTCCATAATAGGAGGTTGGTGTTTATCATAGGTATTATATACTAGATATGATCAAACTAAGGTGGCATATGAGTTACTCATAACTAGGCTATTGATTTAACTAGGGTAGCTTGAGTTTAAGCCTAGGATTGATTATCCAGTATGGGAGGGGGCTTGTGTATTTACTTTGTTAAAGTATATTTATTCCAAGTATGTTAAATGGTGATAGATTATCTCAGGGATGATAGATTATACATTGAAGGAAATGCCTATGTGTAGTTTAAGATGGCCTTAAGTCAAATCATCCCTGGATAGTGTATGTGATAGATGACCTTCATTCGAAGTACTGAATGAGAACACTTTGGCCAAAGTAGTGTGACTGCCTTTAGCTCCACTATCAATTCACCGTGATCTAGTATTACATGCTAGTTCTAGATTGTGGGATTACAAGTTCTAGCTATGTAGGATACAACACTATGCTCAATTGGTTGTTGTTATCGGTTACTCTACCAAACTCTTCGTTGAAGGGAAGGGCCATCTATTGAATGATAGATGTGCAAGGGACCGCATTAAGATTCTAAGGTTGGTGGAAAAGCGCTTGAGTGATGCTTTTCCTCCACAGAAGGTGACAGAAGAACCAAGATTTGAAAGGAAGGATCCTTGACTATCTTACAACTATTTGTTCCAAAGCTCATTGAGCTATGTATGTAAATGTACACATTCTTGTATTGATGTAACTTATGAATTATTGTAATGAAATGGAATCCTTATTGTAATATGTTATGCATCTTTATTCATATATTCTCAATAAAGAAAGGACATTTTTTTATTACAATGGCTTGTTACATAGTTTATTTACTCGTAAGGTGAAAAATTAGGAATTTTTACTTCATTGAAGGGTTAGTATGTTACATGTGGCATCAAAGCTACTAGGTTTAACTCTGGAACCTATGAGCTCATCATTCTTTCCATCCAACACTATTTAATGTTATGAATTCTTGTGCTAGGATGGTGCATCTCAGATTAACGGCTTGAAAGTTAGTAATCAGAAACGAGCACTATCTCAAGGCCAAGAAGGAAAGAGAAGCCATCGTTAGAACAATTGAGGGTACAAACTACAACAATTTTGTTTGGTTGAGTGACATCAAAACCTTTAGTCACACACTCTCTCAAATCAGATGTGAAGAGAAAGATGAAGATGTAGGCTATGCACAACTACCTACCAACCATCTGACTAGAAAAGTCTAAGTCATTACCGCTTTCCAGGGATATGCCCTCAGAAGGAAGTGTTAGTTCGACATTCATCTTTAGGGACCCTAGAGTTCTTCCACTGGCAGAAGTAATTGTAATTTCTTTAAGTAATGAGTCCAAGGGATATGTACCATAGACACCGCCAGAAGAGAAATGGTCTCATGAACAAATGTTTGCGAAAAGGGTAGACCACATTGTTGATGAACACCATATTGACATTACATCTTATAACTATGTATCAAATGATAAACTTGAAGGCTATTATCCTTTTTGGGACATGTACGAACAAATGAGGGATGAACATAAGGATAGAGAACAACAATCTTAGTTTGTAGATTATACTCCATTAAGTTGTGTTAGAGAGTGAATCTGAAGGATACTCTCCACTTGACTATCTGAATAGTCACTCCATGTAATTAAAGGAATATTGAAATCCTCATGAAATGAATAAAATTATGTGATTATCAAAAAAATTGTGTGCTTAATCTTATGTGGAATCCTTTATGTGCGTATGAATGCCATTTTTAATGTTTTCAATAATATAGTTGATAACATAATTTAGTCTAACATGGATAAAAATTCAGGTAAAGACAATCTCGTAAGGATGGTGAGGACACAAACTAATCCTGGTGGAAGCCAAGAGGTTGGGCAAGGAATTGCTGGAGTTGAGGCTAGACTTGACCAATTCTTGGCAAGGTTAGCTAACCTTGAGTATGAAAGAGTTAGGGATAGGGTAGAGAATGATGTTCCCATTAGTGAGAATGAATGAGGGAGAAAAATATTCTAATGGACATGATGAAACCCATGATCATGAGAGGGAAAAATCACCTACACCATTTGAAGAAAGGAATAAGAAGCTCGTGGCTTCCAAACTTTCCAAGGAGATGAAGAAGATTATCCCACCCAAGTTTTATGATGTTGGAGGAGATGAGGCTGAGGTGTGGCTTGTACAAATGAAAAAGTATTTCAAAATACGAAACTATGATGAGGTTACTAAAGCCGCATGGGGTGCGTATCATTTACTAGGAGAAGCCTTTATTTGGTGGATGAACAAAAAATTGGAACTTAATATTAACTCATGGAAACTAGCATGGGGGGAATTCATGGAGATTTTCTATAAGAGATGGTTGTCACAACTCTACTATGACAAAAAATTCTTAGGTTTCTAGGGTTTGAGACAAGGTAACATGACGGTCAACGAGAATTGGGAGAAGTTTACTCGACTTCTACACTATGTTCCCATGTATAACAAGGATGAGCGCTTCCGCATTAGAAAATTTTTAATGGGACTTAACAGTCAGATTGAAGGAGAAGTGGATATGCATGGTCCAAAAAGAATGGATCTTGTATATAAGAAAAAAATTAAGCAGGAGAAAAAGCTTAAGGCTAACTCCACTCATCAAGAAAGAAGAGAGCAAAAGAAGGATGCAAAAGTTCGTGAAAAGATAGTTCCTAAGAAGGTGGAATTTGTGAAAAATGTTCCAAGGAAAAAGGGAAAAAGGTTCCGCAATGATGGAAAGGAGTCCAAAAGAGAGTGTAAAAGGAATGATTCTAGCATGTGTAATACCAACAAGGCTAATGAAAATATCAACAAGTTTGGAGAAACCATAGGGAAAAGAGGGTCGGCTATTGGATGTTTTATATGTAGAGGGGAACACTATGCTAACGAGTGTCCCAATAAAACTTCTAGATCATGACCTTATGGTAATCCATTACCCACCCAACAAGTGATGTTTCAACAAAAGATACATGCAGCGGTGGATTATCGTTAGGTAGAGTACCAAGTAATTCCAATTGAAACGCAAGGTATTTTGTTTGGCTTACCTATTTCTGTTCTTATTGATACTGGTGCAACTGAGAATTTCATTGCACCTAGAGTAGCTAAACAATTATCTAGGAAGGTGGGATACATGGCAATGTCTTGGGATGTAGAGTATGCAAACCAGACAAGAGCAAAGGTGGATCAATGTCTATTGGAGGCTAGGATAGAACTACCCAATTTTTCTACAGAAGTAAATATTTATGTCGCACCTCTAGGATCATATGCCATTATCCTAGGTATGAATTGGTTGTGGAGACATAGGGATAAGGTAGATTTCCATACTAAAGTTGTAGAATGCCTAAATGATTTTGGAAATCAAGAAAAATTTCAAGGGATACCTATAGAGGTTAGGATTCAAAAAATCATAGAAATGCAACTTGTAAGAGTTAAGAAGAAAGGGGTAAAATATTTTCCATAAATATTGAAGAACTTGGAAAGTATATTGATGATTTGGAGTTCCAGAGTTTTCAAGAGTTAGAAGATGGTGAAATAGATGAAATTGGAAAGTCGGATATGTAGAAATATCCAATATTGAGAAAATTTTCAGATGTGTTTCTAGATGAGTTACCAAGGTTTCCTCTGAAAAGAATACTTGACTTCTCTATAGATATAGTTCCAAGGTCAAAATCTATTTCCAAGGTACCCTATAGGATGACAACCACTGAACTTATGGAACTTAAGGTACAATTGTATGAATTGTTGCCTAAAGGATTGATAAGACCAAGTGTTTTGCCTTGGGGAACACCAATCATCTTTGTTTAAAATAAGGATGGTACATTGTGTTTGTGAATCAACTATTGTATGCTTAACAAAGATACGGTTAAGAACGAGTATCTATTTCCATGCATAGATGATCTTTTTGATCAAATGAGGAGTCGTTGTATTCTTTAAAATAGATCTAAGATCTAGATATCACCAATTGAGGATTAAGGATGAAGATATCTTTAAAACTACATTAAGAACCAGGTATGGGCACTATGAGTTCACCATTTTACCCTTTGGTTTAACAAATGCACCTGCAATATTTATGAACCTGATGAATAGTGTATTTAGAGATTTCCTTGACAAATTTGTATTATTTTTTCTAGATGATATTCTAATTTATTCTAGAAATGAGGAAGAACGTTGCAAGCATTTAGAAATGGTCCTACAATGTTTAAGAGAACATAAATTATATGGTAAAATCTCTAAGTGTACATTTTTCCAAAAGAGGGTACATTATCTATGTCATGTTGTAAACAAAGATTTTGGCTTCTAATGGCTTTCTAGCACTTCTAGGGTTTTTCACCTAAAAGGATAAATATGGGCCAAAATGCAATGTAAACACTCAAGATTAATGTAATATGGATGCAATATTCCTAGATGAGATTATCTAAATGCAAACGATTGATAAAATGAATTGATTATGCATGTAAAACTAGGAAATGCAAAGTGTTTGAAAACACACTATGATATACAAAAAGAACTAAAAACATGAAGAAACAATAAAAAAACTTAATGAAACTGAATGAGGTGCACCTGGAGGTTGAAATTTGATGTTGAGAGGTTCTGGAATGCTACAGAGATCAGTGTTGAATCCCACTAGGACTCATTCACCACAGATGGTGAATTAGTTATGTTTTTGGTGAAAACTATCATAATAGGTTTTGGGATGTCAGGAATAGAAAAATTCAAAAAACACTTTTTCTAGCCTAACAATGGGACTCATTTGCCACAGATGGTGAATTAGTCCACCTGTAGATTTCTAAAAAGTCAAGGGTCAACTTTGTGGGTCCTGGTTTGCACTTTTTAGCTTGACAACTTGTCGAATCCGAATATGGAAAATCTGACAGGAAAGTGTTCTCCAAGCTTCAAATAGGGTTTTGTTGACTTTGAATGATCTTTGATGACTTTACAACACCTTTTTGACACCTTTCTCTTTGAAAAATCTGCTTACAAGACCTGCAAAACACACATGCAAAGAGGGGAAAAGGGTTAAGGGTTAGAGTATAGGGGTTTGCCTTGGTCAAACCCTAGTTTGGTAATCAAACCCTTGATAATGAAATGGAATAAAGAGAGAATAATGAATAAACAATGCAATGTCATAAACTCACCAAACCCTTGACATTGAAGTTTGAAGATATGTTGCTCGAAGATGCTTGAATGCTTGATTGAATGCTAGAATGCTTAAATGCTATGACAAATGAATGAATTATGTTGATAGTGGATGAATGAATGCAATGGGGGTTAAGATGAACAGAAAATCATATATTTATACACAATTATGCCCTAATTTCTTGAAAATACAACATCATAGGCCGACCTTAGGTCTTAAGAAATAAAAACCCACTAGTAATTTGAATTTATTTTATTTTTGTGCCAAGAGGGACTCATTCGCCCTTAATGGTGAATGGGTCCCACTCAAGGCATGTGGATGAGTGTCGGGAATTAAGTTGTCTTAAATGATGTTTGTCGGGTCTATATTCAAAAATACACTTAATTAAGGCCTATAAGTGCATAAAGGGTCCAAATAAAGCATAAGAAAGGTGTATTTGTTGATGAAAAGTCTAGAAAAGCTTGAAAGTTTGTTACAAGACTTTACAACACTTTAAAATAAGACTCGGTAAGTGATAAAAAGGGGGTATGTAAGTGAATTATAATAAGAAGAGTCTAGAAAAGTGTGAAAATGTGTTACAAAACTTCACAACACCTTTACAAGACATCATAATGTCTTAATGATTCATAAAGATTCAAGACCTAATGTGAATGTGTGGGCCACATTGCAACATTAAATCAAGGTAAAATCAAGCCAAATAAGCACAAGGAGGGAAAAAACAAGAAAAAGTAGAAGGGTTACTTTTTTCGTGTCCACACATGTGATCTTAGCAAATGGAATTTATGTGGATCCAATCAAGATCAAGGTAGTACTTGAGTGGCCTGAACCTAAGAATGTGTTAGAGGTAAGAAGTTTCATGGGTCTAGCAGGGTACTATAGAAAGTTTGTTGCAAACTTCTCTAAATCCGCTTTCTCGATTACTTCTTTACAAAAGAAAGGAAAGAAATTTGAATGGAATGAGAAGTGTCAAGAAGCTTTTGACCTACTCAAAGAGAAGTTAACCACCACACCGATCTTAAAAGTACCAGATCCTGAGGATAACTTTACAGTTATCACAGATGCATGCAAGGGTTAGGAGGTGTATTAATGCAAGATGGGAAAGTAATTGCTTATGAATCGAGGAAGCTGAAACCTTATGAGATGAATTATGCACCGCATGACTTAGAATTAGCAGTTGTGGTTCACGCTTTGCAAATGTGGAGACACCAATTGTTAGAAAAACCCTTTGAGATGAAAACTGACCATAATGGGTTAAAGTACCTTTTCACTCAACCTGATTTGAATGCTAGGTAGAGAAGATGGTTAGAGTTAATAGTTGACTATGATTTTAATATCAATTGTATTAAAGGGAAAGAAAATTGAGTTGTTGACGCCTTAAGTCGAAGACATCATATTGTTTCTATAGTAAGAATTCAAGCCAACTTTAAGGGACAAATGTTGTAAAAGTGCAAAGAGGATGAGTATTACTTGCAAATCAAGCACACACTCACTAATAATCAACAAAATTCTAGGTATGAAGGTTTTCATTTTGAACCTAATGGATTACTTAGATATAAGGGTAGAATGTATGTACCTGACATAGAGGACTTGATAAATTTGGTATGGAAGGAAGTACATGAAGCATTGTACTCTAGACATCCTAGAGTGACAAAAATGATGGTAGATGTAAATCCATTATACTTCTGGAAAGGGATGAAATGAGATGCCACTAGTTTTGTGGCTAGGTGTCTTGAGTGTCAAAGGGTGAAAGTAGAGTGTCATCATCCTGCAGGCTTGTTATACCCTCACGATATACCAGAGAGGAAGTGGCAATTCATAAGTATGGACTTTATGCATAGATTTCCTATGTCAAGGAATAAGCACAATTCCATTCTTGTGGTTGTAGATAAGCTTACCAAAGTAGCACATTTTATACCTAGGAATCTAACTGATGGAGCACCTTTCATAGCTAGGAAATTTGTGCAAGAAGTGTTTAGGTTGCACAGGATTCTTGAGAAGATTATCTCAGATAGAGATACATAAGTCACTTCTAAGTTTTGGCAAACCTTATTTTCTGTACTAGGGACTCAGTTGAATATTAGCTCAACCTATCATCTGGAAACATATGGGGAAATTGAAAGGATGAATCAAGTATTGGAAGACCTACTTAGGATGTATTGCATGGATTGACAGTACAAGTGGGAAGACTACTTTCCCTTAGTATAATTTCTTATAATAATTCTTATCATTCTGCTATAAAGACGACTCCTTTCAAAGTTTTGTATGGTGGAAACTTTTGAACTCCTATAAGTTGGGATAAACTTGAGGATCGAGTGAGTATTGGGCTAGAGATTTTGGATGAAATGGATGAGCAAGTTAATATTTTTAAGCAAAGGTTAACTGAAGCTAATGAGAGATAGAAAATCTATGCTAATGCTAAGAGAGTGCCCCATAATTTTTCCATAGGTGACAAAGTGTTGTTGAGAGTGAAACCTCACAAGAGCTCCATTAAATTTGGAAAGTTTTCTAAGTTATCCCCACATTATGTTGGACCTTTTGAGATTCTAGAGGAAGTGAATATAGTAGCTTATCGGATTGCATTTCCATCAGCTCTTTCCAGAATGCATAATGTCTTCCATGTGCCCTACCTTAAAAAGTATTTACCAGGTGATAATCATGTTATTGATTGAATTGCTTTATAGGTATGAGACCACAGGGTAGTAACTATCGAGCCCATCAAGGTGCTAGGAACACGTAAGCTTCCCTTGCATAACAAAGAAATACTACAATGCAAAGTACAGTGGGACCAATATGCAGAAGACTCAGCTACTTGGGAGGACTATGCTGAGATTTAGAAAAAGTTCCCTCATATTCTTAATGCTTTTGAAAATACTTGAAACAATATGTTATTTGTTGTGTTTTTAATTTCTACCTAAAGTTATTGAGGATGATGATTCACAAGGGGGGAAGTATGTTGCACCCCAATTGTGTAAATACTATTTACTATTACTATGTAGGGTAAATATGAATGTAATGTGAATTCTAGAGATGAATAAATTGTGCTTGTACCTTGTTATCAATGTGAATGTTATCTCATGAAAAAGTATTGCATATATGTGAGTGGATGGTTATTGAATTATTATTCTAACTTTGGATATGTTTTACGTATACTACATTTGTTGTGAACAATTGACTACCATGTGCATGTGTTAGTGGTTACAGGTATATGTTTGATTCCTCCAAGCGGAAGGGAAGTATCACTCAGAAGAAGATCTTGGTCGGGTAACCAGTAAAAGTAAACTATCTAAGCATACACACACCACAATAAAATGATTGAGTTGAGTTAGTTTGTGGGAAGTTGGTAAGTCATCCTTAGTTGATATGTCTGCATTGATAGAGTCTTTTTTACTACTACATGCATTATTGGGTGATGTTTATCTATTTGAGCTTTTGAGATCTTTCTTGTATAATACTGTGTATGTGAATGTTAGACCTGCACAAACAAAATCAAACAACACACAATTAGTTCATTATGCAAGTTAAATCAACATTCCCCATATAATTCATTTTAAATGCACAAAATGAGAAATAAGTGAAGAACACAATAAAGAAAGCTATTAAATCCTATTTAGTGCAAGCCAACTCTCCATCCCACGGGTAATTGGTGTCATTTTGATGTGAAAATGTCCCTTTCCCAATCCCTTGTAATCTTGGTGATTATTTGATGAAGATTTGATGCTTCCTTGGAGAAATTCCTGCATAACCTAGCTATGAAAATTTGAAAATGGATGAACAATGGATGAGAAATTCAAAATCTCAAGAGAATGACTTTGCATAAAGTTGTGGATCCAAAATCTAAATGAGAGCCTCTTATTTATAGATGAGAGTGATGGAGAATGAGGAAAAAGGGATGAATGTGGGATCAAACACCAACCAATGACCAAGTGCCACCTATCAACATGTGAGTGGACAAAGGTGGAGCACATTTTGGTCATTGTGCAATTAAATGCAATTAGGTGGAATTTCAAAATGGATGAAATGACATGTTGGAGGGAGGAGAAAATGAAGTTAATGCCACTTGGCTCAAGGAAAAAGGACATGTAAGAGGTTTAAATGCCTTTTTGGATATACAAACCCTTTTGGAGGGATTTTTCAAACTTGGAGAATATTCCAACATTGATGCCTTTTTGAAAGTAATTGAAGATTTAATCAATCAATTGAAATTATTTTCATGAGCAAGTTACAAAATCTAGAGGATTGAGGTGATTAAGATTAGTATTAATCAGGATTTGATTAATTTAAAGGGAGATTAGTTGATTTGACCATTTTGACTTAGATTTTAGGATTAATTTAAATCAAAATGAGAAGAAAATGATTGACTTAATTATATAATTTTTTTGATTTATTTAATTAAAAGGAGATGATGTTAGATCAAATCAAATAAATATTGATTGATTTAATTTAATAGAATGACTTTAGAGGTTGATTAAATAAAATGACTTATTTAATTAAAAGAGGGATGACAAGATTAATTAAATAAAATGATTTATTTAATTAATAAGAGACGATGACTTAATTAGATAAATTGATTTATTTAATTAAGAAATGAAATGTGATGAAGTTTAATCAAATACAAATTATTCAATTAAATGATTAACAAAGGGGATGATTCAGGATGAAGTGGTGTTAGTAATCAGGATCAAGTGTATAGGACCAATGAATACATTTTTTGTGTCTACATTTTGCCCCTCTTTGAAGCAAAGTATTCACTGCGTTGGTTCAAAGAATAACCTTGCCGAGATCAAAATTCAAAAAAAAATCAATTTTTTAAATGCCTCACTATTGCCCCGGCGAGAAGAAACATGCTGAGATACTGCCCCCTCGAGAGATCAAACAAAAATTTGGATTTTTGGGTGATCTTGCAAAAAAAAGAGGACAAGGTGTTTGACGGGTCCAGAAAGGCTCTGAGATGCCAAAAATGTGCAAAAACACAAAAAAAATGATGCAAAATGACCTTCCATTAGGTGAAAATAGGCTCGAGGGTCAAAAACCCTAATTGGATGGCCAAACAGGGTAAAAAAACCCTAACTTTCAAGCTTAAATAGGCATCGAGGGGCCACTTCCAATTCATTTGCACACCTACCCTTTAGAGATTCTTGTGATTTGAGCTCTGAGCACTGATCAAGATGGCGCAATGTGTGCGTCTACAACACATTTCCAAGCGCATGCAAGTTTACTAGAGGCTTCCTGACATAGGACCAATGGTATGTCATCTTGTCATGACCTTGTTTTTTGATTTTTGAGCGCATTAATTAGGGTCTAGAGGTCAACCAATTCAAGTGGCGTTGTATAGCATTGTTGAAAACCTTAAATCGGTGCCGCGCGAGCTTAATGTGTGTCGTTGGTGAGAGTTGCATTGCAACGATGGAGTTTAGAAATTAGGGTTTAGGTTTTAAAGTCCACCACACATGTAAATAATGCTGCGGCGACTCAATTTAAAATTTAGGCTTAGGGATCAAATTAGAACGTTGTCAAACTGTCACGACGATTTTTTTTGGGATTTTTAGGATTCTAGTGGTGCAGTTTAGAAGTTTCAAACAATGACGCATATGCAAACAATGACACATTTGTTGTTTTGGTCGTGCAAACTACAAGCAGGATCTCATTTTTTTACGAAACTTGACGCAGTGACTTTCTTGATGTAGGAGGACATGGAGCCGGTCCACTCACGAGAGCACAAATCTTCTATTTTGAGTAGATTGTCCTAGGATCCCAGTTTGCACTAGGTTCTCTAGGAGCACCTAGGGGCGATTGGATTAACGTACGTTGCTTATGCCCTAGTGATCAAGCCACATCTTGGGATGATGACAACATTAGCAGAGCGATGGCACAGTGAGATGTCCTCGTTTCACTTCCCCACAGGTGAGGCCACAGTGACCCTAGAGGATGTGTGGCATATTATGCGATTGTCGATCCATGAAGAGAGAGTCATCTATGATGTGGATGCCAGTAGAGATGCATGCTACGAGATTATGGGCCTGGACGAGATCTTTTTTTTAGAGGGTCAGATTGAGCTAGAGCAGTACAAGATTGTAGTATTGACATTTAGATTGATTGTAGCTTCCATTATTTCAGGACTCATGGCACCAGATCGGTGTGGCCAATATTTCAGCTCGGGATGGGGTGTCGCCTAGGAGTGGATGCTCTGACGGAGAGAGTGGTTTGCTTGGGGGCCAGTGATGCTGGCCTCCCTTTACCATGATCTTCATGAGTTTGCATATTGTGATAGTCGGGCTATCGGATCAGGGGTCACATTGCTGCAAATTTGAGCTTGGGAGCACATTGCAGTGCTTCGTCCATGGGTCACACTTGATCCCAATTTTGTACCATGACTGTGTATTATTATTTTGATGATGTATTAGATGCTATGAGATGATTCGATCCAATGTATGATGTGTCCTTATCTTCTTTATGCATTATGGATGGATGTTTTTACTTTCTATATGCAATGGTCTATACATGATGCGATGATTCTATCTTATGTGATGCATGTATGTTTTTTATTCTATGTGATGTAATGCGATGTATGATGTTATGATGTGATGCAGTGATTATGTAGATGTTTATTGATGGATGCATTTCTTTTTCAATATATTTTCTATGCATTTTTTTATGATGATGTATGGATAATGCAAATTCTTATACTAACAGATCTATATTATGCACTTAATGGATGATGATGATGATAAAATGTATGAGATGAAATCTTTTTCTTTTTTCATTATCTTTCTTATGTATGATATGGTGATGCATTTATGGATGTCATGATGATGCACATGATATGATAAGATGATGCATTTTTATAATGATGTCTATGTGATGGTGTATTTAATGATGATGTATATGTATATGACATGATATGATGTACATGGTGTGGTAATGCTTATATGATGATGCAAATAGATGATATGCATATGATGTTATATGATTATGTAATGAGTGCAAATGAATGATATTATGATGTATATGTGATGATGTAATGGATGCTTTGATGATGTATATGATATGAGTTAATAATGCCTATGTGATGATTCTTTCATGTTTATGTAATGAATGCAAATGTATGGTTCATGAGATGCTTAGAATAACCAATCTATATTATGCAGTATGAAATGCATGTGAGATGATTAGTGTTTCCTATACGTTATGATATGATATGAATTATGTTGATGGTTTGTGGATGCATGATGGATGCATTAGTGATGATGATTGACTATCATGGTACCATGTTAGCGTGGAAAGAAGATAGAAAGTAAGAGAATCCAACAAGTCAAAAGATGATGATGATGATGACGATGATGATAAGGATGATTTGATTACCAAGAATTGGGACCTTAAAAGGGCTATTTACCTTATTTTTGATAATACACATAGGCATGATGCATCAAGGTATAAAGAACCAAGATGGCGTTGCACCTAGTGTGATGGACTTTGGCTCGACAACCAGATAGGAGTATTCCTGTTCACACCTGGCATACGAAACCTTATTCAAAATACAATTCAGACATTCCAAACGTCTCAAATCAAAACATAGAAAGGCAAGCCTTCCTATGTGGTCAACAAGACACCTAAAACATCCTCCCTACAAACCAAACAAAGCACACATGACCAAGGTTATATTACAAGAATATCCAACAAGCATAGCAGATAAAAGATAATGATTGTTGCCCCATTTCTTTCTCTCTAAATCCCTCTGTTTAAGACATCATCGAGAGGTCATTGAAATGAGCACAATAAGATAAGCCAAAAGACAAAGATAAAGTAAGTAAACAAGGTAATGTTCTTCAATACCACTAGCCAAGACTAAACTACAGTGATGCCTAATGTTGATATCCATTGTAGGAAGGATGCATCGTAGGACATGATGATATCAAATGATTTGGGATTGATTGGATGATAGGCTATTGACATAAAGCGTTGAAAAACTTGTTTACTTACTGACCTAGACTTGAGACTTTGACTTTTGAGTTTTCACTTTTGAACTTGCTAGACTTATTTTCGATTGTTTGACCCAAGGTTGAGAATGACAATTGTTTATTATGAGTGAATGCTTATTTTGGGTGAAAGCGAGATGGGGGCAGATGGATTTTTTCAAATATTTGGATTCTTTTGGTTTTTTTGAAATGTTTTGAGGCTGTTTTTGGTATTTTCCAGGTTTTTGCAAATGTTTTGATTTTCCAAATTTTCAATGTTTTTGGGGTTTTTTGAGATTTTGACCAAGAACCTAACCTAAAGACCTATCCTAGGGGCCTCAGGGGCTGATCAATAGATTAGCCTTTCCTATGTTATACACGTAGATACCACGTAGTTTGACTGACACAAACTCGATTATTATGAGATATGAACAAATGGATTGCCAATTTATTATGACGAACTTCTAAAAGACTGACCTAAGTGTCTCAGGGGATGATCAAAGATCAATCTTTCCTACATTCAAAGCTCAAAGACCCATAGTTCGACAAGAGGAATCTATTTTTGACCCTTTTGACTTGTTTTTGGATTTTGATATGTTTTGAATGTTTTTTGGGTTTTTTTATTTTCTGAATGATTTTGGATTTTCTGATGTTTTTGGATTTTTTGTTTTTAGGAATACTTCAAGAATATACATGAATCCAATCTGATGCAGGTATAGGAACGTGCCCCCAATGTGATGCAATAGACTACTCCGATATAGGCAGGACAAACTGACCTTAAGAATGGGTCGGGTAGTACTAGGAGGGATCATGACGCGAACACATGATCAAGCTATGATGGAGATGCAGATGGGTGATAGATGGAGATAGATGGATGTTGGAAGTACGATGGATGAACGATGCAGAGCAAGCCGTGAAGATCCTGGTGGATGGAAGGTGCTTATTTACACAAGGCACCTGTTTGTCAGGTTTTCACCAAGGGACTTGCCCAAATTGCCACCAAAGTGGTTTTCACTAAAGGATGTTTTTTCTCTTTACTATTTTCAATCCCTTTTCTGATTTTTTTGGATTTTTGTATTTTTGTATTTTTTTGTTGTCACCAAGACACTTGTTTACCAGGTTTTCATCAAGGTGACCATTTTTTCAGGACATTTTCTCTTTTTTTTTTGTATTTTTCAATTTTACACCCTACAAGATTAGGCATAAAACTTTTTGAGATGGGAGTTATTCATGGGCTCCTGCAAAGGCTCGCCTTCTAGTGTTGATAACTAATATGCCCCTAACTTGTAGCTCACTGTGATGACAAAGGGCCCCAACCAATTGGGTTCAAACTTTCCCTTGCCGTTTGGATTTGGAACGTTCTTTTGATTCTCCTTCAGCACCAACTCTCCTACTTGGAAAGTTTGACCTCTAATCTTCTTGTTATAACTTCGCTTGAGTTCATTTTGGTAGACTTGTAAATGGTTAAGGCATCCATGTGTTGCACATCTAGTAGTTCTAGCTCATTCAGTCATGATACTTGGTACTCCTCATCTGTGATGAGATTTTGTAGTGATATTCTCAGAGATGGGAGCTCGATCTCAATAGGGAGTATGGTTTTTGATCCGTAGACCAAGGAGAAGGGGGTGGAACCTGTTGGTGTGTGGATACTTGTTCAGTAGGCCCATAAGGCAGGATTCAATTGGAGGTGCCAATCACAACCAACTTCATTGACCGTTTTCTTGAGGATTTTTAAGATAGTCTTATTTGTAGCCTCAACTTGACCATTTCCTTGGGGGTAGTATGGGGTGGAAAAGTGATGCTAGATTTTAAACTTGTGGCATAGGTCACGAATATCCTAATTCTTGAAGGGTGTTCCATTATTTGAGATAATGGCTTGAGGAACAACATAACGACAAATTAAGTAGTTTAGGATGAACTTTGATATCTGTGTTCTTGTGATATAGGTCATGGGGATGGCTTCTACCCACTTTGTGAAGTACTTAATGGTAGTGATCATGAACTTATGTCCATTGGATGAGGTGGGGGTGATTTTTCCAATGAGATCGAGCCCCCACTGTGAAAATGGCCAAGGAGTAACAATCAGGTGGAGCTCTTAAGTTGGTGCATGGATGAGATCCCCATGTTGCTGACATTGTAGACACCTTCTAACATAGTCATGTGCTTCTCTTTCCATTGTAGGACAATCTAGTACCCTATCCTTAGCAGTTTCTTGGCCAAGGTCATATTGCTCAAATGTGAATCACATATGCCGTTATGTACCTCGGTTAAGGCGGTCAATGCCTCCTCAACATTTAAGCAATGTGGTAGGGTTCCTTCAATGCTTTTATGGTAAAGGGTATCTCCTAGAATGACAAAATGGGAGGAATTTTTGACAAAGGCTTTCTTGAGGTTTGAGGTTATGTCGGTTGGGAGGACTCCTATTCTTAGGTAAGTATATATGTCATGGTACTAGGAATCACTAGGACAAATGATTTTGCACACAGATTCAAACTTCAGTACCTCAAATGAAGGCATGAGAAGCTGCTCTATGAGGAATTCTTACTTTGGAACATTGTGTGGGACATCTAGGAGTGATTAGATTGTAGCCATTGCATCTGCCGCTCTATTTTTTTTTCTCTTGGTAGCTGCTCAATGTGATATCAGTGAAGAAATCCTTGAGACTTTCCACCAATTTTTTATATGGAGTCAGCTTGTTGTCTTTCATTTGATACTCATTATTGACCTGGTTGATTATGAGCTATGAATCTTTGTAGAGCTTGAGTGCCATTATTTTCCATTGCATTGCAATTCTCAACCCTATGACAAGAGCTTCATACTCTGTAATGTTATTTGTGCAAGGGAATGGAAACTTGTATTATTTTGGAATGCAATCCCCTTGTGGGGTGATGAAGAAGATCCTTGCTCCCGATCCATGTTGTTTGTAGGATCCATCAAAGTATATTTTCCAATGATCCATTACACTTAAGTTGAAGATTGATTCATCGGGGAATTTTGAGACAAGTGGATTCTCTAAGTATATTGTTGCTTCCGCTAGTTGATCTGCAATTGCTTGTCCCTTGATGGCCTTATTTTCCACATACTCAATGTCATGTTTTGTGAGGATCATAACCCAATTTTTTGTTCTCCCTATAAGTGTTGCTTTGGAAAGCAAGTACTTAAGGGGGTCTATCTTTGCGATGAGCTTTATTTGATGGGCTAGCATGTAATGTCTGAAATTTTGTGTTACAAACACAACCGCTAAGCAAGATTTCTCAATGGATGTATAGATCAACTCATGGCCCGCCATAGTCCTACTAATATAATATATTCCTCTCTTTTCCATTTTCATCATGTTATGCTAAGAGGGTGCCGAGAGCTGTTGTTGTTGATATGTATAAGATCAAGAGTTATCCTATAATTGGTGGCATGAGGACTAGCGGCGTGAGTAAGCATTCCTTGATCTTGTTGAAGGCATGATCACACTTTTCATCCCACTTGTATGCTACCCCCTTGTTGAGTAGATGAGAGTAAGGGACAACCTTTTTTGCTAGTTGTGCCATGAATCCGTGGATGGATTAGAGTCTTCCTTGTAGGCCTCTTAGCTATTTCAATGTTTTTGGTGCCTCCATTTCAAGGATTGCCTTGACATTGGTGGGATTTATTTCAATCCCTCTCATAGACACGATATACCCCAGGAGATTTCCTGACTATACTCTGAAGACACACTTCTTTGTATTGAGTCTGACTTTATAATCCTCTAACCTATCAAAGATGGAGCCCAAGGTTGAGATGTGATCTCGTCTTTTCTTGGATTTGGCCAATATGTCATCCACATAATCTTCCATAGTTTTTTGGATCATACCATGAAAGATTAGTGTTATGGACATCTAATAGGTATCCCCCGCATTCTTCAACTCGAACAACATCACATTCCAACAATATGTACCCCATTGGCAAGTGAATAACATTTTATTTTGATCATCTTTTGCTATCATGATCTAGTTGTAGCTTGAGAATCCATCCATCAACAATAGAATCTCATGTCCTGTCGTCATATCCACGATCATGTCAATGTTTGGCAATGGAAAGTCATCCTTGGGACATGCTTTGTTGAGGTCTCTAAAATCCATGCAGATGTGGATGCCCCAATGGGTTTTGAAATAGGTACAAGGTTTGAGACCCACTCTAGGTAATCGATTGGTCGTATGAACCCTAAATCTAGGAGCTTTTACAATTCCATTTTGACCAATAATGCAATTTGGGGATGCATTTCCCTTAGCTTTTGTCTCACAGGATTTGTTTCGGGGTACACAGTTAGGTGATGAACTACAACCTTTGGATCAAGCCCAGGCATGTCGACATAGGTCCATGCCAAGTTTATCTTTCTTTCTTATAGGAATGTAACTAGAAGTTCTTGTTCTTTTGTGAGAAATGACTCTATACAGAATGTTATATGTGGTTGTTCTTCTATTCCCAAGTTAATCATATTGCACTTCTCTGCTAGGACTGTTGACTTCTCTTGATGAATTATACTGAGAGGAAGATTGAATCCTTCATCCTTCAGTGCCTCAGAGAGGTTTTCACCATTGGATACGTCCTTTATTTTTACTATTTTTAGGTCAGAGAGTGCCACAGTGTGGTTTTCACTCAAAGACTTAGAGATTATTCTTAGATTTTCACTTTTGTGACTGAAGGATTCAATCATTTCCCTATAATAAGTCTATGTTTCCAGTATGATATCAAACTTGGCCTTTTGATGCTCATATGGTATCGTATCCCACAATCCCATGAATTCTGAGAGTGCCTCATCATTTTTTAATGTGTCCAGAATTGGTGGTCCTCGTTGTTTGTAATCGTTGAGTTGGGGATAGACTAGGTTTATTTCATGGGTTTGATGGTTGGTATCAAAAGACAAGGTACTAATCATGAGCATGGAGGAATCTTCAAAAAGCATAGGCAAGTCAGTTATGGGATCCTCATCACTACTACACACATCACTTATGTCAAAGGTAAAGTTGTCTATGACTCGACTTGTGGATACTGGTAATTGAAGGGAAGATGCAGATTATTGAGGGGGAGTTTTGACCTTCTTAACTAGGTTCACTTTTCCAAGTATGGTCACCTTTAGAGGGGTACATCCGAGGCCAAGATTTTTCATACGCTTCTTTAGAATGAGAGGTACTAGAAGCCCATTGTCATTTTGTCCAAGCTTCTTGTTTTTGTCATAGCCCATATCGAGCATCATTTGTAGTCCTTTGTTTCTCTCATACATAAGAAGGTTAGGCGTAGGCCTTTCTTGATGATATAGGAGACTGGATATGTCTCTTTCATCTACTATTTCCCAACTTAGATCTCCCTAAGATCTGAACCTAGAGGGGTCTGCTTTGAAGGTATGGGATGATGTTTCAGCTAGTTGGGGTTTCTTGTGAGTCCTAGGAGATTGAGGTAACTCTGCTATGATGAAAGCACTTTTCTTCTTTTTGTAATCCCCACACCCATTGTCTTGGATAATGACCTTGATTTCAGATATATTAGGGATGGCAGGTTTCTTTTTCTCATAGGTGGAGGCTAATGTAGATGGGTCTACATACAGAGTGGTGGGGCCTTCATCGTTCTTCAAAACTTGGGGGATTTTATAGTATTTTGCTTCCAGATTCTTGTAGTAGGTGAAGGGCTCGGGATCACCATGAATTGTGACCTCCTAATTTTGGTATGTGAATTTGATGCATTGATGGAAATTTGATGCAATAGCTTGAATCCCATGGATCCATGGATGCCCCAGGAGAATGTTATAAGGAAAATCAAGGTCAAGGACTTGGCATGTGGTTTCTATAATGGTTGGCCCTACTTGAATTGGGAGCTAAATAGTGCCTTGAGACACTCTTTCCTTATCATCATATGCTCTGATTGTGATTCCCTTACCATTTTCAATGGCATCCTCTGAGAATCCCAAATTCTTTATTTGTTTGAGGGAATAGATGTTTAGACTTGCACCCCCATCCACTAAGACCCTTTTGAATTTGTTTTTATGAACCGAGACTTCAAGGTGGAGTGTGTGATTGTGATATGGTTGGGCGGGGAAGTCTTGATCAAAGAATGTTAAGAGACTTGGGGAGGTGATATTTCTAACCATAGCTTGGAACTGGTCAACATTTAAATCCGCGGAGATGGTGGATGAAGCCAATGCTTCCTCTAGGATTTTTATATGTGTGGGCGATATCTTCAGCAACTCCATGATGGAGATTTGAGTGGGGTTTCTTTTTAGCTAGCCTAGGACATTGTAGCTGTTAGGAAAGAAATTTGGATTTGAGGTGGATGCCCTAGGTGGTTGTGATGGTCCAACAATGGTGACTTTGCCTCTGTGGGTGGTGAATCCATAATCAACTTTTCCCTTGATATTAATTCCAGTGACCATTTCATCAATGGATGTGACAACATGATAATACACATGGTTCACATTGGCATACTTGGTCTTTCCACGGTTGTTTCCTTGGTTATGATCCAACATTGGATTTGTGTATATTTTTAAGTCCTAATTTCTAGCTAGTTGCTCAACGTTTATGACCTTATCATCAATGAGGTCTTGGATTATATTTTTCAACCTCATGCAGCTGGTTGTTGTGTGTCCCTTGATTTTGTGAAAATCACAAAGGCGGTTTTCATTGTACCAGGGTGGTTTCACTTGGGGTTCCTGATAGTTATCATAAGTGGGAATTTTGATGAGATTTTTGTTTATTAGTTTTTTCATGACTGAATCAATTGGTTCCCCAAGGGCGGTATACTTTCACTTGGGGGGATTTCTATTTTGCGGGGGTGGTCCCCCTTGATTTTTTAGGTTGTTGACTTGATTTTTGGGTTGTTGTGATATCGCGTTAGTTTGTGTGTTGTTTCGATTGTTGTTTTGTGGTTGTTGATAGGTTTGGGTGTTTTGTTTAGGAGCACTGATTACGACCTTAGCATCCACCACACCATCATTTGTGACATTTTTTTTCCTCGCCCACATGCAAGGTTTTTCATTGTAACTGGTGGATGGGCGATTGTCTTGATTTTATTCATATGTGGGTGTCCCCCTTGTGAAATAAGGGCTTGTTCGATGCTAAGTGCCTTGGGGATCAGTTGGTCATAAGTGGTGATACATTGCACCTTAAGATGGAATTCCAAGGTTTTCTCAAGATTGGTAATGATGGTGCAAAATTTTTTTTCTTTAGGCATGGCTCATTTGCTCCTATTGGGCTTGGATCACCATCTTTGCAAGAAGGAAGTGAATGATTCCCCCTTAGCTTGTTTAAGAGTTGATAGTTCCTATAGACTAACATCCATACTGATATTGAAGGCGTATTTTTTTATGAATGCATCTATAATCTCTTGGAACTTTTTGATGCTGGGAGGTAGACGAGAGAAGCATTCCATGGCGGGACTAGCCAAACTCTAAGGAAATAGTCACATCAGATATGTATCGTCATATGCGACCTCTATGCAATGTACTTGGAATTCCTTGATTTGATCTTCAGGGTTTCCCGTCCCATGATATTTGTCAAATTTAGGGATTTCAAACCCCTTCGGGAATGGTACCATTGCAAGGCTCCTATTGAACGGATAGGGATACAAGTTGCTTGGTGTCTTTGTTGTTTTTCCTGATTGAAGATCTAGCACTTGTTGCGAGAGCAACTTGATTTGTGTTGTCATGTTGTCTTGCGGATCGAGAAGTGGAGTAAATGTGTTTTGAAGTGGTCAAGGTGTTTGAGTGATAGGTGGAGTGTTGGGCGTGTTGGTGGGAGTTTTTTGCAAGCTTTGTTGATATTCCCGCATTTGTTGTTGTGCCAACAATGCTTGTTGTTGTTGCACCAACAACACTTTTTGTTGGTCTTGTTGTTGCTATGCCGACAACGCTTGTTGTTGGGCTACTAATGCTGCTTCTTGTTGTGCTTGGTACTATTGTAGGGCTTGCTGATATGCTTGTTGTTGGGCTCCTTGTAGTTGTTCCTGGTATTGAGCTTGCGCTTGCACTTTTTGAGCTTGGTATTGGGCTTGGGCCTGTGCTTCTGCTTGAGCCTAAGCTTGTGCTTGTTGGGAAGCTTGTGCAACCTATGTAGCTTGAGAAAATTGGGTGGCTTGAGATACTTGTGCAACTTGGGTAGCTTAGGCAGCTTGTTGTTGTTGTAATAAGGCTTGAGCTTGAGTAGCCCATTTTTCTTGTTGTGCTTATTGCGCTTGAAATTGCTGATATGTCCTTTGAGAGGCCTATTGTGCTACTTGCAACATGATGTTGTATTGATTGGCCACATTTGGTCTTGGTGGCGGTGGTGGTGGCAGATTAGGAATGGTGTTCATTGTTGTGATGAGAGGTGTTGTTGTATTGGTGATGGGGATTTGTGTGGTGGATGGGGCAATTGATATGCTTGGTCCTTGGGAGACCGCATTTATGGATGGTGTTGTGATTGCTTGGGTTGCTATGATGGTTGCCACCTATTGTTGCAATATTGATGGCAAGAGTGGAGGATTCAATATGATGTTTTGATTGATGATTGAGGTTTTTTTTTACTTTGTTGATTAAGTGGTGGTAAAGGAGGTAGCCCTAAACCAATGGGTGGTGTGGATGATAATGGAAAAGGTGGAAGTGGTGGAAAAGTGAGTGGTGTGTTCCCTTGAGGAAATGATGATGATGAGGGGTCAAAGATACCCCCTGGCCCAAATAGCCCACCTCCTCCTTGTGAAGTCATAGAGAGAGAGGTTTGTGTGTTGAGAGGTGTTGTGTGAAAATATGATGATGGGTCATTGGGGTCTTGAAAGGTGAGTGAAACATATGGGTGTAGCGGGTTCAAGGGGACAAATTGACCCAAGATGGTGTTTGCATCCAAATCTTGGTTGTTCATAAGGGGGTGTGTTTGTAGTGCATGAAGCAATGAGATCTCCTTGTTTATAATTGGTTGAGTTGGAGCGATGGATGATGTGATTTGTAGGATGCTTTGAGTGATGCTTTGAAATGGAGGTGTGGATGAGATTGGAGGTGTAGATGAAATTGAGATCATGATCCCAATAGGATTTTCCACAAAAGTGCTTAAATCATAAGTGGAAGGGAGTTTAGCTCCTTCTTTCACTAATTCAAGCATGTATTGTGAGGGATTGAGTTTCATTATGACGTTGACAATTTTGTGTGTTTCAGGATTTTGAACCATTTCAATAATCTCATCTTGAGTCATCCCTAACACATTGTTGGTGATGTCCTCCACTTGGGAACCTTCCTCTTGATGATCTTGTGGAAGTGGAGGAAAATTGAGCGTGGGATTGCTAGACCCAATGGGATTGATTTCGGTGGCGGTTTGACTCAAGTCACTTGAAGTTGATATTTATTTGTTGGTTTTCATGCTCTTCTTGTGTTGAGATCTAGTTTGAACCATAAAATAGGGATCAATTTTCAAGAGTGTAAGAGATGAACCTCTAATTCTTTGGATTGATCCAATCTTTAGGTACAAAAAAGAAATTCTAAGATATTGAGGATCAAAGGATGATGATGGTGATAATGAAGGATGGAGGTTTGGTGGATGTTTTGAACTCCTATGAAACCTTGAGGGGGATACTAAACTTTAGGACTTTGTTTTGATGTTTGATTTGATTTTGGATCTTGATTTTGATTTGATTTGGTTTGGATAATGAACTCATAAACTCTAAAATGATAATTTGACTAAGTGTGTAAAGAAGGATTCATCCACACACACCTAATCAAACAAGATGATTTGGATTTGTTTTGAGTTTTTGAAAGGATTTTCCCAAAGTTTAGCATAAAGGATTTTTTTAGGATTCCCAAGAGTTGTTTGTGAGGTTATTTTTTTTATTTTGATGTTGGAAGATGGATGAAGGTGTTTTGATTTTGATCCTAAGAGGCTTAGAAAGACTTCATTTACTAGACCAAGGTGTTGAAGAACATGCTATTACTTCCTATGTGAGATACTCAAACCTTTGGAAGAGACTTGGATTTTGACAATAGTAATATGAATACAAATTTGGATTGTTCCTTGATGCAAATTTGTAAAATTTGAAGGTCAGTCTTTCTCTAAATTCGTAAAGCATAGAAAACCTTTTCTTGTGAGATTTTTGACTAAGACCTTTGGACTTTGGTTTTCAGATTTTGATCTTTTAGGAAATCATGTGGAAGAGCACATGTGTGGGGTCCAATTATTTCTTATTTTTTCTTAGTGAGTTCTTTTTACCACAAACATTTCTTGATTAGTTTTTCAAACTAAATGTTTAATGTCCCAATTTCTTCTCATCCCACAAAGTCCATTGTGTGGAAATCAAGGAATTTAAGGAAAAAGTTCCCTATTGTTGAGTTTAACGAGCAAATTGAGATATAAATTCAAGTGCTTAGAAGTCTCTAAGGATAGAATCTATAGGACAACCAATAACACTTGAATTTTGTCAAAGGTATTTGCTTCCTAAAGGGTTTGGAATTTGATGATCATGTTTGAACATTTGTTTTCCAATGTTTAAGACCAAGCAAAGTGTTTTGATTCCAAGAACATGCACAACCCTATGGATATTGAGACAATATTTATTGAATCCCCACTTGGATAAATCTAGCTACACCTAATCTTAGCGGATGATTAGATGCTTGACCACATTGGCTCCCCTCCATGACACACTTCTCGAGTCAACCAAACATTAGTACCCATGAAACTCCCATGGCATACTTCTCATCTCTACTAAAAGCCGTAAAAAATGTGGGACGGCTTTAGAATGACCGTTCTTGTACCAACAAATAAATTAAGGATTTTGGTCTTTTAAACAAAGGGTTCTAGTATAGGCATTCCATTCGTGGGGGATCATCCATATGCCAAGAGACCATTGCTACCCTTCTTGTCAGAATAATCCTCATGATACTTGAACTTTCCTCAAGTACCCACACTTATATATTGGTTGGAAGTCGCTTGGCTTTAGTGTGTTCCAAATTGGGTCGTTCCCTTGGGTGATTACCTTTTTCCCACAAGGAAGACCCTCTAAAGATAAAAAAAAAAGTGAGCAAGCACATCCGTAGTTTGATCAATCTTTATTGAGAAACAAAGAGAGAACACATGCGATATACTCCACTCACACTCGCAAGATTTTGTTCAATTTTAAGAATCCAAATTGAAGTGTGGAGGCAATCACTTATACAATTTAATATCATAAAAAGCCTTTTGATTCTCAAGATCATCATGAGGCATGAGAGAAGCACATACGTCTTTTAGATGATATTACTTTGGATAAGAGATTATAAAACATAAAAGCACATGTTCATTTTAATCCTTCAAAGCAAGAATTGGATTATTTTGTAAGCATTGAAAGGAAATGTGAGTTGTTTGTTCAATTGTTAATCCTTAAACAAAATCAAGTAAGTTGCCTAAGGTTCTTTTTAATCCTTTTGTGTTGTTCTTTTTAGAGCCCAAATGAAATTTATTGAGTCCTAAAAACATGAAAGATAGCAAATCCTTAGAAGAGGGATTATGATTTCTCCCCAAATTGTTTAAAAACACTTGATACAATGAAATGATGATGGCATAGAAGCCTTTGTCTTTGTTTCCTCCCTTCACCTTTGATCAAGGCAACCTACAAAAATTGGTTAAAACTATAGAAACAAAGGCCAAAAACCAGTTAGTAGTCAAAAGCAACCAAAATGAAAAGGCACAAGTTAAAATTAAATTGAAAAATGCCTTTTACCCAACTCCAGCAGTGAAGTCTGCAAAGTCAACATAGTTTGAAGAAGTCAATGACGTTGTATAGCACTGTTGAGACTGATAGCACCGCTAAGATTGATAGCGGCTCTCTACAACAAAACTAGTGAGTGCGATTGCGAAGCTATTTCAATGAAGCAACATTATTTGGAGTTTGGAAGTTCGGTGACAGAAAAGTGGCCCAACGTCGTAGTTTGAAATTCAAATTTCTAGGCGAGAATGGCTCAGCGTCGTAGTTTGGAGTTTGATAGTGGCGCTAAATGGTGCTGCTAGACTGATAGCGGCACAATTTCTCTGTCAACGACGTACTTTTCTTGTAGACACAAAAAGTTCAAAAACCCACGAAATTTTGAAGAAAAACGTGTTAAAATCTTCAAGTTTTCTCTCCTTCTAGCGCCAAAATGTGAATGTGAATGTTAGACCTGCACAAACACAATCAAACAACACACAATTAGTTCATTATGCAAGTTAAATCAACATTTCCCATAGAATTCATTTGAAATGCACAAAATAAGAAATAAGTGAAGAACATAATAAAGAAAGCTATTAAATCCTATTTAGTGCAAGACAACTCTCCATCCCATGGGGGAATTGGTGCCATTTTGATGTGAAAAATTTCCCTTTCCCAATCCCTTGTAAGATTGGTGATGATTTGATGAAGATTTGATGCTTCCTTGAAGAAATTCCTACATAACCTAGCTATGAAAATGTGGAAATGGATGAAAAATGGATGAGAAAATTCAAAATCTCAAGAGAATGACTTTGCATAAAGTTGTGGATCCAAAATCCAAATGAGAGCCTCTTATTTATAGATGAGAGTGATGGAGAATGAGGCAAAAGGGATGAATGTGGGATCAAACACCAACCAATGACCAAGTGCCACTTGTCAACATGTGAGTGGACAAAGGTGGAAGATATTTTGGTCATTGTGCAATTAAATGCAATTAGGTGGAATTTCAAAATGGATGAAATGACATGTTGGAGTGAGAAGAAAATGAAGTTAATGCCACTTGGCTCAAGGCAAAAGGACATGTAAGAGGTTTAAATGCCTTGTTGGATGTATAAACCCTTTTGGAGAGATTTTTCAAACTTGGAGAATATTCCAACATTGATGCCCTTTTGAAAGTAATTGAAGATTTAATAAATCAATTGAAATGATTTTCATGAGCAAGTTGCAAAATCTAGAGGATTGGGGTGATTAAGATCAGGATTAATCAGGATTTGATTAATTTAAAGGGAGATTAGTTGATTTGACCATTTTGACTTAGATTTTAGGATTAATTTAAATCAAAATGAGAAGAAAATGATTTAAACTTAATTGAATAAAGATTTTGATTTATTTAATTAAAAGGAGATGATGTTAGATCAAATCAAATAAAGATTGATTTATTTAATTTAATAGAATGACTTTAGAGGTTGATTAAATAAAATGAATTATTTAATTAAAAGAGGGATGACAAGATTAATTAAATAAAATGATTTATTTAATTAATAAGAGATGATGACTTAGTTAGATAAATTGATTTATTTAATTAAGAGATGAAATGTGATGAAGTTTAATCAAATACAGATTATTCGATTAAATGATTAGCAAAGGGGATGATTCAGGACGAAGTAGTGTTAGTAATCAGGATCAAGTGTATAGGACTAATCGGTACATTTTTGTGTCTACAAATACGATCATATTGATAAGAGGGACATACGTGGGGTATGTGTATATATATGCACATACATGTCAATGGGATCTAAAGACATGTATATGCACATGTATAGATGTACCACACATAAATATTTATCAATATGATGGTAATCGTGAATGGTTATATGTGAATTGAATGTGAACATATATATATATGTATAGTATAATATCCATATGTATATATGTATTGATACACATGTACGTTGGAAAATGGAAACACCCATACGAATGTATCAATATAGATATACATACGTATACGTGTACATAGGGGCGTATACTTGTATATATATGTATGTATGTATGTATATATGTATATGCATACATTCAATATATTGTGTTTAGAATGTGTAAATACTATCTTTCTTGTACTTATCGAATGTATACTTACATTAGTGGCATATGATATATATATATATATTAATATATATTTAAACATATTTGTTATTTCTTAAGATCAACTATCATTTATCATGATAGAGGCCGATTTTAAGTTACTTATGTCTATATTTATAGAAGCCGATTTTTACTCAATTGTCACACTTTATGGAACATATATTTCATTTAAATATTGTTTCCTTATGTCGATGCACGAGATAGACTTAGTCAATGCCTATGGTGAAGAATATCTTTGACTTAGTAAACTTAGGCTGCCATGTTTAATACATCTGTTGAAACATGAGAAATAGTCGATGACTTTGCCAAAGAGAGTAAATATCTAAGTCGACTCACCTCCAGACCAAGTCGATGAATGCTTGGTGTTGCAAATTGGTAATTGATTGTTTCTTACTGCAAGAAAATTGCGCCAACATTGAGAGGAGTGTGGAAGCTTTGGTGCCACCTCTAGAAACCCATTTTCTATAGATGTCTATTGCTGGAGATAATTTGAATTATCCATGTAAAGATTTAAATAAGTCTCTGATTGCTATTGATTTTGCAAGTCAATTTGTAGATGTTTTGATGAGTATGAACTTGTTTAGTTGCCACCTTTTTGTTGTGATTTATGTGTTTCTTTGCATGGTGCTTGTTGTCCATTTTCATGCCTAAACTATAGGTTGACAAGTTACCAATCTACTATATAAATAGGAGTGCTTGATCATTGAGAGGACACATTCTTCTTGCAGGTTTCTACTATGCACTATTTCAGCTTATACTATGTTTTTATTTGTGTGAGAGAGAAAAAGAGAATTATATTTATTTGTGAGAAAGTTGTTGTTTGAGAGAAGTAAACTATCCACTTAAGATATAGAGTTTCATTATGGCATTTTCTTGGGAATTTATTATCAAGCTTGTTGTTGTTTGGAGAAGCTACATTGTTGTTAGTTGATTGGATAAGCGATAACAAGCATGAGGATATTCTTTGTTATTTTATTGATGAATGAGTTGTTCTTTATGAATGTGTGAATTTTATTTTTCAAGTACTTGCATTTAGGGAATCAAGAATGTCTTTGAAAAAGGAAATAGAAGCTTTTATGCTATTTTATGATGTGCTTGTATGTACTCCATAATAGGAGGTTGGTTTTTATCATAGGTATTATATACTAGTTATGATCAAACTAAGGTGGCATGTGAGTTACTCATAGCTAGGCTATTGATTTAAGTAGGGTAGCTTGAGTTTACTACTAGGATTGATTATCCAGTATGGGAGGGGACTTGTGTATTTACTTTGTTAAAGTAGGTTTATTCCAAGTATGTTAAATGGTGATAGGTTATCTTTGGGATGATAGGTTATCCATTGAAGGAAATACCTATGTGTAGTTTAAGACGACCTTAAGGAAAATTGGCCCTGAGTAGCGTATGTGATAGATGACCTTCATTTGAAGTATTGAATGAGAACACTTTGGCCAAAGTAGTGTGACTGCTTTTGGCTCCACTGTTAGTGCACCATGATCCAATAATATATGCTAGTTCCAGATTGTGGGATTACAAGTTCTAGTTATGTAGGACACAACACTATTCTCAATTAGTTGTCGTTATCGGTTACTCTACCAAAATATTCTTCAAAGGGAAGGGTCATCTATCAAATGATATATGTGTGGGGGACCACATTAAGAGTCCAAGGTTGGTGGAAAAGTGCTTGAGTGATGCTTCTCCTCCACAGTAGGCAACAAAAGAATAAATATTTGAAAGGAAGGATCTCAGACCATCTTACAACTATTTGTTCCAAAAATCATTGAGCTATGTATGTAAATGCATGCATTCTTGTATTGATGTAACTTATGAATTATTGTAATGAAATGGAATCCTTATAGTAATATGTTATGCATCTTTGTTTGTATATTCTAAATAAAGAAAGGAAATTTTTTTGTTACAATGGCTTGTTACATAGTTTATTTACTTGTAAAGTGAAAAAATGGGAATTTTTACTTCATTGAAGGGTTATTATATTACATTCTAATTCAAACTCTCAACCAAATTATCCTCCTTAGTCTCCTCCTCCTGTAGATTATGAGGCTACTCTTAGGGTCCCCTTTAAGAAGGTTCAACCTTTGGAAGAGAACCTAAAACACTTTGAGGATTTATTTGATTACGAAAACTTGTTTACTCAAGTTGCCCCTATTGTTGGTGATTTGGGAGACTTGCTCATCGTAGATCGTAAGGGCATTGAGTTGCTTTGTGCATTAAAAAACATAGTTGAAACTCATGTACCTTCATACACATCAGTCTTGAGTTGACCTCATGATACTCAATTGAATGTCACTAACACCCAATAGGATATTTTGATACCTAAGGTGTCTATGCACATGGTAGATACTAATCCTACTATAACATCTATACCTTCTGCTAATAACAAAAACACTATGTCTATGCCTCCTATTACTCATGGAATTAATGTTTCCCAAAATCCTTCGGGGTATAACTTCCCTCCCTCGCCTAGGTTTGCACCTAAAATTCCTATAGTGCAATCTTCTACTATAGTGGCTAATCCACCTCCCTCACCATTTAATCCCAATTTCAACACCTTATTTCAAAACATGGGTCAAATACAATCTCAACTTACTAATCTAACCAACATTGCTACACAATCCATACTTACACCTTACTATCATCACAACCTTCTTGCTCTAAACATCCTGAATGATCCTATGACCCAAGGGATCAAGATACCTAAATTTGACAAGTACTATGGTAAGGGAGATCCATAGATACATGCTAATTCTTTCATTGCTTTGTGTAGTGACTTCTTGCATCAAGACAATTTGTTAGTGAAGTTGTTCCCATGATTCCTTAAGGAGACCACATTCAAATGGTTTTCCTTATTGCTTGATAATTTTATCTTTTCTTTGATCAACTCATGAAAAAGTTCTTATAGTGGTTTTAGGAAAACATTGGCTCCAAGGTCCCTATTACTGATCTTTTCCATTATAATCAACAATCTAATGAGAAGTTAACTAATTTTATTTCTCGTTATCAATCTCTCTTCACAAATTCCCTATGCACTACTTGATCATGACATTCAAAGAATGTTCATGGGAAGTTTTCATTTGACATTGAGAGAATGAGTGTCCTTAATTAAATATCCTTCTTTTGCTCATCTGTACACTGTGTTGTAAGATTATCAGTAGACATTGGCTTAGCGAGGTTTTTGCCTCATCCTCACGTCCTGATAATTTCGAAGCTATATCTTCTTCTAGAGGGTAAAGAAAAACAAGGTAATAGCTAATGTGGTGACCATACCTCAAACATATGAGAATAGTATGCTCAGATCATAGAATAATTGGGCTTTCAAAAAATTATCCAATTCTTATCTAAGTGTACTTTAGAAGTTATTAAGGGATAATTTAATCACCCTCTCAAAGATTGGACTGCTCCTTGACAACAAGCCATACCCCAGTTTGTATGATGTTTCTAAATTTTTCCAATATCATTGAGTGCTTGGACATGACACCGAATGTTGTCTGCACCTGAGACATGTGATTTAGAATCATATAGATAGAAATTACATATAAATTGATAGTAAGAAGTAGAACTCAAAGAAATCTATCACTAAGGGAAATAGTCAACTGTAGATTTACACAAACCCTTTTCCACCTCATTCTTCTAATTTTATCCCCACCTCTTCTGCTCCATCTAATGATGTTGCATGTGTGAACATAGTATCCATCACTTCGATCTCCCCTCCAAGTTAGAAGGTTAAGATGCCTAAAATATCTTTCACACTTAATGACTTGTAGTATCATGGAGAGTACTCTCCTCCTTACATTATTGCTTAGGTTAATGGTAATGTCGTTACTGGTGTTATGGTTGATCTTGTTGGTAGAGTCAATTTCATAATAGAGGAAACACTCTTCATTATGGCCTATACAGGGCAATATATGACAATTGTAAGGCTACCATTTGTACACATGATGGTCTTTCTCTTTACCCCTTGGGATCTATTTCTCTATCAATCCTTATGGGACCTAAGACTGTTTCTACAATATTTTTTGTGACACCATAATAAAACTTGTTTAGAGTAAAAATAGGCATACCTTGGCTAGTTTCCATGAATGTTGTCACTTGTATTGTCCACAAGTGTCTAAAATTACCTCATGAGGGCATTGTGAAAACTATCTTGGACACTAGATATAAACCACTAGTGACACAGGTGGATTTCCTCTTGATCATTTCTAGCCTGCTTTGTTGGGACCCATGTCACCCCACAATGATTTATTATATAAAGCATATTATAAGATCAAGGACTTAACATATGATTCGATTCCACCTCCTCCTTCCTCCATAATTCCTTTCTAGTCTACTATAAAACAACATGCTTCGTCCTCTGAACCTTCTTCATCGAGGGCTAAGGACAAGAATGCTCCCTAAAGTAGACCTCATTCTTCTAAGACTTACAACCTCCAACAGTGCCTGCTATCCCTTCAAATGTGCTTAGCATAGAAAAAGGATAAGCCATTGCGTTCTCAAAGTCAAGGTACCATGTCTTTGATCTTCCAATTCTTCTTGATATCCCTCACCCTACTATGTATGACAAGAGGGAGAAATCTTCTTCGATGGGTCCTTCACATGTAGCTTGGATATCTCGACCCTCACAAAAAATTCACAAAGAGGAAATGCACACGTGGTTGAGGCTAATATTTATGCATTCTTGACATCTCTTGTCCCACTTGTGGGGCCTATCCTTCCACCAAAAATGGCTCCAAAGACAACTTCACTAGTTGAACGATATGTCTTGATGTCTTCTCAATCCCTTGTTCTTGGTCCCCATCTTTGTTGGAACCAACTTGCGCATGAACACAAGTGTCATCAACATGCGATGACAAAGGAACAGGTATTCATCAATCCCTCTTTAGAACCACCTTAAAAGGGTATATGCATTCATCACTCCCGCTTTGAAACCTCACCCCAAAAGGGTATAGGTATTCATCACTCTCTCTTTGGAACTACTTCTTATCACTTCTTTGTTTGGAATTCCACCACTTGTGCAACCCATAGGCATGCCTCATACAAAGGTCATGTCTAGTGTGGTCTTGCTTGCTCCGCTTATCTGTCAATATTCTAACTTTTCTAGAGCCCATCAACTTGCTATAGTTGATGTGAAAATTTCATGCCAACCATTTAAGCACAAGATTGAGTAGGGATCCATCCTCAAATTTCACCGTAAGAAGTCCACTCCTTCAACTCCTCTTTCTTCTTATCTTCTTGTCATTGAGGAGATTCCTTCCTCATTGAAGTTTTTCACTGCCCCTCTTCTAGAGGATGGAATTGAGGCTCATATTATTTCAAAACCTACAATTGAGTCACCACATTCTTTGAAGAATTTGGCTCTCTAGAGGATATTTCAGCTTTGTCAACTACCTTTACAAGAACATTGACATTCAACTCGCAAGAATTGGTAGATGGGAATATTGAGGCAACATTATCTCTAGCCCTAGCTACAGGTGAGATGCTTGGTATTGCCTTAGTAGTTATCCCTTTACAAGCTCATCCTCCTTCCCCCTATGATCTACATTGGGAGGAGGATGACTTGATGCGAATGATCAACTACAACAATACCCTTCATGTCTTTAGATTAGAATTTTCATGTTTGTCAATGTTCCCCCTTGCTTGTATATGTTTGCACTCTCTTCTATAGGAACCAAGATTCCATCGTAGATACTTGGATATAAGGGAGAGAATTTGTCATATATTTCCTCTATTTGTATCATCATTTTTCTCTTTTTTTTGTACTTTGATTTTCAACATTAAGGGATGATGCAAAGTGTTGGGGGCATTTATGCCTTCTTCCAAGTTGACCCTAATCCTTTTTTTGTCTTTATGTGATCCTTCCTCATGGTCTAAAATATTTGAGGAAATGATGACAATTCATATACAATTATACACATATATGATTGATATGAATGATATTGACCCCGAATACTAAGATCCCCTTGTCTCTCTTATGAATTTCCTTTTGTTGGTGTTGTGGGCTCCATGGGCCATATGTTTTCGGGTAGCATTCCATGAATACATCTCCTTGTGTTTTCATGACACAACATCTATCTTTTATCTCCTTAAAATAACTTGTGCTATTGTGTGTAGCACAAGCCATTCTAAGGGGGGATATTTTATTCATATTATAGATATCTTATCTTATGATTCTTTTTGAAATGTGTCTACATGCAGTTGTCTTATTCATTATCTAGCATGGGGGAAACCCACTAGACTTTGTCTGTATGAATGTCTATGTCTTTTTTTTGTGGTTGTCCTACAACATAGTTTGTAGCAGTCATAGGCTAATTGGATTGTCGTATGGTCCCTAGCATAACATATCTTGCTACCCATACTGTTGACATCATCTTGTGTCTATATAATTTTTTATGTCTAATTTTTGGTTTTCACCTAACACGTTCATCTGTAGCTAACATGCTTATGATGATGCATCTTAACCATTTTTATGCAAGATCGACTCAGGTCTCTTCCCTGGGGGAAACTCCACACAGATAGAAGACTCTTCTTCCCCTTCACATCTTGGGTAAAATGCTCTCATCTTTTTAATTTAGTTCACATTTTCTCTTGAACATATATGCTCGCTAAAGTGGGGGGAAAATGTAATGTCAAAAATTTTATCCTATGCAATTTCATATTACATACGCCTTTCCCTTTAGTTGTAATTAAGATAATTATGCTCTTTAATCCAAATCGTCTTTCAACATATGGAATATCCAACTCCTCAATGGTTGAGTCTAATTTTTGCTTTGACAGGTGCATGTTGTAGAGACGTCCATGTATTGCATTCCTATCTCGCAAAAATTATGATTGTGTTAGTCGTTAGGACATTACACTTGCCAAGTTTTAGCTGTGTAATTCCTTTGCCAATTGTAAGAGAGGGGGAACAACCACATTCAAGGCCCCAAGTCACAAAGAGCCAAGAACGAAAGGCTTCCCTAACTTACCTCACTCTAAAGGGGTATCTTAAAATGAGGGATGAGAATGATGAGGACTATAAGGTCCTACGATCACTCTATAAACCTGAAATTCAAAGTGGGGTTAGGCAAGCTGGTTTTTAGGTTCAACACTACACCTTAGGTAACTCTTTGCCCAAGGACTGAAGCACGGTTCTGGGATGACAACGCGGTGTGTTGGTGTCTCTCAAGTGCGTCGGCATCCGTACGACCAAAGGACTAAAAATACAGTGAGAATTGCCAGAAAATGATCTAATAGCCTAGTTAGTGATTTCAAAGGGAACAAAAAAAATTATGAAGAGATGTACAAACAAATATGATAAAGGAAATATATTAAAGCTAAGGTGACAAAGATGATCTCACAAAAGAGCCTATTCGCCAGCTAGCTCCAAAAAGCACATCCACATACACACAAGAAAGAGGGAAAATTGTTGGGGGGTTGTATAGGGGCCTGCCTCAGTTAGACCCTTGTTTTTGGTGTTTCCACCTCCATGGACAACCAAGATAGCAACAGTAGATAAATGTATGATAAAGGAGGGAAGAAAGTAGAGAACAAAATAAATACTACAAAAAAGTAGAGACTCAACCAAATCATAGAGGAGAAGAGTGAAAATGCTTACCACATCCATCGAGAGCTCACTAGCTAATGGGGGAGAAAAGAGGACTCAAGCCCCTACTGCAATGGTTTGTTCCACACTTTCTCTACAGAGTTGATGGAGTGTTGTTGCTATTGCTATGGAGTGAAAATGTGTTGCTTGTGAGTGAAAATGAATGCTAGAATGTTTGGGGATTGCAAGAGGATGTGTAGAAGATGCTAGAGAGCTTGTGAAGAAGATGAAATGCATGAAGAATAAATCAATTTGAAGGAAGAATGAGCAAGAATAAGAAATTTTCAAGTTGGTTGGTCAAAGAGGTACGTTACAAACCATTCCCAATAGGAAGTGTAACATCTCTGCTAGCTTTAAACACAAGAATCCGTTAAGGACGTAAACGCACTGTGTAAACTTCTACGTGTCGTGCAGGCATCCTCGACAATTATTCTTCTACCAATGCAAAAAGAAAGATGCAAAGTGGAATGAAAGCAATGGGCCGATGTGGAATTTCGCCTTCAGATTTGGTTTTATAAGGTGAGGAAGTGTAAAAGGGGAATTTGTGTAAGGGGTGAAAATTCACTCCTATACATTTTTCCCCCACTTTAGCGAGAACAAATACTGATGAGTGCTTCGATAAAGTAGATCAGAAAGGTATTAGAGTTAGAAATTTATACCTAAACTATTGAGGAAGCAGACCACAATCTGATGAACATGAGAGCGTAGGACAAGTAAAGGACTTCATAGCTGCGTAGAACTATGAAACTGAAGAATGAAAGTGTCTTATAGGCCTAGAAACCTATAAGGAGGCAACCCCCAAGATCTCTCACATGAAGGAAGCCCCAAGAAGTAAGTGCCTCACAGTTTCGCAGAACTGCGAGGAAGGTATCCTCCAAGATCTCTCACATGAAGAAAACCCAAAAAAGTGCCTTACAGACCTATAGACCTACAAGGAGGTGTCCCCTAAGATATCTCACATAGAGGAAACCTAGAAAAGTGCCTTACAGACTCGCATACCTACAAGGAGGTGTCCCCCAAGATATCTCACATGGAGGAAACCTAGAAAGGGGACTCCACAAAGTTGGAAAGCAACTTCACAAGCACACTCGTAAAGCAACATGTCTGCCCACAAATACAACATGTCAAAAAGTGGCCACGCAAGAAAATAAATGGACAGTCATGTAGATCACCAACAAGAAGAAAACTTTCAAAGGGGTCCCTTGGGAACCCAACATGAAGAAAGGGTCCACTCAAGGGACTTGTCATTTGAAAGTACAAAAGAGATGCTTCTTTCTCGAATCGATTCATCATCAAGGAATCCTATTGAAAGATGTTCACTTCATCAAGGAATTCGAAAGGAAGAAAAATGCCCCCATGCAAGGGGAAGGTTGAAGTTTCTCCCACCTTGGAGGAAGGCTCTCAAGTTCTTTCTTTGCAAACCCATGATGAAGAAAACATGTTTCGTTAGGGTTTCAAGGGTAGAATGTGATTCTTTGAAAAGGAGTTTGTGAAGATTCTCGAGAAAAGATTTGTTTGGAAATGAATACATTTTCTAAAAATTGGAGTGTCATAGAAATGGAGTTGTCACACATGAGAGGGACAACTCAAGAAAAGAAGAGAGAAAGATAGGAAAATAGCAAAAGAGAAAAGAACATAAACACAAGACACAGGGGTAGCCTGATATTTCAGGTTCATAATTGCTCATAAATATATATAAGTATAATAATAGTATATAAAGTGAACTATCGTCAACCCCCTACTATATCAAACCATGTGAAGAAAGCATGAAAAAGATAAATTAAAAATAAAAAATCGGTTCAACATGGAAGGGAAGCCTAAATGCCCCCAACACTTTACATCGTCCCCAATTTGTCCAAAAATCAAGTCACAAACATGGAAGAATGATGATACAAATGGAAGAAGGTTTATGACACAAGAACCACGCTCATATCCAAGCACCAAAAAGGGTGACAAGGGTCATCTAGGAACACATAGCACAATCATGGGGGAACACATCACAACACACACATCTAATCTAAAGATAAGGAAGGGGCCTCCCCCTAACACTAATCAACCAAGAGGTTGTTCACTTCCCACTCTAGATCATCATAGGGGGAAGGAGGTTGAGCTTGCAGTGGTGGAATTTTAAGAGGAGGAGTGTCCGACCCTCTAGCAACAAGGGATAAGGAAGAGGGCCTCGCAAGGTCCTCTCCACCAAGCTCTTGTGGAGCTAAGGTCAACGATTTTGCAAAGATCTGTAACAAGGCCAAAACTTCATCTAGAGAGTTAAACATGCACTTTACAAGAGTCCCAAGTTTTACCTCAACAGATAGGGAAGGTTGCACCCGAGATTCACTGTTAGGCTTTCCGAACGATTTAGGAGCAGTGATAAACTCAAGGGAAGCTGGGATTGGTTCTGTCACTAGGACAGAACAAGTGAACACATGACCACCTTTCAGAGAAGGTGCAATCTTCTTACATCCTTTGTTGCTGGGAGGACCACTCTCCACCTTCTTCTCCATCAGGGGACGTGAAATCCCCACAGACGAGACGAGGTGAGAGGTGCAAAGGAAGAGGAGGAGAAAACCACATTAGATACCATCAAAGTGCTCACCATATCTATGAGTTTTGGGAAAAGCAGGACATCCAGGAGGGAAATCAATAAATGTGGCTCCACTGAAGGAGCGATGAACACCTACACCTTTTTGGGGTCAAGTGCATTTGTACTCACAGTGGAAGCCAAAAGCGAGATTGAATTAGTTTGAATGGAAGTAGAGGGGAGGAGAGAGGAGGACGCATCAGAGGGCCCTGATATAGGGGCTATCATCTCCTCTTCCTTTCTTTGTAAGACGACCTGCTCAGCCATGAGATCCTTTTGTTGGCACTTGCACTCATGCACAAGGCAGTTTCTATGACTCTTCGAATCAGAGGCTATGAATGAACATAAGGCTCTTGCTCAACCATGGGAGTGTCCACAACAACTATCTTTGGCGGAGGAACAGACTCCTCAATGAGAGTAGGAAGAAAAAATTGGGAAGCAATGGGGGGAGTCAGCTCAAGTGCCTCGGCAGTGGGCCTCTTCCCATTTACTGCTTTGGGAGTAGAAGTGGTAGGAGGCCGTAGAGGCTAAGACATAGAGGATTCCCCATGGGGGCCTTTCTTCCTGCTACATCGAATGGTCCTAGGCTCCATGGGAAAAACAGGAAGCTTAAACGTGGGATTCTTGGGCTTTTTCCAAGTAGGCACCATAGGATTCTCTCACAAACGTGGAATAGAATCTAAAGGTGCCACGACAAGGTGAGAGGAAGCTTCAGGATGGACAATGAAAGAGGAAGAAGGGGGATCTTGGGATTGCTTCTCTTCACCCCTTCTATGTGCCTTGGCAATATCACTGTCAGCTTTTAAGCAAGCCCTGTATGAAACAAAATAGGGCGACGAAGGGTATCTCACTCTTGGTGTCAAGTGCCCTCTCTTGTAATTTTGATAAGTTCGGTACAAAAGGTCCTTCCTAGGTAGAAGAGGACCAACAAGCATAGGTCAAGTGTAATCCAAGGAGTAGCTACCATAGGAAACCAACGGTTTATAACCGATGTCATGAATCACATGCACAAAACCCTCGTGGATAAATTTTAAACATTTATACACGACCGGGGGCACTACATTCATAGCTACTAACCAAGGGATACCCAACTTCACTATAAAGAGTTCAGATCTAGGGATTATGTCAAATAGAAGTTTATGGATTTAGGTCCAACCAAAACCAACAAGACAATACTACCCAAAGGGGGTACGAAAAGTCCTGCGGATGGTGCTCATAGGTGCATCGTACCCATCTTTGTGCAAAGAGTCGATTAGCATGATCTCCTCAATTATGATGTTTACTTGAGACATTGGATCAATGAGAACACCTACTACAATGTTTTTGTTGATTCATGCAGGGATGTAAAGAGGAGATGGTTCTCTATTAAAACCCATCAGTAGATCCTGTGAAGTGAAGGTTATACTAGTACCATTTCTCACAGGTTGCGTAGAGGGGATAGGTTGATGTAGGAAAGAGGCCATTACACACACTAGACGATACTTTCACAAAGCCCCTAAAAGGTCCTACTATCATTCTATAGACCTAAAATTTAGAATGGGGTTAGGCGAGCTAATTTTTGAGTTCAACACTACACCTCAAGTAATTCTCTTCCCAAGGATGGAAGCACAGTTTTGGGACGATAGTGTGGCATGCTAGCATCTCTTAGGTGTGTTGGCGTTCATATGACTAGGGGACTGAAAATATAGCAAGAATAGCCAAAAAATGAGCTGACGACCTAGTTTGTGATTTCTAAGGGAATAAAACAAAATTACTAAGAGAATAAAAATGAATATGATAAACCAAATATATTAAAGCTAAGGTGACAAAGATGATCTCACAAAAGAGCCTGTTCACCAGCTAGCTCCAAAAAGCACGTCCACCTACACACAAGAAAGAGGGAAAATTGTTGGGGGGATGTATAGGGGCTTGCCTTAATCAAACCCTTGTTTTGGTGTTTCCACCTCCATGGATAGCCAAGATAGCAACAGTAGAGAAATGTATGATAAAGGAGGGAAGAAAGTAGAGAATACAATAAACACTACAAAATAGTAGAGTGCTACTCAACCAAATCATAGAGGAGAGGAGTAAAAATTCTTACCACCTCCACCAAGAGCTCACTAGCTAATGGAGGAGAAAAGAGGACTCAAGCCCTAGTTGGAATGGTTTGTTCCACACTTTCTCTATGGAGTTGATGGAGTGTTGTTGCTGCTATGGAGTGCCAAAGTGTTGTTTGTGAGTGAAAGTGAATGCTAGAATGCTTGGAGATTGCAAGAGGGTGTGTAGAAGATGCTAGAGAGCTTGTGAAGAAGATGAAATGCATGAAAAATGAATCAATTTGAAGGAAGAATGAGCAAGAATAAGGCATTTTCGGGTCCGTTGGTCAAAGAAGGACGTTACAAACCATTCCTAATAGGAAGTGTAATGCCTCTGCCAGCTTCAAATGAAGGAATCCATTAGGGACATAAGCACACTGTGCGAACGTCTGCGCGTCATGCAGACATCTACACACCACATAGGCATCCCCGATAGTTATTCTTCTACAAACACAAAAAATAGATGCCAAGTGGATACACCGTCCAACCTATTGTATTCATTTAACCATAACTAAACAATTTATGATGCCTGCACATTGAAATACAATCTCCATATTAAGCAATATTAAGCCTGCACACCCTCAAGATGTGCATTATTAGTAACAAATCTATAATAATTAGACACTTGCATAACACGATGAAACTCTACTTTGGTAGGGCTTCACAATCTCAATTCGTTAATTCCTTTCATTAATGGGATATATATAGCTATCCTAGTGCAATTGATTTTCTACAATGTTCATGCACTCATTCTTCGTCATGCAAACTATAATCACGTGCATGCACCAAGTGCATCATGTAAACTACATCATATACGTGTGCTTATGCCAAAGATTCTCTATAAGACATCAACCTAGGTGCTTCACCTATAGTTTCTTTAAATTTATTTAACTTGCATGTTGAATATGGTTTCATATGGTGGCTGTTGGTATTATCCTTCAACGTGTCCTGGAATGCAATCAACGAGTGTGGCCATTCTACCATTTTTCATGACCTCTGGGGCCATAGCCACCATCTTAGGACTATCATCATTCCTATAAATGTTAATCCCTACACTGGCAGATAACAGAGCATGCCATAGTAAAAGTCGATGCCATCATTCCATGTCTCTTACGTATGTCATAGGCTACGCCAATCATGTCAACTTGGTAACTTGCATAAGTAGTCCCCATGGCACCTCCTTGACATGCACCTTACACAATAGCTTTAATCAAATTAGACCACATGTAGTCCTCACCAATGCATAGATATCATCTTTATCATATTGATCTTTGAGCACTCCATAAGTTTTTCACACAAGACTTTATCATCCTCCCATGTCTGAGTGTTGGAGAGCATTGTAAGTTTAAATATGGAAAGCAATGTGAGCATGATTGATTCCCCATAAAAATAAATAACTATTATGGAATTAGATAAGTAGGAACCACACCAATTTGTGTTTGCGTTATCAAAATTATGGGATCTTGCATAGTTGCATAATAATGGTATATTGCAGTTCCTTGCTTTGTCTATTACATTCTATCTAAGATTTTTAATAATGTCATTTGTTTCTCAGAGAATTAATTTTTATCTATTATCTTAAAAAAAAAAATCTACTCTACAAATTGTCCTTGATATGGCACCTTGGTGTAGACTACATCACCTCCCAATTTGAAATCTTTAACATGTTGCACACCACCTACACTTTGTTCACTAATGTTTGTCTATGCAAGTTGTGTTCCTTGCCCTTTTCCTCTACCATGACCTTGACCTTCTATGTGTGGAACCATCAAATCTTTGTTACCTATATGCTCACAATCACGAATTTGGTTGCTTGTATGCCACCAATCACAATTTTTGTAAGGTTTAGTTTTTTCTTAGAGCTTAAAAATTATCTTCCATGGCAAAAATAATGTTGTTTTATAATTGTGTTGAAATCCATCCTACATTAAATGAATCCTAACTAACAATCTTATTGTTAATTCATATTGGTGCACCCCTTTTTGGAGGCTTGAATGCACTAGAAATGAATGGTGTGGGGGTGGTTGTTGAAACCCATACTTATAGACAAGCTAGTACATATAGTTTCCTAGGTGTAAGAACAAATCTGCGACATTACTCACTAAATCCAACAATGTATATGCACTTATGACTTTGTTGGGTCTAAGAAACCTCAATAATATGAAAACTCGTGCATTCACAACTTTCATAAAGTGTGCATGAATTGTCATATAAGGTTAACTTCATCTTTTAATTCTATCTCTAAACTACTTATAGAACAAAAGGCAGTCTAAAGGTAATCTAACCTTAATCTAATTCATGAGAGAGAAAATGTTTAGGGGGTGCTTGAAAACAAAGGGGATATGATTAGAGATTGTAGGAAATTAAAGAGGGTAGGGTTAGAGAAATAAAATAAAAATTGATGTATCAAAGACTAGTGACCAATTGACTCTTTGTAACATTCAAACAACTACTAACTATGAACACTTTGATTGCATCTAAAACTAGTTCAAGTTGCTTCCATGAGACTAATGGTATGCATAAATCCAAATAAATATCAACAAGGCCTATGGTTTTCAAATACATATCAACAATTCATTTCTAGTTGAGGGCCTTTAATCGGCAACCAATGCACAAACAATATTTAGACATAGGAGATTCTCTAGGATACATTTTTTAAGAGCAAAAGCTAAAAGAAACACTTATATTCATCAATGAACTTAAAGACATTTACAAGAGGGATTTTCCCATATTTATACATAGATTGGGGATCTAGATTGCATAATGATAATAATTGGAGCCTAGAAGAATTACAAGAATGACTGTAGGAAAATGGATAGATGTCAAGAAACAAAAGACAATTAGTTAATTATTGGTAGGAGATGCTAAATCCACAATTGAGAAGACATGTGTGTGAGAAATTGGAGGACTGAAAACCTCACTTTGATTCATAAGAAAGCTACAATTTATAGTTGTGCTTGTCAATGACGCTCATATGTAGAAAGAGCAGTTGAACCTATAGAATTTGGTTGATTAAAAAAATTGATATGTCCATGGGGTTTTATGAGGAATTTGTTGCAATGATAGGTCATTAAGGTTTTCGAGGCATATGCTAGGCATATTCTTGGGCCACATAGATTTCAACATGCTAGTATAAGAGGGAAGACGATGAGAAGTGTTAGTAGGTGGAAAAGAATGTTGACATATGAAGCCTCTAAATATACCTACTAGCAAAATAATTTTGTAAATCAACAAACAATTGGTGACTCAGGTTGATATGATTTTGATAGTACAAATGCTCTAGGCCATTATATTCTCAAGTGAGAAACTTGAAGACATGAAGAGTGCTAACCTATAAAGTCTATATTTTTTCACTAGCAAAGGGAGTTGGTGAGTACACAGGGCAAAACAACACCCACAATGATACTAACACTTGTTAAGACAAAAATTTGTATGCCTTGATATGCAATGATAAATGGATGGTGGGATATGAAGATTCTAAGTCAACAAGGGGTTGGACAATCTTTTGCTAGCAAAGACAAAGTGAAAAAGAAGAAAGGCTTTCTTCAATAAAGACTATGGATCAAGAAACTTCCAATAGCAAAGAGAAGCAACCTATCAATGAAGCAAGGAGATATGCTAAGGAGAAAAAGAGGTGATAGTCCATCAAAGAGAAAATATGGACCATCTAAGCTAGAAGGAAGGAAAACTTGAAGAAAACAAATAAGGGATTCTAGCTAAAATGAAATGCATTTCTAGTGATTTGCAAGGAAATATTACTCAAAGGGTGGAGATTAGAGAAAAATACTTATCCATTGGGGTTAGATCCAAAAACCTCTCATGGTATGTAATATTGGTTTTGATGGTCAACAAGCATAGGATGTTGACAAGGTGTTAGTTTACTAAGTGAAATTGTGTGTTTGAGAAAGGCCTTAGTTATTGATCTTTGCATATCCAAAAATTTCATTTCTCTTGTCACCTTAATCTCTCTTTCTTGGCACAATTGAGAAGGATCCTTCATATTTTAGAGAGAAAAAGCATGCTAATGTTGTATGCTAGAAAATCGCGTGCACAACATTGCCCCTTGGGTCAAGGAAATACATTATCAAGCCGAGTTGTACAAGAAATGCTACCTTGGATACTCTCTCAAAAGATATGAACTACTTGGATCATTGATACATCTATTAAGGAATATTGCTCCTTATAAGACTTTTGTTTCTCATCTTCTTTCTTCTTCCCTTGAGGTGGATGCCTCAAATGATTTGAGACTGTGCATATTGAAAATCTATAATTCTAGAAACCAAGGAGGCTTGTTGGTGATCAAGGTGAAACACTTTGAGCTTATAATTAACAAATCCATTTAATTATATTGCTTTCACCTACCTTGAGAAAACATTGGGACCTACAATGGGCTCTATATTATCAAGGGCTATTGGCTAGTGTTCATCTACACACACAAGCTCATTAATGTAGAACTTGGAGACATAGCAAAACATATTCAAAGAGAAATAGGATTGAGAAAATATGAGAACCAAGGAGGTCTTATTAGAAAAATCCTTAGAGAACAAATCCAAGCTCCAAGGGACCAAGAGAGGTAGGAACCTCATGATTTAAATAGATCAATTCTTTATTTTCCATACTCATATAATTCTTAAGACCAAGGTAAAAGGTAGCCATGTAACTTTGTATGAATTTTGTTGTTGTTATGCTTCTATATTTATAGGAAAAATAAGACCCTTAGAGAGGTGGTCATCCTTATCCAAATTTGTCATATCATGCTCCAAAATTCATCTATACCTTACTTGTTATACTTTAGATTTTTTTTATTCTTAAAATTTAACAACTCTACAATTAATTTTATCATTGATTTTCCCTTAAGATTGAAACTTAAATTTTGGTTGTCATTTCCTATTTTAGACTTTCTAAGGTGACACATCTAAGTTGTTGGCCATTTAACTATTGAAAAGGCACAATTTTTTTTTAGGCTTAATAGCCTTATCCTTTCAATTTGTTTTCTTAGTTAGAAAATGAGAAGAACTGCTTTAGGATTCCAAACATCTTCATTAGGAAGGGATTCATCAGTTGTTTCAATGAAGCAGGGATGAAATAATAAAATAATTAAGTCACTACATAATCATAGTGATGATAGAAACTAGAAATTCCCACTAATCACTCAATGGGATGGTAAGTACTTCAAATCTTTAATTCTACATGGCTAGCTTGATAGAGATCAAGGAGGACAAATTTACCATTTTTTATTGACAATGTTTAACTTTGCTTATGATACCACAATAAGATTGAAAACATTAATGAATTGTTTCACCTTGGAGTTTCTTGGAAAATATTGCATACTAGTTGAAATTTTTGCTTCCTTAGCCAAAATTTATTGATAATATTTTCTAGTTAAGGGAAACTTATTTGTGGCCAACAAAGAGGAAAGACCTTTTCTAACTAATGCCTCAAAAATAGACTAAAGCTCATGTTTGTGTTTCTTTATGGAGGTCAAAAAATTCTCATGTAGATCAAACTAACAAACGTAGGTCAAAACCTCAGTGACCAATGTGGCTACCTCAAAGCAAACTTGGATGCCAAACTTTGTAAATATTTTTGAGAAAAAGATCTCTTTGGTTGAATCAAAAGCTTCAATTTTGTGCTTTTCTTGGAAAGTATTGACTTTATAGTAGAAAGAGCTTCTTTTTATCTCATAATCTTTGGATTGAGTTCATTAAGAAATATATTTCCCTCAAAAAGGATCAAAGTTGAAGCATGTATCCTAATGAAGAAGGTTTAGTAGAGATTTCCCATCATTTGGAACAATTAGTTGTAGTCTCTAAAAAATTCCCTCTCTTCTACCAACTAGAGATTTTCTTCTAATGAAGCATTAGCCTCACTTAGTGTAGTGAATTTCCTTTGATCTTCCTTTGTGCTATCTATTTGTGTCAATACATTACTTTTGAGGATAAACACTTTCTCTTGAAGGGTTTTTATCTCATTCTTTGTTATGTATATCCCTTATATGCTTTAGATTTAATGCATTCTTTCAACTACTAAATGAACTTTTCAAGATTTGTAATGCTTTTAATTACTTTAATTTTGGTTGTATTGATTTTAGAATATAAAACCTTAATGATTTATTGGTGAAATTTGACAACACTACCATATAGTGCATTGTTTAAAATGGCACCAACTAACCAACCTTTTGGTGTCATCTATTCCAACAACCTTTAAAAATTCAACACAAGGTTCCTATAATGCATGATCCAACTCACACGATTAAACATTTTTCTCAATTATGAAGTGACCTATGGAGTGGATTGGAACTATTGGGTAGCATAGAATTGTGTTACTTTTTCTAGATTTGTTGGAAAAAATTGCTAAAGGAGGTGACACCAACATGTTGAAGAGTAGGGGGAGTGGGGAAATGGCGAATTAGGGATGGTCCTAGAGAAGACGATTGAATAACAAGATAAATAACAATGAAAATAATATCACAATAGAGATTTAATCTAATAAACCAGTAAAATAACAAATTGATGAAGAATAAAACATAAAAAATTCAAACCACAACACTAGATTTATATGCCAAAGCCCTTGTGGGAAATAAATCTCTTATTTAAGAGACCTAAACTTGTATTAATCTCAAAACAATGTACACCAATATAATCACTTATCCCTCTTATAGTAAACCAACAACATGAGAGTACCTACAAAAGAACATTAAAATTCACTATCCTATCCCTCCAATATATAGAAATGTCAAAAACTAGAAACCATAAGGTGGTCTCCAAAACCACTAATCAAAACCATGATCTATGGAAAATATCCAACACGCTTATGGTCATGGTCAAACATCTCAAAAAAATATTTAACTCCTCTTCTACCCTACTTGCACATCATGCATGTCATAGATTCTACCATACTAGTCAAATTGACAAAGATACCAATCCTAGGCACTCCATGAGGGAATTCAATGTTTTTCTCATAACCACTGAATTGAGAAGATATTTTGTAACTCAAATTTGGCCTTTTCAATGTAACTTTCCCATTCAGCGTTTTCTTACACAATATCCCAAGTATCTTAGAGAATAAATAATAAATAAGTAATGCCCCCACCCACACATGGGTGTCCCATTTATCCCACTCTAATATGTTTGGAGATCATATATCATTCATTGTCTACATATTTAAATATAATTAACCAAGACTTAGGACTACAAGGTGAATAATACCCCTTATCATAACAATAAAGCACCAAGGAATAGGCACCACAAGGTTGGCCAAAAGAGACCAACATAGTTGATGGAGGTGAAAAAGTGGAAGGATGATAAGAATGAATAGTACTGACATAGACCTTCATGCATGCGATAGATGTCTTATCAATTGTTAAAGGTTGCTAGGGAATAGAAAGAGGGTATATATGATACTATAAAAGTGAAATAATTTTTTTCCCAATTATATGAGGGAGTAGGTTCATAGGGAGAAAAAATGGAGGGGGAGTGGTAGTTATAATGTTTAGTTCAATAGAGACAAGGCCCATTACTTGGATAGATACAAGTAACAAGAGAATGATATGGGAGGTGTAAGGGAAAAGGATGGTTGATCTTTCTGAGGGTTACCCTTTGGGATAATTAATCACTTGATTTTATTTTTGGTCATAGTGAGGTCCATAAGGGAGATATTGGAAATGTTGAGCTTGAATAAAGAATCCACATAGACGAGAATATCTATAGGAAGGGATGAAAATAGAAGAGGGGAACTTCTAAGAGAAGAACGATTTACAAGGGAAAGATGATTACATGAGGGATAAATTGACAAAGGGAAGGATATATATAACAGTTACACTATGCACATTAGATTTATTAGGAGGTGGAACTTCTAAAATTACTTGTTTTTCTTGAGGTTGTAAAGTAATATCCTCCTTGGAAATAAGTATAGTTACGTGGGTCTCTTTGCATGGAGGTTCTTCCTATAGTTGGGATTTTTATTGTCAACTCATACCTTTGTTTAGGGTGTCCTTTCTTAGCCTCTTGGATCTTGATAATTTTTAAAAATGCATGGGAACTTTGGAATCTAAGGAACACTCTTCCTCCTTTTTTTCTCCATTCCAATTATAGTCCATTATTGGTAAAACCCATTCCCTCTTGCACTTGTTGCCCTTCAATTTTAGGTTGTTTAGTAGTAGGTGAGGGAGCTTAATTAGACACATATCCACCCACAAGAGGTGATTGCAATGAAGTAAATTCCTTTATTGATTGGGGATGGTATGTTAGTAAGGATATTATTCAAATGGCAATTTGGGAATCATAGGGGACTTCCATAATTAGATGACGAGAACTACCAAGCCTATCCTTAGCATATTTTTTGGAAGGAGGTTCAATGGCTTAAAGTGTGATAAGGATACATTAGTCATACTTTCCTAGTCCAAAGTCTCTGAAGTAACTATCTTTGTGTAAAATTTCTACCTCACAATTTTTTTGTGTTGTAGGCAATGCTCACTTTTCTCGACAATGACTCATTCTTCTATATTTTCTTGTAAAGTTAGATCCTACCTTGTCACTTGCTTTGGGGTTTCTTTTTTAAAATTATTCGAGCCTTCTTCCAAATTATAATCATTATCTTTTGGAGTTGGAAAGGGAAGATTCATGTTTCATACCTCATTAATGTATTCATTGTGAGCATATCAAAATATTTTTCCCCTAGGAGATCTTCTATTAAGACATGCCTTTTGTTCACTTGGCAATAGAATTGTCACCATTCTTCAACTTTGTTGGATTACCAAGAGGTTAAAATTTGCACCTATCTCTTATTTTGTTTCTTGAACTATTTTTCATTATTTCGAGTAGAATCAAAATCTTGTAACTTCTAGTAGAAGAGAAAATGCTTGGGATTTGGTAGAGTGTTTTCTAACCTTTGTGACTTACCTATTGGGTATTTTTTCACCCAAGATTTTTTTTTGATTTTCTCAAACTCTTAAGCATGGGCCTAGAATCTAGGAGAATGTTCATTGGGGCTACATAAAACCTTAATTTGAGGTTGAAAGAAATGGAAAATACTATGTTTCAATTGTTATGAGGCATCTTATTGGAGAATTTACCATCTAGGTTGAAAATCTAAAAAAATTTATTCAATTGAAGGGAGATCCCTACCAAAAAAATTATAGCATTCATCACATTCGTGTTTAAAATATGATCTCAAAAAGGTGGGATTTAGTTTTTTCTTGTGTTCATTGAACCCATACTTGTCAAACTTATCCTAGTACGAAATAACTTCCCCACTAACAATACATAGAGTGCAATGATATAACAATTTAAAAATTGGTTTGGATAACCTTACGGTTGAATCTATATATGTGTCCTTAAAAAGAACCACCAATTCCCGTAGAGGCTTAGATTTCATAATATCCACTAACTTCGAATAAATTTGATGAACAAATGCATTTCCAAATATCAACGTAAAAACATTGAATGTGATGTGCTTAACATCCATCGATGGTTCTTAATTGATGAATGGGAGAGGAAAAACCTTAAAATTTATGGTTGTGAAATGGAAAACCATATTTTTGAAGTGTCTCAATTTTTTAAAAAGTAGCATGTGTGCCAAATAGGTAGAAAATATGAAATAAGAAAACTCAAAACCACTTCCTCATATGATAACTATGGCGAATTCTTCACTATAGGTGGAAAATTTGCACTACATTTCGTAGGAATAATTAACAATTCCTTGTAACATTGGTGGATCATCATCGTCAACTATTTTTATGGTTTTGATGCTTTTTGATTAACCTATTAAATATTTTATGTGTTTTTGCACATGCACCATCAAGATTGCCTAGTTAGATTGATCCAACAGTTCATGATGTCTTTCAATATATAAGGCAGTTTCTCATATTATTTTGACATTGTTCCAAATTAGCTATTGTGTTCCTTTCATTAGTGCAATGTCATTTTATGTAGCCAGAACCATATTTCCTAAGAATTCACAATGCTAATTAAACATAATTATTGATGCCACATGGTGTGCAATCTTAGGAATTTTTGAACAATGAAGCTTCTACTTTTCTCCAAACATGCATCACAATTTTATCTATCAAAGCATGGAATGTATGACCATTCTTGCACAAATATTCCTTGTAACAATCTAGAATTACACATCCTTCAATATATGGATTTCTCGTGACATGCATATATTATTCCTCAACTTTCCTCCATCTTGGCAAGATTCACCATTCCTTGAAAGTTAGAATCTTCCATGTGGATCAACTTGACATTCATGATATGCCAATACCATCTATCTTGCATGATGAATAGGGATGGAAATCCACCCACCCAATGCTCCATGGTGTTGTACTACTTGGTGGAATTCAATGGATTTTTTAACAAATCTTACACAATAGGCCCCAACCACAAGTAAATATTTCATGATGTTGAATTAGAAGACACATCATCTCATCCTTGACTAGCCCATGAAATTCCACTTCTATTTTTTGGGGGAAAATATACCACTATGGGTGGGATTTCTCTATAAATACTAGCTTGCATATCTATTTCTATTTTATATGATACTTACTAGAGTTGAGTAGTTGGGCTTTATGTAAAAGTCAATTCTCAAATTGAGTAACTAAAAATTGAGTTTTTGAGCCTGATGCTTGATCTTGACCTTGACGTCCTTGGACCTATATAGGGAGTCTCTATGCATGTTTCAAGATTGTATTCATGTAATGGTCAAGAAGCTAATGAAATTAATATAAGAAGAAATTTATTATTTAAGTGATTTTGAGACTTGTCTTTGTTCATTTTTTAACTATCATGTGTGTTTTTTTTTGTTGATTATTGTATCATGAACTATTAAGCTCTACTCTAGTTCAAAGGATTTGTCTATTTAGTGTGAGCCTCTTTTATGCTTCATTTGATTTCTACAATTTATTCCCTTTTCCTTGCATTCACTTTAGGCTTAACTTAGGACAATCAAACCTTCTAATCCTAGATTGACTTGTTGATTGTGTGCTACACTAGTTGGTGTATCCAAGTGTTGATGGTCATGCATGGTGCTTTAATCTAGATCAAGACTAAATATCAAATCAATATTTTTTTGGCACACTTAATGGGAATCAATCCTTTTAAGTTTTTAGTGTTATCCTAAGGATCAACCACATTATTCCAAGTTAGTTGAGAATTTTTCCACTTAATTTTACTTATCACCGATGAATCTATCCAAAAATATAATGCAATCACAACCATAAAACATAAGAAATAAAACAAGTGTGGAAAAACATTGTTAAGCAAAAGTAAAGGGCCAGTAAGACTACATCGTTCAAGGGGTCAAGCTATAAACTTAAGTGAATAAACCTAGTAAACTAGTCAACATTAAAATAGAATAATACAATAGCAACATATACAAGGGTCAAAGCACAAGAGGACTATGGTTTTAGTCATAAAAATACAAATCAAAACCTTATGAAAAGAAAGACTATAATATCTCCTTAGAAAAATTAGAACACTCCAACAATCCCATTGAAGATATCTTAGACTGGGTATGGTTGATGGATAAAAATAATACAAGGGCATGAAAAAAGAAAGGACATGGAACAATTTTGTAAATTTTGAGGCTTACAAATCTGAGCATTAAGAATGGATTTGGTTGGAGACATGCACCTCTTAAAAGCACAACAAGAATATAGTTATATCTAGGAGCAAAAAAGGGGTGTTATTTTGATAAATCGCTACATAATGATAATACAAGGATCATGACTACATAAACATCATGAAATATACAAGAAAAAAAATGACACAAAACAAAAATAAATATGTACATGGTAGGAAAAAAACTTGCATCCAATAACATGGAGGAACAATGAATACAAATATATTGTTGCAAGTAAATTTACTAATATAATTGCAACTCAGATCCTAGATGAAGACCCAAAGCACAAGGCCATGGACATATTAATACCAAACACTCACCTCTATCAAATACATTCCAGTTGAAGGAGTTGATCTCCCTAAAGCCACAATTGTATTCACCACCCAACTACAACAAATGAATCCTTTTTTCTATAGTCAGTAACTTTTGTACATTGCCCAAGAAATAAAGGCGAATTTGACCTTCAACATTACCACTACATAGCAACCATACATAATGGGTGAAGAATGAATAGAATTAGTTCCAACATTCAAAGCCATGAACAAGCATTCATCACTTTCATTATCCAGGCAGTCTGATTCCTCATCATCACTATCTTCTTTAACATAATAACTCTTCTTGATGGATTTACCTTTATGATCTTTATGTTTGTCATTTGAAACTTTATTTGGACATTTTGAATCATAATGACCTATCTTTCCACAATTGAAACACTTAAAAGGTAACTTACCTCTATATCTACCAGTGCCCTTTTTCAATATTCTTACAAAATTTGCTTCCACTTCATCAAAATCATGAAGATCTGATTCATCATTCCTCTCTTTCTTGCTGACTTTAAAAGCAATTTCTTTCCTTTACTACTTCCTCTTTTCCTTACACTCCCCTTAGGGACACAGGATATGCTCCACTTGATTGCATCAAACACTAGCATTACTACCAACTCCCCCTAAGAGGTAGCTTTCACCATTAGTCTAGGACCAAGAATGTATCTTGAATGCTCACCTGGACAGATGCACCAACTTATACATCTAGTTGATAGGAGGGGAAGTAACCCCTAACTTTTGCTAGAGATACTCAAAAGTATCTTTAGGGAGATCCTTTGTAAAGGTATCTGCAACTTGATCCTTTGTAGGCACATATTCCAACTTCGCCTCATTCTTTGCAACTTTCTCTCATAGAAAGTGATATAAGATAGAGATATATTTTGTTCTTGAATGCATTGCAGGGTTCTTTGAAATATTGATAGCACTTGTATTGTCATACAAGATAGAAATAGGTTCATCATATGATACTCTAATATCCTTCAATGTTTGCTTCATCCATAACACTTGTGTACAACATGATGTTGTTTCAATATACTATGCTTCTATAATGGATAATAATTGAATCCTACTTCTTGCTCAACCATGAAACTGGTCTTCTTCCAAGAAAGAAAGCACCTCCACTTGTACTTTTTTTGTCATTTGTACAAACTGTCCAATCTACATCTATATATACACACAAGGAGAAATCAGTATCCCTAAGATACCATAAACCAAAATTTGGAGTGCCTTTAAAGTATCTAAATATCTTTTTAACTACTACAACATGAGATTCTTTGTCATCTTCTTGAAATATTTCCACAAGACATACTACGTGCATGATGCCCGGTCTAGTAGTAGTTAGGTATAGCATTCCACCAATCATTGATCTATACTTTCTCTGATCAGTCTTAGGGGATTCATCATTCTTGCTCAATTTACAACCGGTAACCACAGGAGTACATACCAATTTAGAATCCTCCATTCCAAACTTCTTCAACATTTCCTTGACATACTTTGACTACGAAATTAAAATACCCTTTTCTAATTTATTGATTTTTAATCCAAGGAATAAATTCATCTCCCCACACATTGACATCTCAAACTCTTTCTACATTTCATCTACAAACTTATTGTACATACCTTCATTTCCTCCAAAGATAATGTCATCCACATATAGTACCACATTTAGGATTTGTTCTACCTCAACCTTGAAGTAAAGTTTTCTAGTTGTAGTACCTTTCTTGAATCCTTATTGTAACAAGTACTTATTTAACCTTACATACCAAGCTCTAGGAGCCTATTTGAGTCCATATAATGCCTTCTTCAACCTGTAAACCATATCAACATCATCTGATAACTAAAATCCTTTTGGTTGTTCAATTTACACCTCTTCTTCTAACTCACCATTCAAGAATTCATACTTCACATGCATTTGATAAACCTTGAAGTATTTTTGTTGCAAAATCCAAAAAAAATTCTAATGGCTTCCACCCTTGCCACCGGAGCAAAGGTCTCTTCAAAATCTATTCCTTTTACTTGTGAGTAGTCCTTACACACAAGTCTAGCCTTATTTTTGACAACTTTTACATCCTCATTCAACTTGTTCCTAAAAACCCACTTAGTTCCTATAACATTCTTATTTGTGAGTCTTGGGACCAATTCCCAAGTCTGATTCTTCTCAATCTGTTCCAACTCTTCTTTCATAGCTTTGATCCAATTCTCATATTTGCATGCCTCACTCATTGTTTTAGGTTCCACCTTTGAAAGTAAACAAAATTTTACTTGCTCCTCTATCATAGCAGCCTTTTTCCTTGTCAACACACCTTTTCTCTTATTTCCAATGATCTGATCTTCAAAATGATTCTTCTACACATACTTAAGAGTCTTTGGGATCTTTTTTGGAGCTTCTTTCTCTTCAACTTCCATCTCCTTTTCCTTCTCTTCATCTCTTTCTTCTTCATTGCAAGAGGATTCATTAGATTCATATCCTTCTAGCAATATAGAACTCTAATGTGATTCTTCATATACTTTGACACTTGCAATTTCAACAATCTTTTTCAACCTTTTATTATAGCATCGGTACACTTTGCTTCTTGTAGAGTATCCAAGGAATACTCCATTATATCTTTCATAAAACTTTCCTAATTTTTCTTCATCTCTTATGATATAGCATTTACTTCCAAAGAATTTGAAATATTTAATAGTATGAGGTTTACCATACCATAATCTATAGGGAGTCTTTGAATTGTTCACTCTTGCTTGACCCTTGTTAAGAATGTAGATTGTAGTATGAATTTCTTATCTCCAATAGACATATGGTAGACTTGATTCCTTCATCATAGTCCTTGCCACTTATTGAATTGTTATGTTCTTCCTCTCCATAACTCCATTCCACTGAGGAGTGCTAGGGGCTGACAAATGCCTCCTAGCTCCATGATCTTCACAAAAAAAATTAACTCATTGGAGGTGAACTCACCACCTTTGTCAAACCTTAAGTACTTGATTTTCAAATCCATTTCATTTTCAACCATAGACTTAAATGTTTTAAACTTATCTAGATCTTATGATTTTTCTTTGAGAAATGTCACCCAAGTCATTCTAGAATAATCATTAATCAATAACATAAAATACTTGTCACCTTGAGAGCTTCTTATTCTGGTAGGTCCACATAGATCTGAATGCACCAACTCCAAAGGACCCACGGTAAAATATTATTTAGTCTTGAACCTCTTCCTTGTTTACTTTCCAAACTGACATTTCTTGTAGATTGCATTGATAGGATTTGTAATCTTTGGAAAATATCTCACAACATCAGTAGAAATGATCTTTTCTAGGCTATGAAAATTTATGTGACCCATTCTTCTATTCCATGGTTGATTGTCATTGATTTGAGACATAAAGCATTTAGCACCACTATCATGAAGTTAATAAACATTACCTTTTGTCCTTGTTCCTACAAAAACCAAAGTTCTGAATCTTCCTTTTCTAATTTCACAACCATCATCCTGAAACATAAGATTGTATCATTTGCTACACATTTTTCCAACACTAAGAAGATTATGTCGAAGACCCTTGACATAAAGAACATCATCTAGTTTATGCTTGCCATAAAAAATAATTGAACCTTTTCCACAGATCTTAGTAGATGTATCATCACCAAACTTAACAATACCACCATCATACTTTTGAAGTTTAACAAAATTACTCTTATCACCTCTCATATAATTTGAGCATCCACTGTCAAGTATCCAGTAATTTCTTTCTTCTCTTGCATGAAAAGCAATCATCATAGTTCCTTCAATCTTGTGACCTATTATCGAAGCACTTCCCTTCATACATCTTTTAGAATTAGTAGAATGAGTTCCAACATTTAGAGCCATGAACAAGTATTCATCATTTTCATCATTAGGATAGTCTTATTCCCCATCATTAGATACACCATTGTCTCTTTCAACATAATAACTCTTCTTGACAAATTTTCCTTTATGATCCTTAGGTTTGTCATTTGAAACTTTGATTGGACATTTAGAAGCATAATGACCTATCTTTCCACAATTGAAACATTTAAAGGGTAACTTGCCTTTGTATTTCTTAGTGCCCTTTTTCAATCTCCTTACAAAGTTTGCTTCCACCTCATCAAGATCATACGGATCTGATTCATCAACCTTCTTTGCTTTGCAGACTTTAAAAGCAACTTCTTTCTTTGTAGCATCTTGACCAAACTCTCTCAATTCATAAGAAATCAAAGCACCAAACATATAATATCTAAAATTTAATTATCCAAATTATGAGATTCCTCAATAGCATAAATTTTAGAACTATAATCTTTAGGAAGAGTTCTTAATACCATTTTCATAGATTCACTTTCTTCCAACTTACCACCAAGACCATTTATGACATTGACAACTTCATCCACTCTGAGCATGTCGGCAGTAATATCTTCATCTTCAGACATCCTTAGGGTTTCAAATTTGGCTTTGTAGTTCTACATCTTCACTTATTTGACCTTGTCATCTCCTTCATAAATACTCTCCAACTTTGTCCAGATCTCTTTTGCAGTTTTTAGACTTATCACCTTTCCAAGTCTGAATTAGAAATTCCACTTAATATAGTATTTGTTACTTTTCCATTGTTCTCGTATTCCTTGATCTCATCATCACTTATCAGACCAGCAACAGGCATAGTATACCCTCTTTCAACTGACTGCCAAACACCAAATCCAAGGGAGACTAGAAATGACTCCATCTTATCTATCCAGTAAGCATAATTTGTTCCATCGAACATAAGTGCTTTGCTACCCTTCATGTGTGCCATCTGAGTCTACCTCAAGTGGTTAAGCTTTCTCCAAGGAACCACAACTCTGATACCAATTGTTAGATGCATAGGACAAGTGAGAGAGGGGGTGAATCAGTTGTACATTAAAATATTTAATCCCTCATTAACTTTCAAACCCTTATCATGAATTAGAAGAATGTAAACATATGAAATAGTAATTCAAGCACATCCAAACATGTAATAACACTAGATTTTTGTGGAAAAACCAAGAAGGGAAAAACCATAGTGAGGATTAACTCACATATATATGAATAACAACATTGAATATAATTAGGCTCATTTCTAAGGGCTCACTACCTAGAAAAAGAAGAAAGGCTCATTGTCGAGTGGCTTATTGCCAAGAAGAAAGAAGAATAGGAGAAACTATTGTAGAGAGATTCACTATCTCAAAGTAATAGGAAAATCCACCACTACACTTCTGCACCATTTGCAACCTTCAGCTCACTACCTCCAACAACTTTAAGCACACTGAAAAATGTGGACACCTTTTACTCACTACATCTGGAGTCAAAGGAATTAAATATCACACTCAAATCACCACACTTGATCACATTTTCATCTCGCACTTACCACATAGATCCACACACATCCCCACCAATTCACCTTGCATTTATACCATCCATGACCTAAACAATCTTTATTAGGTCAGCCTTAATAAAACGTATGCACCTCAAATGTGCATCACCAAGATAGGTTGACACCAAACACTTCTACAATGGAAATAAGTGAAAGTAGACCACGCCAAGGGTTAAATAGGACCCAAATCTACATCAACATGCTACTCAACACATCCATAATCCACAAGGTACCTATGCAAATAGCGCTAGCATGCCAAGTTAGCCAAACCTGAACTAACACTACAAGCGAGCATATACATGCTTCTCTAGGTCACACAGACCACATAGCAACACTCCACAACATCCACACAAAACCTCATAATATTCTAGCATCATCAAAATATTTTGCAACACTATCACAACCACTTGAAACAAATACCAGACTCATTGGCATAGACATACAACTTCCTAACCAACCTTGCAGAACACTTCAACACCTAAAACCTCAAGGGAAGGAATTTATAGACAATATAAGCATGTTCCCAAATCCACAAGACAAGAAACCTCATTGTGGAGAAATACGAAGCAATCTCATTTCTTCCAAATAACCTTTTGTATAGATAGACACATTGTCAAACACAACTTCTACTACCCCATGATCCAAAACCTGAAAATCTAGATATAGAACCTCTAAACACCTCTGATCATCATATCCAAACCAAACAAGAATATTTTCAACCATGAATAAATGTAGAGAACAACATTGAACACACCTCTATCACATTGCACACTCTTTTAGTCATTTTTTTCTCAAAAGCACTTGGAAACCAAGTGAACTAGTTGCATCAACAACACCAACACAACACTATAACACCTTCTCATCGTGATTGCAACATTTGCAATACCAAAAATTTCCCCATTTACAATATCTTCTCAACACCACACTAGAGGTTGACATCATCGACAACACTAAATACAACATAGTGCAACACACTTACTGCTAACATCAAAGACAACAAATCAAAAATATTATTGACCATACTAGAGGTTGACATCAATGAAAACTCTAACAACATACTTTCAACACAATGTAGACTTCCTCTTCTAGATGTCCAATAAAAAATGTTGAATTCACATCCATCTGGTATACATTGAAGTTCTTGAATGTTGAAAGAGCTAAAAATATCCTAATTGCTTCTAGTCTTGCTTCCAGAGCAAATTTCTCTTCAAAATCTATGCCTTCAACTTGAGCATACCCTTTACACACAAGTATTTCCTTGTCTCAAATCACTTCACCTTCTTCATTTAGCTTGTTTTTGAAAACCCACTTGGTTCCAATAAAATTCTTGCCTTTAGGTCTTGGGATAAGTTCACAAGTTTCATTCTTCATGATTTGATTCAGTTCTTCCTCCATTGCTTATATCCAACCTAAGTTCTCTATGCTTACTTCTTTATATGACTTAGGCTCTATCTTTGATAGTAGTGCAAAGTGTACTTGCTCATTTGTTTTCTCAAGTCTCTTTCGAGTCTAAACCCCACTATCTTTATCTTGTATGATCTAGTCTTCATATTGGTTCTTCTGAACATACTTTACTGGAGTTTTTGTAACAAATTCTTCTAAGTCTTCAACACTATTGTGAATTGGTTCTTCATCATCTTCTCCTTATAGAATACCAGTAGACTGAATAGTTTCATCAACTCTCATATTTTCACTTTCTATAGTCCTCTTCAATATTTTGTTATAACATCTATATGCTTTACTTAAAGATTAACTAAGAAAAATACCTTCATCAAATCCATAATCAAACTTACCCAAGTTTTCTTCATCTCTTTTGATGTAGCACTTACTTCCAAATATTTTGAGGTGTCTAACTAATGCCATCCTTCCTCTCCATAGCTCATATGGTGTCTTACTAGTCTTGTGTCTGATCTGAACTCTATTTAGAATATATACAAAATTTTGATTTGCTTCTCTCTAGTACATATCTATATGATTCGCTTGACATAACATTGTTCTTGCCATCTCCTATATAGTTTGGTTCTTCCTATCTATAAGTCCATTTTTCCGTGGAGTTCTAGGAGCATAAAATTGCCACTAGATCCCATGTTCTTCATAAAATTTTCCATACTTATCAGAAGTGAATTCTCCACCTATTCTAATCTTAAAACCTTGATTCTCCTTCCATATTCATTCTCTACTAATACCTTGAATGCCTTAAACATCTCAAATTCTTCTAAATTCTCTTTTAGAGATGTGATCCAATTCATTCTAGTGTAATCATCAATGAGCATCATGAAATATTTTTCACCTTCTAGACTTTTAGTCCTCATAGGTCCGCACAAATCTATATGAACTAAATCCAATGGTTTTAATGTAGAATACTCCTTGGCAGGAAATTTTCTTCTTGTTTGGTTCCCTTCATGACATGGTTTGTAACTAGTAGACTGAGGCTTCTTAATCTTTGGCATATCCTAGACTATTCCTCCTGAGCTAACCTTCACAATATCATAAAAATTCATATGTTCCAACCTTCTGTTCCAAGGCCAACTTTCTTCTCTCTGCACAGTGAGACAACCTTGTCCATTTAGCTCATTGAGATGATATATGTCACTAGCTATCCTTCTTCCTTCCACAATCAATTCATTGATTCTTGATTCCTTGATTTCACAACCTTCAACACTAAAAGATAGCTTATAGCTTTTATCACACATCTAACTTACACTTACAAGATATTATGCTCTAAGCCTTCAACATACAAAACATCATGTGTCATTGTCCTACCACCATCAAGACTCAAAGTACCTTTACCATAAATTTTGGCAATAGAATTATTTCCAAGAGTCATAGAACCTCCTTCAAATCTCTTGAAATTCATGAACTTATTTTAATCTCCAGTCATGTGGCTTGAGAAACAGTTGTCTATGATCCACAAATTCTTCTCTTTCTAAGCATGTAGTGCAGTTTGAGAAATCATTGATTTTTTTGACTTCTCTTCAAGAAATTTATTCCAAACTTTATCTAATTCATGACTTCTACTTTTGACCCTTTTCTTCTACTTTCTAGTAGAGGACTCACAAAATTGCTTTTGCAATTCCTTGCAATGTGTCCAAAATTATTGCACTTGTAACATACGATATTAAAATTGTATAGAGGTACAAATATATTGGTGTTGACAAAGTTACTTCTTATTACTAGAGCTTTTCTATAGTCCATAGGCTTATGACCAAAATTATTGCAATTAATACAATAACTAGAGAAAGGATAATTGAACCTGGTGTTGTATCCTTATCTTTTGGATCTTCTTCTCTTTTTTGAACTTGAATCAAGACATCATTCTATGTCATGCTTTCATCACTTTGCATGATCCTTTCAGACTTCAAACTTCTAGAACTAAACACTTTCAAACTTTGTTTAGCAGTCTTCATATACTTTTCTACTACCTTTTTCTTTTGATCATCAAAACCAATTCTAGTTTTGACATGTGGAGATCTTTGACTTCCTAATATCTGGTCTAGAGTTTTAGTACTCTTTCCAAACTTCATCTACAACTACTAATTCACTTTCTCAAGATCTTCTCATATTGTCACAATTTTTGCTTCCATATTCTCATAGTCCTTATCTCTTGATAGCAATTTTTCTATCATAACTTCAATCCTTTTTGCTTCTTTTGTCTGGGTCTTCAAATCAACAATCTTTTCTACTTTCTTCAAATCCTAAGATACTTTTTCTTTAGCCTTCATCACTTATATAATTCTATTCTTCAACCTTTTAATTTATTTTCCAGAACATAGCAATTCTTGCACAAGATCTACTTCATCTTCATTGTGTCCAAAATCCATTTATGCATCTCCTTCAACAGTCTCAAAAGCCATGAATGCAACTTTTTCTTTTTCATCTTCAGAGGTATCTTCATCTTATTCTTCAATAGAGTAGTCTTCTTCCTCATTGGTGTAGAAAACATGATGTTTCCTATGACCTTTATACCTTCTCTAAAATGATTTCTTTCTATAATGGCGTGAATTTTCACCCCTAGGAAAATTCGACATTTACACTACCTCCTACCTTAAAGAATTAAATCTGATAATGTAATCCATATTTTTGACATATTTCCCTATCCATCTGGCAGCTATTTTGTGTGTCAGTGGGGGATATTATGTTTGGGACGCTAGCATCGCACACAAACATCTGCCCGACGCACTGTTTTCCTAACAGGATTTCCACCTTTGGAATCTGTAGAGGTGTTACACTCCTCCATTGAACGTGAAGTGTAATGTTTGCTAACCCTCATATCAACTTCAAATGGCTCCTTTTCCTCCATTTTCACCTTTCAAAAAGCTATCTCATTCATTCTTTCATACCTTTGGATCATCTACACACTTTGGGAAACTCTCTTCACTCTTCTCACTCACTTTCAACATTCGCAAGCTCCACCACCTCCATTGAAGTTGTAAGTTAGTGTTTTGTCGGTTCACTCTCCTTGCTATTGTAGAAATGTTGGTCTTTTAAGGCTTGCACGCTTTCTCCTTCCTCCATTTTCCTTGAGAGCATGTGGTTGAGAAGGTGATATCCTTCCATTTTCCATTCACTTTGTATTATTGTATTTGATATCGTAGCATATTAGTGTTTATCTAGTGCTTGGTATTTCCATTTTAATAGCTTTCTTTATCATCTTTCTTCAATCGTTGCCATCTGGTTTTCCGTGGAGATGGAACACCAAAGTGGGGGACTAACGAGGCAATCCTCTAAACACAACCCCAAAATTTTCTCATCTTCTATGTGTAGGTTCTCCTTGAGGTGAAGATCTTGAAGATTTCAACTTGTGGGTAGGAAGCTACACTTTCCTCGCCCTGATTTGTCAATTCATAGAATAGGTTAAGTTAAAGTATTCTTCTTGTTATTTTGTCATTCTACTACTCTCTATTTTTGTTATTATAGTAAACTTCATCAGTTAGGTCATTAGTCAAATTTATGTGATTTCAGACTATACCTTGCACTTTTTTTCTGTATGGATGCCAACACACCATTGAGATGCCAATGCATCGTGCTAGAGTATGTGCCCCAAGTTGTAGTCCTTTGTTAGTAAGTTGCCTAGGTTGCAATCCAAACTCTAAAAATCTACACACCTAACTCCCTGAAACATCCAAGCTTGTTGAAGGACAACAACAACCAGGTTGCTCTTCCTTTTTAGCCTTGAAACTTTTCATTCATCTAAAACATTCCATTAGCTTGAGGTAGATCAAGGCAGCCTATTGTTCTAGACTCTCCCATGACCTGGAGTCCTGAGCAGTCGGTCCCCTCCTCTACATTTTGGTGAGCCCAATGTGAACAACATAGTGTATGTTTCCTTGTGTTGGGATTCCTCCTCTCGTACCTTGTGTGGGTTGTAGACTTGAGGGTTGTGAAACTTTATGAGCTTTACAACTCAATCTACAACTTTTGGGTGTGTTGTGTGAAGGAGTGTACGACATCGACACCTGGGGATAGATTTCTTGAAGGTCACTACTGGTTTCACTTCTAAGGAGATGGTCTCAAAGGCAAAGATGAGTTTCTTTGATGAGACCACTTGTGCCCCTACCCCTCTTGTCTCTCCTATGGCCCCACCTTTGAATGATGATGATGCTCTCACTATTCATGTGGAGCATCTCATTGCTCTAGATAGGAGGCTGTTGGATCTCGTAAATCATTTGGGGAAAGAAAGGAACATGACTAGGGCCACTAAGGTTGTCAATGAGATGAGATATATGCTAGACAAATATCGGGTGGGCCTGGAGCTCCTCCGAGGCATCATTGACATAGTGGAAACATATGTCCCCTCATACAACCCTGGATCAGGTGTTACTTGAGGGTCTGGGCCTGAAACCTCTGGAAGATAGATAGGAGTTTTGATGCCAGTAACCTTGGTGTACATGGTCAAATTGGGCCCTACTGTCAACACCACCCCTGTGCCAGGGAAAACTTTAATAGCGAATCTTCACCAATTGGAAAATTCTAGGAATCGGCCAAGTCAAAATTGGAAAATTTCTCACACCCAACAGGGTGTCCAAATTGCCCGGAGTTTACGAACTATAGGTCCAATGCATGTCCATTCGCCAATGAGTTTTTTAATGAGCCATATTTAAGAAACAAATTCACCATTGTCAAACTACACGTTTCAATTGGACCGACTAATATTTTTTCTTGGAATCCCGAAAGCATTTAATAAAACACCTACATATTCGCCAATACTATTAAAACAACATTGTATCAGGACCCATTTCGCCAATTAAAATTTACAAATAGTTGCTTGTGAAGACCCATTTTGCCAATTAAAATTTATAAATAGTTGCTCATGAGGACCTATTTTTCCAATAACAATAACAAAATAATTACATTTGAGGACACATTTCGCCTTGAAAATTACAATGTATCGTTGTATAAGTACGCGGGATTTTCCATATTTTTAATATACCATTTAAAAATCTCGTGGAATTCACCAAATATGGAATCATGGATTAATATAAATACAATCGAAAGTGTCATTTATTCTTACACATTTTGTTCGGTTTTGAGGTTCTACTTCTCCATTTGAAAGTCAGCGAAAGCTGAAAACGTAGACTTAAAAGGTGAGTGATCATTTCTTCATAATGTTATTAGTTATAATAATAAGTTTTCTTTATCTCTTTTCCATTCTTGCTTCAACAAAGTGAACCTTAGAAGTTAGAACCAAACTCTGAAGTTTCAAAAAAATTGAAACCTCTGACCCACTGAGTAGAAAGATGACCAAGAAAGACTTGCAACTCAACAAAGTGAACCATCAACCAAGTCGGGGAATCGTGAAGTTATGAAAATTTAGAACTCTGCAACAAGGTTATATAACTTTGAGGACTAGCGACTAAGTTTAGGAAAAGCCAAATATTTTATATTGTATTCCATGGTATTGAATTTGATATGTGATTTTGCACCATATTTAAAGAACAACACTTATCACACTACTTATAAATTCCTATTGCATTTCCACTCACAAAATCTTTGATAAATCACTTAAAGGAATATTATTAATCCATTCCTTGAACAAAAATAAATACTTGATTGAAAGTGTCATTTATTTGAAAGTCAGCCAAAGCCAAAAATGTAGACTTAAAGGTGAGTGATCATTTCTTCATAGTGTTATTAGTTATAATAATAAGTTTTCTTTATCTCTTTTCCATTCTTGTTTCAATCTTAAAGATGATATTGAGTAGTGAATGGGATCTATATTATTATTCTCTATCCTTAAACAAGAAGACATTTTTTCCAATTTTTATTCGAAGTGGGAGATGAATATGTTGAGTGAATCAGAGATCAATATGTCAAGCAACTCGAGTAGCAAGGGTAAGGCTCTTGCTACTCCTTAGGGTGGTGAAGAGAATCCTGCCACTTCTCAGACTCCTTTCACTCCTCAGGGTGGTTAGGCTCTTGCCGCTCCTCAAACTCCTCAGACTCCTTAGGGTAGTGAAGAGACTAGGAGGCCATCAAAATGCAAAAAACTTAGACGTACCATATAGTCTTACTTTGCAATTGTCAAAGCTTCTAATCCATCAGGTCAGGATGGAGCTACATCATCAACTCTTCCACCAAATATTGGTAGCATTCCCAATACCTCACCGCCACCGAAAGGTCAAGTTGAGATTGTCATTGATTTAAATCAAAATGTATCAAATCAGGATAGTAATACCGCAGAAGATGTTCCAAGTGATACCCTAGGCCTGGTTACCCAGAATGAGATAATTGACTTGGATGAGGATGAGGATGTTGGTAGCAAGAAAAGGAAAAATAAACCAAAAAGGGGGCGCAAGTGGGAAATGACAAGGATTTTTCAATTTGGTTGGTTGTCAAAGTACCCATTCATTGAACCAGTGGGAAAATCAAACGATATTGAAAATGAAAAATTGGCCAAATGTATGATTTGCACTTGGAAATGTGGAAGAGACAAGACGTTGCAGCTAAAGATTGACACTATAGAAAAGCATATCGGTAAAGTTTATGAAAAACAAATCATAAACAAAAAGGAACAATCAGTCGTACGATGGAAATCAAAGAAAGAATGTCTTTATGTTAGGTATGTCACGGATTATGAAGTGCATCACCAAAAATGTCGAAGGTTGGTGCATGTAAAGGTACACTTGAGGCTCAATTTGGGAAAGCAATGGAAGCAACAAATCTGTCAAAAACTGTTTAGATGACAGTTGTTTTTCATATTTTGTCCAGAGGGTGTCCTATGAAAAACTACCCAAAATATTCTAGTTTATTATCTTATTTGAATGTTCCTCACTATCCCTACTCACATTGGTTAGTAAATGCTGGATGGGAATGGGAAAAATGTCTTATTTCAGTGGAAAAGGAAGATATAAAGGTTAAAGTAAAAGAGTCAAATTTCATTGCATTATCTTTAGATAAAGTTACTACGGTAGACAATACTTCTTGGATTTGTATGCATTTGTATACTATACATGTTTTCCAAGCTCATCTTCTTTGTGTTCATAAAATTAGGGATAGTTCAACATCACAAAATATATTTGAACTAGTCAAGAAATCTTTGAATGAAATTGCAGGTATGGATGAGTTGACAATTGCCAAAAAGTTGATGTGTGTAGGAGTTGATGGAGCTATAGTGATGCAAGGTCAAAGGATAGATGTTTGCAAAAAGTTACAAACTACTTGTGCACCATACATGCTTGGCATTCACTGCATGGCCCACATAATGAATTTAGCATTCAAAATTGTAAGCAAGTTTCCTATAGTATCAAAAGTTAAAAATCTAGTCTGTGAGATCCACGCATACTTCTGCCGAAGTCCTAAACATTTTATAGAATTTCAAAATTTTGTTGAGGGAATAACACTAGGAAACAAGCTTCTCAAGGATGTTGATACCAGATGGATCTCCCTGCATGGACCATTGCAATGAGTCCTTTCAGAATATCAATCCTTGATTGGAGTGATGTATGAGCATCATAGCACAGTAGACAAAGCTCCTGGCCTCTTACATAGGTTAAGTGATATAGAGACACTCTTGACTTTAACTAGTCTTCTCCCCATGTTGGATGTGATGAATGAGCTTGTGAAAAAATCCCAAGAAAAAACTATGTATATTAATGAATATGCCAATCTACATAAACATACATGCTTGTCTTTCGATCATCTATATGTAGATCTAACACAAGATGGCCCAAATTATTTCATGTGGTAAAAAATTACTGATTTGAATGATCCTGATAATTATTTACAGTTTAATGCAAGCGGGAACTTATGCATCTTTGTATGTGGATATGAGATACAAATATACCAATGTAAGACAGCCAGACACTCTACCAGAGAAGTAGTTGTTAACGAGGAATATTTTCAAGGCATTATTAAATCTATTGGTGACAATTTGAAGGAAATTGCAAAATATCTTTCCTAAGAGATTCATGAAAGATTCCCTCGAAATGAAATACTTGAAGCCATGAGTATTGTGTATCCTCATTTTTTGGAAAACCGAGATAGCCCAACATATTTTCATTCTCAGGTAAAAATCTTGATCAAACAATTTTTGAAAACTGTAACATACAATGAGCAGAAAATAGAAGGAATTTTAGATGAAGCTAAGCTTAGAAAACAATGTAGGAATTTTGCAATAGTTATGAAGGACCAGTAAAAATCCATGGCAAGGACAAGGCCTTTGAATCGGGATCAATAAAAAAGGTTTGGACAAACTTAGGTCAGAGTGAAATATTGTGTGGTTCGATATCAAAATATTTCAAACTTGTTGATTTATGTCAAACAATGATATTGGGGTCGGTGAAGGATGAGAGAGTTTTTAGTACATTGGGGTTTTTGAAATCAAAGTTAAGAAACAAATTAGACAAGAATTTGGAAAATTTCTTGAGGATGAAAGGAACTGCGTATAATGTCAAAAATTTTCCTTTTGAAAGGGAACTTGCAATCTGGAGGTCCACATGTGAAAGAAGAGGGACCGGGTTGTGCAATAGTCCAATTCCAAAGGCTGGTACTGGTGGCACTGGCAATGGCAATGGGACTCAGATAGATGACATTGACAAAAATGACAATGAATGTTGAATTTGAGACATAGTCTAAAGAAAATGAAGAGCAGATTTGGAATCAAATTCAAGATGACTCTTTTACTTTATCTGATGATGAACGTTAGTTTGAGGACCCTGACACCATTTGGGAAATGGAAGAGAATTAGTAACTTTTAGGTATTTATACTGCACTTCATGGATGAATTTCCATTGTTTCATACTGTAGTTGATGATATTTTATATTGTATTCAATGAAATTGTGAATCATTGCACTTCATGATATTTTATTTTATATTACACTTCATGAATCATATTCCAAAGTCAAACTATAGTTGATGATATTTTATGTTGTATTCCATGAAATTGTGATATTTTATATTTTATATTAGTTCGTACATAGCATTCAATGAGGTGTCAAATGACGACGCCTTTGAAAGGCAAGATAAGTCAATAATGTCGCGTGGTCGCTAAAACATGGAACCTTAGAACCAAAGTTTGAAGTTTCAATTTTTTTGAAACCTTCGACCCAATGACCCGCTGACTAGAAAGATGACCAAGAAATACTTGCAACTCAACAAAGTGAACCATCAACCAAGTCGGGGAATCAAGAAGTTATGACAATTTAGAAATCTGCGACAAGGTTATAAAACTTTGAGGACTAGCGAGTAAGCCTATTTTTCTCCCTTATTTTGAGTCTATCATCTCTCTAGCTGTAACATTTTACATGAATTATTAATGATGTATGTTTTGATATTATGCAATATGTATTGATGTATGTTTTAATTTTGTCTTTGGTTTAATGAACCAATTAAAGTACCTTGATTAAATCATTAAAGCATGAATTCATATAAATGTTTAGTGGATCTGCTAAGTAGTCATGGAGATTGAGTATTGATGCGTGAATAGTAATAGTAGCATATTAACAATATTATTAGTAGCATATACAACAATGAACAACAATCGTTTAAAGTGTATCTAGAAGTTGAAACTACTACCATATTTTTTCTTCAAATGATATAATAAATAATACAGATAATTGAACATCAACACATTACTGAAGTTTGAATTTGATCTTTTAAATTGATTATCACATGAAGGAATACATAGAGGCATTGGCAATGCAAAATATTGCTCAAAGACAACTCTGCACATAGCTAAGTTGGAACATGGAAACTCATATTATCAAAAATTAAATCACTGCATCACCTTTTCTAGCAACTTCCACTCTTTAGGTGTTGGAATTGTCATTTGTTCTAATTGATGTTGTTTGACTTGAAGATTTGTTAACAATTCATGATTCAAATTGGAACCTGTCTTGGATTCTTCAGTCAATTTTGCATTCAGGGTTAGCAATGGTTTGATGGAATCCAAATAGGTCACCACATATGGGTTCTGAGGAAAGTGGTCCAAATCAATCTTCCTTGCATCCTCCATCTTCTTTCTGAAATCATTCTTTCCAACAAATTGCTCATTTGTGTCAAAAACCTCTGGAAAATCAAGCTTTATGAAGTTCCTTACCTTTTCATCCACCTTCTTCATCTTGTTTGTAGTCAAATGCAAATATTTCTCTGTTTCACGCATTCTCAAAACACTTTTCAATGATAGATGACGTCATTGATGTAGCAAGCCAATTAGTAATCCCTGTTGATTTCAAAACATTGTCACTGGCTTTGTAGACTATTTGTTGAATTTGATTTTCTAATTTCTCTAATGCCAGCACATTTTTGTTCTCCATTAAATATTTGTTGAGCTTATTATGATGTTGTCTGATAGTATCAATCAATTGAAACATGTCACACAAATGATCAATCCCCTGCATTATTTCATCCCGGATCTTTTGTTTCATATGCCTCATTTTTTTTCTACAAAATACAGAAACTTATTTTGACTAGACTTAATTTCATTTTTTGCTTCCATCAACTCTGCCTCCAATCTTTCATTTATTTTTCTCTCCTTCTCCATTTTTTGTTCCCATTATGCATTTCCATTTGCAATGCTTAGTCTTAATTTTTTTGAAGTGCTTTTTTTCTCATCATATTTCTTGTTGCTCTCATCTAGCCTTTGCTTCATTTCATTCACTGCAGTCTCATTTTGCTTATCATCTTTGCTTGTTAATGTAGAGGTAGATTTTTTAATTCTTTTTTCTAGTTCATTGCTTTTGTTATCTGTTGCTTTCCTCTTTGCTTTCTCATTTGCTAGGTCTGCCTATAACTTTTCAATTTGAGATTGCAACCTTTTTTTCTCTATATCTTTCTTTAGCAATGATGTGTACACCAATTCATTGTTCTTCTTTGATACATTAATTTTCTCAATATTTCTGAGTCCAAAAAAATCCAATTGAAAATTGTTCACCTCAAATTCAGATGGAGCCATCTGATTTGTTGGTTTGTTTTGAACTGTGGGAATAAGAATTGTGTACTCCATGATTTCTTTACTTGTGTCAAATGTGGGTAATACCATGGTTTTTGTAGGCTCTGAAGTTAGAGAAGATGCACTCTCCATCAGTTACTTCTTTTCTTTTTTATTCAGTTCTAATTTCTTTTTAAATTCTTCAATGTAATCAAAACCTGGGGATGCAGAAACAATGGAATGCTTGAATGGAAAAGGAATAGGAGTACTTGCAGTTGCTAATGATGTCATAGTCAGACTAACTGGCATTGGGGGAGTTCCTAGAAATAACTCCTTTGTGCTGGATCCACTAGTAGTGTGACTTGGAGTTGGACCTGTCAAAATCCTTTGCCTCTTCTATATGCCTTGATCACCTGGTGTTTATGTGGTATATTATGTCGTTGTCCTCTTGTGTGTAATTTTTTGTTGTAGCACATGTTGACCACTACTAGTACTACTACCCATACCATTGCCACCAGAGGTAGTGCCAGTTGCACTAATCCCTCCACCATGGGCATGTCCTAGTTGTGATTGTGTCTGACCATGAGGACAAGGATTTGAAGCTCTAACAAATTGAATTGTTTCGACTCTACTTTTTTTCCCTTGGTCTACTTTATCAACTCCAAGTCCAGATTTATCAACTGGTTTTCTATGTTGCACATCTATCACTATAGGAATTCCTTGTCCTTGGGACCCCAAACCACCACCTTCATAACCCATTTTCTTAGCTATGGCTGCTCCTATAGTAAATGCTTATTTTGTGGCCTCACTTAAACCAAGTTTGAAATTGACATGGTTGTCTTCTTGCCTATCATCATCACTTTCTTCATCTTCTTGTTCATTTGGATGCTCTATATTCCATAATTTTCTAAACTCAAGATCTTCTTCGTTATCTCCATACTCTGCAAGAGCTCTTGGATCACCTAGGTCCTTCCTCATAGACCAAAAGACAGTAATTTTTTATCGTGACCAATTTTTTTCTATAACTTCCTTCTCTAGAGAATCTGGATTTTTTACTCTACTAGATGGTTTATGACTTTTTTCATAAAAATTGTTGTACCTCCTAATTGTCTTTTGATGCAATGTCATAATTTCTGCTAACAATTGTTCAAAAGAAATACCATTCTCAGCAACACTTTTCTCCATTGCTACTTTGACCTCATCCCAAGAATCCTTGTTTCTCAAGTTTTCAAGCAAGGTTTTACTTTGATGTTGAATTCTACTTCCAACATTCTTATTGAGCACAATCATTGATTTAATGGTGTCACATGGATCATACTGCCAGTGATAGATAGCATCAAAATAAAATAAAATCAAAAGATCATTTTCCACACTAAATGATTTTATCTCGAATGTCATCCCTCCACATGAAAAAGGTAAAGAAGGAAATAAGGTCTTCTTCCCTTGACCACAAAAGTGTCTTTCATTAGTACTCTGCATCTGCCTTACATATTCCAAAGCAAAAACCCTTTCTGTCACATGTATTGGAAGTTTGTATGGTTGTACTTCCAATCCATAAAATCTCAGCACAGTATATTCTTCCATTAAGTACCAATCAGCCAATTGTATTTATTTTCCTAGTTGAATGCAGTTTCTACATGACATAGGCAATCTAGGCATTAGAGTATTTGTAATTGCTTGATGAAATGGAGCCAAAAATTAGTCTACAAAATGACTGTAGTTCCTTTGAGAATCGTGCAACCTTATAACAATGGTCCATTCATATTCTAGAGCCATTTTCTTTTGCTCGAGATTACTATTACCATAGGGTTGAATCTGAAGCTTGTTGGTCTGAAACATTCCTCTAAATTTGAATAGAAAAAGATAGCACAAGTAGGTTGTGAACCTAAATGTCTTGGTGGAACCTCCTTTAATCATTAAAAATTTTCTATGCATGTATTCTACAATGTGCTCAATAAAATTATATTTGGCATGTGGAACACCATAATGGATATTATACACCATTTCAAGGAGGCATGCACCCACTTCCAAATTGCTATCCAGACTGAGGCAAAATGCTAGCATGGAAATAGTATCCTAAACCCATGGTTTAAAAATATCCAAATCATAAGGAGGCTTATGATTACCTTTCAATTTGTTTCTATCCTGAACTATTCTATTTAAGAAAGAATTTTTCTCCATTTCATCCACTGCTTCATAATCACTAGCAAGCTTTTCTAGGTCAATGTGGACATTTCCAAATTCTTCGGTTGTAAACCCCAAGGCCAACACTTTTCCAAGTTCTTCTACATTAATTGATAACAATTCTTCTTTGCTATCTTTATTAACAATTGCTCTTTTGTTATCATAATTTAGGGCACATACCATGATAATTTCTGGGCAAGGGAAAACCTCATGTAACATCATGCACCCTAATCCAGTTACCCACGATGCACTGATACTATTAACTTGCAATTGCATTTGCTTTGCAACCTTGTTCTTAGATTAAAATCTAAGTTCTAAGGTACGCCTACTATAGGTTTTAGGATCATAAATATCATGGTATTCATCAGTGAAACCTGGGGTTTTAAGCAATTTTGCATAATGTATTTTTTTATCCAACTTTTCTCTAGTGGTATTAGTGGTGACATGTTGATACAATCAACAATATAAAATTTGTGAATTCCTTATTAGTCCTTAATTTTTCTTAATTCTTAAGCCTCTTAACCCTAAACCTAAACTTCAAAGTTTGACAAAACAAGATTTTAAGAAATGCCAAGCAATGAAACGTAGCCACAGGAATTCTTTAACTTACCTGGATTTTGAATTTTGATTCTTTAATTTGAAACTACATTGAAGCTTGAAACTGGGTTACTGGAATGGCTTTGTTGGAAGTGGGGCTGTGGAACCTAGAATAGGGTGGTGCACTACAATAAGAAAACTAAATGACACCGAAATGTCTACTTGTTACTTACAAATTACACAGTACACAATTAGGTAGTACAATGTACATGGCTAACAACATTTAAAACAAGCCATTAAAAACAATGATTTACTCCTGCATTGACAACAAATTCTAAACCATTGATCTTTGTTAATCTGACGGTTATAGGGTGATTCTAGAGGTTTAAGTTTGCAAGCGTAGTGCTCTGTGCATTTCATTTTGGAATGCAACTACAACCATACATCAAATATTCATCAAATGGTTGAGTAATTTATGATATAAATAATAAACATAAAACATGTGTTTTAAATTTGCTTTAAAGTTTAATGCACTAGGATTGACATCAAGGCCAAGGGGCCGAAAACTTAACATTTCAAAGGCCTTAATAAAATGAATTACAATGTCACATTAATAGCACATTGCACAACCATTAATAGCACTTAACTTGCAAAGGACTTAATAAAATGAATTACAATGTCACATTAATAGCACAACCATTTATTTTATTACAATTGAATTACAATGTCACATTATTACATTAATACATAGTACAAATACAAATGTAAGCACAAGCGCTAAGCTTCTGCTGGACCGCTAGTGAAAAGTTGAAAACGTAAATGTGATACATGTATCTCTGAAAAATAAACACATGGGACTTGTCAAGTTAGCCATACGCTCTAAAAATAAATGCATGGGAAAGGGGCCCAGATCAAACTGGGGAAATGGGAGCCGTGAAGATACAAAATGTACTTAGCCCCTTTTAGAACCAGACTAGTGTAGAAGATGAGGGATTGTAAAACTACTCCCATGCAGAAGATGAGCACTGAAATTAAATACATGGGAATTGCTTGGGAAACCATGCAAATGATGAGGGGTAGTAAAATTGCTCCCATCTTCTACTTGTAGCCTCCACATTAGGATAGCACTTATGTCCATCAGAGCTCCTCATCCTGGTTCAAAACTTGTCTGAGAAGTCAGGTGAACCAAATCAACTTCTTTCCAATTCCACCCATTCTGAACTTGAAGCAAATTGGTCTTTTACTTTGTAACTACATAACTGGAGGCAAGAGAATTTAAAGAGCATCCCCAATAATACTGCGTCATCTTCTTCTTGAATCTTTCTTAAGTTATTAACCCTACAAAATGAAAACCCTTATGACAATTAAAAGAATGATTTTAGTTGTGCTCACTATCCTTATTTATGGGCCAAAAGTGCCGCCAAAAGTGCCACTACTAGCCTGGTACCTTGTACACCTCACACGTGTCACATTTGAGCTCTGAGGTTGTGTATAATTACTACTGACTACTTAGTAATAATTGTGATTCGCGCAAACCAAAAATCCAACTTAATCGGTACCTCAAGTTGGCTACATGCAAAGTTGCAAACTATAGCTCAAGCTGACAAGCTGTCAATTGTCAAAATCGACAATGCCACGCAAGATGTCAATTATCAAAATCACTGGATTATTGGCATCATCATCTATGATTCTGCAGTACATCGTGTAGTTTTCAATATAAAGCTATCTAATCAATCACTCTGGCTATTCATATGGTATTAATCTATGCCGTCGCCCAGTACCACAACCAAATTGAGAATTTCAATAGAATAAATGAAAGGTAGAGTACTTCGATGCATTGAAAAGAGAGAATTAAATGTCTCATTTTACCTTAATGATTATCAATGTCCTAGCTAATAAGTCACAATAAATTTTGCTCACTTATGATCAAAACTATATGTTAATTTTTGAAATAAAATCTCAACCATTGATTTCTAAAAATCTAACAGTTCTACTATTATTCCGGAGGTTTCAATTCGCAAGTCTAGTACTTCAAGGATTTACTTCTGGAATGCATATATAGCTGTCCATCAAAAATTCATTGAACAGTCCCTCTTTTAAAACAAACTTTATGCACGTGCATAATTTAAAATGGGGACATCGCTAGGTTGACGAGACTTGACCCTCAAGATTAAAGAGTTAAGATTTAAGGCTTTGTCATAAAATATTTTGGTCTGACTTAGGCAATATTAAATGGTAAACAAGAGCAGGATGACCAACAGACCTGAACAATTAATAAAATCTCAACCATTGATTTATGAAAATCTAACGGTTCTAGTGTAATTCCAGAGGTTTCAATTTGCAAATCAAGCGCTTGAGAGATATACTTCTGGAATGCAACTACAGTCATCCATCAAAATTTCATCGAACATTCATGGTCCATAATGTCACGCGGTCACTGAAACTTGGAACCTTACAACCAAAGTCTGAAGTTTAGAAGTTTTTGAAACCTCCGACCCACCAACTACAAAGATGACCAAGAAAGACTTGCAACTAAGGTTAGGAAAATTTGCGCTGACACTTTGCCACTACATTTTTTTTATTAGTTTGATATTATGTTTAAATTGCCAATGTTTTTTTCTTAATTATTTGAAATTAGGTTTAATTCGCCAATGAATTTTATTTTTTAGTTTGAAAAAAAGTTTTAAATCACCAACAAAATTATTTTTTGTGGTTTGAAAACAGGTTTAATCCGCCTATCGAAATATTTTATTGGTTTGAAAATAGATTTTAATCGCCAATGGAAAAAATTTAGTGGTTTTAAAAAAATTGCATTTCGCCAGGATTTTCCACAGACTTCTAGCGATTAGAAAAGATTCGCCAATGGACATTATTATTATTTTCATGAAAAATGAAAAAAATTGTCACTAAAATTAATACTTTTATTAGGAAGTATAAAAGATTCGCCAGGATTTTACACCTTCGCCGAGGGGGGGGGTTTCTTAATTTTTCCCTGCCCTGTGCCCAAGGTACCTCTGACTGTCAAACTAAATAGAATCCCTATTGGTTTCAGTGTTATTCCTTCTAATTCTAGTGGTGGCAACTTTGGGGGCCATGCTGGCTTTGGCGGTGGAAGCCTTGGTGGAATGGGGGGTGGTGGCTCTGGTGGTTTTGATGTTGGCTTTGGTAGTGGTTTTGTTGGTCCTATTTCATCATCTAACCTCGTTCTAAATGCTCTACTACAGAATATGGTCCAGATGCAGAATCAGTTGGAAAACTTGTCCCAAGCCACCTCTTAGCTAATCTTTCAACTTTTCTTTTGTCATAGTCCTCTTTTGATAGCAATTTTGAACACTTCCTTCCCCCAAGGAATGGAGATTCCTAAATTTAAGAAGTATGGTGGTAAGGGAGACCCACAAACACACATGTCAACATTCAACATGATGTGTACTAATAGTTCTTTCACCACGATGCATTGATGGCCAATTTATTTCCCAGATCTCTCAAGGACATAACACTAGAGTGGTATTGTTCCTTGCCCAATAACTCCATATTCTTGTTTGATCAACTTGTGAATCAGTTTCTCTGGTAGTTCTAAGCGAACACTGGATCGAAGATGGCATTTTTAGATCTTGTCTGATGTAAGAAAAGAGAGCACGAGAAGATAATTGACTTCATTGCTCAATATCAAGCACTATTCTTATAGATCATTACCCTTTTCTCGACTTAGATGTGCAGAAGGTTTTCATCGACAACCTACAGAGGTCATGGCAAGGGAGGTTCGCTTTCATGAAGTACCCTTCTTTTGTGCATTTGTGTGTGGCCCTACGAGAGTACTCGCAGATGGTCGCTCAGTTCAAGGGATCCTCCTTATTCTCTCATCTCGAGGGGAATTTTATTGTGTCGATTTATAGTAAAGGAAAATTTGTTGCAAATGTAGTTGTTGCATCTAGTGATAAAGGCCTCAAATGTAACAGACAGTTCACAAAGTTTTCTGAAGCTTATTCCTCTATCTTGAAGAATTTATTGAAGGATAAGATAATAACCTTACTAGATCCTCGACCCCATATTGAGCCCTACCCTAATTGGTACAAAGAAAATAAATTCTACCAATACCATTGGATTCATAAACATGATACCTAGCGATGTATGTGCCTATGTCATGAGATATAGGATTGCATCAACAACGGTACTATCCACTTTGATGGGAAAAAGAAAAATGCGAATAAATCCATCATGAAAGCTAATAGTGAGTTACAGATTTACACGTACCCTTTCCATCACACTTTGGGAACTTAATTGTTGAGCCTTCAGACCCTTCCGAGGAAGTCCTTTCAAAGTACATCAATATGGTCTCGTTTACTCGCATTCCCCTAGATTAGCCTATGACCGGTTCCTTGAATTTAACCTTTAAGTTGTAAGATGTTCCCATGAATGGGAAGCCTTCTCCTTTGTACATTCTCACTCACCTCAACGTAAACGTTGTGACTGGGGTTGTCATGGACCCTGCGAGTCATGTGAATGTGATCATAGAGGAGATGTTGCTTCTAAATTTCCTTCATAAGGAGAAATATGAGAAGAGGAAAAGCACCATATGTACCCATGATGGACTCTTGCTTTCTCCCCTTGGTTCTATCCCTCTCTTAGTCATGGTAGGACCTAGGACTATGAATTCCCTCTTTGAAATCATCCTAGAGTCAGACTTGTTCAGAGTGAAGCTAGGTGTCCCATGGCTAGTCTCCATGAATGCATTCCCTTCGATGATCCATAAATGTTTGAAGTTCTCTCATGAGTGCTATGTGTGTGTTGTGCACGACACTAGGTATAAGTCATTAATGTTGTGTGGGGTCTACTCTCTAGATCACTTTTTTCCTACCTCTGTTGGTCTGCTTCCTCCAAGGATGGACCTATTGTATCACACTTATGTTAAATACAAGAATGGGGGCATAGCATTGAAGGTGACCTACCCTCCTTCCCCCTACACTATTTCAGTTAAGGCCTCTATGATCGTGCAACAATAGGCTACCTCTTCCTCCTCCCAAAAGGGGAAGGGAAAGTCTTCGTGCTTAGGATCCTTCCTCTTCTTCTATTGTTTCATCTACTTCCACCTCACCCTATTGTGGCACCTTCGGTTTCTCCCTCCATGCATCTCATGGAGAGTCTAATGGTGCCCGCTTGGCAAAAGGACAAGCATCATGTGTTCGACCTTCCCATCTTTCCCACGATTCCTTGGACCATTGTCTATGGTAAGGGAAGGGGTCCTCATGGAGTTGCCTCTATGTCTCGGCCTCCACAGCCTCCTACTACTCTTTCCTCTTTGGTAGAGAATGGGAAGAGGCCTGCTGCCAAGGCGCTTGAGTTTGCTTCTCCATCGGTTGTTATTTTTGTTCCTGCATCTCTTCCTCCTATTTTTGTCCAAGAGTCAGTCTCACCGCCAACAATGATTGTGATGGACACTCCCATGATAGAACATGAGCTTTCTAGTCCTCTCAAGCCACAGCTTCCAACTCTCGAAGCTGAAGAAGTTGTCTTGTGTGTGAGTGTAAGCATCAAAGAAAAGCTCTGGCTACTAGGAAGACTACCTTGCAAAAGGTAGAAGAGGAGTCAACAGCTCTTGTTTTGGTATCTCCTATTGTGCCCCCTCTTTTGCCCCTTTTTCTTCAATTTATGTTGCCTCAATCTTGTTTTTGGCTCCTCTAGAAAATGCAGATGACCCTCACCTTAAAAGGATGCAAGTGTTCATCACTCCCTCAATGGAGCCTCCTCTCTTGATGTCCCTTCTGAACATCCCACCTTTTCCTAAGCCTATGGATATGCAGAATACCTTAGTGGTATCCACTGTGTTTTTGTCCTCTTCCTCCCTGCCTTCCACTTATTTTGTGGGGATCTTGCATTCCCCGATGAAGCATAAGCTAGAGGATGACTCTAATTCTAATGGGGGTTGGAAGAAGGGATCACCTTCTTTGGGAGAGGGTTTTTCTTTGGTTTCCACTATCCTAGTGATGGAGGCAGCCCCAACATCCCCCAAATTTTTCACTTCCCCTAAGTCTTTTGGTGTGGTTTGTAGTGGATCTCAGGTACCTTCTACTTCACCCACCTGGTTGACACATGGCACTCCTATCAAGTGCATGTTCAACTTGGTGGACGTCTCGAATCTGTTAGTTATCTTTGTAAGATCAATGAATTTCACCTCACAAGAGTTGAGTGAAGGAGACCTTGAGGGGCCTTCTTCCTTAGCTCTTGTCGTAGGAGATTCGAAGGGTGTACCTCTTTCTATCCCACCCTTTTAGGCTCGTCTACTTTCCCCTTACAATGATCTAGATTAGGAGAATGACAACCTCCTGGTTGATGAAGACTAGGGGAGCCCCCTCTTCTTTACTTGTAGATTAGCTTTGTGTGTGTGTGTTGTGTTTCCCCCAAGATTGTTTTTAAGTGTTATTGGAGGACCCTTGTCACCCTTGTAGGTGCTTGGATACAAGAGTGTTTTGTGACATAAAACTTATTTTATATGTTCCAACATTCTTCTATTTGTTGTGCCTTGATTTTTGACAATTGGGGACGATGCAAAGTATTGGGGGCATTTAGGCCTCCCATGTTGACCCAATTTTTTATTTTTGTTTTGTTTTCATGTACCCTTCTTCACGATTTGATATAATAGGGGATTGATGATAGTTCATTTATATTATATCATATTTATCTATCTATATCTATGAGTAGTTTTGACCCCAAATTATCATATCCCCTTGTCCCTTGATTTTTCATCTTTTCTTATATTTCTTTTTTATCTTTCTCTCTTCTTTTCTTGCTTCTTGATAACGTGGTGCCTATGTGTTGTCCCTCGCGTGTGCAATGACATTTCCACATCTACATCTCATCATGTATCATGGGCCACACCACCCTACATGTTTTTCCTTTCCTTAGGATGCCATGTGATCCTTCAGTTTGCACGCACCATTCCAAGGGGGGGATCCTACCTCTCTAATTTTCAATAAGGTGTATTCGATGGCCAACAAATCCCTTCCTAAAAATCTCTACATTTTTCAAAAATTACATCCTTCACTAAGGATCCCCTTAGCAAGATTTTCTTTTGAAATCAAATTTGAAGCAAAATAATTGGGATTTCACCTCTGAGGAGGCCATCCTTCCTTTTTTGGATTCCTTGACAAAAGACAATATGTCAAAAGTATTTCTTGATGCTAGAATCGTTTGCAAAAAATTATTGTGCTTTTCAAACAAAGGATCCCTTGAGTGGACCCATTTTTCTTTTGAAGGGTTCCTAAGGGATCCCTTTGAAAAACTCTCCTTCAATTTCTTGTTTTGTGATGTGACTATCTGTTTGTCTGCATGTGTGGATTTTACTATCTAACATGTTTTTTCTATAGATTAAAATGTTGCTTTGCAGGACCAAGAACCTATGAAGCTTCTTTTTCAGCCAAGCTTGGAGGGTCGATCACCTCATCAATCTTTCCTTGCATAAATGAGCACTTGTAAGGGCCAATCAGACTCTATAGAGCTTTTCACATCTAACCTCCCTCAAGACCAAGCACCTGTGGTGCCTCCTTTGTAGGATTGAGGACCTATAAAAGTATTTTCATTCTATAGGACCAAGCACCTATAGAACCTTTTTTCATATTTTGTAGGACCAAGCACCCATGGGACCAACTTTGTAGGACCAAGCACCTCCAGAGCCCTTTGTTCATCTTTCAGAGGATCGAGCACCTATGACGCTTTTGTTCAAATTTCCTCAAGACCAAGCACTTGTGGAGAAATCTATCTCATTCTCTTGTGCCCAGGTATGATAGATCGCGGTCTGCTTCCTCGATAGTTCAGGTATACATCCCTCATCTTTCTCTCTACTTTATCATGCATTCCTTGACATTTATGCTCGCTAAAGTGGGGGGAAAATGTAATGGCATGAATTTGCACCCCTAAGAAAATTCCACATTTACACTACCTCTTACCTTAGAGAATTAAATCCAATAATGCAATCCATATTTTTGTCATATTTCCCAGTCCACTTGGTAGATATTTTGTGTGTTGATGGGGGATATTTTTTCTAGAACGCTAGCACGACGCGTTGTTGTCCTAATAGGATTCCCACCTCTAGATTTTTTAGAGGCATTAGAATCCTCCATTGGATGCAAAGTGTAACATTTCCTGCCCCTCAGACCAACTTTGAACGGCTCCTTTCCCTCCATTTTCACCTTTCAAAAGGCTATCTCATTCATTCTTTCATACTTTTGGAACATCTACACACTTTGGGAAACTCTCTTCACTCTTCTCACTAGCTTTCAACATTCTCAAGCTCCACCACCTCCACTGAAGCTGCAAGTTAGTTTTTTCTTGGTTCACTCTCTTCATTGTTGTGGCAACGTTGCACGCTCATTCCTTCCTCCATTTTCCTTGAGAGCATGTAGTTGAGAAAGTGATATCCTTCTATTTTCCATTCACTTTGCTTTATTGTATTTGATATCGCAATATATTGGTGTTTACGTATTGCTTGGTATTTCCATTTCAATAGCTTTCTTTATCATCTTTCTTCAACCATTTCTATTTGGTCATCTGTGGAGGTGGAAACACCAAAGCGGGTGATTGACTAAGGTAGTCCTCTAAACACAACCACAAAATTTTCCCATCTTTTATGTGCAGGTTCTCCTTGAGGTGAAGATCTTGAAGATATCAACTCATGGGTAGGAAGGTGCACTTTCCTCACCCTACTTTGTCAATTCATAGAATAGGTTAAGTTAAAGTATTCTTCTTGTTATTTTTTCATTCTACTATATATTTTCATTATTATAGTAAACTTTATCAGTTAGGTCGTTAGTTGACTTTTTATGATTTCAGGTTGTACCTTGCACTTTTTGTCCATATGGACACCAACACACCACTGAGACGCTAGCATGTCGTGCTAGAGTCTATGCCTCATGTTGTAGTCCTTTGGTAGTAAGCTATCTAGGTTGTAGTCCAGACTTCAATAAAATGCTCACCTGACTCCCTAAAACATCTAAGCTTGTAGAAGGACAGTAGCAACCAGGTTGCTCTTCCTTTCTAGCCTTCAAACTTTGAACTCTTCTAAAACATTCCATTGGCTTGAAGTAGATTAGGGTAGCCTATTGTTCTAGACTCTCCCGTGACTTGGAGTGTTGAGCATTCAGTCCCCCTCCTCTACACTTTCCATTATTTTTCTCAACATTATTAGAATTCTTATGGGGACATTTAGCCATAAAATGTCCTAATTCACCTTAATTAAAACACTTAAAAGGTAACTTTCCTTTGTACTTACCAGAACCTCTTTATAGCTTCTTGACACTTCTAGATTTGATCCAACATTAGAAGCTCGGTCAACCTACTCCTTAGATACTTTAAAAGTTTCCTCTTTCCTTATAGAATCTTCACTATCAAATCTCATCCCAAATGTAGTTAGAATTTCATGTAGTTCAATTAACTTCAAAGTATTTAGATCCTTAGCTTCTTTGTTTGTAGATTTTTTACAATCAAACCTTCTAGGGAGAGATTTGAGTAACTTCTTCACAACATTCTTTTCTTTCAAATTCTCACCAAGACCACAGATAGAGTTGACAACTTCATCAACCCAGAGTAGTAATGTGGCAATATTCTCATCTTCTCTCATCTTCAAACTTTCAAACTAAGCTCTATGAGTTTGCAGCTTTGCCTCTTTAACTTTTCCATCACCTTGATATATGGTTTGCAATTTATCCCATATGTCCTTTGTTGTTTTACACTACATTACTTTCACAAATTTAGAGTTAGTTAATCCACATGAAATAGTATTCCTTTACTTAACATTGAGTTCACAAGCCCTCTTTTCGACCTAATCCTTGGGAGGGTTTTTCAGGAATTTCAGATCCCTCTACTACTGACATCCAAATGTCCATCCCTAAATCCATCAAATAGTACTCCGTCCTAACTTTCTAGAATGTAAAATTGGATCCATCAAAGAGTGGTGCTTTATTTCCAAAGAATCTTTCCTAACTAAGTGTGCCATCCTAGAACTACCTTAAGTTGTTAGGATTCTTCAAAGGAACTTGGATCTGACACCAATTGAATGGCACACAATCTACTGAGAGGGGGTGAATTAGTAGATCAAATATATTTAAAATTCTTAACTCTGCCACAGTTATCAGAATATATTATTCTTCATAGTAAACCATACATAAGCAATTAAAACATAAAAACATAAATCACACAAGTGAACACCAAATATATGTGGAAACCCAATATGAGAAAAACCATGGTGAGAATAGTTGCTTGGATCTATTGTCCAAATATAGACTCACAATGCAAAATATACTAGTGAATTTTACACACTAAAGTAGGCACCAAACTATCAAAGACACCAGTCCCTTAATATTTTTGTAGGCACCAACCCACTAGAGACACAAATCCCCTATTGAAACAATACAACAAGTAGAACACCAATCCTACCAAATTACAATGATAAAGCTTATGGATCTTCAATGTAACACAACATGTGTTAGAGTCACGGCTGAAAGTCTTTCTCACTACAACTGGTCTTTTGATAATAGCACACACACTAGAATGCAACTCTTCCTTTTATCTTCACCACCTTCTCTTCAATTTGCACAAGTGACTAACTCTTCTTCACACAGGTGTAATTCTAATTCATGTAGACATACATACACAAACACAATGCATTTGAATATTTGAAATATATGCATAAGATTACATTAACACTCTTGCATGTCGACCAAGGATCCAAAAATAGCCAAGACAACATAAAGTGGACCTAAATTCAAATTTTATGAAATGTGTAACAAGTCAGTCCAAAAACAAATTATGTTGTTGCCAAAAGAACATGATACCATATGCTACCAATAGAACATTAAGCAGGTCCTATCTTAACATCACACGTAAGATTTGAATTTTGCATGATACTAGCAATTACCACACATGACTTGAACTCCAATTGGTTGACAAATGGACATAGAGAACCTTTTGTCATTATAATTTTTTTACATGCTAAAAATATCCTCTGAAAATTTAGGAATATGATGGAACTAGTGTAGACATACTCTCCTCTAAAACTGCAAGGAAAAACTGAATTTCTGAAAGAAATGCTAACCATAATTGTATTGCTAAAGAAATCTCTCTATCCTAAGGATTGAACCGAAACATACTAGTACAGACTTCTGGACCACCATTGTCATACTGAATAGATGCAAGCATGATAGTGCAAGCATACAAAAGATATACAACCACACCTTAGTAACTAATAATATATATTTCTCTATTTCCCACCCTGAAAGTAAAATTACCAATAGAGAACAAACTAAAATTTTAACATCAATTCAACATTCTTGACAACCTTTGACAACAATGATTGAAATCAATGACAACCTATGTTCAACAAAAGGTTCTTAGGAGGAGCATCAAGCTAAATTATATATGTCTTTCAATACCATTAAAGTGAATTTATGGGGGACAACCATTCAAAATTAAGGTACACAAATCCAAGAGATGTATCACTTACATCATGTTGTGCTTGTAGTTGAAAATGGGCATGTCACTAAGTATAATGGAAAGGTGATAATCAATTTGATCACTACCCACCTATTTATAAACCTTAACATAGAGGAAATAAAACAAATAAAATCATTTTTTGAATAGAATATAAATAATGTTATTTCATCATTTGTGCAGCCTATGGGTGTGCCTCTACTAATTACAAGAGAGACGGTAACAAATATTTAGAAAGAGACTTTGCACTTGAAACAACCCATCAATATATAGTAAAAGCAACAATACAATTCATAATATTGAATTTATTTTGCTATTCAGCTTGTCCCCTTGATTCAAATGGAAAATAATCTAAAAAATAGTTATGGGGAATAAAGACGAGACATGGTAATATACAAAGAGTTACATATATGTATTCCAACTAAATATAATAGATTATATAGGTATAATATGGGTTGCTTCTTTTGAAGAGATAAGCACTGATCTTATTGGTATAGTTGTGAAGGACTTAAATTTACTATAGTTCAAATAGGAAACAAAACATAATACTAAGACTATAATCAAATGAGTGTTTTTTGAATTATTTCTCTTCACCCTCTCATTTATAATTGGTTTTAATAGTATTGAAGGACAATTAAAATTGACCATCACCAAAGTTAAGAAAATAGATTTCATAGTAGAAAGCACCTTCTTGATAGGTAAACTCGATGATTTGTGCAATAATATTACAACTCAAATTTTGTTTTACAAATTAATTTTTTAACTTTTACATTAAAAATGTGTTTTTACATTAGTAGATGATTATATGTTATTTTACATTTTGATGAAATTATAAAGCAATGCAATGTATTTCAATTTTAATGACTATTGTTATTAAATCAATATTATGATTTTATGACTAATAACAGACTAACTATGTTATTGGTTTTCCATGTGAAATATACGATTAGATTCTTACCCTGCTAGAGGGAGAGGGAGAGGGAGAGTATCACCATAGAGAGGAGTATAGACATGGGAAAATAAAAAAGTTAATGTCAAATGAGTCAAACACACACAATCACGTAGGTCTATGTAACCAGTTCTTATAAATGACCCTAGTCTTGTCATTGAGTTTATTTTTTGCATTTTGACTAAGGTTGATAGAGTTGTAAGGTTAGGTTGAGTCTTGTTGATTCCTTGGCCTAGTCTTTTTCAATAAAAATAAAGTGTTATGTAAGTATCATTTTTTTCATTTCAATTTATCGTTTTGTCTATATAAAGTCTAATTGACTATTATCTAAATGCATTAGAGAATATATATATGATATATTCAAGGATATAAAATCGAGAATATACATATGTAAATATCTATATATAAATAGATATGTATATATAAATATATATATGATATTATTAGTTGGAAAATATATTCCAAAGATATTTTGGAAGAAGTTATACATGCTCATAAAGGTACATAATGGTAATTATTAAGTTTGAACTATACCCACTTCCTTTATGAGGCAAATGCCTCTAACATAGGCTATATTCATGTCAGAATTTAAAGATTTCAATACCTATGATGAGGCATAGTGGTGTTATTAAAAATACAATTGAAAATCATAATGAGTAATGGTTATGGAAATCAGTGCGAGACTTTTAGTAGAAGTTTAGAGTTTATTATTGTCATTCTCTCATTCTCATTGATATTATTCATGAGGACATACAAAAAAGAAGCTTGCACGATTCTAAGAAAAAGGGAGAAAAGGAGGCGACTATGAAGTGAAAGAAGAGTCTGTAATTTATGAGATAATAGTTAGTGACAGTAGATCATTCTGCATCTTCTATTTATATTTTTATTGGTATTTATAGCAGAGTCTATGTTACTAAGGAAAGTATTTGATATATAGAGGAAACAATTTTTATACTATTGCATCTTCTGAGCATACTTTGGAGTCTCGACTAGAGCTTTGAGGCTGAACACAAAAAGGGTTAGAAAGTGCAAAGATTAAAAAGTATTTCTAGGCATGTGTTATTTATTTTGATTTCATTTATTCCTGGTTAATTTTGATTCATGGAAGCTAAGAAAATTTGGATACAAAGAAATATTAATTTTCAATGAAAGTATATTTGTTCAGATTAAAAGTTATAATTGAATGATTTCATTCTACATTTTCTAATGATGGACAACATAGAAGAGATATTTTACCTATTGTGCTAAGTTGAATTATTCATTCTATTCTACTCAAGAAAATAAAAAAAATTGTTTGAAGTATGCATATACATATATGGAGGCATATATATAGAGAGCATGCAAAGAGTAATCTTGATAAGCTTGAAGCTTATTTTGTTATGATAAATTGAAAGAAAACAGATTTAAATTCAATTATTGAAAAAAATTATAAATATCATTGTTAGAGGCATAGGACAACTGAGAGTGGGGGTGAATCAATTGTATACTTCAAAACATTCAAACCCTCAAATATATTTTCAAACCCTAATCAACCATTAAACCCTTAACATGCATTTACAAAATGTAAACATGTAAAGCAGTAATGTAAACACATCAAACACACAAGAACACCATATTTATGTGGAAAACCCAAGAAGGGAATAACCACAGTGAGGATTAGCTCACTAATATATGAATTGCAACACCAAATACAATAAGGCTCACTGCCCAAAAAGATAAATAAAGGCTCACTCTCGGTGGCTCATTGCCAAAGGACTCATTGTCCAAAAGAAAGAAGACTAGAAGAAGGGGTGGCTCACTGCCAGTTTGAACTACTAACAATGCATCTCTCATATGTCGAAGGTAAACTTCCACTAAATCACAAACAATTCATCAAACAAACTAAAATGTAGACACCTTTTGCTCACTACATCTGGAAGTCATTGGCATTAAGGCTCACACTTACATCATCACATTTGATCACATTCACATATTTCACATTACACACTCTGAACTTAATCCACACAACAATTATCCTTTCATTTATACCCTCTACAAATTAAAAAAATCTCAATTAAGTCGGCCTTAAGGAAACGTATGTACCTGAACCGTGCAACATCAAATAGGTTGGCACCAAACACTTCTACAGTGGAAATAATTGAAGGCAGGCCATTTCACTACTTATCTGGGACCCAAATCTATACCGCCATGCTTCTCAACACTTCCTCAAACAACAATTATCCTCTATAATTAGTGCTAGCACACTAGGTTAGCAAAACCTGCACTAACACTAACAAGCGACCACAAGCACGCCTCTCCAGATCTAGAAACATCTTGCAGACCACACAAAAACATTCCAAAACATCTTATAATATTCCCATCATTAGAATATTCACCACAACTATTGCAACCACCTGAAACTCAAGAACACCTTCATTTTATGCGACCAGACATACTAGCACAAACATCCAACACACCAAACAACTTTTTCAAACAACTCAACACCTAAAACTTCAACAGAAGGTAGATATAAATGATATAAGCACGTTCCTAGATCTGTAACACCAAAATCTTCACTACAGAGAAATGTGGAGCAATCTCATTTCTCCTAGACACCCTATTTCACCAGATAGGCACGTTGTCAAACACATCTTCCACTACAGTATGAACCAGAACCTAAAAATTTGGATATGAAACCTCTGATAATTACATTCAAACCACGTGAGTATATATTCAATCATAAATAAATGTGAAGCAAAACACTAAACACCACTCTGCCACACTAAACTCTTTTTTATTCATTTTTTTCTCAAAGGCACTTAGAAACCAAGTGAACCAACTTCATTAACAACATTACTAACATCTTTGCAACATATTTATAGCATCTGCAACATGCAACACTTTCCAACTACAATAATATCCCAAACACAAGCTATGCCAACAACCTTTGCAACTATACTAAAGTAGGACATCAATGACAACACCAGCATGTGTTGACATCAATACCAATAATTTCAGGCACATCATCAATACCAGTAAAATTCCAACCCTCTCTTGATACAAGGGATTGATATCAATGACAACACCTAAGCAACTCACAAACAAATCTAGCTTCCAACATCTCCAAACTTCTAATAATCTCCTTCTTTGTCATTGATGGCAACACCTGCTTTCTGAAAGCCCGTCAACAACAAAAGTAGCCAACAACAATACTACAATAAGCAGTACTCCCCTAACTATGACAAATCTTTACTCTTCATCCTCTCTCTCCATAGACTTTTTCTCCAACAACACCTACATTCTAGATCACTCTCCTCCTTTTCTCCTCAGACAATAATCTTCCCCATATACAAGGTTTTCTTTCTCCCCATATGCTTTTTCAACCACTTTAACTCTATCCATGTTTTTTAGATTCTCTCCCCCTTTGACATCAATGGAAAAGTGTCATAGATTCATCCAACTCTCTTTCTTGTATTGAATGCTTTTGCTCTCCCCCTTTGAAAACATCCAAAGGGAAACACCTGTACCTTTCATACATCATCTATATAGTGTTTTCTTTTTAACATCTGCATACACCACTTTGACACTACTTGCAACACTAACAATCAACTGCACTGTACTTTTCTACACCACTCCCCCCTTAGGGGCACACAATATGCTCCATCTGACTACACCATCCAACAACCACTACTACTTACTCCCCTTGAGAGGTAGCCTTCAACATCAATCTAGGACCAAGAATGTATCTTGAACTGCTTCCCGAATAGATACACACACCTATGCATCTAGTTGAAAGGATGGCAAATAATCCCTAACTTCTCCCAAAGATACTCAAAAGTATCTTTTGGAAGATATTTTGTGAAAATATCAGTAACTTGATCCTTGGTAGGCACATACTCCAACTTCACCTCATTCTCTACAAATTTCTCTCTCAATAAATGATACTGGATTGAGATATGTTTTGTTCTTGAATGCATTCATCATATGAAACTCTAATATCCTTCAATATTTGCTTCATCCACAACACCTATGTATAGCATGATGTTGCTACAATATATTTTGCTTATGTAATAGATAATGGCATTGAATCATGCTTCTTACTTAGCCATGAAACCAACCCGCTTCCAAGAAAGAAATCACCACCACTTGTACTTTTCTCGTCATTTGCACATCCAAACCAATCTATATCTATATATGTACCCAAGGAGAATTCAGTATCCTTAGGATACCACAAACCATAATCCAGAGTGTCCTTCAAATATTTGAATATCCTCTTCACTATTGCAACATGAGATTATTTGGGATCTTCTTGAAATCTAGCGACAAAACAAACTTAATGCATGATATTCGGTCTAGTAATAGTAAGGTATAATAGTCCACCAATCATTGATCTATACTTTCTCTGATGCATCTTATGAGATTCATCATTCTTGCTCAACTTACAACTAGTAACCATAGGAGTACATACTAGTTTAGATTCATCCATTCCAAACTCCTTCAACATTTTCTTAACATAGTTAGACTATGATATGAATATACCTTTCTTTGATTGACTGATCGACAAATCAAGGAAGAAATCCATCTCCCCACACATTGACATCTCAAATTATTTATGCATTTCCTCTACAAAACTTTTCCACATACCTTCATTTCCTCTGAAGATTATTTCATCAACATATACTACCACAATTAAGATTTGTTGACCTTCAACTTTGAAATACAAATTGCTATCTGTAGTACCTTTTTTGAACCCTTGTTGCAACAAGTACTTATCTAACCTTGCATACCAAGCTTTGGGAGCTTCTTTTAGTCTATATAATGCTTTCTTTAATATGTAGAGCATATTTGTATCTTCTAACAACTAAAAACCTTATAGTTGTTCAATGTATACCTCTTCTTCCAATTTACCATTTAAGAATGCAAACTTCACATCCATCTGATGTATTTGAAATCTTTATGTCCTACAAAAGATAAAAAAAACCATCCTCATAGCTTCCATTCTTGTAATTGAAGAAAAAATTTCCTCAAAATCTATACCTTCAACTTGTGAGTAACCCTTACACACAATTCTAGCCTTGTTCCTGAAATTTTTTCCATATTCATTCAGCTTGTTCCAAAATACCCACTTAGTACCAATCACATTCTTATTTGTTGATGTTGGGACCAATTCCCAAGTTAGATTCTTCTCTATCTGTTCTAACTCTTCCTTCATTACTTTGACCCAATTCTCATCTTTGCATGCCTTAATCACTATTTTTGATTCCACCTTAGAAAGAAAACAAAATTTACATGTTCTTCTGTCATGGAAGCTTTTCTTCTTGTCAGCACACCTTTTCTCTTATCTCCAATGATCTGATCTTATAAATGATTCTTCTGCACATACTTCGGAGTATTAGGATTCTCTTCCAGAGCTTCTTCCTCTTCAATTGTCCATTCTTTTCCTTTATCTTCAACCTTTTCTTCTTCACTACAAGGGGATTCATCAAATTCATATCCTTCTATCAGTATGAAATTTGATTTGGTTCTTCATCCACTTTGACTCTTGCACTTTTAACAATATTCTCCAATCTTTTGTTGTAGCACCAATAGGCCTTACCTCTTGTAGAGTATCCAAGGAAGATTCCTTCATCAGATCTTGCATCAAACTTTCTTAATTTTTCTTCATCTCTTCTGATATAACACTTGCTTCCAAAAACTCTCAAATATTTCACAGTAGGAGTTTTACCATACCATAACTCATAGGGACTCTTTGAATTGTCTCTTGCTTGACCTATGTTAAGAATGTAGAGTGTAGTATGAATTGCTTCTCTCCAATAGAAATCTAAAAGATTAGATTCCTTCATAATTTTCCTAGCTACTTATTGAACTGTTCTATTTTTCCTTTCCACGACTCCATTTTGCTAAGGATTTATAGGGGATAATAAATGCCTTCTTATTACATGATCTTCACAAAAATCATTAAACTCATTTGAAGTAAACTCACCACCTCTATCAAATCTCAAATATTTTATTTTCAGATTCATTTCATTCTTAACCATAGCCTTAAATGCTTTAAACTTGTCTAGATCTTTTGATTTTTCTTTGATAAATGCAACCCAATCCATTCTAGAATAATCATCAATGAATAACATGAAATCCCTATCTTCACATGAGCTTCTAATTCTAATAGTTTCACATAGATCTGTATGCACTAACTCCAAGGGACTTGTGGTAGAGTATTCTTTTGTCTTGAACATTTTCTTTGTTTTCTTTCCAACTTCACATTCTTTGCAGATTACATTGATAGGCTTTATAATCTTTGGACAATCTCTCACAACATCAATAGAACATATGTACTAAACTTTGATGTGGTTGTTCATCCACTTTGACACTTGCACTCTCAACAATCTTCTTCAATATTTTGTTGTAACATTGGTAGGCCTTTCTTCTGGTAGAGTATCCAAGGAAGATTCCTTCATTAGATCTTGCATCAAACTTTCCTAAGTTTTCTTCATCTCTGATGTAACATTTGCTTTAAAACTATGAAATATTTCACAATGGGAGGTTTACCATACCATAACTCATAGGGAGTCTTTGAACTATTCACTCTTGCTTGACCTTTGTTAAGAATGTAGACTGCAATATGAATTGTTTCTCTCCAATAGACATCTAGAAGATTAGCTTCCTTCATTATTGATCTAGTTTCCTCCTAAATTGTTCTATCTTTTACTTTCCACAACTCCATTTTGTTGAGGAGTTCTAGGAGCTGATAAATACCTTCTTATTCCAAGATCTTCACAAAAATTGTTAAAATAATTTTAAATAAACTCACCACCTCTATTATATCTCAAACATTTAATTTTCATATTCATTTCATTATCAACCATAGCCTCGAATGCTTTAAACTTTTCTAGAGCTTCTAATTTTTCTTTGAGAAATATAACCCAAGCCATTCTTGAAGAATAATCAATTAATAACATGAAATACCTGTCACCACATGAGCTTCTAATTTTGGTAGGTCCACATAGATCCATATGCACTAACTCCATAGGGCCTATGGTAGAATATTCCATTGTCTTAAATCTTGTCTTTGTTTTCTTTCCAACTTGAAATTTTTTACAAATTGCATTGATCAGCTTTGTAATCATTCTAAAATCTATCACAACATTAGTAGAGATTATCCTTACTAAGCTATCAAAATTAATGTGACCCATTCTTCTATGTCATAGCCAAATTTCATTAGTTTGAGACATAAATTACTTTGCACCACTACCTTTGAGTTGATAGACATTACCTTATGTCCTTGTTCCAGCAGCAAACAGAGTACCAGAGCTTTCTTTTCTCATTTCACAACCACCATTCTAAAATACAAGATTATATCCTTTGCTATATATTTATCCTACACTTAGAATATTATGTTGGAGACCCTTGACATAAAGAACATTATCTATTTTATGCTTTCCATCAAAACTAATTGAACCTTTTCCACAGATCTTAGTAGATGTATCAACACCAAACTTAACAAGACCACCATCATACTTTTCAATTTTAATAAACTTAATCTTATCACTTGTCATATGATTTGAGCATCCACTATCAATTATCTAGTAATTCTTCTCTTCTCTGGCATGAAAAGAAGTCAACATAGTTCCTTCAATGTTATGACCTATTTTTGTAGCATTTTCCTTCACACATATTTCAAGGTTAGTATAATTAGTTCCAACATTTAAATCCATGAACAATCATTCATCACTTCCTTCATCTGAATAATTTTATTCTTCATCATCAAATACACCCTTGTCCTTTTCAACATAATAACTCTTTTTGAAAAATTTACCCTTATGATCCTTTTGTTTGTCATTAGTAACTTTGATTGGACATTTAGAAGCATAATGACATATCTTTCCATAATTGAAACATTTGAAAGGTAGCTTACCTTTGTATTTTCCAGTACCCTTTTTCAATCTCCTCATAAATTTTTCTTCCACCTCATCAAGATCATTTGGATCTTATCCATCATCCTTTTCCACTTTGCAAACTTTTAAAGTAGTTTCTTTTTTTGTAGCATCTTGACCAAACTCTCTCATTTCAAAAGAAGGTAAAGCACCAAACATCTGATCTCTAGAATAATTATCCAAATTTTGAGCTTCCTCAATAGAAGAAACTTTAGAACTATAAGATTTTCTTAATACCTTTTTCACAACTTCGCTTTCATCTAGCTTTCCACCAAGACCATTGATGGAATTGACAACTTCATCAACTTTGAGAATGTAGGTAGTAATTGATGGAAAAACAAGGACAAACAACTGAGAGGGGGGGTGAATCAGTTGCCACAGAATATTAAACTTTTCAATCTTTACGTAACTTTAATCTCAGATCTAATGAATGAACAGTATACCATAAGCAATCAACACATCAGAAACACAGAGAACACCACTTTTTTTTACATGGAAACCCTGTTAGGGAAAAACCACAGTGGATGTTAGTCCACAATATTATACCCTATTAAAAGTATAATGAAAATAGTAAGGGGAATGCACATGCATTCAGGCACACTCCCTAGAGCTCACTACTCAAATACAATAGGGCTCACTGCCCAACAATACAAAATAGGATTAAATATAGAGGGTATGAATTGAGAAAATAGCTTCTACACAAGCCTAATTATAGTTCCAGTTAAGCACAAAAAAACTCCTTCACTCTTCACTCTCACTCTGCTCTGCAATCGAATGAATGGATCAATGTTCACATAGTTTCATTATCTCTGGCTTTTCTCACTTCACACACACTAACTTCACTCAACCAATCACTCATATATATCTATATCATGGAATTACATCAACCACTTGGTCGGCCAGAAAAATAAAACATATTTACAATGTTGGCCCAAATTAACAATTAAATTTTTCAATGTGAATTAAACATCGTCGGCCAATATAATGATGCGACCCAAAACAATATCCACGAGCACGCCAAACATTCAAATTTCAATCACCAAGGATCTGCAACACGTTACCACCATCATGTCAACCAAGAACATGAAAACCTAAACATGCACAAGAAAAATATTTGACCACGAGCACACCGATCAACGCAGATGTACAACAATGATGGAGAATGATCTAGAAGCATCCACAAAAAACAAGAACTAACAGAGAAATATCTGCAGCAACATAAATTATCATAATCACATAAACTTCAATCAAGAATACTAATAAAACCCACAAAAACACTGTCAGAACACAACACAATCAATTCTTCACTTGGACCTCTGAAACTTCTGGTAGATGAACTAGATACTCTCAGCAATAAACCCTTTAGTCCACAATAGTTGATCTTCAACGTATAGAACAAAATACCTTCATGACCTTCACTGTTCCACTGGCAACCTACAACTCTTTCTTTCACAATTTTCTCAATATCCTCAACATATACAGCCTTTAGTACAATAATGCTAATAGTGTTGACATCAATGACAACCACATATCAGCAACACAACCACAACATCTAACAAACTTCCAATAGTAATACTTCATTTTTAGACATCCTTAGGGTTTCAAATTTGGCTTTGTAGTTTTGCATCTTCGCTTGTTTGACCTTTTCATATCCTTCATAGATAGTTTCTAGCTTTATGTAGATCTCTTTAGTAGACTTCAAACTTATCACCTTTTCATGTTTAGAATAAAAAATACCACTCAGGATTGCATTCCTTGTTTTTCCATTGTTTTCATAATCCTTGATCTCATAATCACTTTTTAGACCATTTACAGGTATAGTATAACCTTTTTCAATAGACTATCAAAAACCAAATCCAAGAGAAACCATAAAGGACTCCATACTAGCCTTCCAATAGGTAAAATGTGTTCCATTGAACAAAGGATATTTGACATGTTTCCTGTGTGCCATCTGGATCTACCTCAAGTAGTTAAGCTTCTTCTTAGGAACCAGAGCTTTGATACCAATTGTTAGATACATAGGACAACTGAGAGGGGGGGTGAATCAACTACATAATTTAAAACATTCAAACCCTCAATATCTTTTCAAACCCTGATAAAAAATTAAACCCTCAAAATGCATTAACAAAATGTAAACATGTAAAGAAGTAATACAAAAACATAAGAAAACTAGATTTACATGGAAAACCCAAGAAGGGAAAAACCATTGTGAGGATTAGCTAACTAATATATGAATTGCAACACCAAATACAATAAGGCTCACTACCAAGGGCTCACTACCTAGAAAGATAAAGAAAGGCTCACTATCAATGGCTCATTGCCAAAGGACTCACTATCTAGAAGAAAGAAGAATAGAAGAAGGGGTGGCTCATTGCCAATTTGAAGTGCTAACAATGCATATCTCATATGTCAAAGTATAGTTCCACTGAAGCACAAACAACTCATCAAATAGATTGAAATGTAGACACCTTCTACTCACTACATTAGAATTCATGGGCATTAAGGCTCACACTTGATCACATTTGCATATTTTTCATCACACACTTTGCACTTAATCCACACAGCATTCTCCTTGCATTTATACCCTTCGCAACTTAAAACAATCTCAATTAGGTCGGCCTTAAGGAAATGCATGTACCTCAACCATGCAACATCAAATAGATTGGAACCAAACACTTCCATGGTGGAAAGAAGTGAAGGCAGACCATGTTGATACTTAGTTGGGACCCAAATCTACACCAACGCTTCTCAACACTTCCTCAAACAACAATTTTTCTCTATAATTAGCATTAGCACACTAGGTCAGCCAAACCTACACTAACACTAACATGTGACCACAAGTATGCCTCTCCAGGTCTGAAAACATCTTGCAAACCACACAGAAACATTCTAAAACATCTTAGAATATTCCACATCATCATAATATTTGCAACTACTGCAACCACTTGAAACTCAAGAACACCTTCATCTTTTGTGACCAAACATACTGGCACAAACATCCAACACACCAAAAAACTTTGTGGAACAAATCAACACTTGAAACTTCAAGGGAAGGTAGATACAAATGATATAAGCATATTCCTAGATCCACAACACCAGAACCTTCACTGCAGAGAAATGCAGAGCAATCTCATTTCTCCAAGACACCCTATTTCACGAGAAAGACGTATTGTCAAATACATCTTCCACTGTAGTACAATCCAAAACCTCAAAATCTAGATATGACACCTCTAAACACCTTTGATCATCATGTCCAAACCACATGAGTATATCTTCAATCATGAGGAAATGTGAAGAAAAACATTGAACACCACTTTTTCACACTAAACTCTCTTTTATTCAAATTTTCTCAAAAGCACTTGGAAACCAAGTGAACCAACTTCATCAGAAACATTACTAACATATCTACAACACATGTATAGCATCTACAACATGCAATACTTTCCAACTACAACAATCTCCCCAAACACAAGTTAGGCCAAAAACCTCTGCAATTATCCTAAAGTAGGACATCAATGACAACACCAACGCATGTTGACATCAATACCAACAATTCCATGCACATGATCAATACTAGTAGAATTCCAACACTCTCTTGATACAAGGGATTGACATCAATGTCAACATCCAAGCAACTCACAAACAAATCAAACTTCCAACAATCATAAAAACGTGTGTATTATTATAAACAAACTTGGTAATATATTATACTTTTACCAACATTATTAAATGTATTCTTGTACAAAGAACCAAGAGGAAAACATAGAGAAGTCAAAATTATTTAAAGAAGAATTTATTTTCTCATTTGTGAATAATATTTTTATTTTACTCATATTTCAAGTTGACAAGAACTCATGAGAAAGATAAGGTAACTCAAGTTAGTTTCATTGTTTGAAAATATTATAACAAGTATTGTGCATGAAAATTGGAGAGTATTTCACTCTTGGTTTTAAATGTAAAAACTTATGAACAAGTAGCAATAGCCAAGTTAAAAGATGTTGTGATTATGCAACACGGTTGTTCATTTTTCAGGAAAATATTTCCATGACCTTAGTCATTTATCGACTATATTAAGTTATTCACTCATGATTATAAATCCTTAAGAAAAGTTAGACCAAATAGTCAACCATTCAATCATGTGTTAAACCTTAGGTGCGATTTCATTTCCAATTTGAGTTAGAGGTGTGTGAACTCATGACTACATTTATTATGGAGGTGCTTGTTTTGTTTTAAAACTTTGGCCAAAGTAATGCAAAAGTCTCTACTTGCATTAGTCAGTTCAAAGTGTTCCAGATTGCATATCCAGCCATATTGGTCATACTTAGGTAAAGTTTTCTAGAGTTGTTTGGTCGATTGGTTATGTAGGACACAACACTAGAACTCAAATGGAATGTATTTTTTTGGTTCATTTGTCTATACTCTTCGTGAAGGGTAGGGCCACTTCTAGTTGGAAGGTGTGTAGGGGACCATCAATCTATGGTTGGATGTAAAGCGCTCAGGTGATGCACTCCCTCTTTTCGATGAGAATGCTAAGGCTTGTGAGACAAAAGTAAATTTCCAATTATGGAAGGCTTGACCTTATATCTCTTAATGTGTAATGTAAACTTGTATACTCGAAATGCATTTCACATATGAATTATAAATAAAATTTTATCTTATTTCTCAAGTTGCATTTAATATATTTCAAATTAAAGAGTTGTATTTTTCATTTATATTTTGATCATGTGCAACAATGATATATGAAAGTGAAACATAGAAAAATAGGGTGGGTTACCAAAATGGTATTGATAACCCAATTAGGGGGACCTATTTCTCTTCTATTTCATTAGGAAATGAGATCCACACAATGAAATGACTTACAACCCTTAAGTGAATCAAGTCAAAGTGTGAATCTACTGATTTCCTTTTTTTGCAAGGATGGGGGTTCTAATTAAACAACACTTTCGGGAGAAAAACTAAAAAATTGTAAACTAACTCCAAAATGGAATCTATAACATGGATCTAATAGATTGAGCTCAAAACTGATGGAACCAAAAATTAGATCACAGATTAGAGAAGGGTAAGATGATGTTTACAAGTCACCAAAAGTGTTTTGTTGAAGCTGGCCTAGGAGTAATCATTCACCCAAGGGCGAATGGGTCCTGAGTTAGGGTTTATCTGCAACTTTTGGGAGCTTCTACTATAGATTTGAATCCTTCAATTTTCCCAGGTTTCAATTTTAGAAAGTCGGAAATAAATTTTATAGGTAAGTTTTTGTGAGATGACAACTTTTGCAACTTTGACAACTTCAATTTTGTTCTTCAAGAGATCTTCAAGATTTCTTCCACCTAAATCTGCAATCACAAATCAAGAGGGAATTTTTTTTTTTTTTTGGTTAATGGGGGTTTTCCTTGTTCAAACCCCGTTTTGGTAATCAAACCTTGAAATGAAATAAAATAGCATGAAAGGAATGATGAATGAACAATTCTATGTCACAAATCACCAAACCCTTGGATAAACCTTGGAATATAGAATTGTAACTTGCATGAAATGGCTTCAATGGATGTGGATATTGAACCTTGAGTCTTGATTTGAAACAATTCTTTGAATACTTGAATGGATCACGAACTCTACATCATCATATTAGCTCCAAAAACATGCATGATGCAAGAAGACTTTGATATGACAATTGGATCTTGATTTTTTTAATAATTCTTCAAAAATATGCTCTTGAATGCCTTGAATTTCTCTTGAAATGCTAACTTGATCTCATAAAAATTACTTAGATGAAACTTAGTGAAATGACCTTATATTTATAGATATGTAACATTAATTTCTCGAAATTCAATAACACAAGTTGACATGTGAATATGGATTTGAAGATGTTAAAATACCATCAAAAACATAATTTAAATTTAGGTCCTAAGTCTAAGTGAGGACCCATTTTCCCATGGGCGAATTGGTCCTAGATCACTCACCTAGGACACACATTGCTTAATGAGAAGTGTTATGTTAAGGCATTAATGAATGTCGGGTTTCCTCTTTAGAAAATGTGATTAAATTAGGCTTGGATTTGAATTAAAGGGTCCTATTAAGGAAAATTAACCTCAATTATTTAAGGAAGCCCTAAATAAGTGTGAAAGTGTAAATAAATACACCTTACAAAATAAAAAATAAGACACAATTAAGTCCATTTTAATTAATAAGGCCCTAAAATTAATGTGAATATGTAAAATACATATTACAACACTAAATTAAGGCATAATTCAGTTCATTTTAATATTAATTCTAAATTAAGTGTGAAAATGTAAAGGGATACATTTTTCTACACTACATTTAGCCCCACTTTAGTGAGAGGATGAGCACTAGTGAAAACTCACCCTAAATCAGAAATTCAAAACACATGTATGTAGCAATGACAAAGATACTCAATCATACAACCTCAAAGACCAAAAGAAAAGGTGAGAACAAAGAAGACAGATCAAGCCTCAACTTTCCAATGCAATGTGGAACATGTCTCAGTTGTTTGTCTAGAGACGTTCACAAGCGAAACTCGATTTCCACTATGCAAATAGTGCACACTCACTCCGGGCTTATGGAACCTCGGGTTGTCCACTAGGTGATTCCCTACTGGGTGGAAAATGAGAGAATCTTATTAAGGTCCCATACCATATCATATCTATCCCCCTGACAACTTTAATAAGGCACCACAAAACAAAACATCAAGCTTCACAAGGCCTAACAAGCTTCATTATGTTAAGCATATATGAAAAAACAAGGTAAAGCTCCATTGGCAAGCAAAGTGTGTTATGCTTGGTGGCCTTAAAAAGGGTTTGGGTTTCATAAGGTTAGCAAGATGTGTTAATGTAAACACTTATGAACAAAAATGCAAATAAAGGTTTGTTCAAAGGGATCTTGCTTAGTTCGTGTAAGGTCTCTTCTTAGGGAATATCATGCCTAATGTCTCCAAGAGAGAACAAGTCAAGGGTAAAAGATTCACAATCTTAGGGAATGCAACGCGTAGCATCACCACTAAGAGGAAAGTCGTACGCTAAGAAATATCACACTCTCAGCGGACATCAAACCCAATGAAGCCACCAAGAAAAGGACAAATCATGAGAAGAAAGAAAATCACACAATGAAACATGAGGAATGCAAAAAAAATAATGTCAAAAATAATGCCAATGTAGGCCCCCACTTTACAGAAATTGCTAGCACCATTGCTAGGAGCAATTTTCTTTAAAGTAGCCAAATTCTAAATAAAGAAGATATGAGAGCTTATTCAGAAAGCCCTATGCCAAGTCATGTGTTCCGAAATGAAGCTACATCATGAAAAAGAGAGGAAGGGGTTTCCTCCAAAATCAAATCCCAAAACACATAAGGGAACTACAAATTTGGAGTTAGTATATCTTTGCTACAATGTTGTTATAGAGCTCAGAAACCTCATCATTCCCCAAATACTCATAGAATAGGAAGAATGACACATAAAGAGTGGAAACAAAGAAAAATATTTTGTGTCAACATGGAAGAGACCTAAATGTCTCGATGTATTGCATCATCTCGAAAAGGAAAAACACAAGACAAGAAAAAAGATAAATGTTTACGACATATAGAAGAATGTAGGTACTATGATTGTAATCATAGTAATAGCTAAATACACCAAATCCATACAAAATTAAGCAATATTTAACTAACTAAGCTACAATCCCAATGAAATATTTGAAAACCATTAACAAAGAAGCCATTTAAACAAAACCATGAAGAAATGCATAAACAAAACCTAGCTAAATGCTTCAAACCCTATCCCATTGGGGGATTGGTGCTACATTGATATGGAATGGCAGCCCTTCCCCAATCCCTTTGATAAAATGAGTGTCTAATTGAACTCCATTGATGAAAACCAAGCTAATATTGATGAAACTATGCTAAAGATGGATAAAAAAGATAATTAATGGATGCAAAGATGAATAAAGATAGTATTCAAATGTGCAGCATAAATTTGCTTTGATAGAAGTGGATCCATTTCTCTCCAAAATGTGAGGTATTTACAGGAGAAAATGGTGAATCAAGGGTCAAGATTGATTTGATCAATCAAGGTTTGAGATGAAATAGAGGTGAAGACATGGACCAAGGATTCTCATCAATGGATGAGAATGCAAGATCACATGGATCAAATATTCAATCAATGGCTCACAATGATTCAAACAAACACACTTTCAAAGTTGTTAGAAAGTTTGTCACAAAGTTTGTTAGAAAATAATATTCCCTTTTTGGAGCTCAAATGGGAGAATATTCCCTTGGAATATTCCCATGCAAGTGGATGGGTGAGGTAAAATTAGTAATCAATTAATTAAAACAAATTTTTAATTGTGCAAGTTGAGTGAATTTAGGATTATCATTAAATAATTTGTTTATTTAATTAAAGGGGTTCAAATGACATTAAAATAATTAATATTATTTAATGAAATGAGAGGACATTAGCAATCTAATCAAATAATTTGCATTACTCAATTAAATAAGATGGAAATTAAAGTGAAAGGGGGTGAATCAACCTAATGAAATTAATTAGATTAATAGGTGAAAATGGTGCATTTAATTGAATAACTAGGATTATTCAATTAAACAGTCGAAAAGGGGATGAATTTTAGGACGAAATGATGTTAGTAATTAGATTCAAGTGTGTAATATCATTCAATATAATTTTAAGTGTCTACATTTTTCCCCTCTTTAAAGCAAGGTACCTGTTACATTGGTTCAAAGACTGACACTTTTTGGATTAATACTACTGCTTAGATCAAAAATTTAAAAATTCCTTATTTTTCGGATGCCCCACTATTGCCCCAATGGAAGGAATTAAGCTGGTACGTTTCCCCCTCAAGAGATCATGCAAAAATTTTAATTTTTGGGTCAAGATCATGACAAAGGTACAGGGTTAGTTCGGCTCAAAGATGACAAAAGATACTTAGAAGGCTCAAATGTTTGATGTAGAAATATTTAATGATGTATAGATAGTCATTGGCCATGGGTAGCCTCATGTGTATTTTGATATATCACACATATTTGATACTTGGATAGAAATGTTAGTAAAGATAGAAGAATAAGAAGAATAGGATGGATGGACGTAGAAGAATGGGATGGATATTGATAAACCATTGTTTTTGAGATTAATTTAGAAGTCCAAAAAACCTATGATCATTCGAGACTTTATTAGATATGGTGATGATATTGATGATTTTTTTGTTCCAAGGATTGGGATACTTTAGCACTTCATTCCTTATTTTTGATATAACACATAGACATGATGCATCATGGTTTCGATAAATAGGATGGCATTGTATCTAGTGCGATGGAATTTGACTCTAGAAATAGATAGGATAATCCTTTCTCACACCTTGACATACAGAAACCTCGTTGGAATGTAGTTTAGAAGTTTAGAACATTTTACACCAAAGCATACACAATAGTCAACAATCTATTCAAAATGACCTCCCTACACACAACTAATTAAGCAAGTATTTGATAAATTTATTTTACAAGAATATCCCACAAGCACAACAACTAAAAGATAATGATTGATGCCCCATTCCTTTCTCTCTAAATCATTTTAATAGACATCATTGAAATGTCCTTAGAATAGGTCAACAAGATAAATCATATGACAAGATCAAAATGAACAAACAATCAATGTTATTTATATCTCTTTCCAAAAGGTGTAACGTGTTTTGTTTAGGATAAGTATCCAAAGTGATTGCCAATGATAATTCCCATTGTAGGAAGGATGCATCCTAGGACATGTTAGTGGATGGTGGTAGGTTGTTTTGAAAGGTTGTTGATATAAGGTTCGACTAACATGTTTGATAATGATCAAGACTTAGTATTTTTATGTTTAAGGTTTATACTTTTGCTAATTGTTGTACTTGTTTTCTATTTGTGTTACCAAAGGGTGAGTGTGTAGATCAATTTATTATGGATGGAAGTTTATTGCAATTGAAAGCGAAATGGGATGGGTAGTTTTGGATTTTTTTGGAATATTTCAATGTTTTTGGTATTTTGCAACGTTTTGAGGTTGTTTTTGATCTTTTTGGGTGTATATGAATGTTTATATTTTTCAGGTTATGTGAGGTTGTTTAGGGTTATGAATTTTTTCCAATGTTTTGGGTTTTTAAATTTTCTAATGTTTTGTGTTATTTGAGTTTTGACCAAGACCTAAAAGGGGTTGACCTAGGGCCTCGAGGGCTAATCAAAGATTAGCCTTGCCTATGTTATACACATAGAGACCACGTAGTTCGATTGAATTTGACCAGTAACTATTTATTGATGAGATATGAACATTGGTGGATTGTCAGTTTATTGTGATAGACTCCTAAAAGATTGACCTAAAGTTTCTCAGGAGCACATCAGTGATGGCCTTGCCTACATTCAAGCTTAGAGACAACATAGTTCGACAAGGTAATGTTTTTGATTTTTTGATGTTTTGACCTGTTTAGGGATTTTGATGTGATTTGGATGTTTTTTATTTTGACTTTACAACTTTTTGAATGTTTTTGGATTTTGGCTATACAATATTTTGATGTTTTTGGATTTTTTTGGATTTTGCAAGTGTTTTTGGGATTTTATGAGGATAAACAATACCTAGATCACAATGTCGATGTCGCATTATGAGATACAAGACATGGATCAAGAGTTAATTGAAAACAAGAGTGCAATAACCTACCCCTAGTGTCTAGCAATTCTTCATAGTTCAATGAACAAACCAAGATAGGTAATGTATATGCGAAGAGTTCAACATAGTTTTATTATGCTAGATATGGGCTATGGGACTTCATGAGACAATGTGGTAAAGATCTTGTCAAGAGTTTTCAACGAGTAGAGTTGAAGGATACATCAAATCTTTGTCAAGATCGAGATATAATGTAATATCTGGAAAAAAAAAGTTAAATTGGATGGATGGAGGGAACATTGGATTTATCGTGACAAGCATGAGATACTTCTATCTGAGAAGGATCATATAGATGCTTGATTCTACTCATGATGCCTCTTTTCCATGTGTTCATCATAGTACATGCCCAAAGCACCACTATAGTGGTTTTCATTGGAGGACGACTTTTATTTTTACTATTTTCTTGATTTTTTTATTTTTATTTATTTTTGAAAATTTTACCCTCATGTTGAACCACCTAGTGGTACTGATGTAGAGGCCACTATCATAATGTGCCAATGATATCCTGGATGAAGAAGTTTCTTTGCTAAGATACAAGCACTTGGATGCAACTTTTGAGAACTCTGATATGCCTTGTTGGTATCAGAATTAACCTTGTCTATGTGCACACATCATCATAGAGTGCCTTCATAATCCGTATGATGAAGCTTAGTTTCCAACACACGGTTAACACACGAATTGGATATCATGAATGGAGTGTACAGTGTCATGCATGAAGGAATATGAGATGGATTGGTCGATGGTTTAGAATCTTTGATTCTCCAAACTTGGGAAGATGAGCAATGATGGGTGGAATACTAACTGTTCAGGAATACTAACTGTTTGCATTGATTCTATGAAATCTTTATTTGTTGATACTACTTCAAAAGATGTTGGTGTTGATTCATAATATTTTGATGATGCACAGTCACTGTAAGAATCAAGAACCTTGACCATTGCTTGATCTTGTGTGGGAATATCAAGAGTGGTAGACTCTTGTTTTGGATGAAGAACGTCTATATGTCCATTAGAAAGAAAAATCTTAGGGGTGATATCAAGAATATCTTTCGAGTTTAAAATAGTTTGGAAGATTTTCTTCAACTCTTGATGAAACTCTGGGGATGGGGGTTCTTGATCCCAACTTGATTCGTAGAAACCTTTTTTATCCTCAAGAGCCTCCTATTGACATGATCCTTGGGTGGATGATACATCATCGATAAAAGAATCTTTGCAACATTTTGTAGGTATGGGTGCAATAAGGGATATTTCTTGCTCATTTGGAACTTCTTTAGTATGCCCAATGATTGAGTCATATGTGGCATAGATATCACAATCTGATACATATTTAATGCCATTACGATATGAAATATTGCCAGACATTGTTGATTGGTTTGGACTTTGTTTTAAACCAGTATCTTCATACATGTCTTATTCATCATGTTGCAATGAATGAATAACATGAATGTGTCCCATCATGGTATCATGGTATGGTTTATGTTGTTTGAATTTGATGCCTTTCTTGAATCTTTTGCTTTTGTATGATCAAGCACAGGGTTTATGTAAATTTTCAAATTGTCATTCCTAGATTTTTTATCAACATCAATGTCTCCTTGTTCAATAAGATCCTGAATTAGATGCTTGAGTCTAAAATAATTTCATTTATTATGACCTTTATATTGGTGGAATTCACAAAAATGATCTCTACTTCTAGGAGGTTTGAATTGTGGCGCTTGATAGTTTGAGAAATTTGGGAGTGTGATAAGATTAGACTGTATCAACTTCTTCAACACATCCTCCATAGGTTCCCCTAAGGGAGTCAATTGTCTCTTAGGAGCACTGCTTGTTCTTTGTGGTCCACGTTGAGTGTTTGCAATATTGATCATTGGTTGATCGTTTGGCAACTGCGTGGAAGGTTGTTGTGTGTTCATGGTTTGGGTGTTTGCTTTCTTAGGAGCAATTAAGACCACCTTTGCATCAACAACTCCATCACTAGTAGCATTTTTTTTCTTGGCCCAAAAGTGGGGCTTGTCGTTAGAACTAGTAGATGATTAGTTGTCCTTGTAAGCTTGTTTGTTCCCTTGTGCAATAAGGGCTCTCTCAATTTTAAGGGCCCTAGGGATAAGCTCCTTGTAGGATGTGACACATTGTATTTTTATTTGAAAATATAGTTATGTGTCCACATTGGCAATGATAATTCCTATCTATTGCTCCTCAATAATAGGCCATTTACTCTTGCTAGCTCTTTTCCTCCACTATTGTAGGAAGTTTGTGAGGGATTCACCCTTGTTTTGTTTGAGGGTGTATATCTTCCAAGCTTACATTCATGTCTAGGTTATAGGAGAAATGATCTATGAACCTATCATTTATCTCTTGGAAGGTTTGAATTCTTAGAGGCAACTGTGAGAACCAATCAATCAATGGGCACGCTAAAATGCATGGGAAAAGGTGCATCAAGTAGAAATCATTGTAAGCCACCTCCATACACGTTACATCGAATTCTTTGATGTGATCCACTAGATTTCCCCATCCTTTGTATTTTTCAAATTTTGGGACTTCAAATTCGGGTGGGAGAGGTATCATCACAATGTCTCGATCAAAGGGGTATGGACACAAGTTCTATTGTACATGTGGTTTCTTTGTTTTCCCCATTTGAATGTCTTGGATCTGTTGTATTAGTGCCTTAATTTGTGATGCCAAATCATCTTAAGGATTTGGTGTGGGAGCATATGTGTTATATGGTGGGATGGTTGATGAGTTGTAGGCGAGATTTTGACATAGAGGGGTGTTATATGGTGTGTAGGGTGGATTTTGATATTACATGTATGATGGTGATAGTGGTGGAGGTGTATATACTCCTTGTGCATTGGGATTTATGAAATTTTGTTGTGCATTGGCATATTGTTAGGGATTGTAGTACAAGCCCTCTTGTTGTTGTTTTTGTTGCACAAGCACTTGTTGTTGTTAGGTGTATTGTTGTGCTAAAATGCTTGTTGTTGGGCTTGTTTTTGTTGGTGAGAAAGCGATGCTTTTTTGTTCTGCTTCTTGTTATAGTTGTAGTTTTTGTTGTTGTTGCACAATCAAGGCTTGTTGTTGAGCTTCATTTTGTTGTAAGACTTTCCCTCAAGCTTGTTGTTGGGATTGTTGATGTTTTAAAGCTTGAGCTTGAGCTTGGTGTGCTTGCAACACTTGTTGATAGGCTTGTTGTTGTTGCAAAGCTTGAGCTTGAGCTTGTTGTGCTTGCAACATGGAAGTGTTTTGATGTTGGGATACGTGAGATGGATTTTGAGTGACAATGGTATGAGTGGGTTGTGGGTTTATTTGAGATGGTTGTTGTGTGGTGAGTGTTTGGGGGTTGTTTTGCACTATCATTCCTTGTAAAATTATTGATTGGGATGGAGGAATGTAGGTTTGGGGCCCCATTCGATTTTGCATGGCTTGGGGGACAAATGGTAAAGATGATGGCATCATTTGTTGTTGTGATATCAATGGCATGTTTGGACCTTGGGTTAATTGATTGGAAGGGTTCCCTTGATTTATTTGTTGAGGGTTCCCTTATTGATTTTGATTTGGGGCCAAGGTGTTACCTTGGTTGATAGGATTCATGAAAAATGGATTTTATGTGGTTGGTGGGTTGGTTTGAGTGGTGTGTGGAACTGCTTGTTTTTATGTGTCAATGGGGTGGTTGGAACCACTTGTTAAGGGTTGACCTTGTGTGAGGGTGTTTACCTGCCCTTGTTGTTCTACTTGGGGTACTTGGCTCACATTAATTTGTGTAACATTAGGCACATTTTGGGTACTTGTGGTAGTAGAATAATATGGTTGTGCTCGAAAAGTCAAGGCCGTTGTGGTGTTATGGAATGTAAGTGGTACATGTGGATGTAGAGGGTACTCAAGAATGGTGGTGGAAGAATGTGATGGGGCACCAAATGTTGGTGTCCAATTTATGTTTTGGGGAAGGTTGGTGTCTTGTGTACCCCAAAGTGTGTTTCCTTCTAAAGTGGGTGTGACCAAGGTTGGTTGCAAGTCAACTTGCAAAACTAGTTATTGCAAGTCTACTTGCAAGACTAGTTGTCAATGGTTGACTTGGTGCATGTGATGGGGTTGGTTGAATGATGGATTGAGTCACACCTTGTGTCAAGGGTTGTGTGATGGAATTTTGAAGAATTTAAGGTACATTTACTAAGGGTTGTTCCCTAAGAGTGTTTACATCAAATGTTGAAGGGAGTTTAGTCGCTTCCTTTGCTAAAGATAGCATGTATTATGTAGGGTTCATTTTCATCAAAGAGTTTATGATGTGACTTGTCTTAGGATCTTGTTGGTATTCAAGGAGTTCTTCCTCAGTAAGCTTAAGTGCATTATTTGTGAAATATTCTACCTCATACCCCTTGTCTAGTGGATTTTGTAGTTGTTGTGATGGGGTAGAATGGCTCCTACGATTGAATTCGTGTGGGTTTAGATCACTTGTGGTGGATGTAGTTTCGGTTTGCTCCATGTTTCTCTTGTTTTGTGACCTTGTTATTACCATAAATTGTGCGTCAACTATGGGAGAGGTATGTTGAGATTTGTATTTTGGAACTCTCTAGTTGACTCAAATTTTGATAAAAGGAACCCTCTAAGTTGTTTTGGACCAATGGTGTGAGTGGATGATGAAGAGGGGTGAGTGAAATGGGGGATGAACTTTCCAAACTTTTGGACAACACTCTAGACTTAAAAGTTGGATGTTTTTGATGTCTTGGATTAAAAGGTGCTAATGAACTTGTAAATCTAAATGTAGACTTGTGACCTTTAAGATAGACTAGTTCAAAGGGATGATGACTAAGTCAACTAAGTGTATGGAAAATGATTCATTTACACAAAAATAGCTAAGTTAGGGGATTGGTTCGATGATAGCCTAAGTCTAGAATGCTTAATGTGTCCAAAATTTTCTAAAGTTGTCAGTGAAGTGGAATGTAAAATGTGTGAAGATGGATGAGATGTTTTGACCCAAAATGTGTTAACCTAAAAGGGACCTTTGTTTTACAAGACCAAGATGGTGAGAAACATGCTTTACCTCTAAAGTGATAAGAAAACCTAAGAATTCAATGTTTTGATAATAGAACTTGGATCCAATGTTGGCAATACTTTCCTTGTTTCACTTTGTTTCTTGGAAGTCAATGCATTTTGAGAATAAGCCTAATGTGTGGTGTGTTCATTTGGTTTTAAACTTTTCTTTAGTGATATTGCTTTTACCACATAAATAAACCTTAATTAATTTCAAACTAAAATGTCTATTATCCAAGAAACCTTCATTCCACAAGGTCCAATATGTGAAAATCAAGAAGCTAAGGCCATAGTTCCCTATGTTGACTTTGGAAAGTGTGAATTAAGATATAAGTCCAAATATTTAGAAGCCTCTAAAGATAAAATCCTTAGGAACAAGCAACAATATAGGACTTTTCAAGGGTATTCACACTATGTCCAAAGGGTTTGAAATTTTATGAACATGTTGATGCTTGTTTAAGTTGTTTTAAAACGAAGAAAAGTGTCAAACTAACTCAACAAGAACAAGCAATAAGAACCCTAGCTCGAATGGGTATGTTCTTCTTGGTAGGCTTACCTCATACCTCAAAGGGATGATTTTACATGAAAATTATGGAGGGAACAAATAGAGGTATATCACCACCTCAAGCTTTTGTACAAGAGAATGAACTCTTGAGCTTTATGCCTCAACCATAAATTGGACTTGGCAAGTAACTTCTCATAAGTAAATTCTAATGCACCACTTTCAAAGAACATTTTAGAAAACTTGGTTGGATACTAAACAAAGGTTTTTAATGACACAAACCGAGAAAACCAAGACGTATAAATCACCTGCAAGCCACTAAAGACATTAAGTTGTTCCTTTTCGGCCCATATGTCCGGACTTGGATTAGGCATAGTATGTTATTCTGTTGCAGATTAAAGCTACTATTTTTCAAGTTCACAACCTTCATATAGCCTTTCGGTAAATGTGCTTGTTTAAGAGTCACTTATATGATTTCTCCATTGTAGGATGTATCTCATTAGTAGGAACTTTCTAAAAAAAGATAAGAAAAATGTTATTTCTCTTCACCCAAGATCGCACGAAGCGCAAGGGGAGTGGATATGCACTACAAGTCTACACATGAAAAGTAGTCACACAATTCACTCATTCTTTTTAATCCACAAAGGAAATGATGACTTAATTTTAAGCACCAAACTGAAGTGTATGTTTTTATTTGTTCAATTTTAACCAATATCACAATGGTGAGGATGTATGGGCTCAATTTTATCCAACTTTGAAATATTATTGCATTGTAAATTTTAAACCCAACTGAAAGTTAGTTGTCCCAAAACATGAAATAAAGTACCATATGAGGGGTTATATCATCCCCCAAGTGTCAAAACACTTATACAATAAATAGAACTAAGAAAACCCAAAAATCCAAATTTTCTATTTTTTTTGGTATTTTCTAGGTTCTAATAAATCACATTTTTGGAGGTCTTTAGAGCAAAATTTGGGGTTGAAACTTGCATCGAAATTGATTGTCATATGCACTGTATTTTTAGGGGTTGAGTTATTACTCTTTGAGACCTTTCCAAGGTGCAAACATATTTGAATTTTGAGTACCAAGTAGAAAGTTATGACCCCACCAAGTTGGGGTAAAAATTTGCAAAATCAACTAGCCTCACAAAAAAAACAAAAGTCAATAGATAAATAGAGTGAATTAAATTGAAAAATCCAGGAAAACATTAAAATCTAGCTCTTTGTTTTAGCTTACAAAGTATCGTTGGCCATCAAAGGCGTTGCTCTGGTGAACATCAAAAGCGCCACTATTCTACAAAGGCATCGTTGTATTTCAAAGGTGTCACTCTGGTGAAAGTCAAAAGTGTCACTCTGTAGAAACCAATGACACCAATAGTGTTGCTATATTCAAAAGTCACTTTGTAGCCAAAAATCAATAGCATCACAATATTCAAAACCGTCGCTTTGGAAAAAGTCAAAGGTGTCGCTCTAGCTGTAAATTGGAAAACATGGGAATCTCAAGAGAAGTTCATCAAATTTGGTTAGTATAGCCCTCCTTCTAATGAAAATATGTGATTGTAATCATAGAAATAGCTAAATACACTAGATCCATACAAATTTAAGCAATATTTAACTAACTAAGTTGCAATCCCAATGAAATATTTGAAAACCATTAACAAAGAAGCCATTTAAACAGAACCATGAAGAAATGCATAAATAAAATCTAGCTAAATGCTTCAAACCCTATCCCATTGGGGGATTGGTGTTACATTGATATGGAATGTCAACCCATTCCCAATCCCTTTGATAAAACAAGCATCTAATCGAACTCCATTGATGAAAACAAAGCTAACTTTGATGAAACTATGCTAAAGATGGATGAAAAAACTAATAATGGATGCAAAGATGAATAAAGATAGTATTCAAATGTGCAGAATAACTTTGATTTGATGGAATTGGATCCATTTCTCTCCAAAATGTGAGGTATTTATAGGAGAAAATGGTGAATCGAGGGTCAAGATTGATTTGATCAATCAAGGGTTGAGATGCAATCAAAGGTGAAGTCATGGATCAAGGATTCTCATCATTGATGGATGAAATGCAATATCACATGGATCAAAGAGTCAATCAATGGCTCACAATGATTTAAACAAACACACTTTCAAATTTGTTAGAAAGTTTGTTATAAAAGAGTATTCCCTTTTTGGAGCTCAAATGGGAGAATATTCCCATGCAAGTGGATGGATGAGGGAAAATTAGTAACCAATTAATTAAAACAAAGTTTTGATTGTGCAAGTTGAGTGAATTTAGGATTATCATTAAATTATTTATTTATTTAATGGAAGGAGTTCAAATGACATTTAATTAAATAATTAAGATTATTTAATGAAATGAGAGGACATAAGAAATCTAATCAAATAATTTGCATTACTCAATTAAATAATATGGAAATTAAAGTGACAGGGGATGAATTAACATAATGAAATTAATTAGAATAATAGGTGAAAATGATGCATTTAATTAAATAACGAGGATTATTCAATTAAACAACCGAAAAAGGGAACGAATTTTAGGAAGAAAATGATGTTAGTAATCAAATTCAAGTGTGTAATATCATTCAAGACAATTTTAAGTGTCTACAGGTACAATTAGAGGAGTACACATGATGAGAGATACACCAAATAAAATGGTACGGGGGATCACATTACGCACATGCAATCACACAAAGAATGTGCAAAAGAAAACAAATACAAGACTAGTAAGGCACATGTGAGTCAACCTATAGTAGGTCATCTGCATTCCAATTTTGATCAGTATATGTGGAAGGCAAACAACTAGCCAAAGGGAAAACATCAAGTGTCGAACTAGGAAAAGGCTATCTAACCCCTTGCCACCACTAAGTGCAAGACAAGGATGAGTTGAGATAATTGATGAGAATGATCTCCTTGCAATAAAGAAAATGATTTGCAATGAATTTTAAACATGTAATAGAGATCATGCTATGATCCTACAAAAGGAGAAAAGTGCATGTAATTGCTATCCAACCATTTTCTCATAAGAATCATATGATCATTAGGAAAAAATTCTTACAATATTATCTTTAAAGCACAACACTAATCAGTAAGGTGCCCAAGAGTTCTATGATATGCACAATAATCCATGTTTGTAGGCTTATTACCCTTACTAGGGGGTGGAAATGTAATCCATCCTATATGAAGAAGGTTTTCCATTTTTCGTTCAATTTGTGTTTTACTATGTAGGAATGGCAACTTTTTGATTTTGTAAGGTTTGGATTTCTTACTCATTTGAGGATCTTGTTGAGGTTTATTCAAAGGACAAGGACCTAAAGTGATCCTATCATCCTTGTGAGACATTACTTCTATTGCAAGTATGACCTAGTTTGGTGGTGTTGTCATTAATGTTGTCATTGATGTCAACACAGTTCAGTATGTTGCATATTGTAAATGCATGGTTGAGATGTTGTTGAGATGTTGTGAGTACATGGAGTTATCTTATATAGCTGCAGTTGTGTTGTGTTGATGAGCTTCCAAGTGCTTTTGAGAAAATTAATAAAGAAGTGAAGCCAGAAGAAGGAATGTATTCAGATTGAGCTCTAGTATGTGCTCCACATTTCTCCTGTGTTGATCCTATGCTTGTACAGACCTGAAGGTTTGATAAAGGTGATTTAGTGGTGATATCTTCTGAGTTTTAACTTATGGTGTGATGGTACATGTGAAAGTTACGTTCACCAGTATGTGAATTTTTTGGCATAGTTGGTATTCTATGGCTGAGAGAAATATTGTTGCTTTGCATTTTTTCTCTATTTTGTTTCAGATCTTGCAGATATAGAATATGCTTTGTGAAGGTATTTTCTATGCTTTGGCGAAGAGGTTTGAAGTTTGGTAATCAAGAAGTCATGTTTCAGTATTTTAGTATGAGTGCATAGTCTGGATAGACTGGTGAAAGAAATTTAGTAATTGAGGCCAATTGTTTTTGCTGCAGATGTATCTGGAAGGTTTTGATATGCATTCTCATGCTTAAGTAAGTGTGTTGTGGTGTTTGTGTGTCATCTTCTAGTTGGGAAGCATGTACATCAATGATTATTTGTGTTTTCATTAGGTTTGGCCGACCTAGTGTTTACACTTTATTCGAGGAATAAAATTTAATTAAGAAAGCGTGTAGAAGATTCAAGAATATTATTTGTGGTCTTGGTTATTTGTTTTATTTGTCCACTCTTATTCCTTTCCATCACGATAATTTAGAGTTGTCGACCTAATTTGAATTTATGAATCAATGTATTGTGGCCGACCTTGGAGAAATTTTCTAAGGTTGAGAATAGTATAAAAGCAAGTCGAGTTGTGAAGAATGGTATGACAGTGTGATGTAAAGTGACGAAAGAGTGCCACAAATCATAAGAGCATAAGTGTGTGTGAGTGAGTTGTGATAGTAGTGTTTCAATTTGTTGAAGACAGTGAACTGAAGGTTTTTGTAATCCTGCGAATGTGCTTTAATCGCAGTGGTGGATCTTTTGTTCTCTTTTGTATCTATAGGTAGTGAGCCTCCCAGTCGAACAATGAGTCCTTTGTAGACAGTGAGCCTTTGTACTTGGACAGTGAGCCTCTATATTTAGTTTTATAATCTTTATATTGTGAGTTAACCCTCAACGTGGTTTTTCCCTTATTGGGTTTTCCACGTAAAAATTTAGTGTTCATTGTGTTGATTTACTTTATGTTATCTGTGTTTCATGCTCATAATTAATAACAAAATAGTGTGGTTGAAGATTTGATAAGTGATCAAGTTTTAAGATTGAATTTGTGTGACAACTGATTCACCCCCCCTCTCGTTGTCCTGTGCTTGTTTAACAACTTCATCATTATGAGGGAGGACATTTGTATCCTTAGAAGACGTGGAGGGGTAAGGATTTTGATATCCTAGTCCTATAGTATCTTCAATTAGGATTTGTTATAAAAGCTTGTGAATTTCGTGCTCATTAATTATGTCACATCCTTACTTAATTAAGATTTTAAATCCTTGGCCATAGGTCTCTTCTAGGTTGATGGTTGTGTTGGTCACTTTGTTAACGTAAGATGGATAGGTGTGCACTTGATTGGAGGAACTAGGTTCACTCGTTGGAGATTTAGGCTTAGTTTGTGACTCAATTTTAGGATGTAAAAGACCAAAAATCTCAAGTGGTGGGATGGCAGGGAGTGCAGGTTGTTGCATGGATGGGTAAAAGGATGAATTGTTCTCAAGATTGTTAAGGCAATCATTTATGAAATTGTTCATGCTATCATCATCTTCTCCAATGATGTCAACTTCACAAGGAAATTCATTAGGAGTTGATTGAGCATGATTAGGTTCAATTTCATTAGGATCATTTCCAAAAACACAACTTGAAACATCAACTAAGGATGTTAAAGATCTCCATAAATTACCAATGTACATGTCCATTATGAAAGAATGAATTGAAATGAAAAAATTTAGATCTTAAGCAAGATAATTTTCTTATTATGCTATATAAAAACTTGAAAATGTCTTGTAAATGCAATTTTGAATTCACACAATGCACTAAATTTATCAAATGAAGCTTAATATGATCAATTCCAAGTAATAGAAATTTTGCGAACTGAAACAAAAATCTAAAAAAAGAAAAACATAATACATAAACAAATGTTTAAGACCCAAAAATTCAGGAAATGACCTTGATCAAGGGCTCATTTGCCCAAAGGCTCTCCAAATTGTTCTTCAATGCTTGGGGGAACAAAAATTGTATGGGAGGCTCTCCAAATTTTCTTCTTTAAAAAAGAAGTACAATATCTGGGTCATGTAATTTTAGTAGAAAGTATTGTAGTTGATCTATAGAAGATCAAAGTCATTCTTGAATGGCTAGCATGAAAAAATGTGCATGAAGTGTATAGTTTTATGGGTTTACCAGGCTACTATAGAAAATTTGTTTCAAACTTTTCTAAGATTTCCTACCCTATCATCTCTTTACAAAGAAAAGGAAAACATTTTGACTGGTAAAAAAAATGCTAAGAGGCATTTAAACAACTAAAAGAGAAGTTGACTATGGCTTCGATATGGAAAGTTCTTGATCGAAAAATGCTAGTTTGTAGTAATCACTTATGCCTCAGGGGAAGAACTTGGTGGAGTTCTTATGTAATAAGGGTGAGTTATAGTCAACGAGTCAAGAAATTTAAAGACATATGAGTAGAATGATGCTCCTCGTGATCTTGAATTGGTGGCAATTATTCATACTTTATAAATATGGCAGTATTATTTGTTAGGAAATGTTTTTGAGCTTAGGTCATATCATCAGGGTCTTAAGTACTTATTCTCCCAACCACATCTTCATTCTCAAAAAAGAAGATGGTTATAGTTGATATCTGATTATGATTTTAAAATAAGTTACATTAAAGGCAAGGAAAATCGAGTTGCGGATGCCTTAAGTTGAAGGAGACACATTTCCTCGATGGTCTCTATTCATTCAAATTTCAAAGACCAAGTATTACAAAAGTCTATGGGAGATGAGTATTATGAGCAAGTTAAGCAAGCTCTCTTAGTTAATCCTTAGGATTTGAGGTATGATGGCTTCTATTTTGAACCATATGGACTTTTAAGGTTCAAAGGAAGAATGTACGTTCCAAATGTTGAGGAGTTAAGAAATATCATGTGGAAAGATGTTCATTTGACACCATATTTAGGACATCTGAGAGTGCAAAACTCCTAGTTGATGTAAAACCACTTTATTTTTGGAAAGGAATGAAGAGTGACACTGCAATATTTGTAGCAAGATGTCTAGAATGTCAGAGGGTAAAGGTTAAACATCATCACCCGGCAAGTCTTATGTATCCTCATGAAATTCCAGAGTGAAAGTGGAAAATCATTAGTATAGATTTTGTACAAGGTCTTCCTATGTCTAGAAATAGGAATAATGTTATTCTAGTAGTGGTGGATAGACTTACCAAGGTAGCTCATTTTATACCTAGGAATCTAGCAGATGGAGCACTGGTAATAGCTAATAAGTTTGTCCGGGAAGTGTTTAAATTGCACAGAGTTCTTGAGAAGATCATCTCAAATAGAGATACACACATGACATCAAAGTTTTGGAAAACCTTATTTTCTTCACTTGGAACTCAACTCAATATAAGCTCCACTTATCACCTTGATATATATGGTCAAACATAAAGGGTAAACCAAGTTCTTAAAGATTTGTTGAGGATGTATTGTATGGATCAATAATACAAGTGGGAGGACTATCTTTGCTTGTGGGACTTGCATACCATGCTTCATATTATTTTGTAATAAAGATGGTTCCATTTGAAGCTAGTTATTTAAGGCTTGACCTTGTATCTCTTAATGTGTAATATAACCTTATATACTTGAAATGCATTTCATGTGTGAATTGTAAATAAAATTTTATCTTATTTCTCATGTTGCATTTAATATATTTCAAATTCTAGAGTTGTATTATTCATTCATATTTTGATCATGTGGAATAAATGATATATGAAAGTTAAAAAAAAATGATATCCTATTTTTAAGCTTTTGTTTATTTATTTCTATGCTAAAATCCAAAGTATTTATTGTGTAGTAAAAAGTGTGTATGCTACAAATAATAAAAACAAATAAATCTAGCTCCATTTCCTATCAACATACATATTTGTAAACTTATATATATCAAATTTTATATGTTTCAATCTTTGTGAATTCACTCTCCTGTGCCTAGATACTTCAAAATAATTTGTATTCATTTGAATTTTGTTTGGACTATATTTCATGAGGTTATTGCTTTGTACTACATGATAATCATGTCTCAAATTGTTCTCAAATTAAGGTGATCATAAACCTCGTTCCTTACAATTGAAACATATTTTTAATATTTATATTAATCTTATCTAATTGTGTACATTATTATGGTTAGTAGTATTTGTAATGAAACCTATTATTTTCTTTACATGTGAGGAGCTCTGCCCCTAAAATTTCTCAAACTCAACCCTTTTAATTTTAATTTTAAAATCTATAATATAATTAAAGAAATTAAATCTACTATACTTCTCATAAAGAGGAAATAAGTATTCATTGTTGTAAGTAATGCATACAAAAACAATAGGAAAGCTATAGATCTAGAAATGACTAACCAATAAACATATATTATTTCAAAATGTAACATCATTATAACACACAAATATGTAGGATCCCAACTTGAAAATTGTTACTCCCAAGGTGAATCAATGACTTCAAATCAAAGAATGTAACATCTTCACAATGAGAACACAACATTACCAAACTCCAGTAATGAACCCATAACAACTTCTAGAAGATTTCAATATATAATAGATGCAATATCTAACTTTCAAACATGTATGATATGTAGTGAATGTGTACTCATTCAACATATAATAGTCCAATCTATATTAGATGCTTCAATACAAAAAGGTATACATCAATTCTTTGCATTCAACAATATGGACCCAAGGAACCAACCATATGGGTTATATGCTCATAACATGAGTGAATCCAATAATACAAGTGACTCGTGATCGTGGAGGGAAATACAAATATAATGGTCACACAATTAGTTTCCTATAAAATATCAAAACAATAGGAAAATCTCTTCCACATTAAATTATATGGAAAATCTCTTCCACATTAAATTATATGAAAAATCTTTTCCACATTAAATTATATATTTGGTTGTCTTAATAGTTTAAAGATTTTATACACAAGGGAATGACTATGATCTCTATTTAAGTAGAATTCATGTGTGGGTTTCCTTAAATAGTATAAGATCACATATGACCAATACTAAAAATGTATCAAAATAGATGTTAATTCACTAGCACAACTCCTTGATCCAAGTATAAACATTGCATACATCCTTCATACAATCAACGATGAAAGTGATGAGATAGTGGAATCAAACATTAAATCTACAAGTAATCAAGATCAACTTAAGAATTAAATAAATTACTCATTATCATGTATGGATAGATTATCAAATAGACATTACAAGATAGAAATCATTAAAGAAACCTTGTAAATAAGAGATGAACATGTCACCCTTATTTATTGACCATGGTCAGACTCCCCTCTGATAAATGAATACAATACTAAGGGCCTTTTAGATATGGATTTTCCTACACTCTTTCCAAATGATAATGCATTGCACTTGTAACCCTAATACAAGGAAGTTGATATTTGCACTTAATTAGGTTTCATGAAAATACATTCAAAATCCATCCAAGATTTCATATTGTGCATCGAACATTATAATGCACCATTGCAACCAAGGACTTGTCATAGTGTTTATTGAGAAAAATCAAGAGGTTGCATACCAACCACCATTGATAGTCTTTGTATCTATATATAATAATTTTTTGACACTCAACTAGATGAAAAAACAATAAATTAATATTGGAATAAGTGTCATGGTGAGCTATCAAATATGATCAACCAAACAGGATCTCCCACTCTCTTCTTCACATTAAGTGTTGTAGATACTAAATGGTTAGATTTCTAGTAACAATTTTAAATAGCAAAGATCAGTTAGCAAAGTTTTGAGGGTTTCAATGTGAATTATTACCCTACAAATATCTTGGTATACCATTATTTTCTAGTAAAGAGAAATTTAATTTTTGGGACAAAATCATTGTTTCTACATCAAACCAAATTTTGTTGTGGAGATCTAAGTGGCTTAATTTTGTTGGTAATTTAATTATCCTAAAGGTTGTTTTGCATTCATTACCAATTTATCTCATGTCTGTGTTAAAATTTCCAACAGGGAAAGGGGCAGATCTTTAGAAGGTGTTAAGGGAATTTCTATGGGTAGATAATGTAAAGGAAAAAATGAAATTTCCATTGGTGGCTTGAGAGAATGTTTACATGCCCAAGATATGGGGGGTGTTGGTTTAAGGGACTTGTTTCTTAAGAATAAAGCTCCTGGGGATAAATCAATTTGGAAGATATATGCCAAGCCAAAAACGAAGTGGTGTCAAATTATGAAATATAAGTATTTAGATTCCTTAGAATAAAAATGAATTTCACTCAAAAAACTCTCCCTTCTGGTTCCAAAATTTGGAACTTCATATCTTCTTGTAGATTGGTAATTCTTCCACATCTTTCTTGGGTTATAAATAATGGGGAAAAAGATAATTTTTGGGAAGACGCTTGGAATGGGTATAAACCTCTCCAAAATATTGGTAATTAAAAGCACATTGAGATTACCCTAAAAGCTTTATGGCGTAATAAGGTAAAAGATTATATGTCCAAGTGGATTCTCAAAAAACTCCTTTCATTGTGAAATGGAATTTTTTTTTGGCCTTTTTCTTCTCAATCGAAAGATTCTCTCAAGGATGAGTTAAATAAAAAGAAAAGTTTTCTATTATAATAAGGAAGATGAAATAATCTAGTTGAAATCAAAATTGGGAAATTACAATGTTAAAGATGGTTATAACTCTGTTGTCATCTTGGAACAAAAGGAATCATGGCCTATTAATTTATGTTGGGGTTTGGATTTTTTGCCTAAATTTTGGGCCTTTTCATGGTTAGCTTTGAAGGATAGAATTCCAACTAGCATGAGATTGGATAGATTGGGCATAAATCCTTTGTTTCTCGGTGTCTTGCATGGCAAGGCATATGAAAGTTCAATTTTCTTATTAGTATTTGTCTTGGCTATGAAATATGCTTGGTTGGTTTGGGCCTCTTCAAGGGTCTCTTTTTAAAAACATTTTCAAAGTTGGGCCTTCATTATTTAAAAGTTCTACATATGCTTGTATTTGGGATTTAAGTCTCTCTATTTTAAGTTGATAAATTTGGTGGAGAGAAATAATAGAATTTTCAAGAAAAAGGCTTTTGATATAAAGCAGGTACTTCAAAGGATTGAGATCTCCATTTTAGAGGTAATTATGTCAAATATTTTTAGAAATTCAAATAGCATGAAGGCTTTTTCTTCATGGGATGTCTTTATACAAAAGAATTGGAGCTTGTTAAAAACCTTTCTTATAAAGAGATCTATTTAGGTAATTGGTCCTATCATAAATAGAAAATTTATCAAATGGTTGCCTCCTCCATTTGGAATATTCAAGTTAAATTTTGATGGTGCTTTTAGGGGAAACCCTGTGAAATCAAGTGCAAGTATGGTCTTGAGAGATTGTGAAGGTCATATGATTAGAGAAGCATGCAAGTTATTAGTGGATGGTTCAAACAATGTGGCAGAATTTAATGCTTTGTTACTTGGTCAAGAATTGGCCTTAAAATATAAGATATATCATATCATCATCAGGGGTGATTTGATGGTGGTGGTGAATGCTTTGACATAGAAGGCCTCCAAAAACTAGCATTTGAATTATTTGTTGGGCTACATTTTATCTCTTCTTCGAAAATTTCCTTCCTTTGAAGTAATGCATTGTTACATAGAAGCTAATGGTTTGGAAGATGCTCTGGCTAATAGGGTGATTGATTATTCTCTACCAGATACTAAATTTTCACATGGATATATTCATTTTTTGTCATGATCCCTCCTGCCTATGGTCTAGGAGATGTTTTTGGCATATGTATTATAATTCAGTACTTTTGATTATGTTCTTCAGTTCTTCTTCAGTGGCCCATAAGCGCTTCCTCGCTTGTGGATGATTTTAGAAGAGCTCTGATGACTTTTGATGGTCTTGTTCAATCAGGTACTTGCAGGTGGAAACTTTTGGAGTGTGTCATTTTCTTTGACAAGGCTTGGTGTTCTATTCCCTGTGTGTTGCTTTCGTGAATTTTTTTGGCCCGTACAAATAAAATGGATTGGAACTAGCAGTTTGTCATTTCCATTGGCTAAAAAATTAACATCTGAAAGGTTTTTATCTAACATTGAGTTTGTCACATGTGCAGGCTTAAATGAGTCTCTTTGGAAAGTTGCTAATTAGCACAGATTTTATTAAGAATTCACGGTCGAGATCTCACATGTGTGATGGATTTTCATTGATTTTGGCAATGTATTTATGTTATCGTGGTTTCATATTCCTTTACTGACACTATGAAACCAAGAATAATCTCCCTTCTCAAGGACTAAGCTCGGTTGGGATTTTGTCATTCAATGCCCTCAAGTGGAAGAGGCTTTAATCTTATCTGTTGGTCAAGATTGGCTTTCCAATCAAGTTGCTTCAACGTTTGTTTCTAATCTTATGGAAATTTTATGGTTAAATTTTTGGCAAGGACTTACATTTTGCCTCATATTTGTTCACTGTTTGATTTCAATTATGGTTCTTCGATGGTGGGTGGTGTATTTGATCAAGCTACTCTTCTCTTTGATGATGCACATCTCTTAGTACTATGTGCAATGGCCTATGGCTTGGTTGGTGATAATTCATATTTTTGCTCCTGCATAAATGATCTTATTGGGTGAATCTCTATTTTATAATGCTCAGAATATGTTCAATATTGTTCATTTTTTGAACAAACATGTTCTTGAGGATCCTCATATAATCCCATATTTTCCTTCTCCTTTTGATCTTGCTAGTTCATCTAAAGTTGTACTGATTAAGCATGGGTTTGTTTTGTAATGTGGGATGAGTGCATTTTGATATGGTTTCATTCTTTAGCTATGTATAAGCACTTTTTAATACCAATTTTTCTTAAAAAAAAATCTTAATCAATTTAATTAATTAACTAATTATTATATGTAACCAATTAATTAATTATTTTCATAATTATTAGAATATTATGTACTTGATTAGCTAGAGTAGCCTAAATGACAAAGCATGAGTAAGAGGGGCATTGTAGTATAGTTCAAATCTACACTAACAGATCTATTCTTCCATGCATGGAAGTGAAATTTAAACTTGTGAAAGTGAAATTCATTCTTGTGGAAGTGAACCTAATATTTAGATATAAACTTTAGTTGTAGAAATGATTTGACATAATTTTGATGATTGGAAAAGGTTCACCTCAATCTAATATACCTATATTTAGGGAAAATGACGTCTATAGACACTATATAAGAACTTGCTAGACAAGGATTTATTTTCCTTTGGTGAACCCCCTAGATGGGCCATTTTAATGATAATGAACAATCAAAGACAACAAACAACCATGCAATATGCTCCTAATATATTGATATAACAATTTTAGTTTTTTATAATTGATTTCTAGACATGCTCGATAGGTCCTAGATAATTTAAAGGAATTAGGGTTAATCCTTAAATACACCACCCTAACATGCAATCTGAAATAATTTTAACTTCAGTCAAATCATAATAGTAAGGGTGGGAAATGTAAGCACAATAATGGTGTTTTTGTCCACCACATTAAAGATAAACTAAGCTTTATTTTCCTCTTTAAACCCATTATTCTTGTAATTGTAGATGCAAAAATTAACATTGTGAATGTGTTTATTGATATTAAATGTCTACTTATACAAACCCTTATAGGAGGATGAACTATTATGAACCATATATGACCTTCATGATGTATTAATTTCATGTATATCCTTTTATTGGGGAAAATACATATAACCTCAAAATGTTGGTTAACCCTCCTATCTTGTATTATTACCTTTGTCATCCTAATTGGGTTGGCCTTATTATATCCTTCAATTGATTTTTTCAAAAAAATAAAATCTCTTTTAGTTTATGAGTTTTGTTTACACTTAAAAAGATACAAAATTTAATGGTGAAAATCATATAGCCATACATTTTTTGTTATGTTTTAGATTCGTGAATACTAGTTTATCCTTATGTATTAGATAGCATGCATATTTTTGCATGTAAGTTAGTAAATAACCTTATCCTAGCCTTATTCTATCTCCACACATCCCAAGAGTCCAAATTTGACTAATTAATCCACTATTTACTATCTTGGTTCAATTTCACTCACAAATTTGAATGAGAATAGTGAATGGTGGTTTTGGTAGGTGAGCTTGAACTCTTCGTATGTGTGGAGATGGAATAAGGCTATGCTAAGGTTATTCTATAGATTCCATGCAAAATACACTACATTACACACTAGTTAATCCATAAGTAATCCTAATCATCGTGAGCCCAAAAGATAATAATCATATGTCTACATAATTTTTACCATTAGAGTTTTATATCTGCAAGTAGGGGAAATGACTCAATTTTTGTATGAGATCCAAAAAATACCATGATGTGTGTTTATATGTCAATAAAATTCACTAAAGTAATAAAAAATTGAATCTTAATACACTATTAAACATTGTTAAAGGGTCTAGTTAATAACCACATGTATATGTGTTAATGACACTCTCCAAGGTACAACGTAGAGTACATGATTGGAATATAATATAAATTGCACATATTGTAACACTCATTGAAAAAAGCCGACTTTCGTTATAAAAAATACCATTAATAGATATAATTTATAACTTATGTGCAATGGCACATAAGTCAAACATATTCAAGTCAGACTTCTCTATGACTCACTTCTTGCCTCTAATGATACATTGATATATACATATGTGTAATTAATAGATTTTTCCATAAAATATCTATTAAACTCACATCTTAAGCATTCAATTAAAGTGTCTACAATACAACTAATAGTTTTCAGGATCACCATCAAGATCTCAAAATAAAATAACTTAGAGATTCATTAAAAAATTAAGATTTCCATTTAAAAATTCACACTAAACTAATGTCAATTAAATGATTCCTAAATTTAAAAAACTCATTTAGAGGGAAGAATATTTATATGTTATTAGGAAACAAATAACACATTATTTTATTGTAGGTGTTTTCTTCCCAAGATATGTAAATCTTATTAGTGTTATTATCATCATAAAAGTATAATATTCAAGGTTTTCCACATGCATATACACAAAATATCATATATATATATATATATATATATATATATATATATATATATATAACATTCTCTACATACTTAATATTGCACATATTTTATATGTCATAGTTAGTTTTCTTGTGTTTATCAATACATGTATACAGTTGGATTTTTATGTATACAAGATTTGCATTTCTGACACTATCTAGTGGTATGTTATATGCCCATTATTTGTATGTGTTCTTATGTTTTTCAAAAGTACATTTTTAGGAAACAATTAAAAATCGTTTTGAAGTTATTAAATATGTACAAATCTATCATTTCAAATATGTTAAAATCCACATGCACCATTATGACAAGTATTTTGGACCTACATTTTTTTAATATATATATTTTCTTCTAGGAATGAAGTTTTTTGTTGTATACAAAATTTTGTATATGTAGGTGAAGTGTAATATTTCTAGGTGTTCTCTTTTTTGAAATAGTGCAAGCATTTTTTTAACTCGTGTTTTTATGGGTATGAGGGTTCAAGTATGCCTAATATTTGTGTATTTACAATTTTGTAGATATACAAATGCAAAATTATTTCAAATATCTAATTTTGTTCATGCAATATTTTTATTAAAAATATTTTATATATACTCTAGTTAATACAATCAAAGATCATTAATGTATTTATAAGAGCTAAATTAAATAGTAGGATTTAATATTATTGCTTTTAATTATGTATTGGTCTAAGATGCACACCTCTATATATTTTTGAAATGTTGCACTCATACAATAGTTTATTTTTAAACCTAGCTTACATGCAACTATATATCTATTATAGATATTATATTTAGGTACTTGTATACATACAAATATTGACATATATGTACTTGCATGTTCACAATATTTCAAAATATATATGTGTGTGTGTGTGTTTCAATTGTTACAAATTTACATCATTTGATATCAAATACTAGAATTTATTATTATTTTCAATTATGCATTGATCTAAGAGAATATCAATATGAGTGCATTACTATAAACTTACTTTGTACATTTATGAAATATTGTATCCATACAATTATATATTTACAATATTACATTCAAGGGCTTAGACATATACAAATATTGGTATAAACAAAAACATATATTGACAATAATTCATAAAAACTTCAACTATCACAAAATTACGTCATTTGATTTCTACATAAGAGCTCAATCAAATACTATGATTTAATAGTATTGTTTTCAATTATGGATTGGTTTAAGAGAGGAAATACATGATGATTATTACAACCATAAATTTTTACACCTACAAATATTACATTTATATAATTGTTATATCTATAGATTTAACATGCGTGCAACTATATGTTTACAAATCTTACATTCAAGTGCTTGCATATATGTAGATATTGGAATATGCAACAATCTACATATATGCAGCAATGTGTTCACAATAATTTAGATATCTTTGTGTACCTATGATATGCTCAAGCTATTACAAACCATATTAGACATCTCTAAAAAATATATTTAATATATTTTTTCATCTATTGATTGATCTAGGAGAAAAATTGTATGATTATTTTTTAACATACATAACTATATACAACAACAAAATTACATGCATGCATATATCTTTCTATAAATATTACTTACATGCAACTATCCATATGTAAATCTTATAGACATGTAGTTATCTATCTACATATCTTACATGCTTGTAACTATATATTTATAGGGATTGCATAAAATTCCCAATATATGTACTATATTAACAAATATAACTTCACATGGTATAGTTATTATTGGTTAAATTTATAAAATAACTCAATTTTTATCATTCTAACAAGCATATATTGCCTATGTATAATTTTTTCAAACTTGTAAATGTGTAGTTGCATGTATGCAATATTAATAGAAGAAAATTAGTATGTATGAAATATCGGCATAGGTGTAGGTGACTCTTGGTGCAAATTGGTGTTGTTACTGCTTTGGGTTTGGTTTTGAAGTTGCTGGCTAGTTTTTCCAGCATGGTTTTTTTGTTGTCGCAGTTGTTCTTTGTTCCTAAGGGAGTCTTGGCTTCCCTTTCTTTTGATGGGTGTTCCTCTTTTGATGTGGATAAAAAATTGTTTAGCTCATTGGTTTCTCTTCTTTCGTAGGAATTTAAGGGTGTTGTGTCCACCCTTGGTTTGGATTTGATAGGGTTTCTTACTTTGTTCACCCTGAAGACCCTGATGTTGTTGGTTCCCCTGGTTACTATGTTAACTCTTTTTGCTGGAGTGTTGGGTTTCTTTTGTGTCCTGCAGTTGTTGTCTCCTATTGAGGTGGAGATGGGTGTTGTTGGTGTGGTAGTTTGTTCACACTTCTTTTGTGAGTTTTCTCCATTGCAACTTCTATTGAGGTGGAGGCCATTCCTATGGAGGTGGAATGTGGATTGGCTAGAGTTCCTTTGCAGTGGCAGCTTGGGTTTCCATGTTGACTTCTCCTATAGAGGTGGAGAGGGGGTGTTGATGGGCTCTGAATTTTTTATCATTTGGTGTTCTGTGACTTGGCTATTTTAGCCAGTGGTTTGGAGAATTGGGTGGGTGTTCATGCTAAGTGTTTTGCTGTAGTCTAGTTGTTACAAGCTGATGGTTGCCTAGCTATCTCAGGTGGTTCTTTTGTCTACCAAAGCGACTAGTTTGTTGTTGTGTGGCTGATGCAGGGGATGTCTAAGGGTTCAAGGTCCCTTCCAAAACTTGGTTGTAAAGGGTTTAAGGTCCCTTCAAAACCTTTGGGTTTAAGGTCCTTGTAAAAACCTGGTTTTATTGGGTTTTCATTTCCTTTCAAAACTTTTTTTTGCAGTTTGGTTTTACTGCTAGTTTGGGTTGTCTTGTTGATCATTTGTAGTGTTGTTGTTGTTTTGTAGTTGGTCGTTCATTGCTTTTTCTTTTAGTAGCATGATTGTCCATGTTCAGGTTTCAGGTCCCATTAAAACCTATTTGTAAATGGTTTCAAGTTCATTCAAAACTTTTTTTCCCATATAATCAAAACATAGGTGTAGGTGAGAGATGAATTCAATATGTGTAGGTATATAGTGAAAATATATGTAATATTTACATATACATAGGTGCATGTACAAAAATCTTGTTGACATGTAATTGTGTCTATACTAATGTTTATATGTGTCAAGCTTTGCATATATGTGCAATTACTTGAGTGAAATACTTGCATATATAAAATTGTGTATAGTTGAGTGAAATAAATGTTTCAAAAATGTAAAAAGGTATGTTTATAATAATACATTATACACATTTTCTCTTATAACAATCTATATTTTAAAATAATAATGTTAAATCCTATTATTTGACAAGCACCTATGTAGACATGAAATAATATAAATTTGCAACAATTGAAGCATATATACTAGTGAATGACATGAAGATGTTTGAGAGACCAACATGATTAGGGTTTGGGTGTAAACCTAAAGTTCATGCTAGATTTAATGAAGAATTAGATGCAATAATTAAATCTACTCTAGAAATAAAAACAACAACGATGACACACACAGATGCATAAAAATAGAATGTTTGAATTTGATATTTATATTATGGTTATCTAAAATAAAGGAAATGGACTACAATATATAGGCTATGGACACACAAGTTAAGGTGGTAAGAGTCTCTAAGTACTCGAGTTATCCACAATGAATTGGTGGATTGAATCAATATATAGAGTAGTGGTGTCAAAAAACTCGTCTTAAAGAGGGAATGGTGGCACTAACTACCTTCAATCAAGGAGTGAATGAGGTAGAGGTAAAAAAATATTCCTACAAATCAAGGAGTTGGCACATGCTATTTTTCCTAATTTATCTAAGTAAATAAAATAGATTACCCAAGTAATCTTAATATAAGGTGCGATAATTAACAACACCAACACCCCTCATCCCTTGAGTGCAATTTAAGGAGAAAAGAAATGGGTCCTAGCAAGACAAGGCCATATGAGGTACTCATGTAAAATATTAAAAAACCTAAATGTATAAAGAGAGTTCTCCTCTGCCTCAAAAGAAAAATTGGAGAAAGAGAAACCATATGGGAAAGAAAAGATTCTCAAGGAGAAGAAATATAGTGTCCTAAAATTTATACAAGGACTATGTGTGCCTCCACATAAAAGAGAGAATATGAAAATGTAAAATTTTGCATGGCATGTGTTATAGTAGGTCCCTCTATAATGAATTTTGTATCTTCCTTTCAAAATAAATAAGCCTTGAGCTATCAAACTGTAAAATTCCCACTCAAGTAGTGGAGTGTAGGAATGAATCACAATGAACATATTTTAATGGCAATGCTAGACTATGACTAAAATTAATCAATGAAGTCATGTACCATGCAAAAATTAGGGACAATGATCATATAAGGATGACTCTAAATAAAGGTTATGATCTAAAGTAATGTGAATTAGGATGTGTCAAGATATAAGCATGATAAGGCAAAAAAAAAGAGGGTTAGAATTCACCCTCAAAATATATAGAATATAAGTAATTTGAGATTATTTATCATCAAATAGAAGAATATGTCATCAATGATGATGCCAAGATCCTAAATGTGGGATTATACAAACAAAAGATATAGGCTAGATAAGTATACATCCAAATGATCAAGAAGACAATCATTAGAAGGCCTTGGTGAAGTGACTCTAAACTCTATAGTGTTATTAGGAGGTGGATTCATGGTGCATGTCACATGACTATAATGCTCTTTCTATAACATGCCTACATCAAATGATTGAGTATGAATAACTATTGAAGTTTCTAGTGTTGGAGGTGTAGGAGGAGAAGGAGCATTAGCAACTCGTCTTTTGTCATCACAACATTAAATATATTCTCAATAACCAAGCTTCTCATATATATCATCATCATATAGAAGATTCTTAGAATGATCAATAGACTAAAAAATCTATAGTAGGATCATTTGGGAATTGATGTTCATTGGGATCTCCATGCATCTGCCAAATTTTGGTCCAAATAATGTGAGGGATTTCAAAGTATGATATGGTTCATGATGTGTGGTCATCAATAATAGAATCGATCAATCTTATGAAATGATCATTAATATTAGCCATACTAGCTTTTTCCAATGAGCATGTGGTTTAGGAACAAACCTGTAGAGATGGGGCAAGAGATGAATCCATCTGCAATGCTTTAAAATTATATTTTTCCAAGACTTATATTTCTACTTATCCAAGGTGATGATAGAAGGATGATTTGGAATACCCATTTTAACTTAATTAATTTCCTTAATTTAGGCCCCTACTAGACTTGCAACTTTATATTAGTTTTTTTATTATAAAATGCCCACGTGTAAGCCCCTCAAGAACAACTACATAATATCTCACTTTATAATTGAGTGTATTTGCATTAACACACCAAAATATCTAAATTAGGACACCTTTAGAAAATATAGTTTGTGGCATTTTATAAATTAATACATTTACAATATAATTTATTTTCATATGTTTATAATTTCAAAAGAGAGATAAATCTAAAAATGCAATCTTGGTACAAAACCAAATTAAAAAACTAACACCATCATGTAGTACATAAAAATACCACACTTAAAAAAAGTATCTTGTTCACAAGAGTTTGTAATGAAACGACTTGAATTATAGAAGAATATAATAGGAAATGTGATGAAAATACTTGATCATACTATGCCACCTTGAGGGGCAACCTCCTAATCCACTTCAAGGGGATTCCTCCACTAGTATTTAATGAAACAACTTGAATTGTAGAAAAATGTAATAGGAAATGTGATAAAAATACTTGATCATAATATGCCACTTTGAGGGGGCAACCTCCTACTCCATTTTGAGGGGATACCTTCAATAACATTCAATAATAAATCAATACTCAATATGATGATAATAAATAGCCACTAGCACCTAGATATATACCTAATTATGCCTTGGTTATCACTTAGGCCAACTTATATACTTAGTTATAACCCTTGGGATGACCTAACTACTTGTAGATTAATATAATCAAGTTAAGATAGCCACAATTCGACTACTCATAACCCAATACACACTATAGGATTAGGGGAGTAGCATTCTCCCTTCTCTATAAAAGAATTATCCTCAATGTTGATCAATTATGGATACTTCTACATAAAATATTTGTTTTGATTAGAAACCAATTGTATCACTGTGAAGTATTACAAAAGCTTAGTCCATTTAAAAAAATCTCAAAAAAATACCTACACATGAGAAAATTAGAGGCCTTTGAAGTTGACATCCTAAATTTAAAACTATAATGGCGAATGGGCATTGTTTCTAGTAGTGGGGTTTAATGGATAGTGGGTATCTAATTGGTTTGTCATCGCTGAAGGTAAGACTTGGGTAGTGATCTAGTAGAGCTCCACTAGTAGGTTGGAGGTGGCTCCACAATGGTTGATTGGTGGTGGGAAGACAAAGATATAGTGGCACAATCTAGTAGACGAGGGGTAGTGGTGACCAATGAGAGGAGTGTAGGTGGTGATATAGATGGTAGATAAATTGAGGGTGGTTATTATAATATCTAGTTGTGGTCATTATTTAGTAAAATGGCCACCAAAAAATATAAGGGTCATTGGTGTTTTAAAGAAGGGGTGGGGTATTGTGACCATCCCTAGTATTGCCTACCATCTCACACAGTGATAGGGATGTACTCCCTTTATAATAGAAGTGCTCAACGACTATGAGAAAGATTGCATTTTTTCTTCCATGTCAAAAAATCAAAGTACAATAGTTTTAAAATATGGCATGTGTTAAACCTATGTAGACAAGTTGCATGACCTGAATAATTTTTTTCCTCAAGTTATCTTGCTCCAAATTCAATGAATTTATAATTAATTTATGAGTTTTGGGCCACTCCAAACATAATGTTGAGGTCCTTTTTGCATCAAAGTGCTCCAAATTTTGAGTTGTTAATTGAAGACAAAATTTAATCCTATAAGAAAATCATATTAACTTCATAGTGTCCAATGGAGATGAAACGAAAGCCAAACCTAGCTAATTTGACCTTTTTGAATGCAATGAGATAGTATGTTTCTTTCCTGTAAGACTCTTACAATAGTCAATCAAAGATCATTCAAATTTACAAAACTATAAATTATAGGTTAAATAGCTAAAACAATATCTCAAATGAATTAATTGGCACCTAAACTACATTTCTTTGATGGCATGCAAGATCTAATGAAGAATTATATACAATAATTAAATGTACCATAGGAATAAAAGTAACAATAACAACATAAATTCAAATACATATAAGGGAGAATGGCATAACTCCAATATTTTTATTCATAATTATATAAAATAAAAGAAATGGACTACAATATATAAACTATATGATGCACAAGTAAATGTGATAAGAGTCCCATAAAAGTTAAATTAACTACAAGGAATTAGTGGATTGACTCAACATGTAGGAGCAATATTGTCAAGAGAACTCATATTGTTGAAAGAGTGGTGGCACCTAACCACCTTCAATCAAGGAGTGAATGAGGTCAAGGTTACACAAGATTCTCATCAATCAAGGAGATGACATTTGCTCTTATTTCCTAATTTACCTAAGTATCTAAAATAAATTAACTTAGTAAATTCAATACAATTTCAATATATAATTACACCAACAAGTCAAGAGGCACAATTGAATAATATCCAACCCCAATAATTTTTTATCTATGAATGAGAGACATGGGCCCTCCACTTTATATTAAGATTCAAGTCTAATCAACCGATACATTTTGTGTGTATTGAGACCTACTCATGAGAAAAAAAGTTAACTAATTAAGTTGATAGAATATTAGTCTCCCAAAAAACAAATGGCTATATTAGAATTTAAAGATCTAATAATAATTTCAATGAGAATTACAATGAAATATTCCATTACAAATTTTTAAACCCATATTATTTGGTACAATACAACAATAATCCCTTCTTGTTATGGGATTGGAGAAACATGCAATGTTGATTTATGTCCTTCTTAATAAAATACTTCTTTTTTGGTGTAATCCATGTTAGTGTAAATAGAGTCATTATCACACCTAGTTATCTAATCACCTTTCTAGGGTTGATCTATTCACACCTAGCTTAAGTTTACTTAGGTTTCTTTTGATTTTGTTTCACTTCATATGGTTGAGACATATGTCCTCATCACTTGAGACACCTATTGACACTCGCTCACACACTTGTCAAGTGACCTCACAAGTGTCTCATCTATGGAGTGGTAGTTATAGTTTTACTCCTACCTTCTTACCTCTTCATCCTTGCCTATATATGTAAGGCTTGATCATTATATTATACACTGTTCATTGTATATTGATAGGCATATTGTTGTGCTTATTTTGTTCACTTGTGGAAGTTTATTTTATGCTCTTGATCTTGGTATTCTCTAGCATGGTATTAGAGCCATGAGAGCACATTCCTTCCTGCATCAAGGTGACTCTCGCACATATCCCTATCATTGAAGCGTGGTAGAGCCAAAAAAACACTGCCATTGCATCCAAAAGGCTCGAGAGATGAAGAAATACCTTTTGTTTCATCAATTCGGTAATTTTCCTTTTTTACAATTTTTTGGGCTTCTGTGCCTATGTTACAAAAAGTTGTAATTTTTTTTTTTAAATAGCAAAGGGTCAATCTTCCCATTTGCAATTTTGGGTCGACATTTTCTCTTTTACGAGATTTTGACCATTTTGACCTATTTGCAAACATTTTGTGGCCTCATTGGCCTACTTGCAAGTTTAATTCTCTACGATCCTATCTGGTTCATGGAATTTTGGGGTGAATATATACTATTTGCAAGTTTCCCTATGAAATTTGGTTTTAGAAAGCTAAATTTGGCATATTGAAGGAGTTGTTTTGCAAGGGTACTTTATATCCATGGAAGATTACAACAACACTACATGCAACACTAGTGAGCATAGATGATTGTGTTTGCAAACATCTTCTATTAAAAAAATTCTACATACAAAGAGTTTAATGCACCTCAAACCTCCATGCAACCTGTGATCTACTTCATGGCCTTTGTTTTTTGCCAACACTTCCATTGATTGATCAATGTTGTGTTTTTCAAAGTTTTGGGGGCATTTAAAATGTCACATATTTGATGTCTATTGTAGTAAATCCAATAAATTGAAGGCCATAGATACACCAAGGGCCCTTCTCCAACTTAGCGACCTCCACTCATGCATCATGACCTATGTGTTATTGATGTTTGTCATGCCATATTCTCCAAATATTTGATGGAGGTGATGTTCAATTGATGTTCTTCACCTACAAAAACATACCAACATTTGTTCGACTCTTGGAGATTCCAACCTCCTCTAAAGTTGCCTCATCAGCCCCCAATGCCATCACTCTTTCTATTGTGCTAGAAGTGTAGACATCTACAAGACAAAGGTGTGGGTTTTATCAAATCTATGTAGTAGAGTCTTGAACCTCATAAAATGGGTCATTCACACCTATGAGAAGGTGGTGCGGTGAATCCGACACCCCAATGGTTCCATTTATGGTTGGCGATATCAGTCAAGTGAGATTTGGGGGCATCGACTTGGTTAAATTTTATCAAAATTTGCCTACCAATGACCTCCTTACTCCTCCAATTGCCCTTCAAGAAGCAGTCAAATCCCAACTCACATAAACACTCTCCACCATTGGTGCCATATCCTCCCCCAGTATCTGGTGAACTACCCCCTGCGGTCCACTCCTCCCTCTTAATATAATATTTTCTTAAGAAATTTATTTGCAATTGATTAACATTGTATGTTTATGTACTAAATCCATATTTAGATGTTCTCTTTCTAGTCATTGTAGTATTTTATCTTAAGGAAAAGATCAATTATTTTCCTTAAAATATCTAATTCACTCTTTAGTGGTTAGCTAATAGTCTAGATAACTTGCAACATCTTATGCTAGCAAACAATTTTGACTACCAGGTTATTTTCAAGTGTTTGTGAAGGTTTTTTTTTTTGGCATACGTTGCAAATGGGAGATTAGATTTTCAATTGTAAATAATCGATGGAAATCTCTTTCCATAACAGATAAAGTAGCATCAAGACATTTTTTATTTGATGCTATTTAATATCATTTAAGATCTTTGAAGTCACTATTGTAAGCAAATTTTGAGGAGACATAACTTTCACCCCGATTATCAAAATTTTGTAGAACTTTTTTTTATTTCTATTAGAATTTCACAAATAATATGATTTTTCATGTAAATCTAAGACCATGATTTCCATTTTATCACAAAATTGTAAAAATACTTGCAAGTTATAAACAAAAGATTTTGGCATCTGATCTTCATAACTTGTAAAATTTTCTTGCACATTGGTATAGGGGGCTACAAGCAACACTAATCATTTTGGAGGGGCACTCTAAATCAAGGGGTCAATCTAGGTGTTTCTATTTTTTAAGTTTGTTGGTTCACGTGATCATGTCTCTCAAACCAAATCCCTTCCATTTGAGTATTCTTTGTAATCCTCTTAAAAAATGGAAAATCAAATGTCGATATTGTGGAAAGAAAAGGCATACAACAAAAGAATGTTGGTTTCGTAGAATTGAGGAAATGGAGAAAATTCTTCTTAATCATGGTATTACCTTACCTGATCCTCTAGTTCAAACACATGCAAAAACATCATCTAGTCTCACTAAGGCATCTTATGAGACACCATCATTTGGGGATGAATAATGTAGTCATATGGCTTGCATCAAAATCGCATCACCCACATCACTTGTTGCTACATCTGAATCTGGTGTTGACTCATCCATGAGTTCTTATGATTCTTTACATTAGGTCATTGCTATTGTCATTCCAAATTCATCACATTGGGATGCATATCTACCAGACATCACATCTTCGTTTGTAGAATCCCACCTTATAGATTTGGATGACACCATTGAGGATATTTGTCTTATATTTGATGTTAGCTTCGATGGAGTTGATCACCATTAGAATATTTGGATATGTCTCTTGCCTTTCCCACATCAACTTCTATCATGATAGATTGTACATGCATTCATGAGTTGACATATTTGACTCAGTTATTGTCATTTGCAATAGTACTAGATTCTCATTAGTCCAGTTATCCCCATACATCCATGGTCCTTGTTCCTAAATCACATATGGTACCTAATCCATCTTATCAACATATATGTCACACATCAACATTAGCTCAAAGATCTTTGAGCATCTTTCAAAGGCATCATTGGTAGAATTTAAATATTTGAATCATGTGCAAAATTCAAAGACGTTCATCTTACTTCATGCAAATTCCCATTCTGAATGGGAAGTCATCTTGCACACATTTGTGGTATTGTTTCTTCTGAAGGGTATAGATGTTCAATGATCATGGATCATCTTCAACATCTAGTGTTGAGCATATACCGACATTACATGCATCATCTCGTGGGGAGGCTGCATGGTTTCTCTTCTAGTATCAATTTTGGGAGGAAGCATTTCCTCACATGGAGTTAATTGCTTCACATTTTTTGGGGGGTCACATGACCTCTTTTTTCTCTCCTATAGGGGGAACATCCATTATACTTTTTTCTGTAAGTAGTCCTTGGGGGGTCATCATGAATCCTTCTATCTTCTTCACTTGTACATTTTATTTCATTGCATTTGCATCATTTCTCTTTTGGAGACGAGTTTTTTTTCCCACAAGGATTTTCTCCTTTACTCCACTTTATGAAAAATTTGTACATGAGTACCTAACATGGCCTTGTAGTCGGGACTCATCGTTAGGGCATACATTACTCCCTAAGTTTCACTTAAGGGGGATGTTAGTGAAAATAGAGTCATTATCATACCTAGTTAGCTAATCACCTTTCTAGGATTGGCCTATTCACACCTAACTTAAGTTTACTTAGGTTTCTTTCTCTTTTGTCTCACTTCATATGGTTGAGAAATGTGTCCTCATCACTTGAGACACCTATTGACACTTGCTCACACACTTGTCAAGTGATCTCACAAGTGTCCCATCTATGGAGGGGTAGTTAGAGTTTCACTTCTACCTTCTCACCTCTTCATACTTGCCTATATATACAAGGCTTGATCATTGTATTATACATTTTTCACTGTATATTGATAGATACTATTATGCTTATTTTGTTCACTTGTGGAATTTTGTTTCATGTTCTTGAATCTTGGAATTCTCCAACAATCCAAACATCTACACCATTAGCCACATGACCCTTTTCACCATCCACAAAAACCAACAATGGGTCCATCTTTAGAGGGTACTATTGCATTTTGAAGACAACAAGGAAATGAACACTCCTATGTGGGGTCTTAGGAGAAACTCTCACGAACTCACATGAGAAGCCAAAAAATATGAAGATAGTTGAAGCTCTAAATAAACACGAAGAGAATGATGGATATTTCAATTTAAGACTCTTTAATCTTCCCAAAGGCCTATTTAAACCATATTTGATAGTGGGGGTTGTAGGAGAAACATGAGAAGAAATCCAATTCATTGACTCATCAAAAGAAATTTGAGAAACTAAAGAGAGCACTCGATGGTGCCATTATTCAACCCCTTTGACAATGGGGGTTGTATGAGAAACATGAGAAGAAACCCTATTCATGGACTTCTTACAATAAATTTGAGAAACCAAAGAGGGCACTTGGTGGTGCCATTATATTCAACCACTTCCTATCAAGGAGGTTGCTTGAGATGTTGAGCTAAATGAATAACTTTCAAACATTCTACCACCAAACAATCTATAGAAAAACATGATCTACACTTGAAAGCTATTCCTTGAAAATCTAGCCATTGCATTCAACATCTATTTCCAACCCTCACACAAATCTCTTTAGGCATTTTTTGATATAAATCCATCCCCACAAGAATCCTTTCATGAGTGAAACAATGCATTCATCTCCTTTAGTTTTGATATATAAGTAAGTTTACCAAGTGACTTACTAGTGGAACAAAGTCTTTCTTTTGTCCAAAATTGGAATACAAGATTCAAGAGCCTTACCTAAACTAGATAAATCTAGAAGGATTCAAAGAAGGGGTTGAGATCAAGGTGCCAAAATTTCAATTTAAAAAAGGCATTTTCCTAAACTATGAATCTCCATTAAGAAGCATCCCAATTGAGGGTGTGCTATACATCATTAAAAAGAACCTTTTGCATAAGGGAAAATAATGATATCTTTTTTCAATAGGGGTTGTTAATGATGTAATAAAAAATCATGCAATTAAGTTGAATATGGCTAAAATTTCTAAAACTTATAGATTAGGATAACTTTCTTGAACTAATCATCCATTTAAATCACATCCTCACAAAACTCCATTGTCTTAATTTGCCCCGCTATCAAAATTATATTTTTCCTTAGAAGATAGAGCACCATTAGCACATAAGAAGCAAAAGAATTTGCATGGGGCTACTTGCTTGGCCTAGATCAAATTCCTTCAAAAGTAATGCCAACTAGATTCACATCAAAAGAAAAGGGGACCTTTGGGAATGATGTACATCAGGAGTCTAGCATTGATGTTGCTTATCCTAAGAGAGGGATCAATGTTGACCTCTAACTTAGCACTATCATAGAGGGAAACCACATCTAAACCTCAAAGGCCATAATTAATTTGCTTGCATGTAGGACAAGAGGAGACAATAAAATTAGCATGTGATTGCAAGCAAACCCTCACTTTATCATCACCAAGGTAACTATTGAGCTTAAGGTCAATAGAAGGAGAGGGTAATATCCTTGAGACATTGGAGCTAGCTATAGATTTAAATAGAGGAGGATACAAATCTTTGGTGCCCAACATGCAATTTCCACCATGAACATCATTTAAACAAAATCCACCTTTAATGATGCGAGTCTTCATGAGAGCATATGAAAGAAAACAAAGGTGTAGAATATGCTTCCTACACTAATCTATGAGAGGAGGTATGTGCAAAAATAAACCAATCATATAGTTACAAGAAAATAAACACAAAAGTAATATACCATAACACAATGATTTATGTGGAGAAAACCCTTTTAGAGGAAAAACTCCAAACTCTAGAGCAACTCAACGTGTTATCCAATAATCAAAGATTGCAATGCACTTATGGAGTTTTAACCTTTACATGAGTATCACAAACTAGAGAGCTAAAGTAATTTTGATAGCATAGCCATACTTGTAAAACTCACTATCAAAGCCTCCATCTCAAGCATCCAATAAATATATGTCATACATGAAACCATCAGGTGGTAAACCCCGAGTAAAGACCACCGAAAATGTGGTACCTATATCCCTATTTAGAAATCAACATCCAAATCTCAAGATGAATCCACAAGCTAAAAGTAATACATTCCTTCCACCTACCATAAGATCATCATAATCCACTCACCAACTTGATTGCTCCATTTTCGCTTCATTATCTCAATTCAAAGACATCTTATGATGTGTCATAACACACTTCATAAGTTGGTCAATAAGTGTAACCCCCTCTTATGACTCTTTTATGTGTCATAGATATTTTTACATTTCTAATGTGAAAGACCCAACTTTTGAAGACGATAACTTTTGTTCTTGGGGGTTGTTTGACCCCCCTCTTTTTTTAAATTGTAGAGCTTGAAGAGATCTACATACTAGACATCTAATAACCAATATAAAAACAATCCAAATTATTTGTTTTTGGTTACAAATGACTTTTTTTTGGGAAACTTGTAACCTTTTTCTCAATAGTAGAGGCTTGTATACATGCTAATAAGATTGTTCAACAACATTGGAGAACTCAAATTAAAAGAAAAAATTGTAAGAACACCAAATGGAGGGAGGTCAACCCTAGTAGGACGGCGAAGGTAAATTAAACAAGACATGAGGATCGGCAATGTTCGGAGGTATTGCGTATTTACCCTAATAAAAGGATAAGCGTGAAGCACATCATCATTAGGGCGGTGCGTGGTGCACAGAATTTCATCTTTCGGTTAGGGTTTCAATGTGTAAATACTAACTACCAGTAAACACATTGGCAGCGTCATTTCTGTATCTGCAGTCTCGGGAAAAATGGGGTCGGAGAGGAAAAGAAAGCTTAGTCTCTTTGATGTGGTGGACGAAAGCACCATTCTTGGTGCTAAGAAGTCCGGTTTTAATCTCCCCGCTGGCAATAGCAATGGATTGCCTCTCGTCAACCGCTGGACGGGCCGACCGTTTTCTCAGAAATATCACGATATTCTGGAGAAGAGGAAAACCCTCCCGGTGTGGCAGCAAAAGCTTGAGTTTCTCGAAACTTTGGAGAAAAATCAGACCATGATTTTGGTGGGAGAGACAGGCAGTGGCAAGACTACGCAGGTATGGCACGCTCTCAACAAATCGCACGCGCTTATTTTAAATTTGGTTTTAATTTAATTTCATTATTTGATCTTTTAGGTTTCTCAAACTATTTATTAGATCATCTTGCATTCTTATTATCCAATCTCGTATATATTTTTAATTTAACCCCACTTACGTTTTCCCATTTTTTTTGTGGAAATTTTGATTGAGTTCGTAACTATTTAAAATTGATAAACTTTTTTTAATGTGAAAAGTGTGCCAAAGGGATTTGAACTTGTAAACCTGCTCTTCGACTAGATCACAGACAGCGAGAATATATTCGTTATGTTGCAATTTATTGGTATTCAACTGTTTAGTTTGAGTCAATCTTCATTTAGTTGATAATTTATCCGGTTTTAACCGAGTAGTTTTGAGTCAATCTTTATAAGCCCATATGCATATGCAGTTGAATCCAAATAAATCATCACACAATTTGATAAATTGCAAAAACACTGCTACTATAAAAACTTTCTTCAATTATCGTGAGATCCTAAGCCTGTGCTGCATTTATCTGATCTACTGGCATCCAGTATTCCCTTCTAAAGTTCGCTTCACATGATTTACCTTCTAAAGTTGGTATATCATAAGTTGCTTTGTCTTGGGTTGTGGTCCACTGAAATATATATCATGCCATAAGTTTTGCATCCCACGTTGAATTTGTTTCAGCATTGGATGCTCATGGCAGGGCTAATTTTTCTTTCTAGGCTAAAGCTGGGTAAGTTTTTGTTTGCTCTTTAAGGTGGTGGGGTAGGCGGTTGGGGTGCATTCTTGGCTGGGGTAAGCTTGGGCCACAATCTAAAGATATATGTAAGTTTTTGTTTGCTCTTTAAGGTGGTGGGGTAGGCGGTTGGGGTGCATTCTTGGCTGGGGTAAGCTTGGGCCACAATCTAAAGATATATGCATAATTTTATATTATGCTTGGATGCATACCGTTACATTTGGCAGCTCTTTATTGTACCAATTTTAATTTACTCCTCAACCTACTTGCAACTTACATCCACTTAGATTATGGATGGCCCTATTGCGGTGTATGCCAAGTCTAGTTGCTTAGGTTACGTGTACTATGTTTCCCCACTCTGATTTAAACATTGTCCATATGGCTGTATACCATTACATTTGGGCCATTCTTGAATGTACCCATTTTAGTTGACATCCCAACCTAATTTCAGCTTACATCCACTTAGATTATAGATGACCCTATTGTGGGGTATGCCAAGTCTAGTTGCTTAGGTAATGGCTACTATGTTTCCCCTCTCAGATTTAAACAATGCCCATATGGTTAGTATGATAATTCAGAGGGAAAAGAGGTTTGACAGGAATTTTAGTTTTTAATGTTACAGATGGATCATTTCTAATGGATTTTTTATTCAAAACAATTGATGTCGCGAACTTCTTTATGAATAGTTAAACCTTTACAACTAGCTAAATGCCATTTATTTAATTTGTAAATGGGCCGCTTAATGTGATTCTATGCAAATTGAGAATAATTACATTCAAGGTTGATTATATGATCTTGATAAAAATGGCATTTGTTATACGGAATTCACTTTCCCGAATATGGCGGTTTGGTGCTGGTCATTTGTGCTTCTGAAATTTTAACATGATGGTCTTAGGTTAGTTTTATGTTTACAAATTAAAAGTGAACTTTTGCAGCAATCTCTGCTCGGAAGAATTCTATGGGCATTGCAGAGAACAGTGAGAAGCATGTTCTGTGGGGTGACTGGAGTTTGAGAACAGGATTTTTTGAATAGAAATATAAATATTCTCTTGTGAACTATTGCGACTTCTCAATATTTTTAAATTCTATTTAGTTTGAATTATTATGAAAGATTTTTTTTGTCATCTATTAAATAGTATTTAGGTTGTATAATTTTATTCTATATAGAATTCTATGTGTGGTTTGTTTCTCATGCTGTATGAATTTCTTTTACAGATTCCACAGTTTGTGGTAGAGGCAGGATACACCTCCAACCGTAAGCAGATTGCCTGTACTCAGCCTCGTAGGGTGGCAGCTATGTCTGTGTCTCGCAGAGTGGCTGAAGAAATGGATGTGACAATAGGAGAGGAAGTTGGTTACAGCATTCGTTTTGAAGATTGCAGTGGCTCAAAGACTGTCTTAAAGTATGTTTTTTGGACTTGTTAAACATTAAATGTGCTTACACTTGCTCAGTGTGTATTTTATTTGTGTATCTTGTGATCATTTAGTTTTCTGGGTTTCCCTTAAGTTACATATACACATGGCATATTTATTTGGCATACTTAATAGGTCTCTCACAGTGTCCGCTCGTTGAAAAATGAAATTTGAGACTCAAGAAATGTGAAATGTGATTATGCAAAGAGAATCTTGAAAAAATGAGAGGAAAATGATATTAATGTTTTTACATGCAAATACCCTAAAACTTGTAGAAATTCGTTCATATAGAATTTTTTGATTTTAGATTGAGTTTGTGTGAACACTTAACCCCCTCCTTTTTAAACAATCAGGGTTTTATTTGTCTGGAAAATGATTAATTTCGTCATTTTGGAGGTCGTCTGCTCATACAATTTCTTCTTTTATAGCTGTTATTTTGAGAGTATTTCCTCAGGAATTCTTTCTGTGGATAATGGAAGGCACCATCTCTACTTGATGGAATTCGGGGAAGTGGCTCATGGAAGGCACCATATCTCACAAATTCAAATCATTGACAAAATTCTCCAGATCGTAGCAATTGGAAATCCTCAATGGTATTCCTATTCTATTTTCCTTGGTCTCCAAGACCCTGTTAAGTTACTTCCAATAATCCATTTATCATCTCTTTTGACCATCTCATGATTGTCCAGATCAATGAGTGCCTTTTGTCTAATACCCTCATGACAAGTACCATAGAAGTTAGTGAGAATTTGAGAGGCCAGCTGAGTTTGCGCTCAGCACATTATTTGGTCACTTGGAATATAATATCAAAGTGCCATAAAAGCAAGCAGGTTCTTTAGGATAACTTAGCTGGCAGATTGACCTTTCGCCTCTTTTCCTATTAAATCATTTTTGTTCCATATCGTTGAACACAATTGATCCATAAATTTTTGAGATAATTTAGTGTCTTGTAATAAAAGATATTTGGTTTTCAGTCTCTATTATAACTTTTACTATTGTCTCCATTGATTGTGATTGCATGTCCCTTACATACCATGATTAGGTTCTTTATTTCTTGGTTTTTCCCGTCTATTGTTGCTGTGGCTTCTTTCTCGAGTATGTATTCCTTAGAAGCTCACCTTCAATTATTTAAGAGACACTCTGACAATAAGTCACATGGAAGGGCATAAATTTCTGGGCCCAATCTGTTGTTTTTGACATCTCTTCAGGAGGCTTAAAACTTGCATGCCGGTGTTTCATGAAAATGCCTGCATTATGGTGGAACCAGGGCCATTGCTTGAAGATTTGCTTATGATCAGCCTCGTTGACAAAGGTCACAATTAAAATCCAAGGGGATGAGGTCAGATCTTGTATTGTCTAAAGGTTTTCCAGTGCCTTGTTACCCAATGGATCAAGTTTTCCACTGTGAGAAGCATGCCTAGAAATCTATAGGTGAGCCCCTTTGTAGTCAATCTGGGGGTAGGGCTATACTCCCATGCATCTAGGGAGGCCTTTCGAAGCTTCTGAGTGTAGTGTACATTTATTTTCCTGCAGTAAGATCAAGAAGATTTTGTTTTCATGCTCCATTCACCTAGTCAATGCCAGGTTCAAGGACCCTCTATGGTGGAGGTTTGGGGCTGCATGCACCCCCATCTCTGCTTGATGGAATTCTCCTTCCTATGGATAATAATCCAAGCGTTTGGAATGCTGAAAGGAATACTGATGAGTGCCATAAGGTCACTGGATCTGCATTATATTCTTATTATTCATGCATGTAGAGCTGAGTTCCCGTATTTCCTTGTTGATAAGGTCATATTACTTTGGATTTTCCCTTGGTGTCATAAATGCAAGTTCTTTAGGGGAGAGGAGCCAATACCTAGGTGGGGTCCAATTGTTGATATAGTACTTGTGGTTATAAAATTTAGTCTTGCAACATATTTATACTACATATTGTCAATACTTATCCACATATAAATAAAAAATTAACCAAATGTCTGTCAAGATGGACCCATTATTGAACACATGAGAACCTATGAATGTTAGATAGAAAAAACATAAATACATTCATTAACAAGTGAAAAAAAAACTTTTTGTTTCATATAAAATATCATAACTAGCCACTACAAGCGTGCCATTTATAAAATAAGGTGCTCATTTAAGCAAGTATTGTTGTCATATTGAAAAATACTATTCTTATGTGTACAACTATTCGGTTGGCAATATATATGCATTGGAGTACTTCATATTAATAGTTTGTCCTATCACAAATATAAAAGGTGTGAGCACAATAAATACTTTGTATTTTCCCATGAAATGTGTAGGATTGTCAAAAAAGTTTTATGATCATCTAAAGTTGAATATAAGTTGTATTTTAAATAGTAATGTGTTGTTTTAATAACAAGTAGTTTTTTTTTTGTTTTCAACCATTGGTCCATTTGTGTTGGATATAAAGGTTACAGATAGCAAGATTATGGTTACCAAAAGTATTGAGATCTTTTCAGTTGCATATGAGTTATGTTTTAAATAAGAATATGATACTGTTCTAACAACAAATGATATTTCTTGATCAACTACTAGGGATGCCATGATTAAGTTTTGGTTGAATTTTTAAGAAGTCAATTTTATGATACTTTTCATTAGATGTGCTAATGTGGCAAGTTGCATGATGAGTCATGTCTCCGAACCTTAGTTGTAGATAGATAAGAGGCCAGTTCATATTTAAAATAAAATGGAGGTCCTATGATATTCCATGCAACTGCTACATGCTTCCAAAGTTGGCCCACACGACTGTTGGTTCCTTTCCCCTAGTACCCAAGTTTTGATTTCATTTTTTCTGCTAATTTAGTTACCAAGTTTTGATTTCAAATTTTCTGCTAGAGGCTGAAGGGCATCTGCAATATGTCTTACTTCTATATTATCATATTTTTTTATTGCAGGTACTTGACAGATGGTATGCTTCTTAGGGAAGCAATGACTGATCCACTGTTAGAGAGGTATAGAGTGATAATTCTGGATGAGGCACATGAAAGAACATTGGCTACAGATGTTCTTTTTGGTCTTCTAAAGGAAGTTTTAAGAAATCGCCCTGATTTGAAGCTTGTTGTTATGAGTGCTACTTTGGAAGCAGAAAAGTTTCAAGCTTATTTCAGTGGCGCCCCACTTATGAAAGTACCAGGGAGGTTGCATCCAGTGGAGATATTCTACACGCAGGATCCAGAGAGGGATTATTTGGAAGCAGCAATTAGGACAGTTGTGCAAATTCATACTTGTGAACCACCTGGGGATATACTTGTTTTTCTTACTGGAGAGGAGGAAATTGAAGATGCATGCAAAAAAATCACGAAAGAGATTCAGAATCTGGGTGATCAGGTGGGGCCTGTTAAAGCTGTACCACTGTATTCTACTCTACCTCCGGCGATGCAGCAAAGAATTTTTGATGCAGCTCCACCACCTGTAAAAGAGGGTGGTCCGGTTGGAAGGAAAATTGTGGTATCCACAAATATTGCAGAAACATCTTTGACAATTGATGGTATAGTTTATGTGATTGACCCTGGATTTGCCAAGCAGAAAGTCTACAATCCTCGAATACGTGTGGAATCTTTGTTAGTTTCGCCAATATCAAAGGCAAGTGCTCATCAGAGATCAGGTCGTGCTGGTCGTACACAGCCTGGGAAGTGCTTCAGACTGTACACTGAAAAAAGTTTCCATAATGATCTTCAAGCACAGACTTATCCTGAGATTCTACGTTCCAATCTAGCAAATGTAGTTCTCACTTTGAAAAAACTTGGAATTGATGATTTAGTACATTTTGATTTTATGGATCCACCTGCTCCAGAGACTTTGATGCGAGCATTGGAGGTTTTGAATTATCTGGGGGCTTTAGATGATGATGGAAACTTAACAAAGTTGGGAGAAATGATGAGTGACTTTCCACTGGATCCGCAGATGTCCAAAATGCTGGTTGTCAGCCCTGAATTTAACTGCTCCAATGAAATTCTCTCCATTTCTGCAATGCTCTCAGGTACACTCATATACCTATGTTTTAAACATGATTTTGAAGGTATTGGTTACATTGTGTGATGTGTTAAAATGCTGCTGCTTGATTGTAGCTCCCTGCCATGGTTTTTTAGGAAACATGCATTTTTAGTTTATTTAGAAACCGTCCTTGGAATGTCCATGATGGAGGTGAGACATGCATTGTCTGTAATCACCAATTGTTTCTCATGTGCATCGAAGATCCATGCCACTGCCTAGATTGTGTATGACATAGTTTCCTTAAGTTTAGTGATGATGCAGATAACTGCAGTATTGATGCACATGGTATCATCTCGCCTCTATGCGTCTGCTGACCTCCGTGGGCCTCATCTGTGATAACAAATTTTTCTTTCTTTAGTCCCCAATTGCTTTCTCCGGCCTAGGGAAGCTCAGAAAGCTGCTGATGAAGCCAAGGCTCGGTTCTCGCACATTGATGGAGATCACTTGACGCTGCTGAATGTTTACCATGCGTACAAGCAAAATAGTAAGTTCTCATTGATTCTGTAGTATATTCCTAAATTAGTGATTAGTTTTTTTTGTTATTCTTGTATGATTTTCTTTATGTTTAATCAGTTTGCAAGGTAGCTGTGCATTTTTCACAATTATATTTGTTGTGACCTTGTATATTGTATTTGATTTGGTGGGAAATAGAACTTAGTAATTTTATTTAAAGAAGGTACGCTATAAGTTCTTGTAATAGCTGTATTATTAACTAGATGTGATTTTGTGTGAGTTGGCAGATGAAGATCCTACATGGTGTTATGAAAACTTCGTTAATGCAAGAGCTCTTAAATCTGCTGACAATGTGAGACAACAACTTGTACGCATAATGAACAGATACAACCTCAAGTTGTGTAGCACTGACTTCAATAGTCGTGACTATTATGTAAATATACGAAAGGCAATGCTAGCAGGATATTTCATGCAGGTAGCTCACTTGGAACGCACAGGCCATTACCTAACAGTGAAAGACAATCAGGTATGTAATGGGTTGATCATGTTGATTGTATAATTGTTTTTCTTTTTCTAGTTTATTTGTGCTTGTCTTATTGCCTTTGTTGTATTTCAGATGGTCCATCTACATCCTTCCAACTGTCTTGATCACAAACCAGAGTGGGTCATATACAATGAATATGTATTGACTAGTAGAAACTTCATTCGCACTGTCACAGATATCCGTGGCGAGTGGTAAGTATATCCTTAGATGTTTTATTTTGCTCACCTCTTCAAGAGGTTTGTGAATTTGTTGAAATCTGGAATTGAGATAATTTTGTTAGTTTTACTGTTTTCTTTTCTACCAGCTTCTAATTAAAAGATGATCTCAATTTTCTTTAACAGGCTGATCGACATTGCACCTCATTATTATGATTTGAGTAATTTTCCCCAGTGTGAGGCACGGCGGGTTTTGGAGAGGCTCTTTCTTAAACGTGAGAGAGAGAAAGCAGAATCAAACAGAAAGTGATATTCTTGAATCATTGCTGTCCTTGAAGTTATCTGTCCATTCAATGAAAATCAGCTTAATTTGTTGAAATTGACAGTGGCAAATGCTTTCTCATTGTCCGTATCAATGTAATATTAACATAAAGATAGTCTGTATCAAGGGGATATGTAATTGCTAATGCTTATTAGAGACAGCTCAATTGTATGCAAATTTGCACTTACTGGAGTTAGCACCAAAAATATTTTCCATTTGATCTGACTAGAAGGTAAAGTCAGAGGTATTGCATGTATTTTTTATTGAAAACATTCTCCAGCATACCGCAAAGGTTTGTTATTGATATAGTATCCATTGTCTCTTTATAATCCTGGTCTTTTGGTATTTATGCATTATACAATCGTTGTGAGATTTCATGGTTGCACTTTTGTAGGATTCCAGTTTTTAATAAATTTATTTTATTTGTATAGCTCTCTATTTAATATGCCATCCCAGCCATTTATTTTGGTACACTGCCATCACTTATGAGAGTTGCTGGGCATCACTGCATCCCTAGGGCACTGCATGGCATAACATCACTATTGACATAACCAACATAATTGGCCCATACCATCATACTGATGGGTAGCACACAGTGATGGTTTGCGCTGATGGGGTCCATTCGGTTGCCTCTAATTGATGAGACAGTTGACATTGTTAATTTGCTTAGATGCATAGCCTTGTTAGCCATGCAAGATGCGCTACTCTGATATGTAGCTTAGTGTGTGTGTGGGATTGCAGTTATTGCAAATCACCAGTCACTATTGCCTAGTGCAATTTGCCTGTAATGTCTGATAACCTTTGAGGATCTGTTAAATGGTAATATATCAAACAGATATCTTATAGTTCCATCTTATTTGTAAAGACAACCTCCCTATATACCGCTCCTTTTGAGTGCCATAAAATATGTATTAGCATTTTGTTGCCATGGGTCACTATCCAAGATTGGTTTCTGTGTCTGCCAAAAATGTTAAGATGAATATCTGTGATTCTTTAGGTCTTCGGAGTGCCATTTACAGTTAGCTTATTTGCTATATTTTTATTTAGTATCCTAGATGTAATAGTGGGCCTGTTTTTGTAGATATTTTACATCAAAGTTTTAGTTTTCTTTAAGTGTCACTGATGTTTCCTGCCATGATTTGCTACACTACACTTTGCTGGCAAGCTGCAATATTACTCCCATGCATATCCGTGTTGCTGTTGTGTATACAGGGCTGAAATAACCACAATGACATGTAAACATTGCTAACAAAGCGCATCAAAGAAATCCAGTCATGTTTGGAGACTTCTGTAGAATTACAGTCCGCTTCCTTGCACAAGCTCAGTGTGTGAATAACACGTTCACCTTGCTTCTATCTTAAAACTATTCCTTCTGTTCTTTGATTGATTACCTTTAGTCTGGTGGCATTTTGCAGGGCTATTTGGTATCGTTTATTTTTGGCTCTACTTCTCTGGTCACTTGTCAAAATACCAAGGAATAATGCTAGAATCATCATATCTTATTAATATATTATACATAAAATCAGTCTCTATACTTACACGAACGGAGCTTCAGTGATTAGAACAAGTCAGTAAAAATTCTGCAATGTTGCATTGATTATGTACTCACATCAGTTCTCTGTAATTAGGCCCTGATATCAAAAGGGTGTCCTGCCACTAAGATTTTGCTTTATTCCATAAACGGCAAGGCGTTTTGGCTTCATGGTGCCCTCAACGTTTTTAGCCACATATAGCCTTTTTGGCATATTGTACCGTGAGGTTCTTTATCTCTAGGTTTAACATTCATAAGGCAATTGACCAAGAATAGTTCTTTGCTATGCTATTTCTGTGTAAGAATGCCCAGAAGATAAATTTTTTCCTTAAATAATTTCCAAAGACCCGTCACATGCAGCTGATCTTAATTTCTACGTCAAAGTTCCATGAAAGCATTGATTGACCTTACTTTGGTTTGAAAACATATAGTGATGAATAAAACGTCTTTCCTTGAATGGATGTGATATTGGAATGGCGGAAATGGTTTATTGGGTTTGATTGATTTGTATCTTGATGGTCTCTTGATTGTTTTTCTTTTACTATATAGTGAACAATGCTTTACATAAACTTTCTATTTGATGAAATTTACTGATATTTTATATATGAAAATTAATAGACATTTGACAATAAACAGTGATTCTTCAGCAGGATATAGTGCATAATATTTCCTTGGGGGACTGTTTTGCCATTTTCTTCCTCAGTCCTCAGTAAATGCTCAAATAAAAAGTGATGGTCAAAGAACTAGAAAGCAGTGAACTCTTTGCAGGTGAGATTAGGTAGCTTTTTCTTTGGATGATATTTGTGAGGAGTCTCGTGTAATTGCTGGTAGAAAGTTTGTGGAATTGTACACCATTGGTGAAACCTTGTCAGATGGGCTATTGGGTTTTTTATTACGTGTCACCAGGTTTTTGGGGATGGAGAAATTTGGGGACATGGGGGATGCGTTTTCGGGAGGATTTTATGGGATGCCATATTTAGGGGATGATAGAGGGTGGCTTTTTTTTTTTTTGAAAAATATAGGAAATTTCAGGAGTTGAATTGAGATTTCACATGAGAGTTGACAAATTAACAAAATTCAAATGGTTTCATTGTCAATATACATATATTGAGGAGTCTCGTGTAATTGCTGGTAGAAAGTTTGTGGAATTGTACACCATTGGTGAAACCTTGTCAGATGGGCTATTGGGTTTTTTATTACGTGTCACCAGGTTTTTGGGGATGGAGAAAGTAGGGGACATGGGGGATGCGTTTTCGGGAGGATTTTATGGGATGCCATATTTAGGGGATGATAGAGGGTGGCTTTTATTTTTTTTGAAAAATATAGGAAATTTCAAGAGTTGAATTGAGATTTCACATGAGAGTTGACAAATTAACAAAATTCAGATGGGCTATTGGGTTTTTTTATTACGTGTCACCAGGTTTTTGGGGATGGAGAAAGTAGGGGACATGGGGGATGCGTTTTCGGGAGGATTTTATGGGATGCCATATTTAGGGGATGATAGAGGGTGGCTTTTATTTTTTTTGAAAAATATAGGAAATTTCAAGAGTTGAGGAGTCTCATGTAATTGCTGGTAGAAAGTTTGTGGAATTGTACACCATTGGTGAAACCTTGTCAGGTGGGCTATTTTATTACGTGTCACCAGGTTTTTGGGGATGGAGAAAGTAGGGGACATGGGGGATGCGTTTTTGGGAGGATTTTATGGGATGCCATATTTAGGGGATGATAGAGGGTGGCTTTTATTTTTTTTGAAAAATATAGGAAATTTCAAGAGTTGAATTGAGATTTCACATGAGAGTTGACAAATTAACAAAATTCAAATGGTTTCATTATCAATATACATATATTGTATAAAAATTACAACAAAATGTCCAAAGGATGTTGGTTTCAAATATAGAATGACAAATGAAATAAAAAAGTTGAAATGTTTTTTATTACCCATATGCATATATATAATACACAAAGGTTACAAATTTTAATGGAAAAAACATAGAAAAAATATTACTGCCTTTAATAGCATTTGCTAATATTGCATCAAAATTAGTCTTTTAAGTTTTAAGTCTTTGCCACTATGAGGGATTGCGCCATCCAATGGAACTCCAACCAATCCTTTTTGTCTCTCCTCATCGTCTATGGCATCTTCATGATGAACATTGCAATGTGTGGTTGGAGCCCAATGATACTCGGGACTCGTTTGATCTTGAAGCCGCAATGCATTATGTACAAACACCAACTTTTCATATTTTATTGAGAGGGAAGTGTAAAGATCTAAGGCACGAGACCATTTGTTTTATAAAATAAAATCAACAAGTAAATGCAAAAAACTATTTTCAATTAGTAGTAAGAATATTCAGTTTGTTTCATTATACTATTTTGTCACATTGTAATCAAAGGGTAATGATCATAACTTACATGTATCTGGAGGAGAATAAGAACTTGGCAGGTCATGAGTAGCATCCTAGGTGTCTAGGTTTCCATTTACAAGCCTTGAGGGTGCAACAAACCCAATTGAGTGAACTACTACCTCGTCCACCCCAACCAAGTGGACCCAACCAACTATCATGGATCCTACAATGAAGTCATGAACATGGACTTAGGTAAGTGGTGAAGATTGGATTTTTCAAAAAAGGATTGTGAAGAGGACTTTGGTGTATTCCATACTACATTGGGGTTCTCCTTCATCCCAATAGTCATTTAGGCAACCTATCCAGATTGGTGGATTCCAACTTCAATCCCCCCTAGATCATCAATAATAGGTTTTGTCCACTTAGAAAGAAGTAGTTTTCGACATATACCACATTGTGACCTTAGTGATATTGTTATCTATCCCCTTTGTAATATGGACAACACTTGACATTGATCACCTAACCCTCCCGATACAACAATCATCTTTAGCTTCATTACTTACATAGTAGGGTAACTACCAACTCAACCATTCCAATATCACATCTAGAGTAGCCTTTGACAATCATTCACCTCCATGATACAAGTGAATGCTGACTAGTCCCTAAGGCATAGCAGTAGCCCTAGAAATCAATCATTGACATGGTCCAATGATTGCTTATAACTACTCTGGTATCCTAGAGGTGCACACTTGAATCATCTATGGCGATATTCTAGTTACAATTGACTCAACTTGGTGGGCATTCCAAGGCGAATCATAATTGATCTATGACAATTAGAGATGACGATTTAGTGAGCAATAGATTCGTATGTGGAGGATTATGAAATAACCATCGTTATAGTTTTTGTATCATGAGTGTGGTCCAGTGTTGGATATTCCTTGGTTATATAGTTTATAAAGATGGAAGTAGAGACATCTTAACCGAGAGTAATGTAGGGATACCCTCCTTCCCAGGCATAAGTCTCGAGAAAAAGAACTATAACCTCTACCCAAGTATGATTCTCAATTTATCATGAATCCTTTGTATCACCCAAGTCATTTTCCATGTAGCTTGCTGGGACAAGAAGTCCTTTCACATTTTGGACACGCCTTAATACTTTCAGTACATTCTTGGAGCTTAATGCTTAAAACACCTTTCACTGTTTAGAATAGGATCATTTACTAGTTTATCCCTTTTAAGTGACATACTATAGTGGTTTTTTCACTTGCAACTTTTCAAACAAGCGCAAGTACATCGAAGATTTGTGAATGATGGATGATGAATTTTATATAGAGAGGATAGAATAAGACAAACTCTGGTAACTTTCTCTATTTGTTCTTGTTAGGTTCTTCTATCAGTCCATGCAGGCAAGTAACCGATTATGTGCTGCAAGTCTACGACTGAAATATGGTGTTATTGTGCACAGGATATGTACATTAGACATGAAGTTAATTGTTGTTACACTTTGCCATATTATTGTCAAAACGACTTGCATATTATACTAAATTTTTGTTCCATGAAATGAAGGTAACTTGGTATGAATAATATAACTGCACTTACTAATCAGGGGAAGAAATTGCTAATAGGGATCTCTTACTCACTGTTTGGCAAACCCAGTTTAATGGCTTCCATAAAACTTGTTCTACATTTGCTGCTCTTTGGTTGACGTAGGTGTATGGTGTTGTTAAACACGGCCTTAAAATACTTATAGAGCAGCGCAACATCACGAGTAAGAGGATTATTGGACTCTTCAAGTGGCTGCAACAAGCATACATTTTTTCTAATATCTTATCTAACCTAGTGATGGTGCTTACATTAAGGGTTTTAAAATCTTTATTTGAGATTGATGCTATTAAACACCATTTGTAAATATTTACTTTGGCATTACAAGAGCGTTTGACCACTTACTATGGAAGGTTGGGCAACATTTAATTGGAGGTGATAATATATGATAACTTGCTGTTGTATTAAAGGAGTTAGCAACCATGTAGCTTTCAATTTATAATTATTGTTGTAGGTTGCAGTTTATATACATTGGTGATGATTGCAAAATTAAATTGACATAACATTAGTTCATTTCAATTTTCTGTAGTATATTCTAGAGTAAAATTTTGTGTTGTATATTCCAGAGTTAAATTTTCTGTTGTATTTTCGAAAGAGGAGGAATTCATCTTCAAACTGGTTTTCTTATTCAATTACCTACAGCTATCGTGATCAAATAATAGTCCAAATATAAGAACAAAATACATTTCAAGCTGGAACTAAGCAAGGAAGACCATAAACAATGGAAGTTAAAATGAACATAAGTCGCAGAGTTTTAATATTTAGACAAAATAGAAAGGAGCCTTGCTAATTTTGGGGACATAGTACCTTGCTAATGTCTTCCTAATCCCATGTCTGGTCTCCTAATTCCCTTCTAAATGCGTCCCAACTCCAAAATGCCTATATTTGCACCTTTCCCTTTCGTTTTTCTCCCTTAAGCCCAACATTGTAGATTTATGGAGGTCATGGATGAAAGATTGTCCAACACACCTAATTTTCCACAAGATCTACAAATTGGACAACCCAAGGGTAGGGACGCCATGTGGTAAATGTACACCCTTCCTTGCATACCCGCATCCTCTATTCATAAATGTGTGTTGTCTCTTGCCATGGAAAGGAGGAAATTCCACCATCCATGCCCTATGTTCTTTCTTGCTGGGTTGTCGGTAAAAATGCCACGACCTTGGTAAGGCTTTTTTTTTTAATTTCTTATGTTTTATTTTTATATTATTTCTTTCTTTTATTTATTATTTAGATTCGAGTATGAACATTCACAAAAGAGAGTGAGAGGGTTAATTGATCAATCTATCTAAAGTCAAGTGCTCAATTCAGTCATTACTTGCAATTGATAGAGAATTTTTACAATTGGGTGATTTATCTAAGGGTGATTTGACCTCCTAATTGGAAGAAAAAGGTATGAGGTTGAAGGAATATTCTCGTAATAGGTTGTTAGGTTTGATTTTGTTGCACCCCAAGCACCCACAAAACCAATTCAGTTCTCACACACACATCATCACAAAATGTCAGTACCTAGTTAGCTTGAAAAAAGTAAAATACATGCATAGATTCAAACATGTCATAAATTAAAACAAAACCATTTAATTCATAAACTTCAGTTATTTGACAATGGCACTAGTTGATGATTAAAGTATTAAGTCCACAACATTAGTCATTAAATCCATACAAACATCCAAAAATAACAAGTACGATCATAGTCTTATTGTTAGGGTTGTCTTTGACCAAATTACATCAGGATGTTAGGCTTAACACAAAAGAAGGTATAAAGTTTGCGAGGATATGACAATAAGTCTCCCAATTGATTGACTTTATGAAGCTGTAAGTGGGGTTGAGGGGTAGTGCCGCTTGCAAGATATGGGGCAACACCCCTAATGAGGTCAAAAGGTAATGCCCTTCTTGAAGCTCTAGGGAATGTGGGGGTGCTTGTAGACCCCATCCCCTTTTCTTTCTTTTAATTTAATTTAATTTTTAATTGCATTTTATTTGCCTAGACTATAAGAGATGACTAGCTGCCCTGAGGATGGTCTTGACATCCCGACCATCCCTGATGTTTCTTGTCTCAAATTGACCATCCTCGAAACATTTCCCAAAAAAAAAGACTTAGAATATGATGTGGGGATGTTTTCTGCTATCAGTTTGTATCTGAATGTCCTCAACAAAGCTCACAAATTTTCTGTAAAAAATGGCATAAACAAAACAACATTCAATACTGCAATATTTACCTCATGTCTAACTAGAAGTTATTACAGAATTCATGGCTATATACTTTCATCATCTTCAACAATAGTTTCTTTTTCCACATTCACCTTCATAGCCACGATCCAACCATCAGAACCATGCCATGTTCTGAGTACTATGCCCCTAATTTTGATTGTGAACTAATACCCCTTCAACTATCTTAGATATCTTAACTTTGAGGGGCTCCTCTAGCATTTTAAGATAGCTATGCTAGTTTTAAGATATTAGTCAAATGGGTGCATTCTGAAATGTTAGCTGGCTTCAGAGAAATCGGCCAATAAGAACAAATTGCAGGTAATCTTCTTAAATTTTTCTCTAAAAAGATAATGGCAATTCTTCAACTTTTGGAACAACAAGAAGGAAATTAAAATATCCATTGAAAAACTGTTTTGCTATTCAATCCATTTTCAACATCACAATCTATGAGATACCACCATTCACCAAATTCATTCCAGACTAATTGCTCATTGGAGACATGGTTTCCATTCACAGGGAAAATGCAATTACAAAAACCATTTTTCTAAGAAGTAATAGTTTATTGATGTCATTCCATCCCATTCCAACATCAATTGAAGGTTCACCAATATAGTACAGAGAATTTTTCTTTGGTGAGGAGGAGGGGACAAGTTCAGATTTGTACCAGTATTTTTCCATTACAACTGTCCACCAATTTTCTAGGAGGATTTAATATATAAAATAAAAAATTTCATTAGGATTTGGCCTTGAGACTTGCTTGGAGGATAGGAAAGATCAGAAGTGCCACCTATATCAATATAGTCGTGGACAAATACAACCTCCAACTACAAAGGAATATCTACCTAGAAGAAAGGATCCATCCCATCCCTAGCACAACCCAACTATCAAAATGGAAATGCAATTCTTAACCAAAACCTGTTGGCGAGCCCTGCACATACCCTGCTGCCTCTTATCTGGACTCAGAACTTCATTTTTTCTGTAACATTGCTATAGAGCAACAAAACAAGGGGACTACTAAATACAATATTGAGTTTCCTTCAAAAACCCACCCATGAACACATCCCTCATTAAAAACCAAAATTATAAAAACAACGTTTGCAACTTGTATCCTAAAAACATTTAAAATTTAACTACCAAATCCTAGTATTAAACAAAAAGTGGGAAGGTGTGCAAAGTCACATAGCAACCCCTAAAAACATTTAGAATTTAACTACCGAATCCTAGTATTAAAAATAAAATAAAAATGGGAAGGTGTGCAAAGTCACATAACAACCCTTTAAAACATTTAAAATTTAACTATCAAATCCTAGTATTACACAAAAAAGTGGCAAGATGTGCAAAGTTGCATAGCAGCATAGCAACCCCTAAAATCTTAACAAGTGAGTAATTAATTCTTTGACCAACTACATAATTTGTCCTTTTTTAGAAAAAAATTGTTCAGCCTCTTGGTTCAAAAGCATTGTTTAGGTTGAGCTTGAAGAGTTCATCTTCTATGATCCAACTATTATAAGTCTCCAAAAGTTTCCCATTTAACTAAGTACATTTTATAATCCTTAGATCTTGCGGAAACAATCTTATTTTCCACGACCCGTTCAATCTATCCACTCACTATTTTAGTCCTCTCCTATGCCCATTCTCCTACTTGAGTTTCATCATGGACTTCTCCTATACCTACTAATATTGGTACAAATCTGCTTAGGTTAAAGATGGGACATATTTCAAGATCCTAGAACAAATTAAGTATATAAGCATCCTCATCATGTTCTTGGGCTTCAATATGAGGGAAAGGTGACTTGTTTGAGTTCTTGATACTCTAGTTTTTTTTAATTGGTTTTTCTTGTATATTGTTAATCAATTTTTGTATTGTCTTAGTTTTTCACATTCTTTGTTGATTGGGCATGTACTTGATTTGATTGTGACATCATCATCTACCATGGACAAAGTGACACATGAGAAAACTTTAGAGACATCATCATACATCTTCATACCTTTTTTCTATCAATTCCTATCTAGAATGAGAAGCATTCCTGCACCTATACTTGATTTTGTTTCTTTCGAAAGGGAAACAAGTTGTTTGTCGATATTGGATCATGTTTTGTCTTTAGGCACTTACCATTTTTGTAGGAGATTATACATGTTGGGGGGCTACATAGTCTCTCTCTTTCCCTCTTATGGGGGGGCTATTGATTGTATATTTGTGATGGATGTAGTCCTTGGGGGGTGTTGATGAGCCCTCCATTCATCACTTGTACACGATAGTTTTCATGCATTCTTTCTTTTGGAGAGGGATTTTTTCCCACTGAGTTTTTCTCCTTTTCTCTGTTTGCGAGATACCATTTATAAATGGGTAACTAACATGGCCTTGTAGTCGAGACCCATCCTTGCATCCTTACATCATTTTATTTATTTTTTATTCTAGGAGGTATCCCTGCGACCCAGCCCCGCGATTCCCACCAGTCCTTGCCTTGGGCTTATTTTTGCTGCCAAGTTGGGGAGCCAGAGGGGTGAGCTGGGGCGAGACTAGTCCCCCTAGGATCTGCGCAATCGCTCGCAAACCACACGGATCGGATAAGTCCGGGCCTCGAGGTCGACCTCGGGACCTATATGGGACGAACCCAAAGCCCTTAACCGACTACGCTGCCCGTGCAGGCTGCATCCTTACATCATTTTCATTGGTTTATTCCTCCATAAGTTTCACTGGGGGGTGTGTGTTGTGTGTGGAAAACATGTTGTGAATGCACAAGTATTGGTCTCACTTTTTTTTGGGCCCTTTTTGGACACCTTGACAAAAAGCATGTTGATGTGGCATCATATTTGATGATATGGCCCTGAAACCTTAGTTATAAGCAGGGGACTTGCCAAGTAAGCTGTTGTAAAAAATTGGGAGTGATTTGAAATTTCCATGCAAATAATTAGAAGCACGAAGTTAGGGTGCACAACTACTAGGTCCTCTCCCCTATATCTATGAAAATAGGAAATCACTTTAAAAAACCTAGATACTCTCATATCTTGGCACCATCCCCAAAAGCAATGTAAAAAATATATGTTCATCATTATTATCCAATGATATGGAGCAACTAAGTCATACACATCTACCCAATGGACTAGATCATCCTTTATTGTGCAACCTTTGGCAATAGGAATTTATATTTAGATGTCAACTAGGGACGTATAATTGAGATGAAACCAATACTTTATGTATAGAAAAGGAGTCTTTGAGTGTTCCTATGAAGTTGTAGTATAGTAAACAAATCTATTATATTGAAAGGGAGCCTATTTAAGAAAACATGCAAATTCTACATTTACTAAATAACAAATCATTTCTACTGGTTTAATGTTATAGGCGAGTATTGTTTCCATGGATTAAAAAATATCATTCATCTATAGCTACAGATGATAAAATTTTCCAATTAACAATCTAATACAAAAATAAAATAAGCTAATCACAAATTTAATAGTAGAATAACATCATACCTCAAATGGGCACTTTCTTGGCTATCAACACTCTTCTTTAGCTCACAAGATAGTTATCTATTCAATTAGTCATGCACACTTGATTCAAGGGTTTAGATAAAAGAAGGTTTTTCACTTTCTATTCAAAAGGAAAACATAATTGTTGAAAGAGAGATTGTGGATACTTTCATTTGCATAGTTTTGAAATATGTCATAAACTTAACTCTATATGACTAGAACTCTAAATACTACTTTTCAACTCATTCCTTCAAAGTAGGAAGAGTATTATTATAGTAAAGGCACAAAAGAAATATTTAGAAGTGAAGTCCTAATTTGATTCCATTGTTCAAAGATAAATAATCTTCTTTCTTAGGAATGCATAGAAAATGGTAGAGGTGTTAGAAATGAACATAATAGTTCACAACCATGTAGAAAAGTCCCCTGTGGCTCTTGAAAAGTATTAAATGTCCAACGATCTACAACTAATTTGACTTCAAGCATTGCTTCCTTCACTGCAAGTTCATGGTCTTTGGTCGCAAGTCACCAAATCTTGTGGCTGTACATGTCATTGATTTCGGTCTACTGCTTCCTCCTTGCTACATATCAAATTAGCTTCTACTTCTAATGCTTTATAATTGGTATTAAGTGCCCTTGACCATTGCAATATATGGCTACATTACTTCAATGATAATAATTTATTGGTATGCTTGATGGGACCTGAACCCACACAACAAGTATCAATTCAAATTTTGTTTTTGATAAGGTAAGCAACATTTACAAGGTGTTGTACCCTTTACATAGAGGGCCCTTGGGGCCAAAAAAGAGCTAGTTCAAAATAGGATATGAACTAGAAGGAGCTTACAACCAAGAGCCACAAGGCTCGACAGAACAAGTCAAACAGGCCACACATAAAATAGTACCAAAATATGAACAATTGACAGACAACAAGTCGAAAGAAGTACTAGGACTAGACAACCCATGAATCAAGGGGGATAGGATTGACTCCCGAAACTCGAGGCTGCAGTTTGGGGAGTCCCTTCTTTTTCTTCTACACAATAGACTAGGAAGGCTCAGAGCCAAGGTCAACCGAGCGAGGTGAGATGAGTAGTTCATCCAAAGCCACAACGGACAAAGAGCCACCACGCAGCGAAGCTGGCAGTGCAGGGGAGGAGTCAAAATCATTCAAGGGATCAACAATAGTGTTCAGTGGGGGATGGGCAGAATCAGTCAACGCAGCGACAACAGATCGGGGCAATGGTACCTCATAAGGGATAGTTGGAGGAGGAACTTGGGGGGCCACAACCACCAAGGAAGAGTACTCCACAAAAGAAACCATTGAAGGGGGAGAGTCCACCGTGAGATGGTCCGAGAGAGCATCCTTCCACCAAGTAGCAGAGCCTTTGCGGCGAGCAAGGGGGCAACCAGAGGCCAAATGACCAACAAAGAAACATCTCCTACACTGAAAAGGGAGCCCCTCATAGTCCATAAGTTGTTTCCAAGGTCTGTCCTCCACCATCAAGACCACATCACCATGGAGAGGCTTGGAGATGTCCAAATCGATTAAAATACAAGCCACCTTAGTATGCCCAAGATCCTAAGACGTAGAATCCACCTTCAGAAAGCTGCCAATGACATTGCCAATAGCTTCAAAACAAAATCCTCCCGAAATTGGAGAGGGAGATTCGATAGACGAACCCAAATTGGTTTGATATTTAGTGGCTTCGTAAGAGGGTTGAACAAGCGAGACCAAGGCTGAATGAACAACAAATGGACACCCCACATCCACACCAGGTCAAGCACTCGGTCATGATCCTCAAGGAGAGTAAATGTTACAAAGAAAAAGCCTCTAGCATTGGGATAGAGGTCGATCGGTCCAATAACAATAGGTTTCCAGGAAAGGGAAACCCACTCATGGAGATCCAGAAGGGAGGGCCACAAGCCATTGAATCTATAGACCACACCCTGGCGCATATAAAAATCCTCATTCTCAGCAACCTCAGGCCCACAGACCATCACAAGGGAGGCACAAGCATAAGGAAAAGGCTGAACCCTAGCCTGAGCAAGAGGCTGGGCACGAGTAGCATCAAAAAAGGATTTTCGTTTATGAGGAGGAACAGGGTCCCCACCCACATAGCCTAGTGTAGCACCAGCAACACCAAGCTGAGGGAGAATTCCAAACTGAGGAGGATCAAAACCAAAATCCACTCGTAAAGGAGGGATTTCACAACCATCGACAGGAGCAAGGGGACCCATCTGAATTCTCCCGCCTAGCTTCTCACCCGTGTTCACACCAACCTACCCAGCAAGGGGAAACCCATCCGTAGCAGGAAGTAGAGGAGCCCCAATGGAAAGACCAACCACCTCATCCTCCACGAAGCCCCACCCAATCAAACCTGCGTAGCATCATTCAAAATATTTTCCCGTTGGGCATTGCTTCCACTCCCGACCATCGTTATTTGAAAGTAAATATTTCCTAGGCTTCCCTCATTCAATCCAAATTTTGTTATCTTAATAGAAAATCATTAAAAATTAGCTCTTTGGAGCATCCATATACCCACCTAGCAACTCTACTACTCTTCAAATCCCAACCCCTTATTTCTATAGGTCATCTTTGGTCCCCATCTTAATGTTTATGTAATATATAACTACGAAAAATGTTGAATTTGAGTAATCTTCAATTTGTTTATTGGGAATCTAATGGTCCCTTGTACTTACCTCACCAAATGGTTGTTCTATAATTTTCTGTCAGATCACTCCCTTATTTTTGTGGAGATGGCATAATATTGCTTGTTGATCATAAATAAGACTTGATTAATGCATGTGAGATTCATCACGTCACAATTAAAAATGTTGTTATTAAGCTACAAGTTATGTCCCTTAAAGGTAAGACACTCAATTGGTTTTGAAGTTTGATATCTACATCCATCACAACTTGGGAACAATTTAGAGCCATGTTAATCGAGTGGTTTAGAGAAAAAAAGTTCAATTGTTCCTATTTGATTGAGCATCTCCCCACTGTTAAGAGGGCCTAATTGGAATCCATAAATGACTTTAGATTAAACAAAAATCACAAAGGGATACTATCTAATGTGCATCCCTTGCCGAATTTTTCTTTCATCTTTTTTCATAAATCTTTGGATTTTAGGTTGGACCTAATGATTATAATGCTTGGTGGATAAACTCTTTGTAATGATTTTGAGTTGGAAATATAGGTTAAATGTGACCCATATTAATGAGGAAGATACCCCTAATGTATTTTCTCCCACTACTCCCTACCTCTTGTACCACCCAAAGTTTTCTAACTACTTTCATATTATCCAAAGTTTTATAATTGATCATATAAATCTCCCAATTTTACTTCCCTTGGAACATTATGAATAGGATGATATTAAGGAGGTTATTGAATCAATTATGCAAATTATTGATGAGTTGATGGTTGTTGATAGATATTATATAACTCAATGTTGACCTATCTATCCAACTCTATCATCCTTCCCAACTAGTTGCAACATTTCAACACCCACCTTGTACTACGTATCACCACTACTCACCTCCCACCATTTCTCCAACCCATCATGTAGTTAGGGAGCAACATTATATGATATAAGATGAAATCTTCCTCATAAGAGAGCAAGGTTTAGATAAGGAACATAAACCATCTTCTCCATACAACTCCACCCATGCATGGTAGTTCTAGGGAGAGGAAATCATTAATGCATTGTTGGTTTAAAAGTTATGAATGCTTGAATGAAGATGAGGAGTTATTAAGAAGCCATACAATTTTAGTACTTGCATAGATGTGGTTCATGTCACATTCATGTAAGTGCATGTAGATTTTATTTCCAACCTTGCAATTATACAAGGTTATAAATTTCTACTTGCAAGATCCAATAACTACTATGTATATGTTGTAACATGCCTTTCTCTCACCCCTCAAAGGTTTACAAATAATAATGTATAAAAATATTAAGGCATTGAATACAAATTTATTACACTTGCACATGTTCTCAAAACTTATAAATTATCTTTTGACTTCCATGTTTTGTTGTTTCATGTATTAACTAAAGATTCATGCAAACTTTTAGTTTGTGCACAAAAAATTGTAAATAATTATCATACTCCCATGCCCCACAACTCTGCTAAGTCTATGCTAAGGTTAGAACTACAAACCTTAATTGTAGTCATGCACACTATGCAACCTTTCTTATATTTATCCTCTTTGTTTCCTCAACACAATGTATTAGAGATAGAAATTTCATGTGTTCACATAAGTTTTTCTCTTTGAATACTATATTAATTTAAGGAAATGAAATAAGGGGAGAAAATAAAGCTTGCTAAGGTTGAGATAGTAAAGTAAATAAACATAAAATAAGAAGATTGTTGTCAAGGATTAGATAAGAGTAGTAGAATTATAGTAATAAATAAGAAGAGACACAGTTTTCATAATAAGGAGATAATATAGGCTAATGTGATGCCCCCAAATCATAAGTCATGAAATATTTTCCCAAGGGGAGGATGATCAAGAGGAGAAAGGAAAAGAACATGCTATGAGCTATAAATGATTAGAAAAGTGCATTAAAGTACATTAAAACATATCATATAATTAATTAGAATAGAAACATGTAAGAATGAATGATAAATATATAAAATTAAGTAGGTATCAAAGGTGCAAGCATTTAATTTTTTTAGTATTGTAGACACGCAAAATATGCATACATTTCAATCCAATAGTTTAATTAAATAACCTTCATTTAATCAAATCTAACATTTCATCCTTCAATTAAATAAATTCACTTCATCATTACCTCATTTAAATAAATCAATCAAATCCTAACATTTCATCTTTTAATCATTTCCTAGATTCATATTCCTCAAATTAATTAACCTTTATCTTGCATCATCCTTTAATTAAATAAACCAAACTTTATTTAATTAAATCTCAAAATTCATATTTCTCCCTCTTGATTTAAATAAATCAAAATATTCAAGTCAAATAGGTCAAAGCATCTTAAACATCATCTAAGTTAATCTAATCTTGATTAATTTAATCTAACCACCCATCACATCCTCTAGCTTTTCCCACTTGCACCAATAAATCATTTTAATTCATTTATAAATTTCTCATTTTCCCTCAACAAAGCATCTTTTTGAGAATATTCTCCAAGTTTGAATATGAAGACAAGTTGACTTGTCCCTTCCAACATGGCAATGACTTCTCTCTTACATGTCCCCCACTCAACATTTAACTCTCAATTTCAAATTTGAATCTCCCCCTCTTTGGCACATTGGCCAAAACTTGCACATTCCTCAACCTATCACAAGTTGACAAGTGGCTTCATCTCATTGGCCAAATCATTATCCCACATTGCTCTATTTTGAGTTCTCTTCCAATTTGAAAATCTATAAATGAAAGCTTCATCCTTCATCAAATTATCTACACTCTCATGCAAAGTTACTCTCTTAAACTGAGAACTAATTTTGTCCATCACCATTGCATTGCATCATTTGAGTTTTAGCAAGGATTGGGAAAGGGTCATTGGTACAATTGACACCAATCCAATAAATAGGTACATGTTATGCTTTTAGATGTCTTTTAATCCTTGTTATTGGTTACATTTTCTTAAGCATTTACATGTTATTTCATAGGAGTACTTAGCAAGTTTGTATGCACTAACCTTTGTCATGAAGTTTAAGGGTGTATGCAGATTTTGAAGAGTGCTTCATTATGGTGCTAGAAGGAGGGCTGGCGCTAGAAGGAGGGCTGCCTAATCCTTTTACAGAATTTGTATGCTGCCTCTTTCAGAGTTTGTAGATTCTCTAGTTATCCATCAGAATGGCAAAAGCATCATCTAACCATTATTTGCTTTATTTGCTTTATGGAAAAGAAGATCCTCTAAGTGCTAAAGTTTCTTTTTTACAACGTACTATTTCTGTTGAATTTAATCTCTGATGCAATTTGTTGAAGTTATTTCTCTTTCAATATTTTTGTTGAATCATCGGGATTTTCAGTCAATCTTGATTTTTAATCACCAATTTTGGATATTTGTAGTTTGTTGTTGCAAGATGTTTGGGCATTGCATTCTAATATTATCGTGACTAACAATAATTAGAGTCCCCATTACCTAATGTGGTCATTTGTGGATATTAGTATTACTTCTTTCGTTCTCAGTATTTTGTATATACAACCACTGCTAATCTCAAACTTGCACAGAGCTGAGGTTCCAACACTGTATTTCATGTTTTGGTTGTAAATCACAAGTCATTATTCCTCTGCTTCCTTTATTCCTCTGCTACATTTAGGATAACATTATTGTCAATCACGGTAGAGAAGGGCTGGTTGTCCTCAGCCGTCCAAAATAAAAGCCTGTCCTTTTTTTTTACACTGCTCCTATGGGCAGCTCATAGTACAATATGTAAAATCAATTCGACAGAGCTTGCACATAAGGCCAACAATCAGGTAGGTTATCTAAGGCTTTAATTTCATATCCTCATGATAAGTGTCTGACCAGTCAAGCATTTTATGACACAAAGATACACTTTGTTAACATAAGGAAAGTTTTCTGTGCATAGCTTATACAAAGACTGTTGAGATTTATGTGCTAAAATCAGGAACCATTGCTTTTACACGTATCTCCAGCATACCATGATCTACCAAACATTACAACATACCACAATTTTTCTGCACTTTATCATAAATATGAGTTTTGATGAGCTCACATGAGGAGTGAATGGGTGGCGATGGCAAAATAGTTGTCTCTTTTCATTAATTATCTGTTGAGTACATTGGCTGTGATGCATCGTATTTCACCTACTACCACTGTAAAAGTTTCTTGATTGGTGCGTAGTCTTTCTAAGAATATTTTTAAATCCCTCTACCTCTCCCAGCCACGCGCCAATTACTCTCCTAGATCGCTGCCTTTGCAATCCTTTGGTTGGTTTCGATGAGTATGTTTTATACATTTTAATTTGGTTACCATTGGCTGTGTAGGTTCAGGGAGGATGCTGGAATGATTACTGAGCTCGACCTTGATTTGAAGGATTTTGTCAAACAGCTCACGTGCCTTGTCCTTCATGTGATAATGATGGCTATGACATTCTCTCTGTGTTGGTCCTAAACGGGTATTATTTTATTCTTTGTTTCCTTCAATGAAGCTTAAACCTGGTGCAAACCTGTACCCTTTTGAAATGAATGATCGCCCGAGTCTCCTGCAAAGACTGCATGTTCTTTGAGGTATTCTGTCAAAAAGTTCAAGTGTTACAGCTATGACAGAACGCCAATGGTGACAGAGAGGTATGCATTTTAAGGCAGCAAAGTGAGACATGGGGAAGTCCATCATTTTTTTGGGGCTTCAAATTTTTTCTGGAAAACACTTCAGGTACCAATGATAATACATCCCTATCTTTGCGTACATGGCTTTTACATTAGTTGCATCTACAAGATCTCGCAGGGAAATATCTAGTCAACAGAATGCATGCTTTGTTCCATCTGCTGATTAATTTTCTAAATGCAAGAGATTTCTTGCTTTCTGTTGAAGTCTCTGTGGTTCGAACCAAGAACCTTCTCCCAAATTTTTATTTTGATCTAAAAAGATCTGTGTTTATGGCAGAAATGATGGGTATGTCATCTGCATATTTGAAAGGTATTATTTCTTTGACAAATATGACTTTCAATCATTCAAATTGTTTGCTGATATTTTTGTATCGCTACATTTATTAATGGGAGAATTCTTACAGCCACATAAATACTAAAGTAAGTGCTCAAAACATACGTCCTTTTCTATTAGTAAATTTTGATAGCATATTATCTATTATGCAATGATGGCTATGAGTAGGGTGCAGATGCAGCTAGATGATGAAAAGATTGAAACTATAGTTTCTCCTGTGACTAATTAACATGTGCTCATTTTCAGATTAGTGGAGAACATTAGGATAAAGGTTGAATTGAAAAATATATCAAGATGCTTCACTATCAAAAACTTATTGTTGACTCAGCAAGTTGCAATTGACTAAGTTGTTAACACTACAAAATTGAATAAGTATTGAGTATGTTTGATTTATTGGTTGCATTGGCTTTATGGCTTGAAGAAGTGTGATGTACAAGCAGAATTTTATTACAGAATGGCATACAAAAGATCATCAATCAAGCTTTATTATGGACTAATATTTATTTAGGAGATTATCAATGCGTGATTTAAATTGTCATAAATTTATCATTGATTTCTTGAAATATCATAGTTTCTTATTTGTGATAATTTTATACTATTTGCAGGTTGATACTGGAATCAAGCATTGGAATTAAGCAAAAGCAAACAGATTTGAGTTGGAGAATTGGGTAGCAAGATTGAAAAGAGCATTTTTTAAATGCTTATGAGTCTAAAGTATCTGTTACTACTTTTTGTTCTCTTTTAACATCTGATTGGCTTAAAATAGAAAAAGTGAAGTTCAAGTTTTCATGACATGTGCTTTCTTTAATTGTTGATCATCATGGTTATCTATTGCTTTTTTGACCTTTGTTTGCAGTCCTAAATGGTTTTGTAGGTTGATCAAATCGGAGATAAGGACTTATGATGGCATCAATATCTCATAATACCAAGTGTTTTTTAACACTTTAGTGTTGTTTAACACTCTTGGAGAGTCCATAAAACTCTCTTAAAAATTTGTTTCCTTTCTTATGCTCTTAGGGCACTAGATTTCTTTTGGGTCTAAAAAGAACAAATTCAAATTCTTGCTACAAAAGGCTTAAAACGAATCTTAGGACAAACTCACTACATTTTGTTTGAGGCTAAGAATTGAACAAAGACAAATTTAACACTTCTGTTGGTGTTTAAAAAGGATTCACTTTTGCTTTGGGATTTAAAATGAACATGTGTCTTTTATGCTTTGTAATCTTTTTTGCAAAATAATCTCATCTAAAAAGGCGTATGCGCTTCTCTCGCGCTTCACGGCGATCTTGAGAATCAAAAGTCTTTTTGATGACATTAAGTTGCATAAAATATTGCCTTCACACTTCATTTTGGGTTTAAAAATTGAACAAAACACTTTGCGAGTGTGAGTAAACCTATTGCATGTGTTCTCCCTTTGTTTCTAAATGAAGGTTGATTGAACTATGAATATGTTTACTCGCTTTTATCTATCTTAGAGGGCCTGCCTTGGGGAAAAAGTACTCACCCAAGGGAACGACTCAACCGGTAACACTCTAAAGCCAAGAGTATTTCCAACCGGGATATAAATGTGGGTATTGGAGTAAACGCCAATATCACGGTTGGCTCCGAGATGGATCTGAAAAGGGACTCTCGCCGTATGGGTCAATCTCCATGAACGGAAAGTCTGAACTAAAACCATTGTTTGTAGCAACCAACCAGTCCATTCAACGAGTTTATCAAAGTGGTGCATTGGAACTTAGATTCCAAGAAGTTACTTGCCATGTTTGATCTTGGTTAAAATATAGAGGCTAAGACTTCACTCTTAACATACCTTTATATTTTTTCCTTGGTTGCATGTAAAATCATCTCTTCTACTACGAAGGGCATGAGGCAAGCCCACAAGAAAAACGTACCAATTGAGCTAGGATGTTATATTGCTTGTGAGTCAGTTCGACAACACAGTGCTTTGATCGAAAACATTGGAAAACCAACATTCAACATGAGCATCAAATCTCAAACCCTTTAGGAGAAGCAAATATCCTTGAACGAATTCACATGCTATTGCTTGCCCTTGGGATTTTATCCTTAGAGGCTTCTAAGCATTTGGATTTCATCTCAATTTGCTCCTACTAAGGTCAACAATAGGTAACTCTTGCCTCAAATTTCCTTGGTTTCCGCATAATACACTTTGTGGGATAAAGGGAAAGTTGGGACATTAGACATCTAGATTCAAAATCTAATCAAGAGTGTGTTTGTGGTAAAAGAAAGTTATTAACCAAGATTAACTCAAATTGAACCCCACACATGTGCTTGTTTATATTTTTATCGTCTTTCGAGCAAACATTGGTCTTTTGGGTTTGAATTACTCTTAGAGAAAAGAATGTTCTTCACTATCTTGGTCTTGTAAACAAGTCCTTCCTAGGTTCATTTAGGATCAAATCAAACACTTCATCCATCTCAAACATTTATCATCCCATTCCCCAAACAACTTTAGAGCTTTGGAAACATCATTCTAGACTTGGGTAAATCATCAAAATCAAAATCACCTTGTTTAGTTAGGAGTATGGGAATGCATCCTTTCTCATACCTCTAGTTAAATTAGCACCCCTTTGAACAAGTTCATCCTAAGATAACATCTAACATCTTAGGGTTTACAAGTTCATTATCCAAATCAAACAATCAAAATCAAGCCCTAAGTCTAGCATTGATACAAAGTCCCTAAACGTTCAAACACTCATATCATTCACCCCTTTTCATCCTTCATCTCATCATTGGTCCTAATCACCGTAGAGGTCACTTTTACAACAAGGTCAAAACACAAGAAGAACATGGAATATAATCTTGATCCCTACATCACGAGTAAACCGACTCAACCAAACTATCAAAGCCTTACAATGCCAATCGATTATCAACACTCACATTTATACAATATGTACAAGGGATCATTATCTCCTACCAACCTCAATAATACAACAAATTTGAGTATGCCCATTCAAAAGTTTGGAACACCTTTCCCGATGGTAGGTTTAAATCCAAGGCCAAACCTACAAATCTATCAACCAAACACCCAATGCATGATGCTTCAAACGAACAACATCATCCCATCAAATCCCTACATGCCAAATATGAATGTACCAAGTACAACTTTACCAAACACGAACATTTTGAATCCAAACTTGGCAAACTTTGGGATAGATATGTTTGCAAATCACACAAATGTTGTTCAAAGTCCAAACATGATGATAATGACTCCATGTATTAATCCAAGTCAAGGTAACCTCATGCAAAATCAAAGTTACCTAAATCAAGGCAATATGATCCCCAACACCAACAATGTTCAACTTCAAACCATAATGCCAAATTTGAACATCATCCCAAATCAAAACATTATCCAAGATCAGTTTGTCCATGATCCCATTCAAACACCACAAGTGCACATTCCAAATCCGCTTGAACAAAATCCAAATCAAGCGAGTCAAATTCAAAATCAAGATCAAATTTCACTAGAGCAACTTGCTTCACATGCCAAACTAATTGAATTATTGGGCCAAGAGATATCTTCACTCCAAAATCAATACACCCATCCATTGGTTAATCCATGTCATCAAAGTAGTGAGTTATGTCCACAACAGTGTCAAGAACAATATTTCCAATGTTAAGGAGTTGGACATCAAGATCAACCCCATCTTGAAGATCAATTGCCACATCTCAAAGATCAATCACCACATCTCCAAAATCAATCACCACAAGGTCAATTTAAAGTGCAAATATCACAAATAAACAAGCGAAAATACACACCACTTGGGAGACCAATTGAATCAGTCTTGCAACAATTGGTACAAGAAAATCTCATCAAAATCCCCGTTTATGTGAACTATCAAGAACCAAACATAAAACTGCCAGGGTATAACGAGAAGCACCTTTGTGATTATCATAGAATAAAGGGACACAAAACATCAGATTGTGTTCGACTCAAAAAACTCATCCAAGACTTGATTGATCAGAAGATAATCACTATTGGGGATGATGATAGCATTGGAAATCCCTCCACCACAACTATTGAGAACAAGGAGCAAGATCAATCCATCACTGAGCACCTTGAAGCCGTGTCTACTTCATCTGAAGATCAAATCAACATACATCAAAAGTCACTTTTCAATCATGATCAAAATCCACAAACAAAACCCAACAATGATCCAATTCAAGAAATGTCAACATCATTTGACCCTATGGTTGAAGACATTCACAATCTCTCCGCTGCAATTGTTGAAAACAATGTTCAAAACCCATCCATCAATAAGCACATTAAAGATGTTTCTACCCCATCTGACGATCAACTCACCATACATCAAAAGCCACTTTTTAGTGATCTAGTTCAAGGAGTGTTAGAATTATTTGATCCTATTGACATAATCCATGACCCATCGACCAATGATCATATTGAAAATGTCTCTACATCGCCTTATGAGTTAGAGGACATATCTCAAAAATTTATTCCAAAGCATGATCAACATAATTCACCAACTCTAGCAATGGTCCTTTCCAAGACATATTGACATCCTTTGACCTCATGGTTACAGATACTGAAGGAACCCTAAACTCGACACTTGATCCAAGTCCACTCAAAGATCAAGGGGATATTAAGCCACTTCCCAAGATATCCAAGAACCATTTGTAAGCAATCCATCCTTTGAAACTGACTCATGTCAAGAACTTGATCCAAAGCATGATGAAAGCAACTCCAAAATCATTCAAGATCAAGAATTTGTATCTGCAAGATACTACAATGATCTAATGGACACTCTCCTATCTATAGAAAATGCACATATTCCTCCATCTACCCATGAGATGCTTTCTATGGATAGACACGTAGATGATCTTCATTCAGAACAGGATCCCTTTACTCTTGACATTATTACACAAAAAGAGCAGGTTATTGATTCTTACAATCAAACAGAGTTGTCAACAACAATGTCAGATATATCACAAATTCAGACTAAGGACATCATGAAAAAAGATATCCAACATTATCCACTCAAGGAAACAAGTCAAACATAATAGTATAATCCAGAGTTAGCATAGGAGAAAATTGAAACAATGTCATCTACAGTGGTCATTTATCAGAGAATGCTTACTGAACAAGACATCTCAGAACAGGAAGGATCAAAGCATGAAGGTACTACTTCCACAATACTGGGGGAAACTTTATCTAATGCAAATGTCAACATAGGGAGCACGAAGAGTCCTTATGATGAAACTGATGCCAATACTACAACCAGCCACGTCATGAATCTTCACCCACCCATCACCCCATCCACAAATTGGGACCAATGTCAAAAGAAATATTTGAATCAAAGTACAAAGAATGTTATCAAATCAAAAGAAGCTGAGAAGCATAATGGAAAAATCAAATACGCATGGATACCAAAACATACAAAGAAAGATCATCCCTATCAAACTCCATTAGTCAAAGAAACTATGGGGCAAAATAAAAGAGGGAAAAGTATCCATCAAAGATGTCCATGAAAGAAAAAGCAGTATTTTCAAGCAATGTACAAAGTGTATCAAACAGTTGGTCCTATTCCATGCACACTTCCGTATCCACCCATCATTGTTCACCTTCCCAAGTTTGGAGAATCAAAAGCTCCAAACTGTCAACCAATCCATCTTTTATCCCTAAGCACACTCCATCCACGCCTCCACGCATGATATCCAATTCTTACATTGACCATGTATTGGAAACAACCCTTCATCATAAGGATTTCGAAGGAACTCTATCGCGATGTGCACACAAAGACAGAGTTAACCCTGGTATCAATAAAGCAGATCAAGAATCCCAAAAGTTGCATTCAAATGCACGTATCTTAGCAAAGAAACTTCTTCAAGCAAGCTATCAATGGAACATCATGACATAAGCGTCTACATCAGCAACACCTTGTGATTCAGTATGAGCTTAAAATCTTTCAGAAAAATACAAAAAATCAAAAAATATGAAAATCTAAAAAAATTAGAAAAAGGATTGAAAACAGTAAAGAGAAAAAATCGTCCTCTAAGTGAAAACCACTACGGTGGCGCTTTGGACAAGTACCATGATGAAAACCTGGAAAACGGGCGTCATGTGTAGAATTGAGCATCTACGTGCGCCACTTTAGGTGAAAGCATCTCATCCCATCCATAATAAATCCAACATTCCATCCATCTCAGCCATAATAAATCCATTCATCCATAAACCACTTATCCAATCCATTTTCATCCATCTGCATACATAGTCCAAGTTATCTTGATCTTGACAAAGTTTGGTGCACACTTTACGCTTGCTTATGGTAAACATCTTGACAGGGGTCATTTTCATTGATCCTATCCTATCCCAACATTATCTGAGCCATGAAGCATTTTCCAATAAAGCATTCTATTGTTTAAACACCTTATCTGATCACCAAATAGTCTTTGGCATCCTTTGTGTGCTTACAATATCCATCTATTCGTACACCTATCCGAGCATCCACCCATCGCATTCCATACATTGCTAGACATTGGGGGCAGATATTTACATCTTGCTTCGGGAATAAATCTTGATCTATATCCTCCAACTTATGTGGTGATCCGAACATCGACAAACATGAAATCAAATTGGTCAAGCATTTGCGATCCAAAATCCGAATCACTAGCCCATGGAATATTTTGACAAGAAGACATTCCTTATTAGTCTTCATCTTTTGTCAAACATCAATCCAAACAATCACTATCAATTGCATCTAATTTGCACATCAAACGTCACATCAAATCATTCAAACAAATTTTGTTCCAAATCAAGCTTCAAAATCCTGATCAATCAAATCCAATCAATCCATCATCATCTTGGGATATTCATCCTAATCCTTGTGTTGCTTAACATTATCCTTGCATTGTTGTGTATCCTCAACAATGCTATCATCATCAATCATCATCAACCCTGATCAATCAAATCCTTGCATTGTTGTGTATCCTCAACAATGTTATCATCATCATCAATCCATCAATTCAATCAGTCAACCTTAGCTTGGTTTTCAACAAAATCCCCAAATAGAGCACTGATATCTTCACACATATCCATATCCAAATTGTCAAAATCATGCGAAAAATCCAAAAACATTCATATAAGTCAGAAAATGTCAAAAATGGAAATCCGAACTATGTCGTCTCTGAGCTTAAACATAGGCAAGGCTGATCTTTGATCAGCCTCCGAGACATCAAAATCCAAAAACACACAAAAATCCAAAAACATTCAATTTTTTTGAAAAATCAAAACATTTGCAACATCTCGAAAATACCAAAAATAGCCTCAAAACATTTCAAAAACATCAAAAACATCCAAATATTTGAAAAAATCCATCTGTCTCATCTCGCTTGCACCCACAATAAACACCACTCATAATAAACTGATTGTCATCCTCAACCTTTGGTGAAACAGTTAGAAACAAGTCTAGCAGGTTAAAAGTGAAAACTCAAAAACGCCAAATCTCAAGTCTAAGACAATACGTAAACAAGTTGGTCAACTCTTCACATCAGTAGCCCATCATTCAATCAATCCCATTTCAAACATCTGATAACATCATGTCCTAGGATGTATCCTTCCTACAATGGGCATTATTTATTAGAAATATCACCTTGGATAAACGAAATGACGTGCCGCCATCCACTAACATGTCCTAGGATGTATCCTTCTTACAATGGGCATTATCTTTTGGCAATAGTTTTGGTTCTTATCCTTAAAAACACATTCCCTTTTGGTTAGCGGTATTGAAGAACATCAACTTGTTTGTTTACTTTATCTTGGTCTTTTTTTAATCTCTTTACGCTCATTCCAATAACCTCTCGATGATGTCCAAACAAAGGGATTTAGAGAGATAGGAATGGGGCAAACACTCATTATCTTTTGTCTATTGTGCTTGTTGGACGTTCTTGTAAAAATAACTTGGCGAATACTTGCTTTGTTAGATATATATAGAGGGTGTTTTGGATAGCTTGTTGACTATTGCATTGATTGGTTATACCTTTCCGTGTTTTGGTCTGAGATGTTTGAAACTTCTAAAGTGCATCATAGCAAGGTTTCCGTATGTCAAGAATACTCCTATCTATTTGTCGAGTCAAAGTCCATCACACTAAGTACAACGCCATCCCGGTCCTTTATACCTTGATGCATCGTACTTATGTGTGTTATCAAACATAAGGTAAGTGACACTTTTAAAATCCCAATCCTTGATAAGCAAATCATCCATTTCTCATAAAGTTGTCTTGTTGGATCCTCTTGTCATCATCTAATTTCTTGTTTTGTGCACTAACATCACATCATGAGTAGTTCATCATCATCACTAGTGCATCCATCTTGCATCCACAAACCATCAGTATTATGCATATCATCTGACATGCATGTTCATCATCATAATATAGATCTGTTAGTCTAAGCATCTCATAAATCATATATTTGCATAAAGCATCCATTACATAATCATAGCATATCACATCATCCATCTCACATCATATCATCATTTAAGTTGTTTAGGATAATATAGATTGGTTATTCTAAGCATCTTAAAACCATCTCATTTGCATCATCATCCATAACCATCCATTTTGAACCTCTTTATCGCGATATCGACCCTCAAATAGAATCTTTTCGCTCGATCTCTCAAGGGGGCAATGTACAAGTGTACTTCTTTCCGCTGGGGCATCCGAAAAAAAAAATTAGAATTTTTTTGAATTTTGATCGCGGAAAGTTTATTCTTTGAACCAACACAGCAAGTAGATTGCTTCAAAGAGGGGCAAAATGTAAACACACAAAATATGCATACATTTCAATCCCATAGTTTAATTAAATAACCTTCATTTAATCAAATCTAACATTTCATCCTTCAATTAAATAAATTCACTTCATCATTACCTCATTTAAATAAATCAATCAAATCCTAACATTTCATCTTTTAATCATTTCCTAGATTCATATTCCTCAAATTAATTAACCTTTATCTTGCATCATCCTTTAATTAAATAAACCAAACTTTATTTAATTAAATCTCAAAATTCATATTTCTCCCTCTTGATTTAAATAAATCAAAATATTCAAGTCAAATGGGTCAAAGCATCTTAAACATCATCTAAGCTAATCTAATCCTGATTAATCTAATCTAACCACCCATCACATCCTCTAGCTTTTCCCACTTGCATCAATAAATCATTTTAATTCATTTATAAATTTTTCATTTTCCCTCAACAAAGCATCTTTTTGAGAATATTCTCCAAGTTTGAATATGAAGACAAGTTGACTTGTCCCTTCCAACATGGAAATAACTTCTCTCTTACATGTCCCCCACTCAACATTTATCTCTCAATTTCAAATTTGAATCTCCCCCTCTTTGGCACATTGGCCAAAACTTGCACATTCTGCAACCTATCACAAGTTGACAAGTGGCTTCATCTCATTGGCCAAATCATTATCCCACATTGCTCTATTTTGAGTTCTCTTCCAATTTGAAAATCTATAAATGAAAGCTTCATCCTTTATCAAATCATCTACACTCTCATGCAAAGTTACTCTCTTAAACTAAGAACTTATTTTGTCCATCACCATTGCATTGCATCATTTGAGTTTTAGCAAGGATTGGGAAAGGGTCATTGGCACAATTGACGCCAATCCAATATGGAATAGGTACATGTTACGCTTTTAGATGTCTTTTAATCCTTGTTATTGGTTACATTTTCTTAAGCATTTACATGTTATTTCATAGGAGTACTTAGCAAGTTTGTATGCACTAACCTTTGTCATGAAGTTTAAGGGTGTATGAAGATTTTGAAGGGTGCTTTATTAATGCAATCCTTTGGTTGGTTTCGATGAGTATGTTTTATACATTTTAATTTGGTTGCCATTGGCTGTGTAGGTTCAGGGAGGATGCTGGAATGATTACTGAGCTCGGCCTTGATTTGAAGGATTTTGTCAAGCAGTTCATGTGCCTTATCCTTCATGTGATAATGACGGCTATGACATTCTCTCTGTGTTGGTCCTAAACGGGTATTATTTTATTCTTTGTTTCCTTCAATGAAGCTTAAACCTGGCGCAAACTTGTACCCTTTTGAAATGAATGATTTCCCAAGTCTCCTGCAAAGACTGCATGTTCTTTGAGGTATTCTGCCAAAAAGTTCAAGTGTTGCAGCTATGACAAAACGCCAATGGTGACAGAGAGGTATGCATTTTAAGGCAGCAAAGGGAGACATGGGGAAGTCCATCATTTTTTGGGGCTTCGAGTTTTTTCTAGAAAACACTTCAGGTACCAATGATAATACATCCCTATCTTTGCGTACATGGCTTTTACATCAGTTGCATCTGTAAGATCTCGCAGGGAAATAGTTGGTCAACAAAATGCGTGCTTTGTTCCATCTGGTGATTAATTTTCTAAATGCAAGAGATTTCTTGCTTTCTGTTGAAGTCTCTGTGGTTCGAACCAAAAACCTTCTCCCATATTTTTATTTTTATCTAAAAAGATCTATGTTTATGGCGGAAATGATGGGTATGTCATCTGCATATTTGAAAGGTATTATTTCTTTGACAAATATGACTTTCAATCATTCAAATTGTTTGTTGATATTTTTGTATCGCTACATTTATTAATGGGAGAATTCTTACAGCCACATAAATACTAAAATAAGTGCTCAAAACATACGTCCTTTTCTATTAGGAAATTTTGAAAGAATATTATCTATTATACAATGATGGCTATGAGTAGGGTGCAGACGCAGCTAGATGAGGAAAAGATTGAAACTATAGTTTCTCCCGTGACTAATTAACATGTGCTCATTTTTAGATTAGTGGAGAACATTAGGATAAAGGTTGAATTGAAAAATATATCAAGATGCTTCACTATCAAAAATTTATTGTTGACTCAACAAGTTGCAATTGACTAAGTTGTTAACACTACAAAATTGAATAAGTATTGAATATGTCTGATTTATTGGTTGCGTTGGCTTTATGGCTTGAAGAAGTGTGATGTACAAGTAGACTTTTATTATGGAATGGTGTACAAAAGATCATCAATCAAGCTTTATTATGGACTGATATTTATTTAGGAGATTATCAATGCGTGATTTAAATTGTCATAAATTTATCATTGATTTCTTGAAATATCATATTTTCTTATTTGTCAAGTCAAAGTCCATCACACTAGGTACAACGCCATCCTAGTTTTCCATACCTTGATGCATCGTACCATGTGCGTTATCAAACATAAGGAAATCACTCCTTTGAAAATCCCAATTCCTCGGCAAGAAATCATCATCATCATCATTTGCATTTACATCATCCTATGTCTTGTTGAAATGACTTCTTCTCTTCTTGCTCACCGCACTAACAAAGTACTATGACAGTTGATCATCACCATCATCATCATCGTTGATCCTGCATCCACAAATCATTAGCATATTGCATCAACATATCATATAGGAAACATATGCATTATCATCATATAAACATGTCATTATAAGCATTTTTTATAGATAAGCACATCCATTTTATTACATTGCATCCATTCCTTGCATCACATTACATCTATCACATAAATCATTGCATAAAAATTTACATTTCATGATCATTTTTGCATAATCATAAACAATAGGTATATAAGCATTATAAATAATTAATTTGCATACATACTTGCATAACATCATAACATCATCTCACACATTATGTTCATATTACATCACGCATCATCATACCACTTTGCATAGACATATCATTACATCATATTAAATGCATCACATACATTACATCATCATTTAATATGTTTAGGATAATAACATTTGTTATTCTAAGCATCTTAAAAAAAAAAAAAACCATCTCATTTGCATTACATAAAACCATCTCATTTGAATCATATCACGACCATTGCATTAAATCATTACATCATCTCATAAATAGCATCATAAATCATTCATTACATAAATCATTCCACATAAGCATAAATAGTCCATCACATACAAAGCGTACAACCATCCATAATCATTTCATGTATAAACGGGCTTCACATATCATTTCGTGCATACACCATAAATCATTCCCATATCATTTTGCATATTACATTCCATATCACATATCACATCATCATTTGCATCAACATAAAATAGACCATCATATAAACAACATCATTGCACATCACATTTGCATATCACAGGTTAACATAATATAGATCTGTTAGTCATAATCATAATGCATATATCATCAGAAATAAATGCATCCATAAAAGCATCGTTGCACAACATATAGAAGTAAAATCATCCACGCATAAATAAAGGGTACACATCACATCACATCACATCACATCTAAATCATCATCGACTCATATATATATATCATCAATAACACAACTATCATAGTACAAAGAATAAATCGGATCACTGTACATGTATGTCAATCAGTACAAAAAGGCCCATCGGGCTATCAAAAATGAGCCCATAGGGCACAAGAATGTCATCTCGGCCAGGCTCTGTCCTCGTGTATGCTGCCCTCGCCTCTGTCACCATGACCCTCTGCTGGTCTATAGCTGGTCCTCTCTGAGTATTCTGGGACCCATCCTCCTCTAGGTATGACCTCATGATAATGCCTCTGATAGTACTCGACCTCTCGGACGACATCCCTATAAGACCGCATGGACACTGTACCCTGGGAGGAGGAGGCTGCCATGGTCTCTAGCTGCTATCTCCTGCCTAGCTCTGTGGCTGCCTATAGCTCTGCAGCCTGTCTCTGTTGTACGGCCTGATCCCTCTCGGCCCTGAGCTGCTCTCTCTCGGCCATCGCCTGATCTCTCTCGGTTGTCATGGCCTGGACCTGAGCCTGTAACTGTGCAATCAAGACATCCCGAGGATCCGCTTGTCCTGCTGGCTGTACCTAAGGCAGTACCTGTGGCTGCACCTGAGGCTGATCCTTGCCCCGAGGTGGTACACCTGGTGGCACCTGCTGCTGATCTAGCATCAGTACATTGCCCTTCCCTGGTTGAACTGGCAACACAACCGGCTGCTCCTGTCGAGCATCACCCCTCTGACCTCGTCCTCCCCCTCTGCCTCTAACTCTCTGCAGATTTGAGACTGCTCCTGGAATAGTCAACCGAAGTGGAGGTCAAAACCAATCCTTATAGGCCTGAGTCATGCCTGGATCTGCGGGCCCCTGATCATAAGCCCACGGCTGAGCTACCAACTGCCTGAAACTGTCGACCGCCTCTGAAGCAAGAATATACCGCCCCCATGAAACCTATCTCATGGTGTGGGCGAAGACGGCTATGTAATCATCATCAAAGCGATCCTGGGGCTCCCTGAACCGACGTTGCACGCGCCTGAGCAAGTACCTCTCAATCATGGTGTGCTCTCGCCCTGCATAAAACGGTCCTGGCGGGCATAGAACAACTGATCAACATCGTCGGCCCATCCGGGCCGAGCAAGGTATGGTCACCACGTAAAAACCTGCATCTCATCCAAGACCCTCCTCAAGTAGGGGATCCCGTGCTCACCAGTGTGTGTGAAGGACACACCGCCTCTGTATCACGAGGGGATCGTCTGGCAGCATCAAAATTGAAACAACGCATGGACGCAGCACAATAATGTGCTCCCATGCCCAGACGTGAAGAAGAGTCACCCCTGCTCCGAGTGCTCTGCCATCTATGTAGACGTACTCATGGAGATCTCTGTATAAAGAAGCTAGAAGAACTGGCCCCCAAGAAAAACGAACCGACCTATCTTGAACCATCTGCTCCCAGCAATATCCCCAGCCGGGACCGAAGTATCGCCCTCGTCTGTCAGGGGTAACGAGACCTGAAATGATGGATGCAATCACCCAGCGGTAGGGAGGTGCCAGGATCCTATGCCGCTCGAGCTCTATCTGCCCCTCACAAAAAATGATGTCCTCTGTGGCAGGCATCGCGCCCCTCGTCCATGTCAAAAATGACCTGTCGGCCATGAATCAACAATTGCAAAATACGCCAAACTTCCTCTAAAGTGACGGTGGCCTCGCTAGTGGGAAGATGAAAGGAAGAGGTCTCGTTGTGCCATCTCTCAGCCAGCACTGACAACATCCCTAGGTGAGTGCGAATGGGTGCTGCGTAGGCAATGTACCATAACCCCGCAATCCGGAGTCGATCCTGATCCTTGTCACTCAAGTCTCGTAAATAGCTAGAAAAATCCCGCGACCTGTGCTCTTAAGAGTAGAGCTCCCTCACTGCGTCCTACATCAAGGAAGGTCACCATGTTAATTTTTTAAAAAAATTCTTCATCGGGCGTTCAAAAAACTTCTCCAGCGGTGCAACTCGTGAAGGTGTCGCAATTTGATTTCTAATCAAACTTCGACGCTAGGGCTTAAAAGAGAAAAATAACACCACCGTGGTGCACTTTCTCATCCAGCGGCGCACTTTGAGCAAATCTGGGACCGCCGCGTCACACTTTACAAACCACCCCGCCAACCCTGAGCTCAGCGTTGGAGTTTTCAAACTCCAAACTGCACCACCGTGACGCTATTTAACACCGAGCGGTGCAGTTTGATTTTTGAGTGGCACTATATAGCGCCGCTATAGACGAACTGACCTTTAAAAGCATTAAATAAAAGCAATAAATGAAAAACGAAGCTCAGGTAAGGGTCACTTACCGGTGCCCTGATGCCAAGTGGCCGCTGGTATGTCCGAACTTGATTAGAAATGTGCAGGGGAAGCTGTCGTTGCGCCATATCATCAGGAGGTCAAAGCTCAAATCTCGAGGTTGCTAATGGAAGTGTATGAAAATGACTTGAAAGTGACCCCTCGGGCCCCTTTTAAGCCTAAAAATTAGGGTATTTTCACCCTGATTCGCTATCCTGCTAGGGTTTTGGACCCCCGAACCTATTTTTGTCCAGTTGAGGCCTGTTTTACATTGTTTTATTGCGTTTAGACACATTTTTAGCCTCCTGGAGCCTTTTCGGGCTTGTTGGCCAGTTTGTCCTCTTTTTTTGCAAGATCGCCCAAAAATTGAAATTTTCGTCCAATCTCTCGAGGGGGCATTATAATGGCATGTTTTCTCACGCGAGGCAGCAGTGGGGAAAAATTTTAAATAATAATTTTTTTTTGGCTTGGATCGAGATCATTTTTTCTTTGAACCAACGCAACAATTGCATTGCTTCAAAGAGGGGCAAAATGTAGACACGTAAAATATACCGATTGACATTGTGCACTTGATCCTGACTACTAACATCGTTTCATCCTGAATCATCCCTCGGTCTAACCATTTAATCAAATCTCCTTATCTGATTAAATTCATCAATATTCCTCCCTTAATTAAATAAACCAGTTATTTAATTAAGTCTCTCTCTCTTTTGTTAATTAAATCAATCACATCTGATCTAATTATCCCTATTTAATTAAATAATTGATTTTATTTGATTAAATCTCTAAAGTCTATCCATTAAATTAAATAAATTAAAACCTTATTTGATTTAATCTAACACCATATCTTTTAATTAAATAAATCAAAAATCCTTATTTAATTATTCTCTTATCATATTCCTCTCTTATTTGATTTAAATAAATCCATAAATTTGAGTCAAATAGGTCACATCATCTAATCTCCTATTAAATTAATTAACCCTTGATTAATTTAAGTCTAAATCATGTCCCATCCTCTAGATTTTCCAAGTTGCACATGAAAATAGATTTAATTCATTTATTAAATCTTGATTTTCCTCACAAGGAATCTTTTGGAATATTCTCCAAGTTTGAATTCAAAAATTCCAAGTCAACATGTACATCCAACAAGGCAATAACTTCATCTTACATGTCCTTTGCCTTGATCCAAGTGGCATTTATTGCATTTTCCCTTCCCTCTTACAAGTCATTTCAACAAATTTGAAATTCAAAAATATGCATTTATTGGCACAATCCCCAAATCTTGCACATCCTCCATCCACTCATAGTTTGACAAGTGGCATCATGCCATTGGATGAATGTTAGTCCCACATTGCTCAAATTTGGACATTCATCCATCTTGGCATTCTATAAATAAAGAGCTCATATCCTCATTTGAACATCCACAAATTATGCAAAGTTATTATGCTAAAATATTTAGCCATTTCCATCCACCACCATTGAGTTCTTAGTTAGTTTTTTTGCAGATTTTGGCTTGGAGCTCTCATCCTTCATCAACAAAGTGGATCAATCATCATCAACATATCAAGCTTGCATCTTAGGAATTGGGAAATGGCCAATTTTCACATCAAATTGGCACCAATTCCCCCATGGGATCATGTGTTTGCTATTCTAATTAGAATTGAATCTATATTTTCCTGCTTCATTGTGTTCTTTATTGATTTCTTTCTTAATTTGAAGTTTGTAAATGGATTTCATGGGGAATCCTTGTTCATGCTTGCAATCACTAACTTAATGTGTTTGTTCTCATTGTTTTGCAGGTACTAGGATTGGGGTTCACACAAGTATAATATGAAATATACAAGTTAATTGGAAAAAGACATGCACATACCTAAGACAGTGTTAGACATTACAATAAAGAATCTAGTGTATGTAAATGAAATAAATTCATATCATAAGCAATGCAAATAATTTAAGAGAATAGATAGAATCATAAAATTTGAATATGAGATACATAAAAGTAAAATTGAGAAGAGAGTTCAAAATAAAGCAACAAAATACAAACACATTGTATAAAATAAATGAATGTAAATAAATAAAGTATCATACAATCACACACAAAAAAATATGAAGGAATATATGATATTAGATTTAGTCTTAATAAGATGATAATATGATGATCATTAAGTTGGCATATCATCCTCCATTCTCATGGAATAACATATGTATGTAGGAATAAGCAAAAATAAGAGTATGAAACAACAAATAAACTAGAATGGTATGTATTTTTGGGTCAACATGAGAGGAAACACGTTTCCTAATTCTTTACATAATACCTAGATACATGAAGAGGAAATATACAAAAGATGATGTGTAAAGAAGATACACACATGAGATTTTGCAACATATTTTGGAAATGAAACATAAATAGACCTATCTATTTTGGGTTAATATAAAAAATAAATAAACATCTTGATTCCTTGCATCATCCACAAATACTTAAGTGGAAGGGGGTAATATTAATGGTACAATGTATCAACATCAAATGTTTTCTCATGCATTAGCATATACCCAAGGGTAAAATACATCATCCACTAATATTTGTGAACAATAAGCATAAGAAATACTAATAAAAAATAAGAATAAACAAATAATTAGAAAATGAATAAAACATGTCAGAAAGGTACTTAACTAGTGTCATCTATATAATAGTCATCAAGTGTGTTGTTATCCTCAAAATATTTAACAAAGTATATGGATTTAAATCAACTAAGCCTTAATCAACCACTAGGATGAGAGGCTTACATGGACAAACAATGCAAGAAATAAAGATGAAAGAGAGATGAAATACATTTTTTACATTGGACTAGGGAAATACTTAGGAGGATGTGGACTTCCTCTAAATGTAGGAAGAGCTACCATAAAAATAGTAATAATTAAATTGGATAAAAAATATAAGGGTTTTAAGAAGGAATAAAACTAGTAATAAGAGTAGGAGAATCCTTAGAAGGACTAACCATAGGAATATAAATATAAATAGGAGGATCTATAGAAGGAATAAGTGATCACATGTGAGCATGTTTACAATTGAATAACTAATATAAGATGTAGATGAAATTCATAAAGATTGAGGGACCACCAAACCACAATCTTAGATTATTAATTTAGCATAGTTTTTGGGTTTTATAAGGAGAATTATATCATTATCAATAAATTGTGCATTAGAACATTCAAGGTGATAACATATCATATGGTATCTAAGAAATTTTTTGTTCCTTGTAAAGGTTTTGATAGTACAACTCCAAATTTATGTGTCTTTTCATATTTGATACTATTGACAAGTGTAGGATTTTTAGGTTGCATAATCTAGCCATACATAAATTTTGAAGAAGAAAACAATTAATATTTTAAAGAGATTAATACAAGATATACAAATAAGAAATATGGTACATTATTTGGAGGAATAAGACCAAGATTTACAAATTAGATTGAAAATCCATGAAAAATTCCTTGTGTATCATGGAGTTGCAGTAAGGCTTGCATGCAATTTTTTTTTTTTTTTAAAGTTTCAATTAGATGGAAAACTTGTGAAGAGGAAATAAGATTCTTGCATGAAAAGGAAACCAACCTCTACCATCAATGCATAAACCATGACTAAGGTATGCATACTAACTACTCCACCATATTCTCTTTCTTCCAATCAAACATTCAATGAGACCTTTGGTATTTGTAAGAAGCATTCAAAGGTGATTGGATCTAAGTTATTACTCAATATGGTCTATAATAGAAAAGGTCATAGTAATGATGTCCAAGGGATGTTTATTTTTATAGAGGTTAAGGGAAGGCCTCAACATGCATATTTAGGGTATTTTTTTTAGAAAAAAAGAAGTTGGAGAAAGCTCCAAAATAGTTGAAGGGAACCTTTCAAAACAAAAAATCCAAGCCACTATATCAATAATAACCATCCATGCAAGGTGATGGCATCAATTTTTTGTGAAATTTGATGAAGGATTCAACTCTTCAAATAATGTATAGGTTTAAATATTAAAAAGTGTCATAGTATTACACCACTCAAAAGGGATAAATGTAAATATCTAGAAGGAAACCAAATGTCTGGAAGAGGTTGTATATGACCACCCTAAGATAAAAACAACAATATGAGGTAACTTCAACAAGATGAAAACCTTTGATTAAAGGAAAAGAATAAAAGGGGACTCTCTAATGTTTGATAACTTGGTGCTATATGTAGTCACACAATTTAGAGGATTGCTTCCTAACTGGATAGTTCATCTTCTATGAGAGGATCCATTTAATTATCAGCTAGGAATTCGTAATATTTTGTCATTTCTAGCTCTATATGCACATTCTTTGATTCTAAATACACACTATATCAATGAGTATAGGTGATTTACACTTGCACATAAAAACTATAAAGGATAGATAAAGAAATAAAACATAAAATTGCAAAATAGGGGAAATAAACATAAGTTGTTAGTCGTGCTAGGGGTACTTATCGCTTAAGACTATGACTATTTAAATTCTAAAATTGAACTATATCTAATCACTCCAAGAGTATAGAACACACATTAAGCTACATAACTTAATTCAATTACAGAATCATATTCATAAATTTCACATGCATGTAACTAGAAACTATCTTAATTCAATGATGCACGAACTAGTCTAATAATAAGAAAATAGAGTGGATAGTAGTACCTCAAGTGGCCCTTGCTTGAGTTGTTCCTTCCACAATGGATATCAACACTTACTACTTAATCAACAATTCATGACATTGGACTAACTCCTTTATTGCATGATAACTCAACTTCTTGCAATCTATTTGACAAAAATCTACTCAAGATTTCTCATTCAACAATACATATCTATTATTCAACTGATAATAGAAAACTAACAGTGATCAAGAATAAACTAGATAACTAACTAGATTTTCTCCTCACAATAGATCCCACTATAAAGGGTTTGCAAGGAGTCTTATTCATTCTAGGACTGAAAACATAACCATAGTGCATTCGTCCACACTCCCTCAAAGATAGGGAGATGACCGAGTTTTTTAACAAAAAACCAGAATTGAAAAGTAGAAGAAGACAAACTAAATTAGGATTCTACCCTATTGGTTAACCATCATGATAGAGATGTGTCTTCATAGGGAATGTGACGTCATAGATTAACCTCCTTAGAACAAACTTCTTCTTCCAATCGTCTTATTTGATGGATAGGAATATGCTCATGGTGACTCACGGTTGACCATTCAATAGTCATATTCATTCTTCTCTGGAACTGTTGCAATTCAACTATTATGACATCTCCTCTACAAATGTTTGTGGTCCTTATGCTACAGGTTGGAAATCTAGTTACCGTGGGTTACAATTCTTCTAGCTACAAGAAGTTAGTTTCATCCTAAGGCATACACATCATTAACAATCATAAATTAAGGATAGAATCATACTGAATTTCATGAACATTCGTATATCCATACATATAAATGTCAACATATCATATTTGCATTTCTACATACTAAAGTTTGGTTTAAAGTGCATAAAAGGTATAAAGATGTGTAAAGTCTTAGGAATGTTTATGAAGTTTAGCAGAGTGAAATGATAAAAACATAAACTAATGAAGGAAATATGGCCATAAATTGAGCCCATAACTTCCCCCAACTACACTGTTGCTTGTCCTCAAGAAATCTTTTGAGGTTGGAGGTTATACTGCAAAGCTATCTCCCTAAAATCAATCACAATGTCAACTCCTTAACCTACTTCAGGTAATAGCCTTTTTGATCTGAGAGCTTCACCAATCTTCTATTTTATGCTACTTCATTTCCCCTTGTTTCTTCCTTGTCCAGTGTGATACTAGGAACAAGAGGATGAGATGATGGAAGAAAAGTGGAAACTAGGTAACTCCATTTTTCAATGCAATGTCTATGTACTTGTGACACCTGTGGATTATGGCTACATAATTATAAACAGAGTGTGGCTCCTTTCTTTTTAGCTTTGGAAAAAGTTCTTCCCATCTTTTTTTGTTTAAATTTAAAGGCTTCATTAATAGTCCCTGTGGCATAATCTTGTTTTATGATATCCATTATTTTCTTTCCAACACCTCTATAATCCAAGAGTTCTAACTACTAATTATTACTGCATTTGGATCCACTGACTCCTTTTTGAGCTGTAAGGAAATATATTTTTCTCTTTCATGGTATTCTTGTATAATTGTTCCCCTTTTATGCTCATTTATAATATAAGAGGCCAATACTCTTATTTGGATACCACCTACAAACATTAATGGATTCCAAGCAGTGTCATTTGAGAGAACATAATTGTGTAGATAAAAACTCAAATAGTTGATCCTTCATGTCTGGTGTGGAATTGAAGAAAGTATCTAAAAACAAGTGTTTTCTATTCATTTCTATAGGAAGATCACTAATCAATTGGATAAATTGGAAACATAAAAAAAAAAATTCAAGAACAAAGCATAGACTCTACCAGGTGGCTTGCACTTCAGTAGTTGTGTTGTCTTATCTGCCATTTCCTCAATCTTCACCTTCAACTTTTTCACTTTTGTTTCTTGCTTTTCCAGTGCCTTGGAGTGGTTTGATACCATTTCAACTCTCTCCTTTTCCCATTCTTTCTCTTTCTGGAAGAATTCCTATGTTCTCTTCCATAGTTCAACACCTAGGGACACTATAGTTAGTTCAATGGGGTTTTAATCTATCCAATTGAGATTTGGGGTACTGGTTCTTTCCCTTCTTCTACCATGGAAAGTTGTGCCAATATCTCTAATTTTGACCCATGCTTAAACTTGTGGATTCTCTCCTCCAATTCTTTGTTCCTAGCATCCCATTCACTATCCTTTTGTTGGAATGTATTTAACAATTCCTCCAACTATTTTATTCTCTACATTGCTTCTTGCAATTTTTTATTAACATTTCTTTCTTCAATAATAATGTCCTCATCCTTCTCTAAAAACTAGTCATCTCCCACTTCACTTGTATATTCAACCCTTTGAATCAAGGCTTTTTGGAGATCTTTTCCTTATTTTATTAGCTACAAAAATATCTTTTGAATCTGATTCAAAAGTGGTAGAAAAATACAATGATGCACAACTGATATATTCACATCTTCACTAGGGGAATCCCCTTCTGATCTTGAACCTGTCTCAATCATAACAATATCCTCTTTCTTCTTTTTACTTATGCCTCTCATTGGCCCCTTCTTCCTAAGACAATTTGACTGCCTTCTAGATTATGTGGGCTTCTTCTGCCCCCTTGTAGGTGCAAAAGAAGAATATCCACCCTTTCTCTTTTTACCTTTTGATGGCCTTTTTGAAACAAAGGGTTTCTTGTTTACTATTTTTGTGGGCTACTCGACGGAGACTGCAGGCTACGTTTCTTGCAAACCCTGCTCTTCTGGTTCTCCCATGTTGCGGGTAGGTGTTGCAGTAGGGGAACCAAAGGGCATCTCTTCCTCTAAAGTAGCAACAATAGGCTCTTCCATTCTTTGTTCTTGGCCCTTATTTTCTTCATGAAAATATTCACAAGACATATTTGGGAACTGAACCCTAAGGCTCCTCTTTACCAATAGTGTAACCAAAAAAAATTGAGACGATGATGATTGGTACTTTTCCTTTTATACTTAGAAGACATTTTTTTAATAGGTTATACAAAAATTCGGGAATATATGCATGCATGGCATGATGTAGATGACTTAACAATTTGAAATGGACCATGTACAGTAATGATTTTCTTCCATCACATGTCAAGTTTTTAACTATGTAAGAAGCTATTGAAGCCCAAATCCAAAGCAAAGACAAACATTTGGTACCTTACGAAGAAGATTCCATATTTTCTCCTGGCAAGGAGAATTCATTTCTTGATGCAATGACATCCACTCTAATTGGAAACTCCTCTCCTTCTCTTGGAAAGCTGGATACTTTAGTTATAGCTACCTCTAATGCATCTACCTTCAAAACCCTAACAATTGCCTCATCATTTTACAATGTGTTGGTAAATTGTTGGGTCATTACCTCGTTAAATTTTGTAAGCCTCAAGAAATAATTCAGCTAGCCAACTTGTTTGAATATAGGAAAACATTGTCTATCTTCCAGTCATAGGTTATGTGCTATTGGTTCCCTTCGTATTATACCACCCCCATTATAATGCTTCAAAAATTTGTAATCACTTCACAATTTTACTTTGTTCTATTCTTGCTTTGCCACCCCAATTATATCACTTCTACTATGCTTGTATGATAAATCACTTAAATGCACCTCTTAATTCAGCTTCTTAGCACTTTTTTCTTTGAACTCTATATCTTTTGAAAATGGTAGAAAATGAAACTACAAAAAGTTTTGCAGAAAGTTTTGAAAATCAAGAAAACTAAGGAATAATATTTGAATACTCCTCCCCCATCTAAAGTTCCTAAGTGCCCTTAGTGAGTATGTATTGAGCAGTCATAAATTAGAAGTATTGGAAAATTAAACATGATATTTGGCATGCAGGAATGAACAATAAATATGCATAAAATCAGTAATCTTCAATGTTTAATTATGATAAATTAATGTGGAGTGTACCTGTAGGAATTGTTTGATTTAAAATGCAGCTTGTGTGAAGTAGTTGAATGTTGCTTACAACTTGATTTGAAGTGACATGTCATGATTGTGATGAACTTTGGGAATTGATGGTTTGAAATTGAATGTAGAATATGTGACACATGGAAAATATAGTGGAATGGTGCATGGAAAAGGCTACAAATAGTACGCAATGGGTGAGGTGAAATTAATTGAATGGTATGGTGGAATTGAAAAAGATGGTGTGAATGGTACATGTGTATGGAAGAAAGAGGCTACATGCAATGAAATGTAAGGTGTATGGATGCATGTGCGGATGGATATGTGATGAAGTGATGGATAAGCAATTAATGCGGGTGTGGATGAAATGACTGATAGGAAATTGCTGCGGGCTCATGCAATAACAAGTCCCTTTTGTAGTTTTGTCTCCTGGTGGTGTGATGCTACAAGTCCATGTTTCTTCTGTTATTGGTTCAAAAAATGAAGACTGACGAATGTCACCTGTGCAGTGTGTGCATGTGAAATATGTTATAAAATATACCTTTGAATTATCAATGAGCGAGTTGTGTTGCTCTCTACTGATTCTTTAGAAGAACTGCTTGTTGTGGTCAACGAGCTGCTTATTGTGGCTCAAATTGATGATGTAATGATAAAACAAAATCATCCTTTTGTAATGGCCATTTGTAGAGCTTCAATCTATGGCCATTAACTAGCAGTGAAAATCATACATCATCAATTGTTTGCAATTGAACTGCTCCATTTGGAAAGACTATTTGTATCTCATATGGCCCAAGCCATCTCGTTTATAGTTTTCCCTTGTGATATTTGTACCTTGAGTGATACAGTAAAGCCCAATCTCCTGCATTGAATTCTTTGATTTTAATAAATTGGTCATGCTAATGTATTCTTTTTTTTTTCTTGATGATTTTAGTATGGTATATGGCTTCCATTATTATTTCATCTAATGCATTGAGGTTATGTAATCTCTCCTTATATGTTGTTGAAAAGTCCATACATAATTTAAATGTTTTCCTCAAAGTCTTGTATTCAAATTCTATTGGAAGTATTGCCTTTTTACCATACACTAATTCATATGGTGGAAAACTTGTTGTTGTCTTCCAACTTATCCTATAATCCCAAACTACTTCAGGTAACCTGGCTGCCTAGTCCTTCCTATGGAGTTGCACTATCTTTGTGAGGATGTTTTTAATTTCTCTGTTAGTGACCTCCACTTTACCATTTTCTTGAGGGTGGTAGGGTGTAGAATTATTATGTCTGACCTCATATTCTGGCACTAATTTTGTGATTAGATCTTATGTAAACTGTGGTCCTTGGTTTGTGAAAATATCTCTAAGAACACCATATATTGTGAATATATCTTCATAGAGAAATTTTTCCACATTCCCATCTCTTGCAAACTACAAAGATTTAACCTCCACCCATTTGGTAAGGTAATATGTACAAACCAATATGTATTCTTTATTGTTTGATGTTGGGAGATGGGACCAATCAAGTCTAGTCCCCGTTTATCAAATGGTGCTATTACTAATTGTGGTTGTAATGGCATATCATCTATCTTCTTTGGCCTTCCCATTCTTTGATCTATCACAAATCTTGGTGTAATTGACTGCATATTTATGAAGTGTTGACCAATAATGGCCACTATTCAAAATTTTAAGTGTTATCCTCTTTGTTGTAAAGTGTCGCCCATGGGGTTCATCATGGCATGCTCTGAGGATACCATATACTTCATATTCTTTGATGCATCTTCTCATTATGTTTTTCATGCTCTGTATAGAATAAATAGCTTGCTATCCATGAGTAAGGAAAACTTTTCTAAACTAATTTCCTCTTCTCCCTTGGAGAGAGATGTGGTGGTATTTTCCCTGCTACTAGATAGTCGGCTATGTCTCCATACTAGGGTGTATGCAGAGAGAGAGAGAAAATAGGTGCTCATCTAGGAATGAATCATCTACAACATCTTCCAATTTGGTTGGCAGTCTAGAGAGGAAATTTTCTACTACATTGGCTTTCCCTGGCTTTTCCATAATAGTTATATCAAATTCCCGAAGTAGCAATAACCACCTCACAAGTCTACCACCAACTATTGGTTTGTTCATTAGATACCTTATTGTTGTGTGGTTAGTGATGGGCTTAATTTATAGCTAGTTTCCTTCATTAAGTTTATGTCTTTTATCATTTCAATCTACCAGAGTTCATAGATAATCCTAAGACATACATATTTTATATCTTTTATGCATCTTAAACCAAACTTTAGTATGTGAAAATATAATTATGATATGATGACATTTGTATGTGTGAATGTATAAATGTTCATGAAATTCAGTATGATTCTATGAATAATTCATGATTATTAATGATGTGTATGCTTTAGGATGAAAACTTACCTCTTGCAACAAAAATAACTATAACTCGACAACTAGATTTCCAACACGTAGCAGAAGACTGCAGGCAGTTGCAAGGGAGACACGAGAATGACTAAAGCGCGATAGCTCTAGAGAAGAATGATGGTGACCATTGAATGGTTAATCGCGAGTCACTACAAGCACACCAAATAAGATGATTGGAGAAAGAAAAAGTTTGTTCTGAGTGGGAGTAATCTGTGATGTGACATGAAACACGTCTCTGTCATTATGGTTAACCATTAGGGAAAAATTCTGATTTAGTTTGTCTTCAAATTTTCAATTATGGTTTTATGTTGTGAAGACTAAGTCCTCTCCCTATTCTTGAGGGAGAGTGGATAGATACAATTATGGTTATGTTTTCAATTGTAGGATGAATAAGACTCCTTATGGACCCTATATAGCGGGATCTATTGTGAGGAGCAAATCTAGTTAGTTATCCAGTTTGTTTTTTCATCATTGTTAGTTGTATGTATCAGTTGAATAATGAATACATATTGTTGAATGAGAAATATGGAGTAGATTCTTGTCAGAGTTTAGAGTTTTTATGCAATAAAGGAGTTAATTCAACATTATGATTTGTTGATTAAGTAGTAAGTGTCGATATCTATTGTGGAAGTAACAACTCAAGCAAGGGCCACTTGAGGTACTGCTATCCACTCTATTTTTTTGTTATTAGATTAGTTCATGCATTGTTTAATTAAAATAGATTCTATTTACATATATGTAGAGTTCGTGATTCTATAATTAAATTAAGATTTTTTAGCTTAAATGTTTGTCTCATACTCCTAGAGTGATTAGTTACAGTTCAATCTTAAAAGTTAGTAGTCACAATCTTAAGTGATAAGTACCCACAACACAAGTAACAACTTATGTTTATTTCCTTGTTTTGAAAGTTAATGTTTCATTACCTTTTCCAACTTTTACTGTTTTTTGTACATGTGTAAAATCAACTATACTCATTGATATAGGTCGTGTAGAATCCATGAATGCATATATAGTGCCAACACTATCAAAATATTACGAAGTTATGGTTGATAATTAAATGAAGTCTCTCATAGAAATGAATTGTTCAATTAGGAAGCCATCCTCTGAATTGTGCGTCTCCCTGTAGTACCAAGTTAATCAAACAATAGAGAGGCCTTACCTTTTTTAATATGTATGAATACAAAATACCCTATACTATAGTGTCTAAATTTTGCATGGACTACTGCTAACATTTCCTTCTCTATTATTGTATAGTTGAGTTCTGCCCCTTGGAGATTTTTACTAATATAATAAATAGAATACTCAATTTTTCCATCCTTCTATCCTAGCACAACTCTTATTGCAAAATCAAAAGCATCTGTATGGATATGGAAAGGTAAATTCCAGTTTGGTCCTCTTAAGATAGGTATCTTAGTTAATGCTACCTTAAGAGATTTAAAGGAATGTTGACAAGCATATGCCCATTCAAACTCTACATCCTTGGACAATAAGACAAATAGTGGTGCTCTAATCTTGTTGAAATCTTATATGAATCTTCTATAATAGCCAACATGGCCAAGGAAAATTTTGACATCTTTTTATCTCTAAGGTATTGATAGTGTTTATATTATTTCAATTTTGTTGGGATCTACTTAAATTCCTTTATTAGGCACAAAATTTCCCAAAAACTCCCCCTATCATCATCATAAAGCATTTTCATGACTTAGGGAGATATTATTATCAAGTGACATCTTTGTAATAATTTCTCCAAATTGGCAAGTGCTTCTTCATAGGTATTCCCATAAGTTGTAAAATCATCCATGAAAACCTCCATGGAATCATGAGAAAAGTCTAAGAATATGTTGAGTATTGCCCTCTGGAAGGTGGTAAGTGTATTACATAGCCCAAATGGAAAGACAAAATAAGAATATGTACCCAAAGGGCATGTGAAGGTTATCTTGTCTTGGTCTTCTGGGGCTATCTTAATCTGATTGTATCCACTAAAGCCATCCAAGAAGGAAAAGTATTGCTTGCCTACTAGTGAATCTAATACTTGGTCAATGAATGTAAGAGGAAAGTGGTATTTCCTAGTTGTTGCATTCAAATCACGATATTCTACACACACTCTCCATTTCCCTCCTTTCTTAGGTACAATCACTATTGGGGACACTCATTGACTGGTAGAGATTGGATAGATAAATCTCGCATCCAACAAATTTTGTAATTTAGCTTTGACTATGTCATGGACTGCAAGGTTCATTCTCCTTTAGGGTTTCCTAATTGGTTCATGGACTTCATTGATGTAAATATGATGCATGCATAGGTTTAGGTCTGTACCCATCATATCATGGTAATCCCATGTAAATCTAGCTGCATGTGCTTGTAGTACGTTTAATAGTGAAGTCTGTTGTGCAACAGTCAATTGGTTGTTTACATTTAATGTCTTGTTTGGCATAATATCTAAAGTCAAGGATGATGTTTGAATAGATGATGCTATATTTGGAATGCGGCAATAAAGTTGAAAAATTTGGGAAATAGACTCAAATGTATTGACAGGAATTATATTCTATAAGGGGTCTTGCAAATAGGTTAGATAGTCATATTTTTGCGGGTCCCTACCATAATTGTTCTACATGATATTTGTAATCAATTCATCTTCATCTTGGTTTTCTAACAAGGGATTGCATTCAATAGTCATCATAGTTTGTAAGGAGTACTAGTCTACCTCATCTAGGGAAGGCCATACAATTTGCTCCAAATCTACATGTGGTTGGGCAAGTGGATAGAGGACTAGTTTCTTAGTCACATTTCCATTAGAAATGATCATGTTACTGGACCTATAACCTATAAAGGCATTTGTAGTTGCCAACCAAGGTATCCCTAAGATGAGGGAATGTCCCACAAGATTAGCTTTAGGATGCAACACCATAAAGTCTGTAGGGTACTCCCATGAGTCTAATGTTATTACCAAGTCTTCTATGACTCCCCCAGGCTTGACTGTAGACCTATCTACTAACTGTAGCACAATAGGTGTAGTTCTAAGCTTTATTAGTTGTAATAATTTCATGGTTTCTTTGGTCATTACATTAATGGCTTCCCCAAGGTCAATTAAAGTATTCTTAATGAGAGTACCATTGATTTTGGCATCCACTACAAGGCTCCTAGGGTCTGCATACTTGGGGAGAGTTATGTTTCCCAACATAATGTTTGAAATTTATCTTAAGATATGTATAGTCAGGGTCCTTATGTTTCCTACCTGGCTTTTTGAGGAAAAACTCTCATTGTTTTAGTATAAATGGGTACTTCATTAATGGACTGGATGAGGGATATTTTGATGCAAACATCCTTGAGTTGTCCCAATAGATCAGCTTTAGTTTTTGAATGATGTTTTTAGACCGTTAGTTTCTCAGGGAATGGAGGCTCTAGACTCAAGGTTGTTGGGTTGACCTAATTTGACTTAGGTTCCTTAGATTGTTTGTCCATGGGCTCTGTTGGGAGTTCCTCATCAGTCAATTCAGTGATTTGAGGAGATGAAGGCCCAACTAACATTTTCCTTGATCTAAGATGTACATCACTCACCTCTACCCCATCGGTGGGGTATTGTATAATGTCATTAGCTTAAGCCTGTTGGACAAGCTTATTATTATTTGGGTTAGGTGTAGGTTGTGTTGGAAATTGAGGTGCTCTTGGTGGAATTGGTGCAACTGTTGAAGGATTTGGCATTATGGCTTGTTGTTGTGGTTGCAAGGGTTGTTGTGGCTGCTGATAATTGATATTTTAATTTTGCCACAGTTGACTTCTTTGCCGCTAAGGTTGCCATTGATTTTTTTGAGGTGGCCACTAAGAATTATAATTAGGTCCTTGGTAATTTTGTGGTGGCCACATGTTTTGTTTTCGTTGATTCCAATTGGATTGAGGCATTGGCCATTGTTGGTTTTGCATATTGGCCCAAGATTGAGGGTTCCAACTAGGGAAATTTACATTATTACATGGAAATGACATGTTATAGTTCAAAGGATCTTGGGGCATACCTTATCTTGGCTGCCATGGTTTGCATTGAGCTATATAAAATACTTGACTATATTCAGCTTCTAGGGCATGAAACTCTGGCTTGCCTTGCTTATCTTTAGAAATACCGACCAACTTCTTGCACTTGTAATTGATTTTCTTTTTTCAATAGTGTGGGCAGTATTTTGTGAGGGTTACTTTTGCTTCTTTATTTTTCTTGATGTGGAGGGTATCTAATTATGTAGCTAGGTGGCTAATAATATCCTCCTTCATGTTTGATAGAAGATTTCTCAAATCCACCCTTGAGACTCCAGTGGGTGATTTGTTGATGGGTGATGTCCTATCTCCTCTGACCTTCTTAGTAAAAGATCTAGAATAGTTTCTACATAATTTACAAATCTCATCAAACGGTAACTGTGAGATGTCTCCTACCCCAATGAGGTTGAGTGCATCCATACAATCCTCATTAACTCCCCTCAAGAATACTAGTTTTAGGGATTCATCAAAGAGCCTATTTTGATGGGATTTCTTGAGGCAAAACTAAAAACTTTCAACTTAATCCTCCAAACATTCATCTTCGTTTTGTGATATCCTAAAGATGTCATCCCTCTTTCTATCTATGCCTTTGCAGTAATCCTGGTATTTCTCTAGGAATTTTGTTTTCATTTGGTTCCAATTGGGAACAACATCTCTTTCCAACCCCATGAACCATCTCAAAGCAACATCTTTCAGTGTTGTTGGAAACAACTTGAGTCTGTGAGCATTTGTTTTATAATCATAACTTCGGCATAGTACATCAAACTCAAAAAGAAAGGTGTATGGATCCTCTGTAACCAACCCATAGAAGATAGGTAGTGTTGAAGGAGGTATATTCTTCAAAGCGACAACTCTCTCCTGGTTGGTTATAGGGAACTCAAACGTTACATGCTCTGGTGGGTCTTCAACTGTTGCATTAGCCATGATGTTGATGTGAATGAAGTTTCCTTTGTGTCTGGTGTAGGTACTGGTGTCAAGGATGATTCTTCTTTAGGAATACCCTTGCTCTATTCATTGTGTTCACCAATATCCTGCAATGCTTCATGTGTCAAGGTGAGGAATCTTCCCACAACATCTCATTGCCTTTGCATGCAATGTTTGTGACTTTGTAGTTCAACAGTTCCTACACATTGTTAGTAACTCATGTTGCTATTAATGGCTAAAACCTAATTACCCTAATGCTGAAAACATAATTACTAAACTAGGGAAGCTTGAAAAGAATTAGAAATACACTAGAGAATCTCAAACTTAGCACCATCCTTGGCAACGATGTAAAAAATGTAGGGCCCCACGATGTAAAAAATGTAGGGCATATCTAATGTTTGATTAACTTGGTGCTACAAGTAGCCACACAATTTAGAGGATGACTTCCTAACTAAACAGTTCATATTCTATGAGAGGCTTCATTTAATTATCAACTAGGGATTTGTAAGCTTTTGACAGTACTAACATTATAAGTGTATTCATGGAATCTAAATACACCCTATATCAATGAGTATAGGTGATTTACACTTGCACAAAAAAATTGTAAAGGCTGAAAAAGGAAATGAAACATAAACTTACAAAATAGGGGAAATAAACATAAGTTGTTACTCGTGCTACATGTACTTATGGCTTAATACTATGACTATTTAACTTCTAAAACTAAACTGTAACCAATCACTATAGGAGTATAGAACACACATTAAGCTACAAAACTTAATTCAATTACAGAATCATATTCATAAATTCCACATTCATGTAAGTGGAAACTATCTTAATTTAATGATGCACAAATTAGTCTAATAATAGGAAAATAGAGTGGATAATAGTACCTCAAGTGGCCCTTTCTTGAGTTGCTACTTCCACAAGATATATCAACACTTCCTATTAATCAACAATTCATGACATTGAACTAACTCTTTTATTGCATGATAACTTTGAACTTCTTACAATCTGTCTGACAAGAATCTACTCAATTTTTTTCATTCAACAATATATCTATTATTCAACCGATAACATAAAACTAACAGTGATCAAGAATATAATAGATAACTAACTAGATTTGCTCCTCACAATAGATCCCACTATATAGGGTCTGCAAGGAGTATTATTCATTCTCAGATTGAAAACAGAACCATAATGCATTTGTCCACTCTCCCTCAAAGATAGGGAGAGGACCGAGTCTTGTAACATAAAACCATAATTGAAAAGGAGAAGAAGACAAACTAAATTAGGATTTTTCCCCAACGGTTAACCATCATGATAGAGACGTGTCATCATAAGGGATGTCACGTCATGGGTTAACCTCCTCAAAACATAATTCTTCTTTCGGTCGTCTTATTTGGTGGATATGAATGTGCTCGTGGTGACTCACGGTTGATCATTTAATGGTCGTCTTCATTCTTCTTTAGAACTGTCGTGATTTAACTATTTTGAACTCTCCCCTACAACTGTTTGTGGTCCTTATGCTACGAGCTAGAAATCTAGTTTTCTACGGGTTATAGTTCTTCTAACTACACGAAGTTAGTTTCATCCTAAGGCATGCACATCATTAACAACCATAAATTAAGCATATAGAATCATACTAAATTTCATGAACGTTCATACATCCATACATACAAATGTCAACATATCATATTTGCATTTCCACACTAAAGTCTGGTTTGAAGTGCATAAAAGGTATAAAAGATGTGTAAAGTCTTAGGAATGCCTATGAAGTTTAGCAAAGTGAAATGATAAAAACATAAACTAATGAAGGAAATCTAGCCATAAATTGAGCCCATGAGGGAGATCAAAGAGTGTCAAAAGAAATGGTAATAGTCTTGATGAAAATTTAGATCATCGCTAGTCCATCAAAATTATGCAAGTAAGCATGGGGACAACTAAAGAAGGTATGCAAAGAAATAAACAAGTGAGATCAGATGTTTATTCTTCAGAGTGAGCAATCATTTTTTGGTTGTGTTAGAAGAAGAAATACATCACCATGAATAAAAGTACTTCAAAAAGAGATAAATTTTCTCACTTATCTCCAATCCAAATAATTAATTCAGGTGTAAGAAGTAAAAATGATGCACGTCATGTATACCACCCTTAATATCAACATGAGGAGAGGAATTTTTTTTGTCTAAGATTATGGAAAATAATTTTTACATTTATTGCAACATGAGTTGGTGTAAGCATGTAAAATGTTAGAAATTTCAACCTCAAGTTCAAACAAACAATTGCAAGGGGTATTCTAAGAAGAAAGATGAATATACAGTAGAAAAGGAATAATTTTTCTAATAGATACAATCCAAGATATATTAAATGAAGAAACAAGAAAACAATTTTTACATTTATTGCAACATGAGTTGGTGTAAGCATGTAAAATGTTAGAAATTTCATCCTCAAGTTCAAACAAACAATTGCAAGGGGTATTCCAAGAAGAAAGATGAATATACAGTAGAAAAGGAATAATTTTTCTAATATATACAAGCCAAGATATATTAAATGAAGAAACAAGTATACCCAAAGAAGAAGTAGTTGAGCCATTTAACAATGTCCATTACAAGTGGCTACTTACATAAAAAGTCATTCTTGAACTCCTAGATATGACTATTTGAATCTAAAGTGTTGATTGACAATATTTATGAGCATCATTTACATAAGAATCACATGCAAAAAAAATTTATCTATTCTATTTTTCATGTAAGAAATCAAATCTATTTTATGAGAAAGTAGAGAAGCATTTCAAGGTTGAATATGAAGTATGCATTAAGTTCAACTAGAAATCATCAACGAATCAAGAATTTGAATATCCATGTATTTTGTGGAACATACTTCTCTCAACTCTATGTTCATAAATTACATTAAAATATTATAAACAATTGAATGCATTGACTCCCCACTTCTTACAATCATATGTTTAAAATCCACAAATATCCCTAAATCATACCTTTAACTACCCTTAATTAAGTATATGAATAAATAGGATCATTAACATCTAGTAACCCTACTATATAACCCATATCAACCAACCACGCTTGATTGACACATTTGAACCCTAATCTTATCTTACTTCTAAAAATCATGTCTAGTACACATTACTTAGATTGTTGTATTTTCTAATTATATAATAAATAGAAGTTAGTCTTTTTTTACTTCATTAACTTTGTGAAAATAAGAACTATGATAACTTGCTTAACAAGCAAGGCATGCCAACATTGAATCTTAGTTGACTGGTCTTCACAAAATTTGTTTTCTAAAAATGAAATGGTTTGAAAAGTATGAAACTAAACTATCAAAGTAATACCTTTTTAATAGAAACAATGCATAACCATTACAAGTTATATGGGATTAGTACAGTATTTTTTGCAAATAGCTTGTTGTACACTCATATGATGAAAAAACTTCCTTTAAATATGTAGTTTGTTGTTTGATGATCTTACCCCGAAAAAAGTCTTCCTCCTAATAGAGTTGAAAGACTAAATTATTTATGTTGGAAAATCACTTTACCAATTCTTTCAAATAGCTTACTATGCTCTCATGTGCTTAACTTACTGTATTTTACCCACTTTTACATTTTAATAGGAGTTTATTAATCCAATGTCAGTTCAAATTAACAAAAAAAATTTAATTAAGAGCATAAAAATATATTTTAAGTTATACAACAAAAACTAGTGTAAAGGCCAAAAACATTTGAAAATAGATATATTGAGCTGGTTCAATTACAAGATTCTAACTCCGAAATCTATGTTTTAGATTCGATACACAAATAAATATCTTATTAAGTTCAAGCTTACAAGTATACCATCTAGTGCCATTGTTTTGCATGCCCAATAACATGTAATTAACTGAGATAAGTTGAACAACGAGACATTTCAGCTGCTAAAGTGTTACTATAAATCGATTCAATGGTTTCCCTATTTTTTGTTTGTGCTCAAACATCCTATTCACACTTCAACAAATATAATTCTTTGACCTCTAAAATATAAGTGCTTTGACAACAATTGAATAAAAACATAAGGGAAATATACAAAGTATACAACTAATAATGAAACTAAAAGAATTAAAATACATATTCTATCATTAGATAAAACATTTATAATGCTGTGGTGATAGTAAGAAGAAGCATTACCATGTCACCTGTAGAGTTTTCTTAAAATGTTTTGTGCCAATTATACTTTCTTTACAGTTGACAGCTTCTTTTCAAATGGTTTATTTAGCTTTGGGTAGTGACAGTATATTATGTTTAAGAAAAAAGTTTCTCCATAAATTTGAGAATGCAAATATTTTAAAATGATTTGACATTTCAAACCGTACAATGTTCATCATCAACATGAATAAATGATAGACAAAGAAGATGGCTCCTTATTATACTATCATCCATTCATACTAATGTCGAACAATCCCATCTGACTGAACACATCAATCATTTTAAAATCTTTGTATTTACATTTTATCCAAAGTTATTTTCTTAAGCATCATGGATTGCAGAAGCTTAATATCTTTAATATTTTATGCTTTTTGGCTTGTCATTCCAATTTTCAGCCCCTCCTTGAAGTGTTTTCCATTGAGATTTCAAAAACAATTCCTTGATGGTTATTTCTTTCTTTCAACAAGGTTCCTGTGGATACATGTAGAAGGTATTTGACATAAACAAAATTCACAAAACCCACCAAAATTCATTCAATTTCTTTCCACGTCATTACTTTGATAAGCATTTGAGTCTATTTGCTTTGGAGGCTTAGACAAACTATAAGAAACTATTTTGAACAATAAAATTGTGTACCATATTACAATAATAATTAGATTTATTAGTTATCACAATTCGTTGATTATTTGTTGTCTCATACAGTACAATAGAGATTGTGAACATTAGTATGTAATTGGCATATGGATTGCCACAAACTGGTTCTTGGGATCACCAAAATCATTATTATATGTCTGAGGTTAATAACAAAACACAAATCATATCATTTTCTATCTTTCGTTGTTTATTTTGCATCAGTTTCTGTATCAGCCTTATTTTTGGGATAAGACATCTAAAGTACAATTCAAAGAGAGCCCATTGAAGGACAAATCTTTTGCTTCATCATATTTATATGATTTAGTTACCTTACTATTGTAAGACACTATCATACAAGATATGTGAGGCTAACTAAAGAATAAATTCTGTAAAGCACTCATTCGATGCATCCCATAACCCCAAGCGCTTCAAGCTACAATTGCTTCAATTTTGGATTTAATCGAGATATCTTTTCCGAAAAGTTCTGCAATTGCAGCGGCTGGATCACTTTGCTTGACAAGATTTTCGCCAGCCAAAACCTGCAAATATGCAAATACTCGTATTTAATTTTAAAATTGACCTTTGTCTTTGAATCTTTCAACTATGCATAGCATGGCATCCATGCAACATGCACTCACGCATGCACATATCTATTCATTTAGACATAGTCGCCTAATCCTTGATAGGTATTTCCAAGTCAATATATAAGAAACAGTAATGTAGAATTTCATCTAAATTGCTTGATGAAGGTCAATTGCATGTGCAATGCACCAAAAACTTACAGCTCTGGCTCCTGCACTTTGCACTAATGCAATATCACTGTTACTGGACAGCCCAGATTCTGCAACCACCTGAACAAGAAGAAAGGTACTAATTTAGTTAAGAGCATGCTGAAGGATAACTATATATTACTTCTACTGCTAGATTAATTTTGTAGTTAACGATAAATTGAAATTAAAATAAACAGGAGCATAAAAAAATCATTCTAATATTTTATGGCTATGATATTCAGGTGATCTTATTTTAATGAATTCTAATATATCTAATCACAGCATTCTCAAGGCTCAGCTCGAGTTTGGATTTTCTGGCGGCATTTATGATGAGGAAGGGCAATCATTCCAATTTCGTCCTCGACTTTCAATTTGTGGTTTTCTTCACTTGGAAGATTGATTTAAACATTTTAAACGGCAACCTGCTTCTTACTATCTCTAAGGGTTTTCTCTGCAAGTTTGGTGTCTATTGGGGTGGCGAGGTTGTTGTTTGGGAGGGAATGAAGAAAATTGTTGACCAGTCGAAGAGTGCTAAAAGTTTGCAAGCTTCCAAAATGGGCGAGCGTAGGAAATGAACTGAACCTCCAAACTGTGCAGCTCTTAAGCAAAATTCTGATTTATGGGAGATGTTTAGAAGGGCAGGCATGGCTCCCTTTTTCGAAGCAATGAAAGGCTATAATGAAAACCTGATGGCCAAGTTGACTAATTCCTAGAAAAAAGGGAATGTTTCAATTGGGGTGGTGAAGTTTGAAGTCACAACACAGTTCATAGTGGAAGCTACTGGTCTAAGAAATGATGGAAGGAAGGTGGCTAAGAAGAGTGGAGCAGATTATCAAAAAATTGTGGACAAATTCCTGCACGATGGTGAGAAGCTTACAAGGTTTCAGAACAGCTACACGCGGCTTGAACCCCCTTCGCCATTTTCCCTGGTAAGCATGTTTATTATGCGTTACTTTACCCTTGAAAGCCGGTATATGATGGTCCATGCTTATCATTTTCCTATCCTTAATCATGTCCGCCCTAATGACATAATCAACCTGCCCTTCTATTTGCTATCCTCTCTGCAACAAAATATCGAGAATGGGGTGTCGCCCCCTTTGCATCAGGGATTAATGCTAGCCCTTTATAAATTTGCTCTTTCTAAAAGCCCCCATGGAAACCCGCTGCTGGTTTGGTAGGAGAATCCTCCCCAAAATGATGATGAGGAACAGGTTTTACCCCAGGTTGGTGACCAAATGAACCCAGAGCCTAACCCTAGGTCTAATACCCAACATTTTGGTACGAGGGAGGGATCACCCTTGAATGCTACCCCTTTGGCCATTTCCAGTACTAAGTCTTCTAGTTCCAAACCTCTGAAAGCCACTATGGAGAATACCCTTGAGTACAAATTGCTTAGTCACCCCTAAAAAGAGGAAGCATTTGCCGCTATTGCTTGAACCCCCCAAGAAAAAACTATTGAAAAAAGACCAGAAGAAGAATGCAGAAGTTATAACTATTATTGAAGATCTGGAGGGAAACCAAAAGGAGGAAGAGGAGGATGGGCAGACGGGTTTGATGAGTGGAGGCCGAAGATCGGCGAGGTTAGCCAAGGTCAAATTAGTGGATAAGAAAGGGAAATAGAAAGAAATTGAGTTAACTGAAGAGGAAAATTTGACAGTGGAAGAGTATGAACCTCAGCAGGATGAGGACAGCGAAGATATGGAGTTTGAAGATAGTGCCTATCAGATGGGGGAAGAAGATGTTGAGGAGGAATCCGATGACAAGGAAGAGGAAGAATTTGAAAAGGAAGAGGATACTGCTGATATGGAGGAGGTCAAGGAAGAGGACACTGGTAATATGGAGAAGGGGCCCACTAAAGCAGAGGTTAATGCTAAAGATGTTTCTATTTCTAAAGATACTAATGTCCTTTTCTTGAAAAGCAGGATAACCTTCTTGCAAGTCCAGATGGAAGACATGGAGAAAGCGCTCATCACCCTGATGAAGGTGACCGATGGTCTGATGCGTCATGCCATGATGGGTGCAGTTTTTGGTCAAACAAAGATTAATAGGAAGTGAAGAAGACCGGGAAACAAGATGAAGAAAAGGACCTGGAGAATGAGGAGGGCGCAGATTGGAGGGAATTTGTTTCCCAAATTGGCAAAAATTGGGAACTCATTGCTAAAGCCAAATAATGGCTCTGTTGTCCTATGTTGATCTCCTTTTTGTTCTTGTTTTATGTCTGCTCTTAAACTATCGGTTCTCAGGTTGATTGTCCCGGACTGTTATTTCTTGTTGGCTATGTTATGGTTTCAGACCTACTGGTCTTTGGTTACTCTCTATTTTGGTCGGTATACCAAGTTTTCGGTTAGTATGTGGTATACTCTTGTTTTTTATTATAATTATACTGATCTTGTGGATGCTAGTAATGGTTATCTGGCCTACATGCCCCTCTTGAAGACTTAATAGTAATTGTCTGTTGCTGTTTTGTTGGGTCTGGCTGGTGTTGTTTCCCCAACCTTTTTGTTGTCTTTGTTCCACGGGATCAAGGTCCTTCCCTACTAATATAATAAAAAACATTAGTTATATTATGGGTCCATAATCCACAGGTACAAGGATCATTTGTCTTAAAATTGGTAACATATTAAGCAAAGTTGCATGGACACGGATACATATATATAGATACGGATACGGTATCGGACACAAATACAGCCATTTTTTAAGACCCCCAATATGGATACGGCTAGATACAACATTCATAAAAAACACATACACGTATATTTTCTAAGTTATTAGAGGAGATTTTCATTACTTTAAAAGAAAATAAGTAGATATAAATTAAATAATATTAATAATTTAAACATTAATAATTTAGTAAAGAATAAACAATTAAATTTATATTTAAAGAATAAATTTTAATTTTTTCAAAATTCAATTAACTTTTTTAAATCTATAAAAATTAAAACACCAAAAAAAATAGTAGAGTTGCACTGGAAGAAGACCTAGAAAAATGGGTCACTGAAATAGAAAAACATTTCAATTGTTTTCCTCATTTGGTATAAATTTTGTTTATACAAAACAAACAAAAAAATTGCACAATTGAAGTTTTTTAGGATTAAGTTTAGGAATATTCATGTCAAATATTTTGAAAATCAAATTACAAAGTATCCAGCACAGCTAGAAAATCAAGATTTTTTGGGCACATGTGGGTACGGTATCCAACATGTATCTACGGTCTATTGTAACCGTATCCGTATCAGATACGAGGATACGCATGCCCGGGGAGGGGCAGTGGCGTATCCAACTACTCTGATATTATTAAGCCATTAAAATGCATTAAATAAAATAAAATAATAAGATAAGGAACTTAAATATTTCTCTTACCCTTAGACATGGGGACATGTTGAACTTTACAGGGGGAGAGACAATGTAATGTCCCCTTTTTGAGCGAGCATCAGAGTTGGAGGTTTAGCCTATCATTGGGTCTTTGTAGGCTAATAATGGTGTTTAGAGGGCCTTGTTGTGGAGATATCTGGTATCTCAATTGGTAGTTTGCAGCGTTTGGCATCTCCAAATCCTTGGCTAGTTTAGAGGCTCGGTTATTCAAAGGTTTTTGACTTCATTTGTGTGTACTTACTATTTATAGTAAGTCAATTGGATGATAGAGGCCAACCTTACTATTTTTAGTAAGGAACCCTAGTGAGCGGAGAATGCAGTGGGCTACCTCCTTGTGCAGACGAAATTCATTTATGAGGTTTATTTATGGAGTTATAATATTATAATTATTATTAAAGTGCACATCATTAAATGATTATTTGACTTTATTATAAAACTTAAAAGTTTTTAAATGATTATAAAGTCAAATTATGAAGTACATATTTGGGCGCCCACTTTATGAGATATTATAAAGTTAACAAAGCGAATAAAGTTTATTATATTTAATGATTATAATGCCTCATATGAAATCGACCCCTTGAAGGAGTATATAAAGGCATCAAAAGCAAATGAATTCATTATCATTGATCATATTTTTCAATACTTGACTTTTTGGATGCTTTGGCATTTGGAGGTGAGACCTAGGGTTTTGCTGCAAATCGATCTTGGAGAGCATAGCTTCTCTTTGTTTCGAGCTTTCTAAGGGTGTGAAAGATCATTTGAGGTTTGCTAACTAGGTGGCTTTATCTCACAAGTCACATTGTGCATCATTGGAGCTGATTCATCAACATATTCAGAAGTTTACAAGGACCTAAGTGCAGATTTTCAGACTATTGGAAGAACACACATTGGTGGTCATTTTTTTGTGATAGCAATCATTCTTCATTGGCACGTGGGGGAACTTCTTATGCATATCAGAAGTGTTTATCTTCAGAATTTTATAAGGGTTTGAAGAGCAGATTGCATATCATTCAAGGAACAATCATTGGTGGTTTTATTAATTGCTGTTAGCATCCCTTTGACTACCACGTGGGGTTTGAGAGGCTGTGTATTTCTCTTGCTGAGGCCGTACAAACATCCTAAGCTGGACATGTGAGAACCCAGGCTGAAATGCCACCATATCAGCATTTGATCACCTCCCTTGAGGGCGGCCAGATCATAGGAATCAAACAGCAGCAATTTTGGTGTGGGAAATTCATCATCCTATGCTAGGCGTTGAAATTATTGAAGATTGCTGTTGCTGATTATTTATATCAGAAATTCCAGAATTTATCTACAGCTTCTCGGGTATGATATTTAATGGTATCTCAAGCATTGTATTAAGCACTGAAATGAATATGTGTTTTTTGCAAGTTGATGTAAATCTGATTTGATAATTTTTTAAATAAGAGCTTGCTACAGCAGTTGGCATTCATTGCATTAGTTTGCCATATTCTTCATTTGGTATCTGCTTATGGTATTCGTTATTCCTGGCAATATATTATTATTTGAAAATCAAAACCCAAATATTTTGAAAAAAAATCAAACATTCAAACAAGGCCGGAAATTTTAGTTTGCAAGTATCCACCTCGAGTGGGACATTTCAGACAACCTCTTAGAAAATTAAAATTATAAATCTATACTAATCATTTTTCATATGCAACCTAATAATATCATATATCAATAGGTGGCCGAGCCTAGGGATATATTTATGGAATGATATAATATTTCCTCTCCTTATGTACCCTTAATATTTAATTTTATGATGAGACCACCAATAAAAAGTTGCGTTCCACTTTACTATTAGGTTTACAACATGGTTGTCAATGTGAGGTATTCTCATTTTTATAGCCAAAAAATTCATCCAAAAAACATAATTGAACAAATATTCATCCTAGAGATAAATTGAGATGTAATTAACCTAGTCTCTTAAAGGAAGATTAAAACTAATATTCTTTATGAAGTACTAAGTGGCAATAATTTACTATTATTTTATTACTATTTAAGATGCATTGTGAGATTATTTGTATCATTTCTTGTTTAATTTGTACATTGTTATTGGACTTGATCAACCCAATAACCTTTAACATTTGCCTTATTGTATAGGACTGATTTTATTTGAAAAGAGGATATTCATGTAGTCCGGAATGCATGAATATCATCTCGGAATGCATGTTGAAGTTATAGATTATACTTTTATAAATTATGAGTGGCCACATAGTATTGGATATGCATAGTAATTATTGTGTGATCACATTGTGATACTTTGAAGGAGTTACATGAGTGGGTGAAATGGTAAGGTTAATATATTTTTAGTATATAGATTTTATGTAGTTCAACTATGAGTAATTACATAGTATGGGTTGTTCATGTCACTCACTAGGTAAATGTTATGTCTTAACACATGATAATAATTTAATGTTGAAGTTATGTGTAAGTACGAAAAACATCTACATCAAAAAAAAAATGGGTTACATGAGAAAAAATTGATAAAAAATAAATATATGTGATTAAACATATAGAATAGCCTTAGTTTCTTCAATTATAAATTTCTTATATGTATGTATGTATGTATGTATGCACAGTTCTTGTCATAATTTTGATTGACAAAAAATAATTCTTTTGAAATAATAAAGGAGAGAGATCTATGAACTGAAAGAAGAAAAGGATGTAGATTAAAACATATATATACATATATGAAGAATAAATATATTCAATATCAATTTCTTCAATTATTGATTATGTGTTTTTTGAGTTGTGATGTAGATGTATCCCATACTACTGAGGGCAGCAGCTAATTTATAGGGGAGAATTGTTATGTGGCTTTTTCCCCAAGAGAAGAAAAATCTATGAATAAACCTTTAGAATTAAAAGGGAGATATAAAATAAAGGATATTATGATCCTTTGGTTAAAAGATCTAGATTAATAAAGAATAAACACTCTTTAAAAAGGAAGAATATAATTAAGGAAACCTTTTGTGAAAGGGTGTGATGGTTTGGAAACCACCCCTTAAAAGGATATATAAATCATTCATGAGAGACATGGGAAAACATTCAAGGAAGAGGAACATTCAAGGAGAGACGAGAAAAAAAGGAAAGGAATTGAAGAGAGAAACACAAAGGCACAAAAGAGTGAAGGTTAAGGTCATGGGTGGGTATTTAAACATTTGGAGAAGGGGCACACAGCGTGTGTCCAACTCAGGGTACAACGTACACCCGGGAGTGTCTTGGCCAGGGTTGTGTTTATGCCGTAAAGGCAAGTTGGTTTTGTGCAAGAACCAGTTCCTCCGGGGGTGTTTGTGTCGGGAAAAGCCTAGACCTATAACCATTCCTCTAAGTGTTGAATAGTAGCCTCTCAAAATATATTTATAAATAAGTATTGAAAATTCAACAATATTGAGAATATTGTCTATATGATTTTGTTATTAATATGATTAATCTATGTGGAGGTGTTATTCCATTTATGATGTTAACTATTTAACTGTTATATGTTTGTAATTTACATTGATTATTCACTCTTATATTGATAACATTACATAACTTAAATTATCTTAATCCTAATATTCATTATATTAAATCTGCTCCTATTACTTGTATAACTATTGGAGAAAAGTAGCATTACAATAAGTTCTTTGTTTATGATAAGGAGATGCTAGCAATCATGCAAGCCTTAGTGAAGTTTAGACAATAAATGGTATGTGGTAAGTTTGTGGTCAAGACAAAACACAATAGTCTTAAGTACTTTCCTAATCAGAAAGACTTGAACAATAGACTGTACAAATAGGTAAGAAAGTTACAAGCATATGATTTAGACATTAAATATGTGGAGGGGAAGTATAATGTAGTTGCTGATGCATTATCTCAAATGCCTACTTTATGTTCCATTTCTGATATCTTTGTCGATTGGGTCACCGCCATCATATCTAAATATGCCAAGAATGAATCTTGCTAGCAGCATGCTGGTTGGAAGGATACAGGATGATGGGTTCAATGTGGTGGGAGATCTAATTTTGCATTACGGGAGGTGTAATAAACTATCCCCCAATTTTCTTTTCTGATTTTACTCTTGTTGCTGCTTGCTGTATGAAAGTTTGTGTGTTCTTTTGCAATGTTTTTATGAAGGGTTTCTTTGAATATGATGTTTCAATGTTAAGCAATAAACTTTAATGAAATAGGAGGTAAAATAACAAGACAGAGCACATAAGAAGAGTTATTTATTTCTGATTTCTTTCCCAATAATTTTCAGACTTACAATATCACATTCAACAGCAGATTTAATGATAAACAGACATGGAGAAAGCGCCTGAATAGCAATAAATTGGCCTTCTTGATAGCTACGCCACCACTCAAGATACCAAACTCTATGTGCTAGCTGTATGGCGTCCAAACACGCTGAAAAGGGTATTCGTTTCAAGTGAAGTTGGCTCCTTTTATCTCTGCAAACCCTGCTCACTAATCCCAAAGAGGCCATACCTCCTAGAAAGGGGCGATTTTCTCCAACAAATTAGAAACTCCACCAAAAAATCCAAAACCAAGCTTGAAACGGTTGCCCTAGATAGGAGAGTTGATATTTCTAATACCCATTTTGAAATCTTCTTTATTTTTTGAAATATGAGCAAAAACTTGGGTCTCAGTTCAACTGCAAAGCTCCAAAAATCAAGCAAAACACACCAAACTGAAAATAAAAAGCACTCCACACCACACCAGCAAACTCACACCAAAAACCTATTGCAAACCACTCAAAAATACTGAAATATCTTCATCTTTGAAAGCCTAGTTGTGTTCTCTGATTGAAAACACCCAACAACAGCCTGAGCAAGGTCCTTCACTGCCGGGGCTAGTCTTAGAACTGAGGGGTATCGTCCTCAACTTCGTCCTGCAATCTCTGGCTTCAAACCAATAGCATATCCCTGTGCAAACAATCTCCAACATAAACAAGATTGAGCCTCAAAAAGACTTTTATTTCTTTCTTGAGTTTGTGTGCCCAAGCCCTAAACCCACGCTCTTAGGAAGTCACTTTAATTTTTATTTTGATTCAAATATTCACCACCTCATATTGGCGCCCAAGGAGAAAATATATTAATGTATCTCTTTTTAAAAACAACCTCAAGTTGTTCAGTTAGGCGCTCAAGGTCACTTTTTAATATGTCCCCATATGTCCCCTTTTAACTTAAAATTATAAAGTCACTTTATTTGCACACTTTTCAAGACATTAATCAAATAATAAAATAATTCCTCCAAAGTGACTTAGTCATCAAAATATGCTAATACTGTCAAGCCCGACCTGGTCCATACTCTGAAAATGGACTTACTATTTTTAGTAAATGCTAAAAATAGTAAATCACCGTCCAAAGGCTCAACTGGAGAACAACTGAAATACACTGAGGCTCACTGTAGGCAACCCTCATCCACTGACCGCTGCTAAAAATAGAAAGTGCCCGGTAAAAACACCAACTCAACTAGAACTAAGTCCCTTAACTGAACCACCTAGCCAATAGGAACTCGGGAATTGGCTAGAGATAATGTCCACTGATCCTGGCTAGGAGGGGACATTACAGGAGGATATACTTATTCCCAAAATCAAAGATGAAGGAGAAGATTTTAAGAGCCATACATGACACTCCATTGGCTAGGCATCCAAGGTATTCAAAACATACAAACAGGTTAGAAAGAGATTCTCCTGGAAAGGAATAAATGGGGATGTGCTCAAGCACATTAAGGAATGTTCATCCTATCAACATAACAAAGCTGAACAAGTATATCCTTCAAGCTACATCAACCCTTACCCATCCCTGAGCAAAAGTGGGAAATTATATCTATGGACTTCATCACTAGGTTACCCAAAGTTAATGGTAAAAACTACATTTTTGTTGTGGTAGATAGACTTACTAAATATGAGCATTTTTATGCCATATCCTCTAATTTCAAGACTTCCCAAATTGCTAATTTATTCTTCAAGGAGTTCTTCAAATTACATGGTTTTCCCAAGAACATTGTTAGTGACAAGGATAGCAGGTTTTTAAGTCACTTTCAGCAAGAATTGTTTTGATTGGCAATAACAAAACTCACCCCTAGCACAAGTTAGCACCCCCAAACAAGTAGACGAACTGAGATTGCCAACAAATAGATTGAAGGGTACATAAGAAATTATGATTTTGGGCAACAAATAGCTTGGATCAAGTGGCTACATTTGAAAGAACATTGCTATAACACTTCCAATCATATGTCCATAGATATGTCACCTTTTATGGCCTTGTATGGATATAATGCTCTAACTTTTGTGGATCTTGCAATCACAAAAAACAAGGTACCCAAAGCAACAAATACGATCAAGTAGAGTCGAGAGATATTGAAATCACTTAAGGACCATCTTCAGCATGCCAAAACCAGCAGAAGCCAATGACATAACAAAAGAGTGTTTGAAGTTGCAAACATGGGTTACTTGAGGCTACAGCCCTATAGGCAGTCTTCATTGAAAAAGAAAGGAGCAAAAAAGTTGAAGCCTAGATTTTATGGCCCCTATAAGATCATAAGAAAGGTGGGTGAAGTAGCTCTATGAGATAGAGCTACCTAAGAACAATAAAATTCACAACATCTTCCATGTTTCTTGCCTCAAAAAGGCATTAGGGCAGCATATTACACCTTCCAAAGACTTGCCACCTTTGGATGATGACGGAAAACTCATATGTTACCAGAGGCTATCTTGGATGCTTGTGAAAGAAAGTTGAGGAATAAAACCATTATCAAGTATTTGGTTTGATGGAGGGACTTACAAATTGAAGATGCTAAATGGGAAGGAACCGATATCTTGAAGCATCCAAACTTGAATTGCTTGAGGGCAAGCAATTTTGAGGAAGGAGGTCTGTCATGTCCTCTTTTTCCATAAGAGTCCAAGATGTTCCTTAAACCTATTTTCCATTTCCTGCAAGCTCGGGGAGATAATTTAGGGCAATGACTTTGTAATACTTAAAGTGTGCCCTAATTTATGAGTGCCTGATTATAGGGCCCTTTTATGTTATGTAATCAAGCTTATTTCTTAAGTGATGTTGGTCAAGGGTTTGTGAGCAAGGTGCTTTTGGAGGAAAAAGGAAAGATTTGAAATAGTATCTTGGAGCGAAAGTGGGCACTCAAGTGCTTATTTAAGGTAAGTCAAAGATTAGTGATGAAATCCACATTTTATGAAATTATTCCCGCAAACAGATTGAACATCCTATTTGTTTGTTATTAGAGACTGGAGGACAAAAACCCTTTGATTTCCATACTTGGATTGTGGTAAAAAACCCATGTTCAACATTGAGCAATTCCACATAGGGATTGTGCTTGAGCTTCAACAAATTGTTGTTTGGCAGCTTCTATAGCACCATTTGTCTTATTGTTAGGCGGCTCACTTAATGCCTAGGGTTTGTAATCCTATGGCGGCTCCTTAAGTGCCTATTTCTGATTAAACTATGGCATTTCTTTTGATAACAATAACTGTTGTGGTCATTCCAACAAATATGTCAAAGCCGAACTGGTTGTAAGTCAAATCACCATTGAAATTAATAGAGTAGTTGGGTTGTGGCTGCTATGTTAATTATTCACATTCAAAGGACGTTCTTATCCATTTCTGCATATTCTTTTGAGAATAATATTGCTGTTTTAGATATAATCTTGTAATAAATCCACACATTGTGTTGATTGGCATTAAATCGTAGAAATCTCTTATCAAGGATATTACACAAGGCTCAAAAACATCTATGTGAACAGCTCTAACCACACCCTTTTTAGAAAGGGATGGCATTGTTAAAAGATTTGATATTAAAATGATTCTAAGGTTCACTAAGCTTGTCAACATACAGAAAGATCTTGGCAATATTATACCAAATCCTCAAAGCACTTGGCAAATGGATCTGAAGGACAGATTTGGGAAGCATCATATATAGGCACCTGCCTTTCTGCCATTCATACATAGGAAAGGGATATCTTCCTCTAAACTTTCTTCTACACAAAGCACCTCTCCATGAGATAAGGAAAAGGAATGAAGAAACCATTCCCTAGCCACATGATCTCCAACCCTCATCTCTAGTCTAGACACAAAGTCTAAAGCTATTGTATCTTGGGTACACAAGACAACAATTCGACCCAAGCCATCTTCTACAAACACCTATTTGATAAAGGCCAGCGTACAGAAATCTTTGATTTTAAAGGATTTCTTGAGACACTGGTTTGAAACAGTCCCACCATATGGAGCATCACAATCTCTTTTGCCATGCATAATCCTTGCAAAACATAGAAAAAACCCCAACACAGAACCTACAAGCAAGACAAAAGAGAGCTCCACAAGACACTGCCTATGAAAGCCATGAAATACCCACCTTGAAGGAATTTAAAACCAGCCTCATTTATGACTAGAGAGCTACATGCAAGAAATTATGGTAGGAGCAATATGGTGGCTAGACGATTAATCATGCCGCTACGATGGCAATTCAAAGAATCACAACTTCAACAAACAAAAAAATGGAATGGAGGAGGTGGAAAAGGAGTCCTTGCCTTGACCTTAAAAAGATCCCCTATTTCCCATTCACTAGGATCATCATTGATCTTAGCCCAAAAAGGGAGGCACCTACATTAGCCAAGCTGCCAAACAATCTGTTGTTTGATTTCTCTCCCTAGAACAAAGGCTAAACTTAATAACATCGAAGCTTCTACCAATCAGCTTCACTTAATAATGTTTCTTATATGCTACTCCCACAAGCTATTTTTGATACACCCTAAAACAATGAGTTAAGAATCCTATTCTACCTCCAAAAGTTTACGCTGCATAGAAGAAGTGGGTTTCAACCATTCAAGGAGTGCTAAAGCTACCACTTGTTCATTGGAGCCAAAGAAGAAGGAACCATCTTTAACAAAGGAACCCAAAGACACACCTGCTCCAACAGGACCCCGATTCCCTTTTGCTGCACCATCAAAATTAAGCTTTAGAAATGCATCAAGAGGTGGATTCCATTTACTTGCTATATGTTTCTCTTCTTTTTTCTTTCCCCAATCACCCCATTAACAAGGGCACCCATGTAGAAATGCATTGGACTACACTTTCATAATTAACTCAAAGGAAATGGTAGCAAGACACAAATTTGGAATCAGTCAGTGCCTTATCCTATTGGCACCAGGCCAAAGATTATAGATAGGAAGAGTAATTTCACTATGCATTAACAGAAGGCTTCAAAAATGAGTAATTTCCAAGTTCTTTCCTTGTATATCATAAGCATTTGCAACTAAATAGTCATAATACAAGAAGTACATTAAAAGAAAGTCAAGCATCCTCCTCCAACAAATCAAGTGTGACTAAATAAGTTGAGAATGGCTACAAGAAAAAGACAGAGACATATCACAAAATTACAATGCATGTAAATCATTTAAATGCATTAGTATTTCCAAAGTAAAATGAATGAGGAGCATAATGCAAATAGAGAAAGAAAGTTGGCGTACAATGATATCTCTATCACAAATCCTCTGTCGGCGTTCCCCTTGAAGGAGACTTTCTATCATGTTTATGTCAACTTCAAAAGTTTCTGCAAGACAAAGAACACAAAGTATGTTAAAAGCAAAAACTTGACAATAGTCAGACAAAAGTTCACAAAACATTTCCATTAATCTGCAATTTTTAAATATTATTCTCACTTTCTGAATCATCATGGACCTTAACCTAGCAGTGAGCTTTCTTGACAAGACAATCAATCATATGAAATTCCATTTTATATACACATCAAGCATGAACATTGTAAGTAACCAAGTAGAATTATATGGATACAGATAACAGAAGAAAATGGAAACATTTGGGAATTTGGAAACTCAAATTAACAGTGGACAAATAAAATGAAGACTAACCAAAGTTTCGGCATTGGATTCCAATTAGTTCTATCCCAGATATTTCCAGCACACGATCAAGCTCCCTTACATTGGAAACCTGCAAACAGAAAATAATGTACTTCAACATTAAGGGGCATTCCAAAGACACGTTATGGAAGCAGGTTACAAGGCCACAAAGCAGACAATTCTTTTTGTGCAACCTTATCATATGAAGTAAATAAGCAGAGATTAAGATTGTATAGCACACATAGGTCTCAGACTTACATGGGGCACTAACTCCAAACTCTTATAGATTATAATCCTACAAGCCATAAGGTGCAACCACTTAAACCATTGGATCTTTTTATCAGAGAGAAAGTTATCCTTCCAGGCACTTGTTCACAATTTCAGGTAGACCATCACTTTGCAGATGATACAATACTACAAAGAGCTAGTGGTCAAGGATGTGTTAACTTGTAGACTTATTTCTTTGTAGAAAGTACTTGTAAAAAGGGAATCTCAACTGCATACAATTACTTAAGGGATCCACATAGCTTGTAAATGTTTTTGACAAAAGCTTTTTGGTATATCTTACATGTCTTATGGTTTCTTTATTGCCATGATGTAAGCGCACCTAGTTAGGTGATCTGCTACAACAAAAATGTTGCTTTTCCTTATGAAGCAGGTAAGCCATCAATGAAGTCCACATTAATCTCTTCCCATTTGTGGCTTGGAATGTGTAATGGCTATAATTAGCGTAGATGCACTCCTAATTCACTCTTCATTTGTTTACCAGATTCACTAACTGAACTTAACAGTACTAGTACTAATCCCAATTTTGGGTCTCTGATGACATGCCTCAGTTTCTTCAGATTTGTCAGGTCCTTCCCTGAAACATCCCAAAAAAGGGCGTTTTTCCAGAAGTACCTGTGGCAGGTATCTACTGAGTTGAAAAAATTAATGAAAAACCTAAAATAAAATAGAACTAGCTTAACTTAAATGATAATTTATAAACCTATGATATTTTGAATTATGTAGTAGTATGTTAATTCTTGTGTATCTTAAAGCAGATAACACACAAAACATTGATATTATGGTTACTTTTCTTTATATAGTTTGTACAGATACTTCCATGCAAACCATACCCAAGGTTCAAAAAAGGCCAACGTTTCCTCTACCTGTATATTCAGTTTGAATTCCTTCCCAATAAAAGGACTGTCCCACAATGTAATAAGTTTTAGAAAAACCAACATGTCCAAATGCCAGTGAATCATGGTTCTTCTTCAGCACTTGCATTTTAAACTTTGAAATTTGTGGCAAGTAAATATGTCCTTTGGATCATTATATATAATTTTTCCATGAAAATTTATGATACCTACTTATTTGATCAATGATCCTTTTACATTTGATGTGTTCTTTTTGTATGTCCATAATCCATTATGGGATCACACTTGAGATTGAACATACCTTGTTTTCTTTCTCCTTGCGAGGTGTCTTGTGTGTCATTGTGCTTTGTTATGACACCTTGTGCATATGAAAGTGTGCAATGTGATATGTAAATGTCGCACTTGCAATGCAAAAAAATTATTCGTTTGGTTTCTATCCATTAATGCCTTGGGCAAAAGCTCGGGGCATTACAATCAGGCAGTACCTAGTTTCATACTCTACAAGTCATTTGTGTTCAAATTTTGACTTGACCCATGGTCACAAGAATGCATTTGATCTTGATTGTTGAATGCTTGAAGGACTTCATTCAACTTGCCATTAATATTATTTTCTAGTCTTCTTTGTGCCATATTCATTTTATTGTAAATTTAATTGTAGATTAAGGCCTCTAAAGTCATGCATGAACTTGGATATAGGGCATCTCACTGACCATATGATTGTTATAATCTGCATACTCATTGTATAAACTCTAAAGGTGTTGTTTGAGCTAAGTGTTGATATCTTGACTCGCTCTATTTCCTATTTATTTTCTTTTTTAAAAATTCAATATTTTCAGGTGTTCTTGGATTTAGGCATCGGCCATCCTCCTAGCTGACTCCAATTTTTTTTTTATCTCTTGGTTTTTCCATTTTTACCCAAACATTTTTTCTAAAAATCTAAAGAAGCTTTTTATTTTATAAATCTTTTCTAAATTCTCTCCCATTTTTCTTCTCATTTTTTTAATCTTTTTTTTCAAAATTTTACCCATTTTTTACATAAAAATATAATCTGATTGCAAGAACCTTATTCATAAATAATTCATAATTGAACACTGCGCTCACAACTACTACAGCTTTCTACAATAGCCATGCCCATTTCTAAAGGAAGTACAATTCTTCCAGCATAGAAATTCAGACCCTAGAAGATAGCTTGCAGACCTTATGTTTTACCAGAGTAGCATTACATCTGAAAAACTTTCAATTAATCCCAAGCAATCATGATCTGCCACATTCCCCATGTCATTTCCCAAGTTTTCAAAAAGTGGTTAAAATAATTTCTATAAACACCTATTGTTTTTGGCTCATTTTTACACATAAGACATTAAAATACAAAGCAAATGCAGACTGAAACTTCTTGGTTTAGAGTTAGGATTAGGATATTTTATATTTTCGTTTTTATTTTACTTTGAATAGATTTTTTTTGTAAAGTTAAATTTTAAACCATAATGAAGGTTTTTATTTTATTATATATCATAATGAGGATTTAGGTAAAAAACAGAGGGCTGTCCTTATAATAGGTAATGCTCCATAACATAACATCCTACTATTTTAGGGCTAGCCACTCGTCTTTTATCTAAACCCTCTTAGGTGAAATTCATATAGATTTTTTAATCATATGCAGTTTTTTATTATTAACTTTTTTATAATGTGTTATGTCTTTTTATCTCTATGCACTATATTTGTCATGAAATAACAAAGTTAATTTTTTTTCTATTTTTAACAAATAGTACATTATTTTTTAGTTCTCCTTTTTTTGGCCAAGTTTATGCATTAATCGATACCGGTTCCTATTTTATTCCTAAAACCTTCTTTGGGGACCCTTTTGAGCTGGCAAAGATTTTAAGTCTGGTTTATAGCAGAAGTCTTCAGGATCATTTTTTTTCTAGAAAGGAAAGGTATACGTACAAATATGTTATATTTGTATTAAATAATCAGACATGTACTGGATGATGTTACAGCAATTCATAGGGCATCATCATATAGATGCTAAAGAGGTATAAATAAGACAAGCCACACCTTTTCAGGGTTAGTTAAAATAGTTAATTATATAATAATTAGGTTCATTACAGTGTGCTGATATCAAATACTGCAACTACTAAGCATTTGAAATTCTCATTATGACATCAAAATTCATGTTACAGACGCATTGATCTATATTCTCGTAGACTCTGAGTAACTGCCAAAATGATTTTTCTCTTTGATTCTAAATTCTAACAAGAACCCTAATGTACAGATCTTAAAAAATAATTGTATTCATAAATACACCCAATTTTTTTAAAAACTATGCAGTCATTTTGATTTCCATTATGCTATCCAGGCTTTAGCACAAATTCCCACATCAAAAAGAAAGGTTTAAATTCAACAAACCTCAACCATGGTGGCCATGCCAAGGACTTTACAAATCTTTGTCATATATTTTATGTCAAGATCAGGCAAGATACTAGCCATTAAAAGAACTGCATCTGCACCTTTCAACCGAGCATAATATATTTGCCATGCATCAATGATGAATTCTTTGCACAATAAAGGGCACTGCATTTCATTGTTCCAAACAGAGGAGTGAGAAAGCAACAAAAAGAAAGACTACTAAATTTCATCAAGATGCCATATTTGTCTTTTAAATGTTTAACATGGATATTTTTCTTAACTAATTAGTAAAATACATTCTACATCATTATGAAATATACAAGCATACCAAACAGTGATATATTAATGCATTTTTTAACTAAAACATTGGGAACCAGTGAATTGAGAACCACCTTTACTCCAGCATCTCGAATTGCCTGCAAGTCTTCAAAGCTCCCCTGAAAAAAGCAATAGACATATCACATTAAACAACATAAAGTTTAAACATATAAAAAATTGAGATATATATTTTAAAAAATTGAAGTGCAAGAAATTACTAATATAGCCACATTCTAATACACAACCTTCTTAAAATATCACATATTACCTGGTAGTATTTGGAGTCTGTCCATACACTGATACAAGCTGCTCCTCCATTTTCATAAGCTTGAGCAATTTCAGCCTAACAATGAGATGAAAGCACACAATCAAAACTTAAGAAAAAATCACTAAGCTATAACTTTGTAGACAGTTGAAGCTCTCATTTGCTGACCAGACCACTTGTGAATGATTTCAGATCATCTTCCCATCAAAGATGTCAGAAGCCACAAAAAACAATTTTATCTGGCATGCATTAGTAATATAATATAATAATACACATGACAGTATTTTTCATCAAAAATGCTGGAAAGCACGCATTGCTTTGTTGTAAGATTTACTTTCTGAGATATACATATATTTTAGTACCCAACAAAAGAAAATGCTCTTCAAGCACCTGAAAGAATACTTTCAAATTAAAGTCTGCAAAATAAAATGGAAATAAACCGTTATGCATTTAAACTGGCAAGTCACCAAAAGAACGGTAATGAGAAGAGACAAAATTGCAACACTGATGAAGATGCAAAGAGTAAAAGCTATGAGAGGATATTGCTCACTAGAAATTTAGAGATGTGCTACTTAACACACATCTAATTCTTATCTTGAGAAGCATAATGTGCAAAAACTTAAAACTATGATAGGATGTTAAACCATAGGAAATTTGAAGATTGACCACTAACCACACAATGTCCAACTATTATCTCAAGAAACTTTATTATTATTTCAAATACCAAGAATAATTTTAGAAATTAATTTTGCCTCTTTGATGCCACAGAAATTTTCCATTAGAAACAAATCTTCTTTTACAAAACCATGTAATGAACTCAAGGAATTACTAATGAGGCATATTTACAATTGCATACATTAGTCACTTCCACTTTTCTCATACAAACCTTGACAACCAAAATCATGTGCTCTTGCATTAAGAAAAATTCTGCATTACATTAAGGTAAGTCTTGATGCTTATGCACAAATTGACCTCACACATATGAAGTAACTTTGATGTCGATGTCCTGAAATATAATAACCAGGTTAAGGGCTCCCTTGTGCCTGAAAAGATGCTTTGTAATCTCAAGGTGTCACAATCTTGTGGAATGTGTGTGGTAATTGGAATAGCATGATGATGGTGGTGTAGTTCTGATGTTGCTTTTTTATTTGTAAAGACAAAGGCTTGATGTGCATCATGCAAATATTAGTTTCAGCTAAAAGCATAATACAAATCAAATGCTATAAGCAGATCACAAATTCAAAATAGAACCAATTGCTCAAGTGAAATTTCAAAGAGGACTATGCCATGACAAGTTGGGAAGAATGATGCCACAATCTGTCCATGCAAACAAGCACCTTGTACGTGCTCCACCTCATCACCTAAACATCTCACATAAAAAAGAGAATACCTTCTTTGTTAACACCTTTTCAACGGAGAAGACATTGATCTCAATAAGGGAAGTAAAACTTGTAACTAGATAGTCTTCATCATGTGTGAGATTTCCATGGCAGTTGTGTATATTACCTAAATACAGCATTTCTTTAAGAGTTTAGGCTGCATATTTTAGGGACAGAGGAAGGTATGTTCCCATGAGTCTGTAAAGCAGGGAGATCCTGCTCCAGCTAGGAGGGAAGCCCAAGTTTGGTGCAGATCTTGGGCAGAAGTGTTATTGTAGAGTTTCATAGCTACAGTTATTCATTCTTCTATAAGCATATTCTTTTACCTTTGTCATGTCATAGTCCTAGCACAGGGAAGTCTGCTCGACAGGATCTTTGGCTGGGAGTTGAATCTTGCAGACAGAGAACTTCCCCCTTAATTCATTGCATGCTATGTGTTGTCCTCATACAGGGATAAACCTTTGATTGGGACAATCAGACACTAATTATAAAAATAGGGCCTACTTTTTCAAGACTCGGGCACCTAGTGGCATTCAAAAAAAATATATTTGGTATCATATATGATTCATACATGGTTTTATTATGGTTGAAATTCATGAAATACAATATTCATCAACTTCATTGCCGAATGGATAAGTAACTGGACTGAAATTTGGCTTCATCAAAGGGTCTTCACACATCATCAAGTGACCCAGGGATCACAACAACACTTCAAATTGGTCAAAGTTGCCTAGAAAAGTCTAATAATGTACTTAATGATATAAAAGGGCCTCTTTCGGCTATTATTAGTCTTTGCACGTGATTATACTTAATTAAATTTTTTTCTTAGAAAATAAAAAATAAAAATGTGCAGAAATAGTTTATTTGTGTATCAAGCAAAAATGTATTTTAATTAAAAAAGGTGGAAAAAAGAATGCATAATCTTCACTAGAATAGGAAAAGCAAAAGTGGAAGTAGAAGGATTAGAATTAGGAAAGTTGATTTTCAGAGTAGCCGGATACGCCCCTGCCCCTCCCCGGGCATGTGTGTCCTTGTATCTAATACAGATACGGGTATGATACACCGCAGATACATGTTGGATACCATACCCACACGTGCCCAAAAAATCTTGATTTTCCAGCCATGCCGGATACTTTGTAATTTGATTTTCAAAATATCTAACATGAATCTTCCTAAACTCAATCTTAAAAAACTTCAATTGTGCAATTTTCTTTTTGTTTTGTATAAACAAAAACCTAAACCAAATGAGGAAGACAACTGAAATTTTTTTCTATTTCAGTGACCCATTTTTCTAGGTCTTCTTCCAAAGCAACTCTACTATTTTTTTGGCGTTTTAATTTTTATAGATTTAAAAAAGTTAATTGAATTTTGAAAAAATTAAAATTTATTCTTTAAATATAAATAAAATTTATTAATATAAATTTAATTGTTTATTCTTTACTAAATTATTAATGTTTAAATTTTAATATTATTTAATTTATATTTACTTATTTTCTTTTAAAGTAATGAAAATCTCCTCTAATAACTTACAAAATATACGTGTACGTGTTTTTTATGAATGTCGTATCCAGCCGTATCCATATTGGGGGTCTTAAAAAATGGCCATATCCATGTCCAATACCATATTCGTATCTATATCCGTATCCGTGTCCATGCAACTTTGCTGATTTTATTTTTATGTCTTAAAGTGTCGTGCAAGTTTCCAAGTTGTGTTTGAATAACTTCATTAATAAGTGTTGTGCACATTGTAAAAGAATCTTTTTTTGGTGGGGGAGGAGGGACGGGGTTAGAAAAGAAATTGGGAGCTCTTTTCAAAGAAAAATAATATTGTATGTGTTTTACTGCAATACACTTTTTGTCAGTTGTTTAGTGTCGTGCAAACTTGTGTAAGTGATAATTCTTTTATGCCATATGCAATTTCATCATTCAAAAAAAGTATGCACCTTCATATTAATCATGAATTTTATTATGCTACATGTAAAATTCATTGTTTAACCCTATGTTATAGCCTTCTATAAGATTTTACAAGTTATAGGGAAAAAAATTGATAAATTTAGGCTTTGTACTAAGTTGATTGATTATGAAATATGATTTGATCCCTACTCTACTATTCTCCTTCTATAATTTGTAAAACCTCGTGCATCAATGTTTATTTCAGCTGTCTTTGTGTGAGTGATGAAGTTGTTATGTTTTACACAATTTATCTCCATTTGATATTGTCATGTATGAAAGATTTCACTTATTGAATAAAAATTGTTAATAATCACAAGCTTTCTATTGTGATTACTGTTAGCTCACATGATTGTATCTTTGAATACTAAAAGTACATTGATTTGCTAAGTCATGTCTTGTTTGTGTACTATTTTGTTTTGTTTGTGTGCACAAATTCTTGTTCTTTGCAATTTATTTAGAAATCTATGTGCTTGGGTTCTTCCAAGTAGCCACCCATACTTGGACCGTCTAGGTTCAAGTTCAGGTCCAGACTCAAGTACCTAGGAAGCTTGCCTAGGGCACAGCCCAAGTGCCCTAGGTATGCTATAGTTCTACCCAGGGCACACCTGGGATGCCTGGGCAATGGTGTCAACAAACTCAAGCACCCAAAGTATGGCTCAAGTATGCTATGTGCATATCCAAGGCATACCTAAGGCACCCAAGTAGTGCCTTGGGCAAACCCACAATGCAAGTGGCCCAAAAAGGCAAAAAAAATGTTTTTTAAAGCATGTTTTAAAATAAAAAAACCCTAAAACATTAGTGTAAACCCTAAAAGCAATCTAAAAACACAAACACAAAAACTCATTTCTAAGTTACCTATCACTCTAAACTCCCAAAACCTTTGTTTGTGATTGCTCAAAGTTGTTGGTGGTTTTTAGTTTTTAAGGATTTCAATAAGTTTCCAAGATAGGGGACGAGGTTTCAAGGATGGCACAAAATTTCCAAAATTTTGGGGACAAAGGAGGATGACTATTAAAACAACTTAAATAGATTAAAAGCAGAGAATATTTGAATACAATGTTGTAATGTCCCCTCCTAGCCTCTGAGTGGTGTTTATCCTTTAGCCTATTCCAGAGTTCCTGTAGGCTAAACGGAGTTGGTAAGGGAACTCAATTCCAATCCTTTCTGAGGGTTTTCGGAGTTTTCTGGTGGACTTTCAGTTTTTGGCAAGAGGCTAGTTCAGTACTTACTGCTTACAGTAAGTTGGGTTGCATATCAATTCCTCTCCAATTTGTATTTTCAGAGTATTTTCTAAAATAGTATGTCTATTTATGGAAGCTAGTCTAGGTCAGGCTACTTTCAACAGTGCCATTTTCAGTTGGCATTGGGTTGCTAAGGTCAGATTGTTTAAATATTTGTTTTTTCTCTCTCGAAATGATTTTAATAAAGTTATTTTATAACTTTATATTGAGGGGCAGAGGGGTCATAAAAGTGTACCTTGGCGCCTAGTTCATTCACTTCAAGTTGTTTTTAAAGCAACAGAATCACATTTGAAGGCTGGATAAGGGGGGATGCCTAGGAGGAGTAAAATGAAGTTTTTAATTGAAATTTAAAATAAAGTCAAGGTAAAAAGGCATTGCTTTTGGAGGGAGCTCATATTCAAACCTAATTTCGCCCTAATTTCTCATTGAGAGATTATAACTTGATTTTAGAGTCTCATTTTGGAGTTTGTTGAAAATGGTTGCATAAGGAGATGCTGCTGGAATCATTCCAGAGGTTTGTAATCAGGTGTTGAGGACGAAAACCCTTGGCATTAAGGAGTTGGTTTCAGTAGTGCAAGACCTACCCTAGCTGGTTGACATGTGATTCCACCTAGGAATCACTTCAGAGCTTCAAGATTATCAGTTTCAGTCAAGAGACATGAAGATTTTCGAGTACTTTTGATGCTTGGTGTTTGGGTTTTGGCTTGTGGTAGCGTAGCTTCTTTTTGGTGTGACTTTCAGAGTGTTTTTGAGGAGTTTTCAGTAGTTTTTGGGCACTTTCATCACAAGGTCTGAACCTGGTTTTCAGTTCATGTCATTCAAATGGCATGAGTTTTCATTATGGGTATTTCTCCTATTGGTACTCCTCATCAAGGCGCCCTCAAGCAAGTGATCTTTTGAATTTTCTGAGCATGCACTGATTTTACAAAGCAAATTGCCCTTTTCAGCCGGGCGCCCAGTTTGAGGTTTGATTTCAGTTTCCAATCTGCTATGAACAGTTTCAGATTTCTGCCATTGATGCGGCTGTTAGACAATTGTTTGGCATGAGGTTTGCGTAGGGTTTGTTGGTCTCTTCTTGGTGAAGGACGTAGCTAGTGGAGTTCTTCATTTGCTGCTGTTATATGTGCTTCTAAAATCAGGTCTGAATTTGTATTTTCTGAGTCTGATAATTGTATTGAAAGAACTGAAAAATTTCTGTTATGATTCCCGAGTAATATAAGTCAGAAAATTATCTTTGCAAGTAGTTCTTTCATGCTATTTCCATGTACTTCATGTTATAATTATTCCGTCTATGCAAACAATGATTGGCACTTGAAACAAACAAGCAAACATACTCAAAAAAACACAAATCAGATCATCAGTAAATCAGAAAAAAATCAGGGGTCTTATATTACAAATGTGCCACATTTGCAATGACAACCCCCCTTGTAGCTTTTTAGGGGGTTTTTGCATTCTTTTCTTAAAAGTAACCTTTTATTTTTATGCACCAAACACAACAAGTTGTCCAGTCCTGAAAAATGGAGATGTCTCCTCCAAGTCCCAAGTCCTTGAGACATTCAAGACATCACTTGAACCCCAGAGGATGCATCACCATGGAACATTGACAAAGACATCTTTGATAAGTACTACAGGATATTTTAGCTTACATCAAGGACATTTGTCATTCTAGGTAAGTTTTTATTTTAGTTTTTTTTAATCTTTTAAATTTGTATTTCTGAACTTCTAAGTTCATTTCAAGATTTTCTTGAATTGTTATTCAATTTTTAACACTTTGAAGGGTAATATGTTGCTTTTTCATTTTCTTTCTATGTTTACATAGTGTAGGGGTACATTGTTTTTATTTTCTTGGCATTAAGTTATTTTAAAACATGTAGGTACAAGTATTTGTATATTTTACAAAAGTTAGCATTTCTAATTCAATGGGCCCAAGAATAGAAAGGACTTTCAAATTTGACCAAGGATTACCTCTTTGGTGACATGTTGCAATAATTGAGCAAATTCCTAGAAGCAAGGTCTTTGGCATTGTAGTCAGTGCCATGATGGGTAGAACAGCTTGTATAGTCAAGTGAAAGCTCATTTTTGTGCAATGGTCAGCCATAGAATTAGAATCTGTCCAAGGCCAAACAAATAGGGTTTCCAAAGGAGTGAATTCTCTCATATATCAAAGAGCAAGAAGCAACAAAAAATGCAAACAATAGAGCACAATTAAAAAACTATCTTTTAGCCACAAAAGGATCATGCAGCCCATCTTCAATGCCATCTTCCGCTTCTTCAATAATGGCTGCCACACTTCTTTCATTGTGACACTATCTTCCCAAGAAGATGATAGCCCCTTTGTTTTTAACAAAAGAGGCTCCATTAAAGAGGGCACTTCAAAATGAGATGAGGGGCACTGCAAATGAGCAGATTGTGTGTTGCATTTATGCCAATGGGCTTCCTTTCAATCTCATGAGATCGTCATATTGGCAGGAAATGGATGGTTGTAAGTCAAATACCCACAAGTTGTATAGGATAGGCATGAAAAGGTGTACACTACCTAATTGTCAAAAGAAAATAAATTTGTAGACATCTTTGCATCCAATCAAGGACTCATGGGAAGAAATGGAAGTGTCTATCCTTTCAAATGGATGAAAATATTGCAAAAAAAAAACTTAATTAGTGTCACCATAATGTGCCCTAAAAGAGCAATACTTTTGAAGACAATTGATTGTGAAGGGCAAGTGAAAGATGAAAACTTCATTGCCAACATCCTCATAGAGGCGATTGATATTGTAGGTGTTTGAAAGGTTATCCAAGTCATAGTAGAAAATGCTAAAAAATGCAAGGCAGTAGATGTGTTGGTGGAGGCAAGAAATGGGCACATATTTTGAACACCATGTGTCATTCACTCACTCAACTTGCTAATGCAAAAGATTGGCACAAAAATTGAGTAGATCAAAGAAATCTACATCGAGGTTGAGGAGATTCAGATGTTCATGATAGATCATATATACCTAGCCATTTTTAGGCTTTTCTCCAAGTTAGAGTTGTTGAAGTGAAGTTTATGAAATTTCAATATTTAACTTTTTGACTTACTTTAAATTTGCTATAAAAATGTTGTATTGTCTATTTTTAATTTCTCTATCCAAGGACTTGAGTTCAATTGGTTAAAACATTGGGTTCTCATTGTGGAGATGGTGCAGGAGCACCAATTTACTTTCATCTGAGTTTGATCAAGTTTACTAGGTGATAGGTTGTTTTAGGACTCTTTGGTCCTAAGGTGAGTCAATAAGGTCTAATGGACCATTTGGATGTAATTAGGAGTTCATTTTTTGTAAGGGATGTAATGTTGTCAAATGATGCATAAAATGCAAGAATTTGTAAAGGTGGGTCCTAGTTAGAATTTGGAGTCTTGAGTCTTAGATTTTGATAAATAAGGTCATGTTTGATCATCTAATATTGTTTTGGGTCATTTTAGTGGTCTCTAGGAGGTATTGGGGGTTAATATTGCAAAATGGACAAAATTGACAAAAGTTGTCAATACAAAAATGAAAAAAGTTGTAAAATTGCACTTATGAGAAGTCCAACGGTCATTGGAACCTAAGAGGCAGTTTGAACCATTGGGATGTTTTGTTTTGTGTTTAAAAAGGTTGTAGAACCTCGAACCAAGAGGTTAGAAACTTTGTATTGAAGAATTTTCAATAAAAACTCCCAGATTTGTCTGTAATTCTGTGTTTTTACACATAATCTCTGAATTTGCAGACTTGGTACGTGATTGTACAGTTGCATATTGAACTCAAATTTGTAGAAATCATTGTGGACTGGTCTTAATTCTCATTTGAATACATATTGGTGGTTGTTCATCAAATTTAAGGAGACTTATTGCCAAAACACAGTAACCAGTCTGTAGGAGCAGATTTTAGGTTTTGAAGCTTTAAATATGAGATAAAGTCCATTACACCTTCTGTGTTTACTGTTGCTAAGTGGAATGGGTATAACTTGTTAGAAATAGGATGGTAGGGGGTAGAGTTTGGTCTGTATGAAGAGTTTTGGGGGAGAAATTAGGACTGTCCTGAAGAAAATGATGAATTAGGGTTGAAAATGATGGTTTTGAGAAAGTGTTTGAAGAAACGTGTTGAGTAGAGGTTGTATGAAGGTTTATTGAGTGTGGGCAGACATAATAGAAAGTGTTGGAGGCTGTGTCAAGTGTGTATGTGATTGGGAACCATTGAATCCAATAAACCCTACCCTAAGAGGAGGAAAATGAGGTTTTCTGGATCAGTATATAGATGAGTGTTGGAGTGTCTAAAACCTGTTGGAAAAGGCTTTTGTTTACCTGTTATGGAGGTCTGAGAGGATACACTAGGGTGGTTGAGAATTTCAAGAGCACTTCCTTTAGAAATTAGACCTAATTGGTCTACTTGGGCAGCGTAGGTTCAGGTATTTGATGGGATTGTTCAAAAGTGACCAAATAAGATTTTTAGCTATGTCTGAGGGTGCCTTGATGGGTGTTTAGATGTGTCAAAAGATTGGTTGTGGAGTGGTTCTCTGAGAAGAAAAGTTGTGCAAACTGGGTCTGCAGACCTACTAGGCTGAAGGCAGAGTTAGACTGAAAAGGTGACTTGTGAGAGTTTTGTGTATCTTTTGTTGGTTGATCTAACTTGAATTGTGTTGTTTTAGATGAAAGCCACCTATCCCTGCATCAGGAGACCCAAATTCAATCCTCAAAGGGGCATCTATTGTGGAATTGTAAGTTGTGACTCTTTGTTTTCCATTGTTGTCTTATAGTGTGGATGTACTATCTAATGTGCATTAATGTGGATTTCTATGTCGTGACTCTTGGCATTCCATCATTAGCTTCTAGTGTGGATATATTAGTTGTTATCTGGTGTTAATGCTTGAAAGAAACTAAGTATTTGCCATCGCCCCTCCATGATCAAATTGCAGCACTAAAGTATAAAAACCAAATGTTGAAATGTAATAAATAGAAAATATAAATATTAAAAAATATAAATATAAATATTAACAATTTAAATATTATTATAATTATAATCATTATAATATAATACTCATTGAAACGAGACTCGCTAGGACTTGGCGAGTCGTGAGTTGAGTCACCCTGGCCGAGTCTTGGGGGCTCGGACTTGGACTCAGCTGAGTCCTTCCGAGTCCTGGATGGACTCGCCAAGTCTGGTGGACTCGCTGGACTTGTCGAGTCCAGGCAATTCTTGTCAGCAAGACTCGGCAAGCGACAGGGTTTGAAAAGTGCAAAAAATTACATGAAATTTAAAGTTAAAACTTTTTTTCTTACTTATGGTGAATGCAAAATGGTGTACGCCATGAAGTTTTGTATGGTTTTGGAGGTCTTAATTAGGGCTTGGTGGTGGGGGCTCCGCCTCTCGACCCCGCCCTATATCGCGACAAGGAGCGCGCCCAGGGCATTGCCCCTTGACCCCACTATGGGCACTGCCCCCAGACTCGACCCCACTAGAGGCACTGCACCTAGACCCTATTAGTGTGTGTTTTGTTACCCACCAAACACAGAATAAAATGTCCAAAGACACTCTATCCTCTCTTGAAAACCACCACGTATGCTAAGATTGCGAGAAGATCATATGGTGATTCCAAGGTTTCTTTTGTCAGGTCTTGATGTGTGGATAAGCTCAATGGGCATTGTGGTATGCTGGTAATACACAAAGGGACTTACGCTAGGCTCATTCAATTCACAATGACGGTCTAGACAATGAAGCTCTATTGTTTGGGTCTTGGATCATGGACTTCAGGCAAACAAAAAAAGGAGATAAGGGTTTAGAAGTTATAATCTACTCCTAAGAATTCAAGAGACATTGTGGACTCGGTGGAACCAATAACAACACTTTGCTTCACCACACTAAGGAAAACTACACAAAGTGAGTGCAATCTTCTAAGGGGTGTGCTTGTGATTTTCACGTCTTGAATAACTACCATCAAATCGAACAATATTTATCTAGATAGAAGTTAAGCATCCACAATATAGGCTCAGGCTAACTTTATGCATTGAACAAAAATCATTCATTCAAAGAAAGTATGAGCAAGAGTTTCACCAATCCATACTATCAAATCTTTAATTCATCTAACAAACATGCAAATAAAATCTAAACTATGATGAGAGATAAGAACCATGCCAACTCCAAAATAATAGAGGTAATCACCATCAATTTGAACAATGCATTACTTATTACTTTGGCAGTTGTAAGCAACAATTTACTTATCTCAACATGTTTTGCAACATGCTCCCATGTTTTACAAATGAGGGGCGAGCTCAATTTATAGGTTCTTCAATTACAATTCAATGGCCAAGATTGATTTCGAATCAACGGCCCAGATTACAAAATAAAACCCTTATTAGGGTTTGTCACAACCAACAATCTCTCAACCAATGAGAAAATTACATTTGAGAACACTTGTCCTTTTGCTAAATATAAACCAATTCCATGGATAAGTCCGGTTCATTGAACCTAGACATGTTGACTTGGAACAATTAGATTGGTTGGAAGATGACAAGGCGCCACCTCAGTGTGTTGGATGTCTTCCTTGGTCACTTTGTTTCTTTTCCACGTGCTTTCCTTAGAATATCTTTCCTTGCCGATAACTCTATCCTTTGCACTTGCATTTGAATCTTTGAGGTGTGAAAGTCTCCCTTTGGAACAGATGACTAGACTTAAAGTTACTAAACTTTTCTTTCCTGATTGCTTTGAAATTCCTTCAAGTGCCTTGAATTTGGAGAACTCCCCTATGCTTTCGCCACAATGGAGGAAATTGGAACTTTCTCTGTGAAGTATTTCCCATACTTAGCCAAATTTTGGCTATTCAATTTCATTTTGTAACACCTTCATGTGGACCATTCAACACTTAGCCAATTTTTTGGCCATCTATATGCTCGAATGAACTTTGCCTGTGGATTCGCCTTCAATTCTGAATTTGGCTTGTGCTAAGTAGGGAGGACTCCATCCTTGGACAAGGATTTTATTCATTTCCTCTTTACTTTTCCTCTTTATTCCTCTTCATTCTTCTTGTTTTCTTTCCAACACTTAGTCAAAATTTGATTCTTTTGTTGTAGGAAAATTCCACACTTAGCCATTTTTTTGTTTCCTCTTGGCAAATTTTACCATGTTTGTTCCTAACCTTAGCGGACTTTAGCACATATCATGCCATTTTCTATTATGCTTGAGCAACTTCCTCATTAGCAAGCCAATTCTTTTTTTTTTTCCTTAGGCGGACTTGGCTGCTGGTTGGACAATTTGCTTTTATCATGGGCGGACTTTGAATGATCTTGGACATTTTCCCAAGTGTCAAGGCAAAGCTCATTATTGTTTGGACGATTTGAATTTATAGCATGGCGGACTTCACATTTTCCATGCCATTTCATGGCGAAGTTCATTGTGTCTTGGGCACTATTATTTTTGACCTAGGAGGATTTCATCATTGGCAAGCCACTTTCCTTGCTAGCTAGGCGGACTTCATGATCAGTAGGCCATTCTTGGACGGACTTTGGACTTGGTAAGACATCTTCCTCCTTGGTTGTGTCTTGGACATCTTCAATTTAGCCTTGGCAAACTTCATGATTGGTTGGCCATGTCGAGCGGAGTGGCTAATTGCTTAGGGAATTTTGAAATTTTATTCTCCAAGGTATCAACACTTAGCCAAATTTTGAGTTTTCTTTCCTCCTCTTGGCTGGCCGGACTTTACCTTTGTCTTGCCATATCATCTTGGTCTATGGCGGACTTTGAGTTCCTCTTGCCATGATACCTCTTCTCTAGGCAGACTTGGTGAGGGCTAAGACATTTCATCTTCAAGTGGGGCGAACTTTGCCTTGTCTTTGACATTGCTCCTTTGACACTTAACCATATCCATACTTAGCCAATTTCATGAGTCTTCCTTTCCTAGGCGTCAATACTTAGCCAAAATTTTGAGTTTTTCTCTCTCAAGGCATCGATACTTAGCCAAAGTACCTACACTTAGCCAAATTTTGAGTTTTTCTTTCCTCCTCTTGGCTGGGCGGACTTCATCCTTGTCTTGCCAGCTTCTATTTCTTTCTAGGCGAACTTCATCCACTTCATGCCATGCGTTCCTCAGTGTTGGGCAGACTTTGCTTGTGTCTTGCCATGCTTCCAAGCGGACTTCAAGACTTTCATGCCATGATGCAAGGACGGACTTGAAGGTTGGCAAGACATGCTTCTCAAGGTGGGGTGGACTTTGAACTGTGCTAAACAAGTGCATGGGTGGACTTTACCAACTTCATGCCAAGCTTTCTCCAAGGTTGGGCAGACTTACTCTTGTCTTGGACATTTTCCATGGCGGACTTCATCTCTAGCTTGCCATTCCTCATCTTCCTTCATGGCTGGGCGGACTTGAAGGTTGGCTTGCCATGCTTGACACTTAGACAAACTTCATCAATCCCATGCCTTTTCTACCTTGGGCGAACTTGAACCATGAATTTCATGCTGAATTTCTTGTCTCCTTTTGGATCATCTGTACAAACCCTCGCCTTGGAGATTTTTTTTTCTTGTTTTTTATGATTTTTCCTTGCTTTTTACTCTTGGAGGCGCAAAACCTTGATTCTAAAGATGAAAACGTTGACTCCATGACTCGTGGAACCCTAGCCTTTCTAAAAATAGAAATTACTAAAAATAGAAAAAAGCAAAAAGCAAAATTTCTAAAAATAGTAAATCCTGGATTGGTCCAAAAGTGCCAAAAATAGAAAAAGCAAAAAGCAAAAAAGCAGAATCCCTAAAAAGTAGGAAGTGTCAGAATTGACTCCAAGCAATGGCGTTCTTCGTCCTCCGGACCTTTTGAGCACTTTGACGATGTCTAGGCACTGTGTTGGGCTTAAATTCTCTACTTGACCTGAGTGATTTCTCAAAACTCTAACTCCTCATTGTAAAAGAAAAATGGTGATTAGCAATTGTGACGCCAAGGAAAAACCCCAAAAAGAAGAAAGAAAAAAAAGGGGGGGGGAGTCCCCATTTGCAATGGGGCGATGTGTGAAAAGGTCACAACAGACCCCCACAAAGGGCACTACCCCTCAACCCCATTAGGGCAATTGCCTTGATACTTGAGATTATGGCTATTGCATCATTTGGGACCTATCTTAGACACATTCGTAGGAAGGATGCAAGCTCCTTTGAGCCATAGACTTCTAGTTATTGTTTTGAATCTTTTGATATTTCATATTTGTTTGGAACATTTCATGTCATGGATTTCATATTCAATGAGTTTTGTATACATTTGAGTCTTTGACTATATATCTAAGTGTGCTATTTCCTTGAGCATCTTAGCTACAATTTGTGTTTATACTTATATGATCGATGTATACTTGTGTTAGTGACGAGGACCTTGACTGGGTTGACCAAGCAGATAGAGAGGCTAAGGCTATAGCCATGGCAAAGGAGGAGGCTAAAACACGAGAAAACACATCCACAACTAATGTTGGTGAGGGTGGCATGGAGTCACAAGCAGAGACTATAGCTGCAGTTGCTACATCATCTAGGACCCACCTTAGATGCCTTCGTAGGAAGGATGCAAACTCCTTTCAGTCGTAGACTTGTAGTTATTGTTTTGATATTTCATATTTGTTTGGAACATTTGATGTCATGGATTTCATATTTCATGAGTTTTGTATACATTTGACTATATTTATATATCTAAGTGTGCTATTTCCTTCAGCAACTCAACTACAATTTGTGTACTTTATACTTATGTGATCGATATATACTTGTGTATGTGATCAAATTTGCTTCTATTTAATGATATTGTGTCTTTAAGATTTATTCAATGAAGGGTGCTTGAAACAAGTTTTAAATCCTTAAAAATCTCTAAATTTCTAGGGTTTTTTCATTTTGCCGAGTCTGCGCCGAGTCCCAAGTCGAGTCACCCTAGCCGAGTCCAAGTCTTGTTACTATATTAATACTATATATATATAAAACTAATATAAAAATAAATATATTTATAATAAATTCAATTTATAAATATAGTAGTAAAATATGAAACATATACTAGATTAATATAAAAAAAGTAAATAAAAAATATACATTTTCAAAGGAAATATAATTATAAAGGTGATTAAGAATAGCCAGCAACTCATCTAGTAAACAGCAGCGATCAGATTGGGAACAGCAGCAATTATAATTATTAAGGCAGCACTCTTAAAGTTAGCAATTAAATGAAAAGGCAGTAGTTAATATATAAGGGAGCAGTGATCAGTATTAGGCAGCGATTCATCCTTTTAAGGAAGCGATAGCAATAAGGAAGGCTGTGGGTTAGTTAATAAAGAGACAATACTTAATAAACAGTTATGACTCTTTCAAAGGATAGAAACCATGAAAAGGGTGTGTCTCTTGTTAGATGAATGGTTGCGACTCTCCCTACCATGGAAGATATAAAAGGGGAAACAAATAAGTGGGTAGAGGCATCAAGGAATAAAATGGATCAATTCTAATCATTAAATCATATTCAGAAATATATCTGCATTCAGGAAAGCAGCAACAATACATACAATCGGTAATTGGTATGAATTGTATATAAAAATAATATTTATATTAGTTGATAAGCAATATCTTCTGAATATTAAAAACAGATCGAACAACAAGGCAATTGGAGCAGATCAATCATAATTATCTGCACTCAGCAGACAAGGGCAGAAGTCAGCATTTGTTAATATATTTGCATCTCAGAATATAGTAATCTTATATTTTAGCAAGTATTGTGGTATGCTCTATCATGATTATTGTGTATAATGATATATTTATTGTTATATAATCTCTATGAATCTGGATATATTTAGTGTTTGTAATTCTCAACAAGAAACCATGAGGAGGAGTGAGGGAAGTACCAGTAGGGTGAGCAGATACTGGATTTCTTTCTAAGTATGCCACTCCATGTTGGATGCCTATGTATCTACCACTTGGGGCCAAGGGGGTGAGGGTCTGCCCTTGGCTTTGAAAGGGGAATCTATGGGCCTCCTATTGTAGCTTTTCCCCCAATCTCTAAATGGGTTGGTTGTTGGGATGGATTCAAAGAGTCTCAATCATAAGAAGGATGGATAAGGCAGCATGGATAGGGAAGGCAGATACAAGTTTATCCACAAAGTACGCCACCCCATGTTGGATGCCCGCGTGTCTACCACTTGGGACCAAGAGGTATGGTATATTCACTCTTGGTCTTAGCATGGATAGCTTTGGGCGCCTTATAATGTTTTTCAACCAAGTCCTATTATGATTAAACAGTAAACTTCCACTATGCATTATGGATATTGTGTAGTTTATATAGTTTTGAAATAGTTATGTATTTTACATGGTTTAAATAGATAAGACATTTATTATATATGTTTTGATCATATGAATTATATTTCCAATATTATCCAACATGATTGCAGAACCTAAACCAAGATTCATCTTGCTTAAAGCATTTAATTGGTAAGTTATAACCCTAACTACATTAAACTTGTGATTCTAGGGCAAGATTTAGGGCAATCACAAGGAGGGGACATTACAGCATTGGTCTCACTAGTGCTTGTAAGGAGCTTAGTATTGGTCCCCTTGGTGCTCATAAGGAACTAAGTATCAATCTCATTAATGCTCGTAAGGAGCTAACTATTATTCTCATTTGTAACTAGTTGCTCGAATGAATCATATTTGTAAACTTTCTAAAATATTTTTAAAAAATTGTCTTAATTTTTTTACACCATATTTGGTTGCTAGGACTCAATTTGCATCACATACAATCATCTTGGATGACTTTTGAAGGTGCATTAGGCATTAAGCACAATAGTCATCAACAACCTTAGGAGGTATGGAGGCAATCGAATTTAGAGAGGAATGTTTTCAATTGAGTATATTTTTTTGTAAATTATGGGCATATTATATATGTATATCTGTCTCTGTGTGTGTGTTTGTGTGTGTGTGTGTGTATAGCACGTCTGTACCCAGCATACTAAACCCAAGAAATTTATTTTGCTATACTTAACCTAGGAAATTTTTTTGTTGTATTGATGAACCCATACCCAAACTAGCAACATAGACAAAAATAAATGCATGCGTGTTTGTGTTTCCAAAAAACCCAAAATATCTGTGCATTAGGTTTTTAGTGTCTATTTCAGCTTAAACCTTGCATATATGCCGAAAAGTATTGAACTACATGTTTGTTTTTCTATATTATTCTGAACTCCTAGATCAAATCTTGTGAATATTGTAAGTGTTGTATATAATTTTATTTGTTTTTGTATAAGGGCACTACCCCTTTTATGTCAAAAGGAAATCACATTATTCTTGGTGATCTTCACATGCTCTATTAGTAGCAATTGTCACTTTCTATTGGGCAAATCACATACAAATTCGCAGATAGAAAGAAGTGACATTTTCAAACACTTACACTATGCAGCATAAAATGTCGCATTGTAAAGCTTTGCCCTTGAATGAAACTTCGGACCCTAAAAAATTGCACATTTGCCTTAAAAAAAATCAAAGACATGTTTGAAATAGCTAGTCATCAATTGCAAGTTAACCTGGTGGTTGGCAGGGTTTTGAAAGAGAACAAAGAGGGCAATAGTCTCGAAGCTCCACAAATTGATCAACTGACACCAACAACATTTCACAATTGACAGTTTCTAATCAAAAATATTTCCGACAGCAGACAAGGATTCCACCTATCATTGATCAAAGAAAGAGCGATGCTGCATTGTAATGTCCCAAACCAGAAACCTGAGGAAATATGCAATTTCTTATGTATTTTCTGATTATGCAAATTGAAATAGATATGGAGCACAAAATAAGGCTATCAAACCCTAGTAATTAAATGCTGATCAACGGAACAAAAAACAGAAATTAATTATGAAACCTTAATAAATAAAAGTATCATGAATATTGCAACAGATTCGTCAATTAATAATGATCTATAAACATGGAAACCCTCACATACCAAGCATGATCAATTATGACAGCAAATTTGAACTAATGCTGATTAAATGATGGCAACCATTGTAATCAACAAATGAATTATTTATCAGTGGAAATAAACCCTTGAGCATCGCGTGGATAGGTTTGCAACTAATCATAAAGACATTTGATTGATTTCAGCACATGGATGATAGCAAATTCCACTTACAACAGACTGTACAACTGTACTGAACAGGCAGGAACCTCAATGTTGGTAAAGGTACTGTTTGTACTAATCAGAAAATAAGAATGATTCTGATGCAGAGCTGGAAACAAGGGTGCAGCTAGTAAAATACAGACACTAAAATTGCTGAAAATGTACAGCATTGGTAGTAAATGATTGCAGCAAAAGTGTTAAATGGTACAGTGGCCCTAAAGTGGTATGGCAGTGACTGAAATCAGCAACAAATCATAGTTTACATGCTTGGCGATTACTCTCTGAGTAGCCGAGTAATCTCCAAAAAATTTGCATGCCAAGTAATTTCTGCTTTTACTCGTGGGCAGTATGCAGATGATTTTCTCCCGTCAAATTATTGAGTAATCGCCAGTTTCTCGCAGAAAACCCACAAACTTGGCATGTCTGTGTGTATAAAAATGTCTGTGTGTATATGCATGCAAACTTGGCATCCTGTGTATGTTTATAGATATGCATGTGTGCACAGTGCAGTCCTGAGTATACACATACATAAATATCCACACACATTTTCCGATTATTTGCCGAGTATTTGTCAGGTATTTGCTGAGTTTTTCCCGAGTCAAAATTTGTGGGCTTGCCGAGTACTCTCCAAATCCAAGTATGCAAACTATGCAACAAATGACTGAAAAACCCTTCAAAACAGTAGATCTAACCCTTTCACACTAGAGAAACACTGTAGCAACTGAAAATGACTTGAATCTCTTAGCACAAATGTGATTCCTAGATAGAATCGTCTCAAATGGATAAGTGGGGTTTCATCCTCCAATTCAACAGTAGAAACCAAGAGGGTTTTCATCCTCAAGTGCTCAATCTCTCAAAAAGGAATTGATGATGCAACAACGGATGATGCAAATAACCAATTTGCCCTCCCTTTCATAAATTTCTTTTGGGCCCTCAATTTGAATTCCTTTTTTCACTCCAAAGCATTTAATAACATTTTTCCCTCCATAGTGTTAGAAACACTTTTTTTAAAAATAAAATATTACATAGGTCTTATAATGTCTCATTTAGACAGTCACTTTTTAAAATTAATATTAATATTTAAGTTGTCCTTTTGAAATAAAGTGACTAGGCCCAAATTAAAATATTATTTAATTATTTCCCTTAGTTTATCTCTTAGCCTACAGAAAATAAGGAATAGGCTATAGGTCCTCAATTAATTCTTTTAATTCTAAAAAGGGGACGTGACATGCATCCAAGGGCTGGCTGATCATGTAGGCTTTTAAGGTAAAAAGCAAATTAAAGGCCCCACTTGGAAGCACATTCCACATGGCATGTAGGCAGAAGATATGAATGATGACAAAGAGTGATTGACGTCTAATGCTCCATTAAGATACCTTGTCCATCTATTTCTAAAGAATGAAATTCCTGCTTTACTATGTGAAGCGGTTTGTAAATGAAGACGATTACAAGCAAGTGGCTTGTAGAAGAAGACAAAAAAGGTTTTGCCAAATGCTTGAGAGGATGCAAGGATAATCAAGAAAATCAACTAAATAGGTAAAGGATCCTTTTGCGAACCATGTCAATCAGTCATGATATCATATGCTCTAACAAACCTTTGTAGAAGCTGAATTAACCAAAGTGCTTGAACAACAAGCAATAAATAATTCTTTCAAATCATCCACTACCATATCACTTAGCTTTCTTTTGACAAATGGCACTTGTAAAATTGGGATAGATCTATTGTATACATGATAGGACCATAGTGCACTAAATGCACGTGGAAGTTTTATAAACTGAGCCTTCGGCTTTTTCTTTTTTTTTCCTGCAAATAAAGAGGTTTATTGAAACATATAAAGAAAGAGATTACAAGAGGAGCAAAGGGTCACTTTAGACCCTAAGTACAAAGAGGAAAAACATTATAACATTTATATCTACAGACTAAAATATTACAACCAAGAGCATTGATTCCATCATTAGCCTTTTTGACAGCATAAGAGTTAGCCTTCCCAAGGACATGCCTAAAGTCTTATCACATCAAAATTGTGAAGCATCAATTTTGGATTTTAAAAGCTGAAGAAGGACAGAGTGAAGACTTTGGAGGTTCTTTAAGGCTTGGATAGTGAGTTTTAAATCTCCATAGATGGTAGGAGATTTTTAATTTGCTTTGGCGCCATTTAAAGATCAATCTCACATGTCATAAGCTTTACAACATTGTTGGTGGTCTTACCAATATTTGCACAATAATCAAGAAGCTTATTATTTCAATTCAACATAATAACCCTGCCAACAGCAGCAGCCCCAGGATTCTATTTGGCAGCACCATCAAAGATAAGAGCTGGAAAGGAGAAAAGCAAGAAGCTGTCAGGCGATTTGGGAGGGTCCTCCTTCTGAATTAAATCTTATGAGTGTGAGCTATTGAGATAATGAGATTCGGCAGTCAAAAGACAGCTTAAATAATGAGTTTGTTTGAAATGAACTTTGACATTGCAAGAAATTCTGATTCGAACTTTGAGAAACATGGAGTGATTTTTGATGGCATTATCATTGAATAGTTTGTAATTTTTGTCCAAACAAATATAATAGACACAAAAGTAGGGGATCCCATTCTAAACATATTTGATAAGAGGCTTATTGCGAAAACCAGCAGCATAAAGATTAGTCCAATTTACAAGACAGTTCTATTTATTGAGGTTGGTGTGCAGGGTGACTCCCATTGCTTGAGCAAGAGAAAACCAGAGCTGAGCAGCTTTTGGACATTCAAGAATAGGTGAGATAAGGTTTCATTATTTTTAAAGCATGTGACATGTGAGGTTCAACAACTCCTCTATTAACCAAGTTGCAACTGGTTAATATCCTATGTTGAGAAGCCACTGAAACAAGTGACTTTGGGAGTAAGGAGCTAGTTCCAAATAGCATGAAGGATTTTATTACTTGGGTGAGTGGATCTCTAGAGGTCAATAACAGCATGCACCAAGTAGTGACCATCAGAGTTGAGCCCCCCCTGATTAATTTATCATCCTCAGTCAGAGCAAGAGGTATCGAGCCTGAGAAGTGCTGCCTGATTTGCTGTCATGAGTCCTACTCAATTTGACTGAGACCATGAACATCTGCCCATGAAGCATGGTTGTTCTCCCACTTAACCAGCTGAGCAAGTCAGTGATCTGCAAAGATTGCATGGACTAGAGGAGTTGTCAAGGCATATAGTGAGCAAGAGATTATTGTCAGGGATGGAATCTTCCCAACACTGGATTTGTTGACTGTTACCCAGTAGCCAAGAGATTGTCCCTAATGGTGTTTGAAGACATGCTAATCATGTTCCAGATTCTAGAAGCACCTATGAGAGGTCAGAAGTTATTGAGGAACTCAAGCCCATGAAAACCATTAATGTATTTGTAGACAATAATATGTTTCCAAAGAGTAAGAGGAGTGATAAGGGTCGAAACCAATTCAACACCAACTACTCTGCTCATGTAGAGTGCAGATCTGATGCCCAAACCACCTTGATTTTAGCCTTGATAACATTCTTCCAGCTCACCTAGTGAAATTTCTTTTTGGAATCTTGTTTCCACATTTCAATAAGAAATTACACAGTTTTTTATCAATTTATTGAAAAATATAAGAAGGGGCATGATATGTTATGAGCTGGTAGGTAGGAAGGCTAGAGAGGAAAGGTACAATAAGGATGAAGCAGACAGCCAAATAGAGCCAACCATTCTTATAGCTATGGATTCTCATGTCAACATTTTCCAAAAGATTGTTCCAGCAATCCACATGTTTCAGTTTGAAGCTAATAGAAACCCCAAGGTATCTGAAGTGTATCTCCTCTGTGAGGAAATTGAAGGATTTGGTAAAAACTTCTGATCTCAGTCAGAGAGGAGAAAAGAGTATAGAATTTGCTTTTACTTATGTTGAGCATAGCACCAGAGGCATTAAGAAAGGAGTCAAGGATAACTTCGATCCTTCTAACATTAGATTTGTTGACTTCACCAAGAAGGATGATGCCATAAGCAAATTGAGGATGAGTAGTTTCCTTTACTCCATCAGCAACCTTTATCCCAGTTAAGCAATAACTTCTTCTGTTCATAACAGTGTTACAAGACTCGGACTTGGCAAGCTGATTTTGACTTGGACTCAAACTTGACACCTAGACTTGGCGCAAACTTGGCAAAGACATGGAAAATTGAAAAACACAAGAAATTCAGAGATATTTAAGGATTTAAAGCTTGTTTCATGCACCCTTTAATAAATAAACCTTAAAGACACAATAACCTCATCAAATAGAAGCTACTTTGATCACATATACAAGTATACATCGATCAAATAAGTATAAACACAAATTTTAGCTGAACGAAATAACACATTTAGATATATAAATATTGTCAAATGTATACAAAACTCATCACCCAATTTAAATGTACAAATATTCAGCAGTGGCCTATTACTTGCTTAGACTTATAGTTTGATGGGGGTTTGGGGGCAACACCCAAATGGGGTCAAGGGGTAGCGACCCTTGTAGGGGTTTGGGGGCAACACACACCATTTTCATATTTTTTGTAAATCCTAGATGGGCATGTCATAACATTGAAAGGTTGTAAGTTTTTTTTTTTTTTAAATTAATTAAAATGGTTGAGTCTACAAGTCAAGAGTCGCCTAAACTCGGCGAGTCTGGCAAGTACCTAGTTGCCAAGTCTCCCAAACTCGTCACGAGTGGCTCACCTCGGAACTCGCCGAGTCTAGGCGAGACTTGTAACAGGGAGTCTAATTCAATAAATTTGTTTGGAAGTTTTGAGAAACTCACCAAAGGAATTGGTTTCAAGTTGCTAAAGCAAATGAGCTATGAAAGTTAAGGTCTCAATAAGGATGGCCAAGCCATCATCAATCCCCTCCAAACAGAGATGAGACCACACAACATTGGTCTAAGTTACACAAATTGTTGCACAAGCAAAGAAGGTGCTACACTCTTCTCCCCACTATCTAGTGTTGACAAAGCATCTACATCACACCTTGCATCCAATAATTCAAGTGTTTCCAATTGCATGATAAGTAGCTCCAAACCAACAAGAGCTTTGCACACACCCCAATAGTGTGCAACACATCAAAAGTTCCATGCTTGTTAGCACCCCAACAAAAGAAACCTCATGCAAGTCTGCAAACTTCTCAATTATCCCCTACACAACAACTACGTCAACCATGACGTGCATGAGAACATCATACTGTTCACATGCACAATAGGCAAAGGAATCCTCAATAGAGACACACAACACACACCTCAGGTACATGTAACCACTACCCGTGTAGAGGTCATAACACTAAAAATTGTTGAGATATTCATCCTTGTGCTCTTTGTGGAAAGAGCAACCATTCACAATCCATTTGTTGGTTCTCAAACATTCTTGCACAAAGGAGTGTGCATTTTCTAAAACAACTCTATGGGTGGATGGACCAAGATAGTTGAGGAAAAATCGCTTCCTCTTTGCAACATGGTTACAGGTGTAAATCTTTCTACATTAGTAATCTGTTGGATAATGACACATCTTGTTACACATCCATGCATACACTACTATTGATAGTAGATACAAAGCATCGATAGGAAGCTTCATTGTTTGTCTCAAAGCTAGAGCACATGAGGTTTCTCAACTTCACTTGTCTGAGTTCTTGGTGATGGATGCCAAACTAGCATCATGCCAAACAACATTGGTATTAAGCACAATTATAATTTGGTCTACCCTAGAATCCATGTCATCACATCAACTTTGTGCAATTCTGGTTTGGCATACTCCAAAATCTAGAACACCGCATCAATATCATATCATTCTAAGTAGATTACCCTAGAATCTACACAATTACAATATTGGTGTCAACTATTCATGCAATCCACTCTCACATATAGGGAGTCTTCAAACATCCCTTGAGGAGACAACAAGGGTATGCATACACCCCCTTCTCAATGTCAAACATACAAGGATATCACAATACATCCCTCAACACTTGCAAGCATTTGCATGGAGAGCATCAATTGAGCAATCTCGCCCAAGAACTCAAAACTAACCACAATGGCGACCATTTGCTCATAAATTGATGATAAATAATCCAAGCACAAGGAACATCCCTTGAGGAGACAACAAGGATATGCATACACCCCCTTTCTCAATGTCAAACATACAAGGATATCACAGTACATCCCTCAACATATGCAAGCATTCACATCAAGAGCATCAATTGAGCAATCTCGCCCAAGAATTCAAAACTAACCACAATGACGACCATTTGCTCATAAATTGATGATAACTAATCCAAGCACAAGGGGGTCCCTCAAAAATTTCCACCTAATTGTGAAACATAGTAGTTCTTGGTTAAAATCAGATTGCTATGTGCCACATCTATGCATTCCAATAACCATCCTCAAATAAGAAAATAAATGCAACATGTTAGTGTTAGTCATTCAATATCAGGACCACTACACCATCTAAATGGCTCACGTCAAATTGGTGCCTAAATAGTTAACTATCCTTAGCCTATCGCTTCACTCAATTGACACACCACAAGGTAGTAGATGACATGGAGGACCTCAAGATTATCTTGTATAGAATGCAAACACTTGTGCTAGCATAGCACCAAATTCAACCCCTTGCACAACATAGTGCCAAGATGAACATTCTCGTACCTATGACACTTTGTATCACCATGCAAGCTTCAATATACCTTCATGCTCCTATGCAAGCACTCACAATGCTTCATGCAACACTTGTCATCACGCCACCACACATAATCCTATGCAAGTCTTTGTTATCACACACCATTGTGTGCTACCGCATGTGACTTTACATAGTTTCACACACACACTTGACAACTTCAACAAGTCTACATGTGGATGACTCTAACCATGTGAGAGAATACCAATCATCAAGAAATGCAACCAACAGGCAGTTGGAAGGTCAATGGTTCAAGAATGAATCATTACACTTCTTGTTTGGTAACTATAGTATACTTTTATATACTTGTGCAACCCCTCACATTGAGGAGGATGACTACTATGCGGTTGTGTGCAAACCAATCTAATGTGTCACCCTTTCTAGTCACAAGAATCTTTATTCCTAGCTATACTATCTATAAACATTCCTTGAGGGGAGAACCAATTGGCGAGGGATAGATTTTAACATGCTTCGAGCATCTAGTGTCAAATTTGTTACAGCCTGGGCAAAATAAATAGGATGTGTTACCCCTTTTTCTAATCACGAGAATTCTCATTCTCAACCTTGTTGAACTTTTTACACATATGTTCTTTACCTTATTCTTCCATTGAATAGAAGTAGCTTTATTTGCTAATTTCTCACAATTTTGAATGTGTAATAGTTGTTTTGCATTTTGTCTTGAAGATTCTCTTGCATGTTCTACAATCTACATTCTTGATTGATTGATCTTCATCGCTTAGATAGGTTGTAGATTGTCCTTTGTGCATCATTTAGGATTAGCACAAATCATCAACACTTGGAGCACTTTGCAAATAAGTTAATAACTAATTTGGTAATAGTAGTAGCAAGATGTGGTCAAATGCACGAGATGTTCTTGTCATCGCTTGTTGAAAAAAAAGAATGTCATCTAGAAAGACTAAGATGAATTTTCAAATAAATGGTGATAAAATGTGGCTCATTAAACTCTAGAATGTGGATGGTGCATTTGTGAGGCCAAATAGCATCACCAAAAATTCATAATGGTCCTCACTAATGCAAAAGGTTGCCTTAAGGATATCTATATCCCTCAAGAAAATATGATGGTAACTAAAGCATAAATCTAGCTTGGAATAGAAACAAGCCCCATGTAACTCATTTAATAGTTCATCAATGCAAGGAATAGGGAACTTGTCTTTCATAGTGAGTTTATTGAGCTCACAAAAGTCCACACAAAATCTAAGCTACCTTTCTTGCAAATTAGGAATATCAGGAAGGAATAAGGGCTAACACTCAATCGAATGACCCCAACATCTAGCAACTCTTTGACCATCTTATCAACTTCAATTTATGTATATAGAGATTGTAATATGGGTAAATGTTTGGTGGCCAACTACCTAGGATTAATTTGATTGCACAATCTTGTGAGTACTAAGGTGATAATCCTTGAGGTGTTGCAAATACTTATGAATGCTTATTGAGGAGTAACTGCAAGTCCAAAGAGTCAACTAAGTCATCTATTGTTGTCATTTGCATTGCAAAAAATTAAGCCATGACTCCTTGACATTCCTTTTTGAGTAACTTCTCCATGCAATATAAGCTAATAGTTTCAGTAGGTCCTACTATCACACCCCTTAGGGTATACTATTACCCATTAGCAAATGCATTCATAGTCCAATAAAATCCAACAAATTGTGTCCCAATGTACAAAGCCACTAAGCACCTAGAAACATAACAAAAGTGTGAACATATTAGATTGTAGAGTGTAATGCACCATTAAAACCTTGACATATTGTCATTTGTTTTTACAAGCCAATGTGCCTCCATTGGTAATCATCACCTCAAGATTGTAGCAAGGATACACAAAACAAGCTACTTGCTTGGCCAATTGAGAGTCAATGAAGTTATGAGTGCTACTAGAATCAATGGGGATGATTAAACGATGCCTTTTGAAGTAGAACAACACCATGCACATAAATTTCAAAGGTTGAATTGTCACTCAAACCTATCTCTTTGATTTTTTCCTCAACTGGACTATTAACTGAGGCATCCAATGTGTCAAACAAAGAAGGTACATCCACGTATGTGAGATAAAGTTTATGTTTCAATGCATTTATGCTTCAAAGTATTTCTCATCACAATTGTAGCACTGTCCCTTCACTCAGTGAGTGGCCATTTCCTCAAGTGTTAGGCATCTGATGGGTGGTGGTTGGGTGCCTCAACTTTGTGTGGGGCAATTGCCCTAATGTGATTTGGGTCTAAATGTCTATTGAGTGCTAGATTGTGGTGATTTCTAGGGATAGGACTAAGCAACAAATTTTCCTCAACTAGTTTGGCCAATCCAAGAGCTTCCATCAATGTGGTGGGCTTAAAGATTTTGACTTTTGCACAAATGTCTCCTTCAAGCCACTTAAAAAACAAATTTTGAAAAAATCGTCATCAAGCCCATTGGTCTGATTTGCCAACTTTTCAAACTCTGTCTGGTAGTCACAATCAAATGAATTTGCCATTATTTAGTTAATGCCATTGTGAAATCTTCGTGCTCACTCAGATTAAAGAAGGTAAGGAGGTGCTTGCCAAATTGATTCCATGTGAAGAAACCATATGTTTTCTCTAGCCATTAATACCATTGGATAGCTTCATGTTCCAAGTGGAATGAAGCAATTGAGAGTTTTTGAGTCATAGGAATTTGATTGACTACAGAATACTACTCTACTATGCATAACCAACTTGCAAGGTCATCACCATTGAATTTAGGGAAGTCTAGATTAGGTGTATGTTGAATCTCGCAGATATTTTGTTGGTTTTGGAAAGTGTCATGTACAATGTGACAGATTTGTCCCATTCTGATTGTCTGCTCTATTGGATTTGTTGGTTGCAATCAATCGGTTGTCAAGATCATCGATTTGATCTAACTTGTTCAAGTCGGACAATTGCCGAATGATAGTGAACTGTATTAACTATATTTTTTTATATCTTCATCCAACCTTTCCAAAAAAGGTCCTACGGGTCCTAAGATCTATGCCTGCCAGCCACTTTGGTCACTCAGATTGCCATCGGGATTATTAAAAAATTACACCAAATTGATCAACTAGATTAGACTGTCAATTTGGGATAATTTGTAAATGGTTAAATATAAGTCACTCCAAAACCTTTTTTTTTAATAATACCCTCTCTGCTGATTTTTCAAATAAACCCATCAAATTCCTCCCAGTTTATGAGAATTTCGCTTTGTAAGTTACAGACTAGCAAACTGTAGAGGAGCTAAACACCTAAGGTGCAATTGGCACAATTTCTTTGCTTGGAATGCTATGGCTTACTAACCCACTATATTACTGTATAAATCTGCTGGGATCTACCAACCTATAACCAAATATGCCCAGATTTGTTCACAGCTAGGGTATAAGTCTGAAATTTCTAGGCTAGGGTGTGTCTGGCCTATAGACTCTTTGATATACTTTTCCCATTCATAAATAGCGAAATGACTTAATATTTCAAAGCTCTAACTACAAAGAACTCCACCATCTTGTAGCCACACTATCCCATCTTCGAGGTACAAAGAGAGTAACTTCCTGGAACTAACAGTTCACTAGTGTGCTATAGCTTTCAGACAGTAGATGGCTTCCCATGGCAAAGTTTCTCCTAATCTGGAGAGTCTTCAGATATACCTAATAGTACATGGAAACTCACAGCTCTGTACGTATGTTGTCTAAGGCCTGGATATTGATGAGAAGAATCCCACCTCACTTTACACTCTGATTCAATGTTGCTTAGCCAAAAATGACAACTGTCTAAGGATATTTTAAAACCATCAACACAGGGTTTCTAACCTAGACCACTACTACAAAAGAGAAACATTTGGCCAAAAAATTATTAGAATCCCACTAATTTCACCATTTTCTAATCACCAAGATCCCATAAGGTTGAGGTGAGAGCATATAGTGGGTAGTTGTACTAAGCCACTAAATTGTTCCTACTATTGTGGAATGCAATCGGAAAGAGCTCTGACACCACTTGAAAGGATCTTACCTGCAAATATTATATAATATAAGTAATAACACATGAAAAAGAAAAAAATCTTGGAAATAGCTGCAAATATGAATTTGGAACAAGAATCATATGCCTCTTCAAAGGAGCAACCTCCTTAAGAGCAAACCTCTCTTACAAAATATGAATCCAAGATGATCATTAAAACATCAATATAAAGATCTCATAAAGGATGACTTATGAGGTACAACCAACAAAGAGTGACTTATGAGGTACAACGAATGTGCAATAAATCCACACCCTTAATATTAACTAAATAACCAAACAGTGATTATACAATGCTCAGAATAATAAAAGGTTAGGATGTAAGGGTCCTACAGAGGAGCATTGCCTCCAGTAACAACCAGATGAAATGTGCTCCATTGATAACTAGAAAGAAATTATCTCTATTGCTCACCAAAAAGAGTTGCATCTAGTGTTCACAGCCTCTGCTGTATGCTTGAAGTTTATCAAAGAGAACCACATTGTCGCTGACCTACCTCCAAGAAGAGGGTGTAACTGTATTGCAGAGAAAATGCTACGCATTGTCAAATGGAATTTTCCTGTTTGTTTGTTTCACGGGGAGCTGTTGCCTGTTGTGTTCTTAGTAATATGTAGTTGTATTGGTTTAATAAAGGGTTACCTCATTTTGTACCGCTTGTTGAAGGGGGGAGAGAACTATAATTTTAGTTTACATCATTGTTAACTGTAGTGGTGGTTACAAAATACCATCATTTAATTATATATGATCATGAGGTACAAATAGTTTCTCTTTTTCTCGGCATTCCCTTCTCTGTAATTGTCAATTTTAACAAGAAGACCAAAGTAGATTTAGGTATTCAAATTGGTATTTGGCTATGGTGAGGTGACCCTTCCAAAGATCCATTTTTCTCAGATCATATTTGCTTGCACTCACAATGTGGAATGCAAAATAACTCAAGCATGCCGCAATAAACATGTTAGCAAGGCTTCTGTTCACCATGACGAGCTCAAACTTACATCCCAATTCCCTTGATATTTATATTGCAGAGATTTAACAGCAACAATAAAAATAGGAACTGCTTTATTCTGTAGCCTTGAGGTAAAATAGCAAAATCAATAGGGCAAATGGTGGTCCAGAGATGGCATTCATTATTATCTTACCGCATTGAAATTAGGCTGGAGGACTCTTTCAAACGGTGACGCTTTCTTTAATTCTGTAATGAGAGCGGGCATACCGGTTTCTGCCTCTCGAGCCTTGAGTGCACCAATAAAATCCCTTATTGGGGGCAGGGTTGACATGCCTCTTTTCAAGCTTACAAGGGGTCTTCTCTCTTTCATCTGAAATATTCAGAGTGTGCTGTTATCAAAAGCAAGTAAAGAACTCAAAGGCAGTGCGTAATACGGAACTAGCTGAGTTGATCAAAATACCACCATAAATCCGTACTGAAATTTCTAAAAAAAACAAACAGGTTATAAGAGAAATTAAAGTTCAAAATTGATGCAAAATTTGATAATTATTTCTTATCCTGATGACGGATCACTTACTGTGACCCAAATTGTTGATGCAAAAACTTGCATAGTTATTTCAAGAAACTTTTTACATAATTTTCATGTTTTTAACATAATTTCCATGGCCTGTGACAATAATCCTATATTCAAAATTGAAGGTCGCGTTACCTCCCAAATCTCCTTGTCTTTGTTCCAAACAATTTCCTCAAGCAAGTTCCTTGGAGTGTTTCCTTCATTCTGCAAACGGAATTCAAAAGGCCCAACATAATGCAAAGGAGGCCCTGTGGCAGGACGCCTTCTAATGCCCATGGGCATGCTCGTGCCCCCTTCATCTCTATTATCCCGCTGGAATTCAATTCAATAACAAACCCAAATGAATGAGCAAGAAATAACATTAGTCACAGAGAACAATGGAAAAAAGAGCCAAGTCCTACCGGTTGAGCATGAGCATTGCAGGGGAGGAGTGTTCTCTTGTTGATGGCAGTAGACTTTGGCCTCACACTCAAATGCTCCACACCTCTTAAACGCCCAAACCTCATGCTGCAGTCCATGTTCATGTACGCTGCAAAAGGTGCGCACTACCACTGCTCTCTGTTCTCTGCTCCCGTTATCTAAATTACTATCTAGTCCCGTGCTGTCTTGGGCGAGCTGTTCCTCATCCAAATTAGCTACCGTCATTTCGCCCACGTACTCATTATCAGTTGTGCTTTAAATCTTTCGTTTTAGCTTTTTGGTTGAATTTTCGTCGCGGATTCATGGCCATTCCGCCTCGCAAATGGTTTCGGCGGTGAAAAAATAAGCAAACAGTTAATATTTCAGGTGAACTTTGTGGGGATTTTATACACATTGAAGCTCATTTTCGCTTCTTCTGATTTTTCCCATTTTAAAGAAATAAAATACTTCCTCTTGGCACGTTCTTAGATGAAATGTGATAATTAAATGTAACTAATAGTTTGGAATAATCACAAGAGATGGTAAATTCAAATTAGATAAGTATGTTTTTTAAATGATGAAGAAGGTTTAGGATTATTTATTTTTATGTATGGTTTGGTGGCGTTAGGTTGTAAATTGTTGTTGTGTGATTTAAAATGATGTTTGAAATGAAATGAAATATTTTAATGACGTTCACGAGACCAAAGAAGCCTATGGGACCCAAGAATAACACAAGAACCTCCCACAGAAAAGCCTTAGACAGTTTGTAGACTCCGTTCGAGATTAGCCCTTCTGCAGTGAATTTTGATGATGAAGTTTGCAGTTTTGTCCAGTCTTGACTCTTCAAACAAGGTATTTAAATTATCAACCTGCACGATATCCCCATAGTTGGCTCGGATGTCTTTATATGCTGAGCATTCCATGATAAAGTGTCATTTTGTCTCCACCATACCCTTGTTATAGAATCGGCATATTCTATTTTCCCGCTCCTCTTTAGGAACCACCCACCTACCCGTTTCACACCTAAGATGATGTGAACTAGTTCGCAATTGAGCTATCAACATTTTTGTTTTCCATTTGATATTCGTTCCTATATAGGCCTTTTCTTCATGGTCCCTCATGGGATTGAATTCTTTGATATAATAATCCTTTTTATGCCTTGTTTTGATATTAAAGTTGGTTTTGTCATGTTTTGGTAAATAACAAACTAAACTTTGTTTTGATCAGGGTGAAATCATGGCATGAAATTAATTTGGAAATGTAGAATTGAATTATGTGTACAAAATCAACTTGTACCATGCAAAATCAATAACAAACCTTGCAATCTAAATATTGATTTGTCTTACTTTTAGGTGTCTAGAATTATAGTGAGGAACTAACAATGTTTACAATTACTTGAAAGGAGTTGGCTAAGTGAGGATTATGTTCTCCTTAGTAAAATTCCTATGAAAACTAACTCAATAGCTTGTTAACAAAGGTCAAAGACAATAGACAACCATGCATTATGTTTAGGCGTTGTTACATATGCAAATTTTGGTGTAAAGTTGATGTTTTAGTGATAATGCAAAAGTGTACGTAGAGCTCTTAATTCTAGATTCTAAAATAAAGATACCTTGATGTACTAAAATGAATTAGAGTTTATCCTTTTATAAAACACCGTAGAGTATATTTTGAAATATTTTAAATTTGAATTTTAAAATGTGAGGATTGATTTCACACCAAAATTTCAATTTAAGTTTGGGGAATGGAAAATATGAAGGTTATTAGGATGTAAGAAATTAGAATCAATCAAGGCTCGCTTAAAATGGCCAAGTTTGTGTAGAAATATGCCACTCGTATTGTAGTCATTACATAAAGGTTAACTGGATCAACGTGAGTTCAAAATGAAAAGGAAAAGTGCAAGGATGCAATTTTGCTATTACATTTTTTGCCATTTCGATTTCCATGTGAATTACTATGAAGATTGCTTGGAGCACAACCACACACACAACTATAGTCTCACCCATTTGCTTAGCTTGAAAACTTGTATACACTCAATGTGCACTAAATAGTCACATCACAATTCTAAGCATATTCCATGCACATCTTTGCGCATCATTGTTCATCCACATTTTTTAGCATTGCACATGGATGAACATGCCTTCACTTAGGCAAAACTAATTTGGTACCGTATGTGTCCAACATCTATCCACACTGTAATAATCTGTGTAGAGCATTAGTTCAAATCCCAAATTTTTTTGCAATCATCTCAATGTCACTCTTTATAATCACCTAGTTCCTAAAATGGACAAGGTGAAAGCGTACAAAGTAAAAATGAGGACATAGGAAAGCTAATTGAAGAGTGTTGGCAACAAGTTGACCAACTTACAATTTAAAAAAAATATAGAATCACTCTAGCCAAATTGGCTAATAGTGAGTGCAAAAGAGGTTGCATAAATGTCAAAATGGTGGATTAACTCGCCCAAATCTGATTCACGCCATACAATATAGAAAATGAAAAAAAGTTAAAATAGGATCTAAGATACTATTGTCTATTACAATGAATGAACAATTATTGGTAATAAAACCTTTCAATATTACAATGAGAAATTTTATTTTATTTTTCCTTTAACAATTATATTCAAACATTTTGTCAAACATTTTTCTATCATTCTAAATTTAAGAGCATTTTGTCAAACAATTAGCTAGCAAATTAAAATAAATAAAATATTTACTTAGATTGAGCTAAGTGATGATTAAGTGTTGTAGTTGATTCAAATATTCTAATATATTGATTCCTTGTTTTTGTTGGACTATGATATGCTTATTAAGATGTTATATAAACTCAATTATGCATGATGCCCCCTTTATCTTTATACTAAAAGTTTAATCTACACACATGTAATATTAAAATCTACATTTTAGAAGTTGGTGTTACTTAATTGATGTTTAAAACTACATTTGTCACCTTTAGTGATCAGTCCCAAACTAAAATAACTTGAAATACTAATTTTTCACTTTTCAATGTTGTATGGCCATTGAAATATCATTACACATAAAATCATATTCATACACCACACTATTATTATTCTATTTTATGGATTGTACAAATCACACCAAATATTGAATCCACATAAAATCTCTAAAATCTCTACAAACCCAAAAAATTGAAAACCACAAATGAAGACCAAACACTCATTGAATTTGGAACTCAATATGCAACTTTCAACACAGTGATGGTTTCTTAATGAAACTACTCAAAATGGAATGGGGATTTTCATCCCCAAACCAATCTTTGTTGCACGTTGATATTTTTAATGAAATTACTCTGAAAAACTACAAGGATTTTTGTTCTCGATACTTTCAAAGTTTTGAAGGGTTTTCATCCTTGAGAAATGGAGAAGATGAATGTGTGTTCATTCTTGAGAAATGAAATAACTCCAAAAATAATGTAATGTTTTTTTGAAAACTCTCCTTTTTTTTAACTTTTTAGAGCTATTTTAGGAAGAGCATTTTTTTTTCATTACTTTTTTTGGAAAAAAGTTTTTTTTTAATGATTTTTTCAAAAAACCATTTTCCCCTTAATAAAATAACATAAACTATTATTATGACCACTTTTCAACACTTTGAGCCTAAACTTTATCTGAACACTTCTTTTTAAATAATTAAATATAAATGATCATTTAATTTTACTTTTTTAAGAACTTTAATATTTAATTATTTAATTAATTTTCTCTTTTAAATCATTCCAAGTTCTTACAAAAAATAATTAAAATAAACCAATTAAATTGCATTGATAATTCCACCAAATCCTTGTGTATAGGACTTTAACTTCCATATAAAGTTGGTGTTATCCAATGATGACGAATTTCTCCAAGTAGTTTGGAGTGCTCCCAAAATGTTAGATTTATACACTGAAAGTATCGTTGTGCACATCTTGTCTCCAAGAATTTGTTGCCACTATCAAAATCTTTTTGAAAAAGTTGGTGCTCTTCAAGAATGTTGGAATGGATAAAAAATGGGACATTACAAGTCCCCCCAAAAAAAAAAAAAATTGGTCCATCCTCAAGCAATGCCAACTCAACCTTCCAACTCCTTTCACTTGAATCCTTTTGTAAATACAAGGATCTCAAACCATTCTCAACAAACTATTTCCATGCTTTCACTGCACCACTTTGATATAATAAGAATTTTTAAATATTTTATCCTTCATAATGTTAAATAATCCTCTCCTCAAAGTGCTATCGATTTCACACATATTCAACTCATCACAAATGGAAGGTATCATGCAAATGTTAGGAGATAATATTTAATCAAAGTCAATGCAAAAAGAGAAAATTTTCACTACTCTATCTAAACAATTGCAAGTCTTGTGTGGAGGACAACCATTTGACAACTTATTGTCATTCAATAAGAAATATGTATTTATCAATATAATAAAGTTTGAATGATTGTACTCTTCAATATATTTTAACCCATATGAATGATATGAATTTGCTTGCCAAGATTTTCATCCAAAAGGATTTGACCTACTTACAAAGGAGATTGCACATCTCATGAATTCAAAGCTATTAAAGCATTATATCTTTGGCCATCAACTGCCTCCCTCCAAACATATTTACTAACATTTTTAAGATTAAGCATAGTAGTAGATATTTGAATGATTGTGAAGGCTAAACCAACAATATGTGTTTGGTGAAACCCCCTTGCTTGTTCCACCTTTTTCCATGATTTCTAGTGTCTCAAAGAAACACTTGAATCCCATATTCTTATGTATATACAACCTCGATAAAAAAATATGTGTTATTTCTTACAAGTTGTGTTCTTCTTCTTCTCTTCAATCTCATGCTACTTTTTTATTATGACAAAATTCTTGCCATAAACTTTTGCTATCAATAATATGTTTGTACCATAAGCTATAATCATGAAGATGATCAAATTGGTTGCCATTAGTTATTGATCTAAAAAATTAGCGAGCTCAAAATCAACATTCTTCTCTAGAGCATGCTCCTTTATAGATATTTTATGTGAATCAATCTTATATGTTTCTTGAATTGGAATATCTTGCTCAAATTATAAATTTTCATCATCAAAATGAACCAAATCCTTATCATTAGTTGTTGATTTGAAAATTTTAGCAAGCTCAAAATCAAATTTAATATTTGGTAAAGAATGTTTCATATAACTAATGATTTCACCCAAATCCCATATCAATATATAGTTACCAATCCTTAATCCTTCTTGTGATGAAGGTGGCTTTTATTGTGCCACTGTGATATTATCACCAACTATAAATTTTGAATCAGAAGATATCTCATCATCCATCTAAAAAAATGGTTTATCAAAAGGTACCTTTGTATCCATCTCAACAAGTGGGTTATCAAAGGATTGAAATTATTTTCATTCTCTTGTTTAGGCTAACTTCCTACTAAACCAACTTTGTTGTGAATTTTTAGTTTTTCTAGAAAATGCTCTAAATCAAAATCTTATTGAAGTCTTTCAAACTCATCAATTACTTTCTTGATTTTCTTATGGACCTTGCTTCATTCTCTTGCTCCCTTAAATATTCCACAACATCAATCTGATCCTTAGCCTTCTAAAGTGTCATTTGAGAATTTTATAATAAGATCTTGGTTGATATAAGCTCAAAGGCAATCTTATTAACCTTTGCCTTAATTTTCATAGATGTAGTTAAAGCCTCACCTACAAATTTGATGGCCACATCTTTGTCTTTAATTGTATGAAAATATGTAGATTTCATTATTTCTATTGTATTCTTTACTATTTGTAAATTTGCAATAGTGACAATTTGTTCAATTTGTTCTCTTTTCATATTTTATATTAATTCTTCAAGAAACTTTTTTATGTTATCCAACTCTATTAGGACTTGCACTTCATTATCTTTTGTTACTAGCAATTGTTCCTTCCAATCACCTTCATGAAATCCAAAATCATGCATCGATACTAGACTGCTATTAGAATCAATGCAAATATCATTGTTCTGTTCTAAGACATACCCTTCAATAGATTCATTATGAAAGTCACTTTGAAAGGTGTCTTGCAACTCCCACTCATTTTCTGAATGAACTTCACAAAGTTGATCTAAGTATTTATTATTAGTCATTAGTCTAAAAATTTTAGCAAGCTTAATCTTGTCATTAGAAACTCCTAAATCATTTGTCTCATGTGTACACATTTCAACAAAGTCATGTTGGAGCTCCACCACACATGATTCTTGAGTTAAGACATTTTATTCTTCATATGAGTGTTTTGAGTATGTTTTGAGTGTTATTTCTCAAATTCAAGTTCTTTAAAAACTTTAGAAAATTTTGATGGAAACTTTTATTCTTCCTCATGCTCCATTGTCACAATTTCTTCCCTATTCTCATCATTATTCTCTTGAAATAGATATTTGGTAGATTTAAAAAAATCATCTTCTTATTTAGCTTGTGGCATAAAAGTACACATCAACTTCTTTTCTAGATTTTCATTGAATTTTTCCTCTCCATTGCTCCAACATTTGTGGCTTGGTGCCCATGATTCTTTGCATGTGAAACAAATATTCTCTCTTATGAGTTTCTTTCTACTCAAATTAGGAGTGTCTTTAATTTGTGGATCACTAGAAGTTAATCCCTCAATTATCAAAGATGACTTCAATTTTTCTTCACACTATTTAATAATGTTTTTATCCCACATGTGTTGTCAGCAAAACTTCTTACTTATCCTTCTTCACTTTGGCCAACAAGACTAATAAGAGTGGCTAAGTAATATCATCACTCTCATTCAAAATCATAGAGATAATGGTCTACGCTGTTGTTATAACATTTTCTACATGATACTTTCTGGAAATACCAAATAAATAGTAAAAAAGGGAGAATTAGATCATCACATTCAAGGTCAAGCATCACCACACAAGATCTAACCTTTGCAACAAGTTCTAAATTTTTAACCCTCTGAGTAAAAGAATGAATTTTGATATCATCCAAACCTTGGAAAATTTCAATAATCAATTGAAATATCCCCCTTGAAATGTTATCATTGTAAGGAACTTCAAGGGTTATTATTTTGGTAATTTCACTAATACAAGTGAGAAATTCAAGCCCCGCATATTTGTCTTGGTGTCTCAAAATCTTTAGCTTTATTGATGAATTCATCGAAGGAGTCATAGAAAATTACAACATCTTAGAAGATGATTGACCTACCATAGATAAGTGTTTCTCCACTTCCTCAAAAATGTTGAGTAAGTCATCCTTTAAATGAGGTAAATGTTCAATTTTATTTCCTACTCTATAGAGTTTCTTTCCAAAATCTTCCTCGCTTATAATCGTCATTATATATAGGATGATAGATTCAAGTCTCTCATAATCCTTTGAATGATAAGTCACCGTTGAAATGCAAACCATACAAATGAAGAGTGGCAAAAAAGTGTTAGCTTCCTAATAGGTATCCAAGACCACCAACTCTAATACCACTATAATAACCCCTACAAAGCATTAGCTTAAATCCTAATATATATTTTTTTGCAATCAACTCAATTCTACTCTTTATGATCACCTAATTCCTAGAATGGGCATTGTGAGAGCATACAAAGTAAAATCAAGGATAGAGGAAAGTTAATTGAAAAGATTTGATGACTAGACGACCAACTTACAATTTAAAACAATCATAGAAGTGCGCTAGCCAGATTGGATGATAGTAATGTAAATAAAGTTGCATCAACATGTAGTGTAGAAAATTATATGCCTTTACAATTTCACACTATGTTTAGGTCCCTTAATTTATTGGACTTAATTAAGCTTCTAATTTATCAAATTATGCATTTCAAAGCCTTATTCTTACCATTTTCCAAAAGGGTAACCAACATTAAATAAATACATTTAATAATTAAATTGCCTAAGTGGATCATGTGTGTCCTGGAAGTATAGGCCAAGAGTGAATGGGTCCCCTTTATGAGCCAAGACCTAAATTAAAATATGTTTTTGGCAAAATTTTAATGATCAAAATTCAAATTGTAAGTGTTGGCTTTTGGAATCTAATTTTTAGGAATTTGGATAAACACTTATAAATACGTAGTCTTTTTATCATTTGAAATCTAACACACACCTTCTAGCATTTAAGAGCAAATACTACTGTCAATGTTGGTGTAAATAAAGTCTTGTACCTAGTTGATTCATTACTTGGGGACTTAGGGGACTTATTTACATGTTAAGTTTACTTAGGTCCTAGGAATCTTTCTAGAAGGTGTTAATTGTCATTAGTTGTTATCTTATCTTTTGACTTGTAACACATGGGACTTGGGTAGTTGTGATAAGTTGTCTCATGTCATATGATTAAGACATTTTCAATAATCTTATGACATCTTGTATATCACCTTGGCTATATAACCAAGGGGTCTTTCATACAACGTGCACATCAATTGAATCATATTTGCATAATTGATAAGAACACAGTTTATTCTTGTCATATTGATCTTCTCTCTTTGTGCTTTCCATTTGGCCTCTAGACCTTGGTAGGCTATCTCCATAGCCGATTCTAACAAATTTTATAAAAAAAATTCATCGACTGTTGTATTTCAGAAAATATTTTGATTTAAAAATTAAAAATAAAAAATAAAAAAAGGGTTTCAAAAAAATTGTGGTACAAAGTACCTGTGGATTGTAGTACGCAGAGTATTACTATACCCAAACCGGGCCCACTTTCCTCAGGCGGACCGCTCAGTAAATACCAGCATAACATTTAAAAACCAATGAATAAAAATAAATCTAGCAACTTCTCATCAAACCAGCATCAAAAAAAGGAAGAGAGAATATTTATAGAATCCAAGAAGATTTTGTCACTATCAAACTGATGCAGAGAATTTTTTTTTGTGATGACTAGGAGGACATCAATTTTAATCATAGAAAATGTTAATGTCATCATTGCATCAGCAATGATGTCAACGTGAATTTAGATTTTTTTCCCCCTCTCTGTTGGAGCTTTTGAATTTGCAATCCAACTTTGAAGCTTCATAACTCAATCATTTTGACTCCTTTTTTCGAGCAATTTTTTTTATTTGGGCTCATTTTTTGCACTCTTCGCAATGGTAAAATCTGATCCGCATTCCTCTGATATGTGGAATCAAACTCTACAATTTTGGGAGATGATTTATAGATGTATTTACGTTATATATTCCATATGACATATATATTTTATTAGATGGATCGTTGGTGTGTAATCAGTTGGTTTATTTTGTGATTAGGTCTAATTCTTAGCTGACCTAATACTTGATATATGGGTTGTGAAGATTAATATGTATCACAGATGTTAAAGGGATCTATTTTAATTCGTGTTGACTAGAATTAATTGTTGCATGGTTGGTTTGGATGCGAAGAAGTTTTTGTTTCAAGTATGAAGCTGAAAAAGTGATTTTGAATTAAATAGGGCTAAATCTAATTAGGCTGACCTAATTGATGTATGCAGATGTAATAGGGTATATATGTAGAACATTTTTGAATTGTTGAGAGAGATGACATGCAATAACAATGTAATGTGGTGTGTGTGAGATCTGATATTATGTGAACTTGCAAATTTGTATGTGTGAGATCAATATAAGGGCATGTAATTGTTGTGAATGTTGAGCGACTGCTAAGCAAAGCAGTATTTTGTATTCAAAGCTTCAAAGGAACTAAATTCAACACAAGGAAGGTGCACTTTGTATCAATTCACATTTTGGCTGTGAAGCCATTTTTATTTTGTATCTATTTTTGGATAATCCTTGTGCTCATGTGTTATGTGGTCTTGTGATCTCTTTCATGTTTACATTCATTACTGCAGTTAGATATGCTTTGATTATTGGATGAATTATGATTAAATGGTTCAATAGAATACAAATTCACCCCTGTATTTTGGGTGTTCAACAAAACAATAAAAAAAATCAATAAAAAATCACTACACATGAAAATATAATATGTATTTTTGTTTTTCTTTCATGGATTTTTATTTAATATTATATTATTGTTAATCTATTTTAATTATTATATTAATTAGTCTTGGCGTCTAATTTTTATTTATTCATCCACTTAACAAATATAACTTAACTAATTGAAAAATGATAAAAGTGATAGTATCATGGACTGTGGAAATCTAATAATATTAATTTTAATTACTCTTAATGAAAGATATTTTACTATTACTTGTAACTTGAATAGATACTTAATATACAAAATTATTATATATTGCAAATGAACAACAAAGAATAACACAATCATTTATTGTATTACAAATGAGTTACAATGTTACATCCCTTTTTAAAAATGATTAGGGCATCCAAGCTCTTGTATAAATGACACATGCCACTTTTATACCTGAGGCAATTGATAGAAAGTAGCAAGCTGATAGTGGTATTATGGAATGAAAATCATATTCTCAAACCATGGGGCTTTCCAAACATGCTCGAGACATGAAAGTTGTGAATATAGAAAATATACCTATCTTGGATACCAACTAGAGTTATGCAGAAGATGTTGAAGGGATAGTAAATTCTCTACCACCCTCTTCAGGCAACTCTAAGCCACCAAGAAGGATAAAAATAACATTGAAAGTCCACAATCCCTCTTTGAGGGCCTTTGTCAAAATAGAGTATGAGAAATTGATGGGTTTCCATGCATAAAAGATTAAAATACTTTTATGGATGCACCCCTAGTGAAAGCACTTATCTCCATCAAAGCTCCTCATCCTTGTGCAAAAATGGACACAATAGCTAGGTGAACCAAATCAACTTCTTTCTAATTTGACCCATTTTGAAGGCTCTTCTTTCCTCAAAAAAATCTAACTGGAGGCAAGAGAATTTAGAGTATCCCTAGTAATACCATGACATCATCCTTATTAACCTCAAAAAAGACTTATCAAAATTCAAAACACTGCACTCAAAACCATTTTATGGACTTAAGAATGATTCCATTTGAACTTAACATCCCCCTTTATAGTAAAATTTTGAAGTTAACCTAACATTCGATAATTAATTACATTTGCTAGAAAATGCATTGAAATATTACAAAAGATTGAATTTAATGTTATTTACTCGTGTGAGATATACTTTCTTTTTTTGAGGCATAGTCAACTCATGGGAGAGTCACTGCAAATGTTATTTTAATTGACATCTAGCTTCATGTAGAGTATCTCAAGCATTCAAAATAAATGAAATATATTGAAAATGTTATTTGGATTGAAATCTAGCTTTGTGCATAGTACATCATGTAGTTTTTAACATCAACTCTCAATAAATTTCTCTTACTTCTGATTAAAAGAGGATATTGTTGTTTTTAAAGATCTCTGATGGATTATAGGCACGTTAAATTAAGAAAATCAAGTTGGCCTTGAGAGAATTCTATATACATGAAAGACATCAATATTGAGCCCTTCAACATTTAATTGATTATAAGCCAATACATTTAATTCACTATTGTTGATATGCGATCATCCAACAATGTATAGATGCTTAACACACTTGTAACTTGAATAGACAACACAAAATAATTATATGTGATGTGAAGGGGATATGCAACACAATATAAATATGACACGTAATGCCACATGTTAAAATAGCACATGGTTGCAACTTTATAAAGCTAAGAGGTTTATAAAATTATGATGGCTTGAGAGAATGTGATGCAATGAAATCTTGATAGGTGGTTGACAACTAAAACATGGTAGGGACCATTCTATCAGGCACAAAAAAATGTTGTAATAACACATGTAAATAAAATGTCAAATGTCAATCTTTGTACATCTAATGTCTCTAAGGAGATTCCAAAGGTTTGAATTCACAAGTCTAGTGTTCTAGACATTTCTTTCAACAATTCAACTGTATCCATCCATCAAACGTTCATCGAATGGTGAAATATTTTAATACATTAATTTTAATTTTTTGAGGATATATATATTGATCGGTAAGCTACAACTATATCTGCTATTATATTTATTTGAAAAGAATAATTACATTGTTGTTATTTACATGTCAAAATTCACGCCTTGATTGTCTATTTTCTCTATACTTTCTCCTATCATTCTATACTATTTACTACTACTATAGGATTTAAAAAATATCAAACATTATTATTAAATTATTTCCTATTTATTGATTCATGTTTTCCTTCTCCTAGATTTCTCTTATGAAGTCATTAATCTAATCCATGCCATATATGGGTTCCAATCCATGCCATATATGGGTTCACCATATCCTTGGATTCACCAAGATCTAGAAGCACCACCACAAACCTTGAAGATATATCCATATTTTCTTTATAATGGTTCCAAGAAGTTGTGATCAAGCACCCATTTTACTACCCATGGTGGACCTTTAGGACCATCTTAAGTTTATGATCTGTGATTCAACACAGAAAGGCCATTTGCCTTCGTTTGCTCACCATCATCAAAGTATCAATGGCTGAGAGCTTAGACCCAAAAATTGTGTTTGCCGCCAACGGTAGGGCTTCGCTTGGTAGGACGAGGAAACTATTGATTACTTAAGTTTTATAGTCGTTTGTTGACCCTTTCGCACGTGCCAGGGGAATTCTGTAGCCTCAATATAATACTATCTACGGATTGCCAACTCAAATATTTATGCAATTGTTTACTTCATATTCTGCTTTGCTTATGGGAGGGGAGGGATTTCTTGGTGAATTTCCTTCATTGCTTTGTATGGGAGAATGCATTCTGACCAGTTACCCTCATGGTGCAAATATATTACTAGCATACATCTTTAATTTATTTCATTTTTTTGACTTTAAAAATACAACATAAATAATCAAAAAAATTAAGTATATAATAAATTATTTAAAATAAAATTTATATTTATATTAACTTTTTAAAAATATAACATAATTATAATAACTAATTTAAAATAATTGAAGTTTATATTACTTAAATTATTTAACATTAGTAAAATTGACTAAATAATTAATTTAACTTTAACCAATTTAAGTTCAATAAGTTAAAACAATAAATTTAATATAAAAGTTTATGAATTACAAAAGGCTCTTTCATGGTCAAAATTTGATGTCTTGTATTGTAGTTTGAACTACTAATTTTTGTTACATTCATGGCAATCTATTTACCATTATATTTCCTTGTAATATTTTCTATTTGCATCGATTCAACATAAATTTTTTTATAAAAGACCCTTTGATGACCAAAAAATAAAAATAACACTTTTATAAAGGCCCTAAGATGGAAAAATGGAAGCTTTATTGTACTCGTCAAAAATAAAATGGCTCTATAGAAGCCATTAATACAAACACTTTTAAAAGAAAAACTAAGCTAGAGGCTCATTTGTATTTATCAAACTAGGTTGGGCAACATCAGTGTCTAGAACACGCTGAGGATATGGGGTCAACAAAGGTGGGTGGTGACTTATCAAGAAAAGAGGAGCCTAAAATATCTCTTTAGTGCACTCTACAAACTTGTCACCAAACTCTCCTCTATGAGCCTGAAGGGAGTTGTGTACAATAATGTTTTATTTATTGTGAAGTCCATGTTTTAATGGTAGAGTAAACACAAATTGCAAGTGGAGAATTTTGAACATCTATGATCTTGAACATGTTTCCAATAGGAGCATTGTGTTCCTTAAACAAATCATATTCATGAAGGGCTTTAGAAAAGGAATCCTCAAAGATGTAGGGATCCCAAATAAAGAGGAACGATAGTTGTTGGACTATTCCTACATCTTCTATTAGGTCCAATTTATTGGAAAAGAATGTTGAGGTAATTTGAGAGAGAAAGATTACTCATGGGTGATCCAAGAGTTGTTCATGGCCTAATGCCACATACAATGCCTCCTCCACTTTAATGCAATCTATTTAGAAGATGAACCCCAATATTTTTGGATCAATTATACTATCAATTGGGGTCTCCAATTTTCAACCGACAAGAATCATTTCATATTCAAAGGAGTAGCCATTGTGATCTCCTCTAGCTAAAACACTAATACCTACAGAGAACCAAACAAAATCAGCGAATGTAATAAAATCTTACTAAAACTAGAATTTAATGACATTTACTCTTGTGAAGTATGATTCCTTCTTTTTGGAGGCATCGTCAACATATGGGAGAGTCATTACAAATGTTATTTGGATTGAGCTTTGGCTTTAGGAAGAGTACTTCAAAGCATTGAAAAGATATGATAATTAAATGGCTTTATGTACCTTAATCATTATCAATATTGACTCACAATAAATTTCCCTCACTTTGATCAAAACTTATAATTTTTTTAACTTAATCATTATCATTTAGCATTTGATATTTTTGCCACCCACATTATGATTTTTCAAAAACTTACCAACACATTCATTAAATAATTAATTTTAAACTTTTTAATATTTATACAATTCACCACTAAAATTATTTTCTTTGTTTGAGTACAAGTTTAATTCAACAACACAATTATTTTATTGGTTTGCATACAAGTTCAATTCACCAACCAACTTATTTTATTAGTTTGCATACAAGTTTAATTTTCCAACAAAATTATCTTTTTGGTTCACATACAAGTTTAATTTGTCAATAACATTATTTTAATTATTTTGAAATACAAGTATAATTTGCCAATATTTTCTACAAATTTCTAGTGATTAAAAAAGATTCACCAATATAGTTAATATTTTTTTGCACCAATAGAATTAATTCTTTTTTGAAAATAATGCAAGTTTGTCAAGTTTTTATATCTTTTCATAGAGGGTTTCTTAAAGATATCCCTAGAAGGTATCCATTAGTGCCAAGGAGACCCTAAATACCTAAGGAAAAATGTAGGAAGAATGAGGAGCATGATATATCCAAGTCCAAGGGGAGATTTGAATTTCCTGGAAAGTCTAAAGTTATTTGTTGGAATTGTGAGAAGCTTGGACACTTTCATAAGGAGTGCAAAGAAGAAAAGAAGAAGAAAAAAAGAAATTTGATTTTGATTTTGAGTTCAAGAAAAAAGATGGTAATACATTCATTACAACTTTGGAAACTTGTGTAGGTAATGATGCATGGTTGATTGACTTGGTTGCATCTTTCTATATGACCTCTAATAGAGATCGGTTTTCTGAATATGAAGAATTTGATGAAGATAAAGTGTAATTGGGCGATGTTTCTTATTTAAATATTTTTGGCTGTGGTAAAGTTATAAATGGGTTTCCTGAAGGTAGAATAAAAAAGAGTAATGGTGTGTTGCATATCTCTGGTTTAGCAAAAAAAAATTATCCATGAGCAAACTAATAGATGTGGGTGTGCAAGTATTCTTTTTTGATGCACTAGTATGCAAGATGGTTAGAGGTTCCATGGTGATTGCTAGAGGTGTTATATATGGCATGTTATATAAGCTTGATGTATGTATTATTGAGTGCAATAGTATTTCTGTGAAAATAAAGTATGTGGCTACTTCATTGGAAGAGGTGAGGGTTTCATCTTTAGTAGATGGTCATGGCTTCTGGGTACCAAAATATGCTCTTTCTTCTTAATCAAAGTTAATTGTAGAGAAATCTATGTTATGACACTAGAGACTTGGCCATATTGGAGAAAAGGCTCTAAGGACCTTGAAAAATTAAAAAACCTTGTCGAAGGTTTGTTTGATTCTAATCTTGATTTTGATTTTTGTGAGTTATATTTATGGAAAACAAAACCACATTTAGTTTTACTTGAATTCTCATAAATCTTGTGGTGTATTAGATCTTATTCATTTTAATGTGTTTGGTCTTGTCGATGTTCCTTCAATTGGAAAATCCACATATTATGTTTCATTTATTGATGATTATAGTAGGTTATGGATATATTTTCTAAAGAGAAAATATATATTTTTTAGGTGATTTAAATAATTCAATGCAATGGTTGAGTTGAGACTTGAAGGAAAATAGAATGTTTAAGGACTAATAATGGCAGCGATTTTTTTCTAATAATTTTGATAGATTCCATAAAGATTGTGGTATTTGTAGACAAAAAACAACTCTATATTCTCCACAATAGAATGGAGTTGTAGAAATAATGAACAAGACACCGATGGAGAAGACTAAGAGTATGCTAAGTAGTGTTGGTCTAGAACAAATGTTTTAGGCTAAAGTTGTTGCTTTTGCTTGTTACCTGATTAATAGGTTTCCTACATCAACTCTTGTTAATAAGACACTGTAAGAGAGGGGGACCAACCACGTTCAAGGCCCCAGGTCACAAAGAGCCAAGAGCGGAAGGTTGCCCTAACTTACCTCAGCTTAAAGGGGTGTTAGGAGATGAGGGACGAGAATGATGAGGACTATGAGGTCCTTCAACCACTATGCAGACCTAAGATTCAAGATGGGGCTAGGCGAGCCAATTTTTGGGTTCAACACTGTGCCTTAGGTAGCTCTCTATCCAAGGACGAAAGCGCGGTTCTAGGATGACAGTGTGGCGCACTAGCATCTCTCAGGTGCGCTAGCATTCGCATGACCAGAGGGCTAAAAAGACTAGGTGAACCACTAGAAAAAAGACTAACGACCTAGCAAATGGTTTTTAGGAGAACAAAACAACACTATGAAATAAGAAATATATAAACAAATGTGATAAAGTAAGTAGATTAAAGCTAGGGTGACAAGAATGATCTCACAAAAGATCATGTTCACCAGCTAGCTCCAAATGCACGTCCACCTACACACAAGAAAGAGGAAAATTGTTAGGTGGTTGTATAGGGGCTTGCCTCAGTCAAACCCTCGTTTTGGTGTTTCCACCTCCACGGACAACCAAGATACCGATAATGGAGAAAAAGTATGATAAAGGAGAGTGAAAGAAATGAACACAATAACACTACAAAATAGTATTGTGCTACTCAACGAAATTGTAGAGGAGAGGAGTAGAAAGCTTACCACCTCCACCAAGAGCTCACTAGCCAATGAAGGAGAAAATGAAGGGATTCAAGCCCCTGCTACAATGGTGTTGTTCCACACTTTCTCTACAAAGTTGATGGAGTGTTGTTGTTGCTACTATGGAGTGCCAAAGTGTTGCTTGAGAGTGATGGATGCTAAGAGAATTCTTGAGAAAGTGTGTAAGGAGCTGAATTGAATGCTTAGAGGATTGTGTAGAAGATGAAATGCATGAAGGAGTGAATTTGAAGGAGAGTGAAGAAAATGACCATATTTGGGTCGGTTAGTCGAAGAGGGTGTTACAAATTGACCTCCAATGGGAAGTGTAACACCTCTGCAGGCTTCAAAGGCAAGAATCTGCCAGGGATGTAAGCACACCACGTAGACATCTGCGTGTCACGCTGGCATCCCCGACAGTTATTCCTCTATCGACACACAAAATGAATTCCAAGTGGAATGAAGGTAGCGAGCTTATGTGGAATTTAGCATTTGAATTTGGTTTTCTAAAGTGAGGAAGGGTAAAAGGGGAATTTGCATAAGGGGTACAAATTCACTCCTATATAGACACCTATAGAGTAATGGTCAAGTCACAAGCCTTCACTAAATATCTTAGAGTTTTTGGTTATGAGGCATATGCACATGTGCCAAATGAGAAGCAAACAAATTTGGAGAATAAGGTTGTGAAATGTATCTTCATCACATATAATTATGGTGTGAAAGATAAAAGCTTTGAGATCCTGTTGTGCAAAATGTAATATATAGTAGAAGTGTTATTTTTAGAGAAAATAAACCTTCTTCTATTATATTAGAGCTAGATCAAATTGAAAAAAATGATGTGATTTAATTTCCCTCTATACCTGAAAAAGTTGAATCAAGGCCCCTAGGTAGACAAGAAGTTGAGGAGAGCTCATCTAACTCTAAATCTTCAAAAGAGGAGGAAGAACCTTCAGCTAAACTTGTTCAAAGGTATACAAGGCATATAAAACCACCTAAAAGGTATTTACCTAATGACTGGAGATATATTTTTCTTTAAATACTAACATGGATGAACCTAGATCTATAGAAGATGAATAAGGTATGAATGATGCATAATCCTAAAAAAAATTATGGATGAAGAAACCAATTTTTTTTAAAATGATACAGGGGATCTAGTATCATCGCATGAAGGATGAAAACCTATTGATTATAAATGGGTGTTCAAGAAAAATATTGGTTTATATGGAGGTATTGAGAATTACAAAGAACAATTGGTTGGAAAAGGTTACTCTTAGGTCGAGGGTGTTGATTATGGTGAGATATTTTCTCCTGTTGTAAAATGTTAGAAATCAAGGTATAACTTGCAACAATATTAACTTAAATATGTGGTTGCAAATCTGAAAATATTTTTACAAGATTACCATAAAATGATTAAGTGATTGACATATGCAACAATGAAATAAAAATCTACAATACCACAAGTCATCAACACAAGTAACACAATATATATGTGGAGAAACTCTTGTAGGAAAAAACTCCACACCTTAAGAGATCCAATGTTTGTATTAATCTTCAAGGAAGTACATCAATACAAAGATCCTCTCTATAATCTGACATCACTTCATTGTCCTGATCTACAAAGAACTCATACTAAACCACCATCCCAAGGCTCCAATATATAGAAGTTTGTGAGAGAGAATACCACAAATGGTATCCCAAAACAAAAATAAAAACCACTTGGAAAAACCCACGCCCCACTTAGTGGACAACCCATAAACATGGAATAAAATATTCAATAATCACATGGCCTTCGCATGGGTGCCTAACCCATAGCCAATCAAAATGAGTCAAACCTAAGTGCTCCATAATTCTCTGATAGCTTTGATGGCTAAATGCATGAACATGCACTGACATGAAAACGTGGGTGCCCAACCATGGAAGAGCATGCAAAACATGCAAATAACATGCAAGGACATGCACACTCAAGTGTTCCCAACCTAAAAAGTTGGATGCCTAAGAAGAATATTCTCCCATGATGCCTTGTAACCGCCACCGTGAAGGGTCTGCCTCTCTGAATGCAATTACCATTTGTCATAGGAAAATAAATAATAAATATTTTGTCCCTCATGTCTTCAAGAACACTTTCCAAAGAATATGGAGACACATAAATAAATTTAGGATAACAATTATAATGTCACCTATCCTAAAATTCTCCCACTTGAAATTATACATTGCAATTACATCCATGAGATACAAATATAAAATTAAGTATAATGATCAAGGCCCATGGGCTTCCTGCACCAAGATAACTTATTTGTGGTCACTGGCTTTGTTAGAGAATCTGCAACATTATCCAAAGTGTCAACCTTCTCAATCAAAACCTTACCATTCTCTACCATTTCTAGCACAAAGTGATACTAAACATCAAAATGTTTAGTATGGGCATGATACTTAGAATTTTTAGCTAAATATATGGCACTCTAACTATCACATCCAATCCTCATTATCTTTCAATTAAAACCAATGTCATTACCAAGTCTTTGTAACCAAACCGCCTCCTTAGAAGCATGTGTAGCTATCATATATTCTACTTCAATGGTGGATAAAGCAACTGTAGGTTGCCTCTGACTCATCCAACTCAATGCACCTCCAAACAAAGTAAAAACATAGCCACTAGTGGACCTTCAAATATCCAAGTCACCTGCCCAATCTACATCAACAAAACCTTGTATGTCCAATGACTTATCCACATCATCAGTACCATGATAAACCAAACAATAATCAAAAGTACCATGAAAATATATAAACACTCTCTTAACAAAATTCCAATGCTCTGTACTAGGGTTAGAAATAAACTTGCTCAAAACTTCCATTGCTTGGGCTATATTTGGTCTAGTGTAAACCATTGCATTCATTAAACTACCAAGGAAACTAACATAAGAAATGTTAGCCATCTCTTCAACATCATCATCAAAATTAGGACACATTTCTAAACTCAACTTAGTACCAACTGGAAATTGAATATTTACTGGTTTACAATCATGCATATTAAACCTCTACAAAATAGTATCAACATCTAGCTTAACCAAATCTTTTTGTAAACACAATACATATTGATCTCCATCCCAAGAATATATTTTGCATCCCCCAAATACTTCATATCAAATATGCCAGAAAGCTAATTCTTAAGATCCTTAATCATCACCTTGTTGTTACCCATAAACAACATGTCATCAACATACAAGAGAATGATTAGAATCTAATCATCAATAACCTTAATGTAAACACAATGATCCTCCTCACTTATAACAAAACCCAAATTCAATGAAAAGGCATCAAACTTCTAGTACCACACCCTGGGTGACTATTTCAAACCATATAACTCTCTTAAACCTGCAAATCAAGTGTTCTTTTCCTTTCACAACAAAACCGTCAGGCTGTCGCATATAAATTTCTTCCTCAAGATCCCCATACAAGAAAGCAATTTTAACATCCATTTGCTCTATTTCAAAATCATAAGCAACAACAATAGATAATATGAATCTAATAGAAGTTAACTTAGCAATAGGAGAGAAAATTTCACCAAAATCAACTCCTCTAGGAGTAGCCCTTGACCATTAACCTGACCTTATACCACTCTAATCAACCATCTTCTCCAAATTACTTTTTAAAAACCTACTTGTAACCAATGGGATTCCTTTCTTTGGGAAAATTCACAAGATACTAGGTATCACAACTGTCCAGAGCCATCATCTCCTCCTGCATGGCCTGCATCCAAGACTCACTTTCTTTTGAAGAAAGACCCTCCTTGTAAGATCTAGGTTCATTTTCAATACTCAACAAAGAAAATACACAATAGAAATTGGGTGGGATATACCTGTCAACTAGATTTTGTTGCCTTGTGGATATTCTCAAGGTAGGAACAAGGGGCTCTTGCTACTCTTCTTCTTCTTCATGCTCATCTTGTACATCATTTGAACTTTCTGAACTCTCTAAACCCTCTTCTTCTTCTCCATCATCAAATCCATTTGGTTGTTCTTCCACATTTGCATCTTCCTACTTCTCAATATTTGTCTCGAAGTGCACTATTTTTGTCTTATCTTTCTCCTTTGGTTGTTCTTCACTTGAGTAAGCTCTAAACTCCCTGAAAATTACATCTTTAGAGAAAACCATTTTGTAGGTTAGTGATTCCAAAGATTATAACCTTTTACATTATCATCATAACCAATAAAGATGCATTTCTATGCTTTTGGATCCAACTTAGAACAATTCTCTTGAGGTACATGAACAAAATCCTCACAACCAAAGACCCTTAAATGTGAAATAGAAGGCTTTCTACCTATCCACACTTCAAAAGGAGTTTTATCAACAAGAGCTAAACAAGGAGATCTATTAACCAAATAATGTATGTAGTACTTACACCTTCTACCCAAAAACATCTATCAAGCTTAGCACCACTCAACATGCTCATATCTCTTTCCATTAAGGTTCGGTTCATTATTTTTGCTACCCCATTTTTTTGAGGTGTATAAGGTGTAGTTGTAATGCCCCGCCGTGTGAACCCCAAAGGACAACAAACACCGTACAATTTTTTTTTGAAAGTGAAACATTGCGGAACATTGCATATGATGAATGTGTGCACACATTACACAAAAAACAATTATGCATTTACTAAATCTTTCACGTCCTCTGGGGTACACGAAACGGTCATTACGAATCATAAACTTTTATCAAATGGAAGAGAATAAACAACCAAGAACACATAGTGATGACACACTACTATTAATGATCACAAGCATGGAAAATGATACATCATTTCATTGCAATTCAAATCACAGTTCCATAATACAACTGCAGAGCATATTTCCATAGATACAACATATCAAAGATACAATAGTTCATCACATAATTTTTCCCTAATATCAATGGGAAAAGTACATTGAGTACAAGAATGAGAAATTAATGAAAAATAAGGTACAAAGTGACCAATCTCATGCCCACATTTTACACACTAAACAACAGGCAAAATTGTAACATCTTTCCTAATTTTGCAATAATTTTTATTTTATTTTATTTTTGTTTACTATAAGACAACAACAACACAATTCACTACTTATAGCTATATTCAATGATCACACAAATTACAAGAAAAGATAGAAGTGATTTACTAACTTTGGCAATAGAGTCTACTTACTTAGGTCAGCTTAACATACCTCTTACACTCTATTTTATCGACAATTCCTTGCTCCCAATGCCTATACCTGCAAGGTCTACATGACTTGGCACACACATAAGATCAAAGATAGTTAGGACATGATTACTAAGACAAGCTATATAAATCAATGGTAGTTTTTATGTTATCGGGAATAAACGACAAGTCTCAAACAAGACTCAAAAGAACAGTCCTAGGGGCCCGACCTAATGCCTCAGGGGCTCATCACTTGATGGCCTTGCCTACGTATATACTTCGTAGAGGCACCGTAGTTCAACAACTTGAGTTGCTCCAACTCATTCGACTCACCCACATAGGGTATAACCATCAGTTTTTAATGGACGACTCAACTTCAATCATACTCATAACACCATAACATTGGTACATGCTAAAATTCAATCCTCTACTCAAGGTATCATGTATTTCATACAAGTTATGTACTATAAAAGTGGGTATGCAACCCTTTCTAGGGTCCATTACCCCAGACAGTTTTTACGATCGGCTGCCACCCACTTAGGTGAAGCCGAGGTTGAAAAGCTAGTTAAGGATATGCTAGAGAAATATGGAGCATAGACACAAATACTTGTACTTGCACCAACAATAGCACAATACACATCAAAACGTTAAGAAATAAATCTATTAAGCATTAGCAAGATAAAAATAATTTCACTCATTATGTATATTAGCAAGCCATTAATACAAGTAACCCTTTCATTATATTCTAATATAGTTGAATGTGAAGAGACGGATAGCATAGATAGTTTCTTCAAATGATATACATTTTGCTTTAAACACTTATAATGATTATAAAAAGAAATAAAACCATACATATGCATGTTCCATCATTACAAATAAACTTACAATCGATATGATATCAAATCATTGTCTTGTATTTCAATTCAATAGTCAAGTGATATTTAAATAAACCAATGCTTAAAACTTTAATGGCCCAATGATATAAATTCATGTATTTCCAACTTACCAAAATTATCTAGGTACTCTAGTTCTTGGGAAGACTTACTAAAATTGAAGCATTACTAATAACATAATCATTGAGTATCATATAAATAGAGTAATAAATAAATATCATCCTATGACAAGTTACTGGAGTCATAAAGCGATTACCAAGATAAGAGTTTATAGAAATTTAACTCTAGTAAATTACCCTCAATGAAAGTCAATGTATTATTAAGTATTAATTGCTCATAGGTCATAATTTTAAATTCTATATTTTAAATTCATTTATCCATGATGGGAATCAATACCCTATGAAATTTTATGCATCAATATTTATGTTCAACATATACATTCAGATCACATACCTTGGTTATCATGAATGTTTGCAAAACCCACTAATTAGTTATTTTTAAGCTTGGACTAACCAATAATCAAATAAGGAATTTGTAATTTAAAGGTGACAATGTCTTCAAATCAATTACTAAATAATAAAGCCCATTTCTTCATGGAATAATTATTGAGATACTAAAAGAATGACCCAATGAAAAGATTCCCTAATTCTCATAATTATTCATTTATCTTTTATTAAGGGATTTTTTTATGCTAAAAAGAACAAAACCACGTTTTTGCTTAAATACCATATTTTTTTTTTCACTCAAAACCACTAAATAAACCGTATGTTTGCCTTTGAATTCAACAGTTGTAGCAGCTGTATTAAAACTATGACATCTGTGTCAATTCTAACCCAAATTCAAATCCGTCAGATGTTCTAGAAAGCTTAAAGTGAGACGCTCATAACCCAGAAACCCTTTAGAAATCTATTAAATATGTAAAATACTGTTAATGAAAGAACAACAGACTTTTGAAAGCAATTTCATAAAATAAACTATTAAAAGAGAAATGATTTTACTTTAATTTGATTTTTTTTCTGTCCAAGAAAATACTTTCAAAATAGATAAAAAAAATATTTTCTTATGCAGATGAGGTAATTCTGCACACTTATGAGAGTTCCAGTAGGATGTACTATTTCTTACACTTGAATGCTTAAAAATCTATTTTCTTTCCTTGAAAGTAAAAATAATCTACTATGAATATTAAAGGGATTGCTTAAAGAGAAAATTTTGTGTTCATAATGCAACGATTCTTGTCTAAGGACATTTATTCTCTCATTTTCTTCCATGCAATTAAAATGGATATAATTTAAATCACTTTACAAACAAAGGATGAAAATATTATCAGATTTATTCTCCCCATAGCATACTATTGAAATAAGATAGCATTTCGAGGATCTTGGCAGTAATTTCATTTTAGTAAACATACTCTAAAACAGAGGCATAAACCACCCCCGCCTCTTTTTTTGTTTTTGTCAGAATGCAGGTCAGTAAATTGGGGCAGTGTAAAGTAAATACCAGGGAGGAAGGGTTTGCAGGAAAATTATTACGAGACCCAGCAGATGCAGAATTTAAGAAAAAGATAAAAGAAAATGAGACGAATCAAAATCAATCTCTCTACAGCTGCTGCTTAAATCTATTCACAATAAACGAATAGTAGATCAAAAAAATATCTGGGTTTAGAGCTACTAGATTCTTGAGCTCGATAGAAAATTTTTGCAGCCTTTTAAAGGAAAAAATATTTGTGAGTTAAAGTTTGTTTTCAGGCATGGGGCGCGAACTATTTCAACTTCCAAGTTGTTTTTATTTTTATTTTTATTTTTATTTTTCACAAATTATGTATTGTTATCAACGATACTGATGAGGAAATAAATAGGCAAAGGCAAAGTTTGCAAGAAGTATTTAAGAAAACTTACCAGCAGAATTTTTAAATGATGTGAATCAAAATCGATCTTCTTACAGCTGCTGCTTCAATCACCCTGGCTCCTCCTTTTCACTCCCCTCTCTCCCCCTCTTTCCCCTCTTTTTTCCCTTGAATTCCCATACCCAGCTCTTGCCTAAAGTTTAGAAAAAAGCTAGTGAACTATTCCACATAGTGCCTCACAACAACATGGTCTCATGAAATATCATCGTTGCAGGTTATGTTCAAATGGATTTGTTGAAAAGGCTTTTAGAAACATTCAAGCAAATGCACTTGGCAGGTGTAACGCCACATTCCACATCTTTTACCCAGCACCCTATCTTCCTACCCAAGAGAGAGATGGGAAGGAGATATCAACCTCCATCCCAAAACCACCATCCGAGGTCTCTTAATTTTTTTTTTTAATTTTTTTTTCGATGTTGTAAATTGCAACAGCCCTGGTAAATCTGCTTGCTGGAACATTTGGAGACTTGCCTTGAATCCACGTCAAAGCTTCCCTGCAACATGTTGCACAACTGTCACATGGCATGTCGTTCCCTCATTTTAATTGTAGCAAAAGTTATATTCACTTGATTGTGTGCTCTTCCCGATAACTCCTCCATAGCCACTTTTATAACTGAGTTGACATTTGTTTTTAATAGCCCCATGTTGTATGACTGAGTTGGCAACCATTAATTCCACTAGGAAGGATAAAGTTATGTTATGCCTAGTTCTGATATTTCAAGTTTTAAACATTAATTCAGACAATAGGAATGGAACATTTTAATTCTTTCGGAAGACCTCCATTTGGGCCTCTAAAATAGAGGCTCCTTTCAAAACAATTCCAGTATAATGACGGTTATCTCATTCTATAAAATTTGGTCTACTAATAATGTTTGGACTTTGGTAGTTTCTTTTGTCACGCCTGGGGAAATAAATGGACAGCATTTACAAGAATATTATTACAATTGCTTCTCTCATTTATTCATTAAAAATATATATTTATATTTATTTATACTCTTACTTTTACTAATCTTATATCTATTCTTATTTCATTGTATTTACTTTCCTCTATACTGTAATTATATATACATATATATTATCTTGTTTTGCCATTCCCAAATATACTCTCTTTTTTTTCTTTTCTTTTACTACCACTCAATATCTTCATCTCCTAATATATTACACAAGTTATTCATTTCTTATCTTACTTCTATCAGAATATTTAAATCTAATGATCTACTCAACATTTTCTTCTATGAACCTACTTGAAGCCCCTTTGCTTGGGCAACACCTAATTTAAACTTAGATGCCTCTTTTTACAAAAAAAATTATTATTATTTTTTTATTATATATTTTAAATTGCTCCTCATCTCAAATACATATAAAAGAAAGTCCTTATTAACAAACAAAATAAATATAATTTATTAAAATTGATTAATGATATAATTAATAATCTAAAGACAATTATTATAATCATTAATTTATTTACATCATATAACTAATTTAAACAATACATATTAGCACTCTAGTATCCTACTAAGCCAATAATTTATTAGCTTTAATAATGTAATTATTAATAATCTGAAGGGCTCACTTAAATATTTAATTATGGAATCTAAGTCCTTATTATTTAATCAATGCAAACTTACGAACCCAACATAACATCACAAGACACAAATAAACAACTCACTCAATGTTTAATGATAGCCGAAACGAAGGGGCACTACAATAGTCTTTTTCCAAACAATACCTACATGCTAATAGAACTCATAAAATTCCCTAGAACAATATTCACCCCCATTGTCAAATCTCAACACCCTTATCTTATAATTTGTTTGCTTCTCAACTAAGGCTTTAAATTCCTCAAACTTAGTGAAAAATTTAGATTTTGCATGCATAAAATAAATCCAGGTGTATCTTGACACATCATCAATGAAAGTAACATAATAACAATATTTTCCAAAAGAGTCAACATCCACTGGTCCAAAAAAATCTGAATGAATGATCTCTAATAATCTCTTAACTTTATTAGTCCCATTAGGAAATTTTGATCTATTTTGTTTACCAAACACACAATGCTCACAAAAAATATTTTTACCAACAAAATAATCAGAAAGACCGTCAACCAATTTTTTATTCAAAATAGTCTTAAGACCTTTTTCACTTATGTGACCCAATCTATGGTGCCACAACATACATGTATTTTTAGTGTCAATTACATTGGAGAAATTACAAAAAGTCGAGGAATTAAGCCTAAATAAAGTCCCTATTCAAGATCCTTTATCAATCACCAAACTCCCTCTTACCAACCTACAACCAGACTTGTCAAATGTCACATGCATTCTAGAATCATTCAACTTGGATACTAAAATTAAATTTATCTTAAGTCCTGGAATATGTAAAACATGATCAAGGGTTTTAACCCTCCCATCACTGAAACACAACTTTACCTTTCCCTTACCAACAATCTTCTTCATGTTATCATCACCAAGGAAAAATTCTCCCCCATCATAAGCTGAATATGAAGTAAACCAACCCTTGTGAAGAGTCGTATGGTAGGAGGAACCTGAATCAATAAGCCAAGCATCATTACTAATAGTGTTAGCATAAATAAAAAAGCTTCAGAATCACCATCTTTAGAGGACTTTTATGTGGAAGCATCCAAACTCTTTTTCTAGTTCCTACACTCCTTTTTCACATGACCTCTTTTACCACAATTCCAACACTTTACTCTGCTCTTCCTGAGGGTTTTAGAATGTCTTTTAGACTTGTCTCTCTTATTTTACCCTTTAGGCCCTCCTTTTTCTTTGGACCTTCCTCACACATGCAAGGAATCTTGGGAGACTGCATTCATGTACTTTCTCCTCATCTCTTCTGAAAGAAGTATTACAATGATACTATCCATCTTTGGTTCTATACCACCACCACTTATGGCAACAATTAGATTTTTCCAAGATTCGAGTAAAGAGCAAAGAAACAAAATACATTTATCTTCTTCTTCTAACTTAACATCTATTGATGCAAGTAGACTTAAAATCATATTAAAAGCATTTAAATGTTCTGCAATAGAATCACCATCTTTCATTTTCAAAGAATACAAATGTCTTTTGAGATACAACTTATTAGTTAAAATTTTAGTTTGATAGATATCACATATCCTCTTCCACAAATTGTATGTGGTGGCTTCTTTTGAAACATTCAAGAGGACAAAATTTGCAAGACACAACCAAATGGTTCCTCATGCCTTCTTATCCATTTTATTCCAATCTTCATCAAACATTTTCTCTGGTTTAGTTTGCTTTGAAATTTCCAACCACTGATCTCTCTCTTCAAGGATATCCTCCATCTTCAACTTTCACATCTCGTAGCCAATGTCATTGCATTTATCAATATCTAGATGAGAGGTAGAGGCCATGGTTTTCAATATTTTTCACAAATTTACAAAACCCACAATGCATAAGCTCCCACTGCAACCAAAAAAACTTCAACACTCAAAAGAAAGGTGTCCCTCTCTTAACAAAATTGTTAGCTCTGATACCAAATGTTGGAAATCAAGGTATAACTTGTGCTCAATATTAACTTAAATATGTGGTTGGAAATCTGAAAATATGTTTACAAAATTACCTTAAAACGATTAAGTGATTGACATATGCAATAATGAAATAAAAATCTGCAATACCACAAGTCATCAACACAAGTGACACAAGATATACGTGGAGAAACCCTTACGAAAATAACTCCACACCCAAAGAGATCTAATGTTTATATTAATCTTCAAGGAATTACATCAATACAACAATCCTCTTTGTAATCCGACAACACTTTGTCGTCCTAACAACCTATAAAGAACTCATACTAAACCACCATCCCAAGGCTCCAATATATAGAAGTTTATGAGAGAGAATACCACAAATGGTATCTAAAAACAACATGGAAAAACCCATGGCCCACTTAGTGGACAACCCATGAACATGGAATATTTAAATATTCAATAATCACATGGCCTTCACATGGGAACCTAACCCATAGCCAATCAAAATAAGTCAAACCTGTGTGCTCCATAAGTCTTTGATGACTCCGATGGCTACATGCATGAACATGCACCAACATGAAAACCTAGGTGCCCAACCATTCAAGAGCATGCAAAACATGTAAATAACATGCAAGGATATGCACACTCAAGTGGTCCCAACCCATAATGTTGGATGCCTAAGAAGAATATTCTCTCAGGATGCCTTGTAATCACCACCGTCAAGGATCCACCTTTTTGAATGCAATTACAGTTTATCAAAGGAAAGTAAATTATAAATATTTTGTCCCTCATGTCCTCAAGAACACTTTCCAAATAATGTACAGACACACAAATCAACTTAGAAAAGCAATTATAATGTCACCTATCCTAACACAAAAGTGACATCACTTAGATTCTTACTTTATATTGTTGTTACTTATGATCCAGAGGTTGAGAAAATAGATGTGAAAATAATTTTCCTTCATGGTGGTTTGGAGGAAGATATTTATATAACACACCCAAAACACTATATGTGTTAGATGCACAAGATAAATGAGAGGGGGGGTGAACCAGTTGTATACTTAAAAACATTCAATCCCTTAATATCATTCAAACCCTTGATAGCCCTTAAACCCTTGTCATGTATTAGCAGGATGTAAACATATGAAACAATAATGAAAACACATCCAAACACATAGGAACACCAAAATTTACGTGGAAAACCCAAGAAGGGAAAAACCACGATGAGGATTAGCTCACATATATATGAATGGCAACACCGAATACTATTAGGCTCACTGTCAGGTGGCTCACTACCAATAAGAAAGGAGATAGAAGAAGACAACTATAAAGAGATTTACTATCTCAAGGAAACATGATAAATGCACCATTGAAACTTTATGCCTTTTGCAACCTTTGGCTCACTGCCTCCAATAATTTCAAGCACACTGTAAATGTAGACCCTTCTGCTCACTGCATTGGATTCATAGGCATTAATCTCACACTTAGATCACCACGCTTAATAAAATTTACATCTTTCACACACCTTCTACCAATACACACACATATTCAACGAAATATCTTACTTATATATAATCCACAACCTAAACAATTTCAATTAGGTCAGCCTTAATGAAACATATGCACCTAAAAATGTAATACCAAAATTGGTCAACACCAAATGCCTCCATGGTGGAAATAAGTGAAGTATGACCACACCAAGGGTTAACTAGGACCAAAATCCACATCACCGTGCTACTCAACACATTCACAATCCATGAGGTACCTCCGTAAATAGTGCTAGAATGCTAGGTCAACCAAACCTAAACTAACACTACAAGTGACCACATACACGCTTCTCTAGGCCATGTGGACCATACAAAAACAATTCATAGCATCCTTATATTATCTTAGAATATTCCAACATCATCAAAATATTTTGCAACTCTACCACAACCACCTAAAATCAAGAACACCATCATTATGTGCAACTAGACACACTACCACATAACACAACTCACTAACCAACCTTGTAGAACACCTCAGCACATGAAACCTCAAAGGAAGGAAGTTACAAATAATTTATTCACATTCCAAAATGTACAAGACAAGAAATTTCATTGCGGAGAAATGTAGAGCAATCTCATTTCTCCCAAACAACCTTCTACATAGACAAATAAACTATCAAACACAACTTTCACTGTAGAACTATCCAAAACCTAAAAATTTGGATATAAAACCTTTGAAAACCTATGATAATCATATCCAAACCACACAATCATATCTTCAACCATGAAGAAATACGAAGCACAACACTAAACACACCTTTATCACACTACCCACTCTTTTATTCAAATTTTCTCAAAAGAACTTGGAAACCAAGTGGACTTACTACAATTGCAACTCTTATCCATTAAGACATCAATGACCACACTGATGAAAAAATCATAACACCTTCTTATCAAATCACAACACATCCATACAGGTACACACACTTGACAATAATCTCCCTAACTATGACAACACTAGTATCCTTTCAACAACTCCAACACACAACCATATACGGTTGACATCAATGAACAACACTAGAAACTATTGAAATAAATGACAACACCAGCAACATACTTGCAACAATCTCCCCTTTTTTCATTGATGGAAACACCAACTCTCTGAAAAACCATCAACAACAAAAGAAACCAACAATAACTCCACAACAAGTAGAATTCCCCTTGATTGGGGGAACTCTTCATAATCTCATTCTCTTGCTCTTGAAAACTCTCTCCTCCTATGGTCTTCATACTATATTCAACCAACTCTCTCCCAATAAACTCTATCTCTCTGTCCAACTTTTCTCCCCCTTTGGAATCAATTCTTTCCTTGTGTTTTTTAGACTTTTCTCTCTCCCCCTTTTACATCCATGACAAAGGGCCATAAACTCATCCAACTCTCTTTCTTGTATACTTCACATTATTATTTCTCTTTTATGTATTGTAATCTTTTGCTCTCTCCCTTTGACAATATTCAAAGGGAAACACCTACACCTTTCACACATCATCCACATACACCATTTTGACACTACTTACAACACCAACAAGCAACTACACTGCACTCACTTTTCCAACGCTTTTCCCCCTTAGGGACACAAAATATGCTCCATCCAATTGCATCAATAATCAATACCAATACCTACTCCCCCTAAGAGGTAGCCTTCAACATTAGTCTAGGAGATAGCCTTCAACATCAACCCAATACCAAAAATATATCTTGAAATGCTTCCCAAATAGATGCACATACTTATGCATCTAGTTGAAAGAAGGAGGGGCAATAAACCTTAAATTCTGTTGGAGATACTCCAAAGTATCCTTTGGAAGATCCATTGTAAAGATATTTGCAACTTGATCCTTTGTAGGCACATGTTCCAACTTCACCTCATTTTCTACAACTTTCTCCCTTAAAAAGTGATACATAATTGAGATATGTTTTGTTCTTGAATGCATTATCGAGTTCTTTGATATATTGATAACACTTGTATTATCACATAAGATAGAAATAGGTTAATCATATGATACTTTGATATTCTTCAATGTTTTCTTCATTTGCAACACCTATGTACAACATGATTCTACTGCAATATACTCTACTTCTACAATAGATAATGACAATCAATCTTGCTTCTTACTCAATCAAGAAACTAATTTGTTTCCGAGAAAGAAAACACCACCACTTGTACTTCTTCTATTATCTGTAAATCCTGCCCAATCTGCATCTATATATGCACTCAAGGATAAATCAGTATCCCTAGGATACCACAAACCAAAGTTCAGAGAGCCCTTCAAGTATATAAATATCCTGTTTACTGCTGCAACATGAGATTATTTGGGATCTTCTTGATATCTTGCCATAAGACAAACTGTGTGCATGATATCTAGTCTAGTAGCAGTTAGATACATCAGTCCTCCAATAATTGATTTATACTTGCTTTGATCAACCTTAGGAGATTCATCATTTTTTCTCAACTTACAACCTGTAACCATAGGAGTACATACCAGTTTAGAATCCTCCATTCCAAATTTCTTCAACATTTCCTTGACATATTTTAACTATGAAATGAAAATACCTTTTTCTGGTTGATTGATTTGTAATCCAATGAGGAAATTCATCTCCCCACACATTGACATATCAAACTCTTTCTACATTTCCTCTTAAAACTTCTTGCACATACCTTAATTTCCTCCAAAGATAATGCCATCCACATACACTACCACAATTATAATTTGTTCTCCTTCAATTTTGAAGTAAATATTTCTATCTGTAGTACCTTTCTCAAATCCTTACTACAACAAATACTTATCTAACCTTTCATACTAGGCTCTAGGAGCTCGTTTGAGTCCATACAATTCCTTCTTCAACCTATAGACCATATCAACATCATCTGATAACCGAAATCTTTTCGATTGTTCAATGTATACCTCTTCTTCCAACTCACCATTCAAGAATGTAGACTTTACATCCACATGATATACTTTAAATTCTATGTGTTACAAAAGCCAAAAAAAATCTAATGGCTTCCATCCTTGCTATCAAAGAAAATGTCTCCTTAGAATCTATTCCTTCTACTTGTGAGTAACCCTTACACACAAGTCTAGCCTTGTTCTTGAAAATCTTTCCATCCTCATTCAATTTGTTCTTGAAAACCCATTTAGTTCCTATCACATTCTTGTTTACAGGTCTTGGGACCAATTCCAAAGTTTGATTCTTCTTAATTTGTTCCAATTACACTTTCATATTATTGATCCAATTCTCATCTTTGCATTCCTTAGTCACTATTTTAGGTTCCACCTCTGAAAATTAAACATAAACTTGCTTGTTCCTCTTCCATAACTACTTTCTTCCTTGTCAACACATCTTTTCTCTTATCTCCAATGATTTGATCTTAAGAATGATTCTTCTACACATACTTAGGAGTCTTAGGGATCTTTTTTGGAGCTTCTTCCTCTTCAATTGTCATCTCTTTTTCATTCTCTTCATCCTTTTCTTCTTCACTACAAGGGGATTCATCAAATTCATATCCTTCTATTAGTACTAAACTATGTAGTGGCTCTTCATCCATCTTAACACTTGCAATTTCAACAATCTTCTTCAACCTTTTATTGTAGCATTAGTAAGCTTTGCTTCTTGTAGAGTATCCAAGGAAGATTCCTTCACTAGATCTTGCATCAAACTTTCCTAAGTTTTCTTCATCTCTTTTGATTTAGCATTTGCTTCCAAAAAATCTGAAATACATTACAGTAGGAGGTTTACTATACCATAACTCATAGGGATTCTTTGAACTGTTCACTCTTGCTTGACCTCTATTAAGACTGTAGACTACAGTATGAATTGCTTCTCTCCAATAAACATATGATATATTTGCTTCCTTTATCATTGTCCTAGTAGCTTCTTGAACTGTTCTATTCTTCCTCACAACTCCATGTTACCGAGGAGTTCTAGGATTTTACAAATGCATCTTTATTCTATGATATTCATAAAAGTTGTTAAAATCATTGGAGGTGAACTCACCACCTCTATCAGACCTTAAGCACTTGATTTTCATATCCATTTCATTCTCAACCATAGAATTGAATGCTTTGAACATATCTAGAGCTTTTGATTTTTCTTTAAGAAATTCCACCCAAGTCATTCTAAAATAATCATCAATCAATAGCATGAAATACCTATCACCATATGAGATTTTTATTATGGTAGGTCCACACAGGTCTATATGCACCAACTCCAAAGGACCTATGGTAGAATATTCCTTTGTCTTGAACCTCTTCTTTTTCTTTCCAAACTGGCATTCCTTGCACATTACATTGATAAGCTTTGTATTCTTTGGCAGATCTCTCACAACATTAGTAGAACTAATCTTCAATAGGCTATCAAAATTGATGCGACCCATCCTTATATGCCATAGCCAACTTTCATTGATTTGAGACATAAGGAATTTTGCACCACTACCTTTGAGCTGATAAACATTACCTTTTGTCCTTGTTCCAGCAACAACCAGAGTACTGGAGCTTTCTTTTTTAATTTCACAACCACCATCCCAAAACACAAGATTATATCCTCTGCTACACTTTTGTCCTACACTCAAAAGATTATGTTGGAGACCCTTGACATAAATAACATCATCTGTATTATTTTTGCCATCAAAACTAATTAATTTTTTTCACAAATCTTAGCAAATGTATCATCACCAAAATTAACAAGACCATCATCATATTTTTGAAGTTTAACAAACTTACTCTTATCACCTGCCATATGATTTGAACATCCACTATCAATTATCCAATAATTCATTTCTTACTTGCATGAAAAGCAATCAACATAGTTCCTTTAGTGTTATGACCTATTACCAGAGCACTTTCCTTCACACATATTTCAAGCTTAGAAGAATTAGTTCCAGCTTTTAGATCCATTAACAAGCATTCATTACTATCCTCACCAGGATAGTTAGATTCTTCATCATTAGATACACCATTGTCTCTTTCAACATAGTAACTTTTCTTAACAAATTTTCCTTTATGATCCCTAGGTTTGTCATTCACAACTTTGATTGGAAATTTAGAAGCATAATAACCCATCTTTCCACAATTGAAACATTTATAGGGTAACTTACCTCTGTATTTTCCAATGCCCTTTTTCAATCTCCTTACAAAATTTTCTTCCACCTCATCAAGATCATCTGAATCTGATTCACCATCCTTCTCTGCTTTGTAGACTTTAAAGGTAGTTTCTTTACTTGCAACATCTTGACCAAACTCTCTCATTTCAGAAGAAGTTAAAGAACCATACATTTGATCTCTAGAGTAATTATCTAAATTCTAAGCTTCCTAAATAACAGAAGCTTTAGAGCTATAAGATTTAGGAAGAGTTCTTAATACCTTTTTCATAACTTTTCTTTCTTCTAGCTTTCCACCAAGACCATTGATGGCATTGAAAACTTCATCCACTTTGAGCATGTAGGTAATAATATCTTCATCTTTAGACATCCTTAGGGTTTCAAAATTTTCTTTATAGTTTTGCATCTTTTCTTGTTTGACCTTGTCATCTCCTTCATAAATACTCTAGTTTTTTTCCAGACTTCTTTAGCAAATTTTAGACTTATCACTTTTCCAAGTTCAGAATGAGAAAGACCACTCAAGATCACATTTCTTGCTTTACCATTTTTTCATAATCCTTGATCTCATCATCACTTATCATACCAACAACACGTATAGTATATCCTTTTTCAATTGACTTCCAAACACCAAAACTAAGAGAAATTAGAAAGGACTCCATCCTAGATTTCCAATAAGCACAATTTATTCTATCAAACATTAGAGCTTTGATACCCTTCTTGTGATCCATCTAGATCTAGCTCAAGTGGTTAAGCTTCTTCCTGGGAACCATAGATTTGATATCAATTGTTAGATGCATAGGACAACTTAGAGGGGGTGAATCAATTTTATACTTAAAAAGATTGAATCCCTTAATATCATTCAAACTCTTGATAGCCCTTAAATGCTTATCATACATTAGTAGAATGTAAACATATGAAACAGTAATACAAAGACATCCAAACACATAAGGACACTAGATTTATATGGAAAACCCAAGAAGGGAAAAACCACAGTGAGGATTAGCTCACATATATATGAATCGCAACACCAAATACAATTAGGCTCACTGCCCAAAAAAAGAAGAAAGGATCACTATTGGGTGGCTTGCTTCCAAGAAGAAAGAAGATAGAAGAATATTATTAGAAAGAGATTCACTATCTCAAGGAAACATGATAAATCCATAGCTAAAAATTTATGCTATTTGCAACCTTTTGCTCATTTCCTCTAGCAACTTTAAGCACACTACAAATATAGACCCTTCTACTCACTGCATTGGAGTCATAGGCATTAATATCACACTTAGATCACCATACTAAATCAATTTTACATATTTCACACACCTTCTACCAATCCACACACATCTTCAATAATTTACCTTACTTATATATCATCCACGACCTAAACAATCTCAATTAGGTCAGCCTTAATGAAACATATGCACCTAAAACATGCAATACCAAAATAGGTCAACATGAAACACCTCCATGATGGAAAGAAGTGAAGGATGGCCACGCCAAGGGTTAATTAGGACCCAAATCCACATCACCATGCTACTGAGCACATTCATAATCCATAATGTACCTCTCACAACAACACAACAGGCAATTAGCACCGATTTTGGCACCAAATTTTAGTGTATTTTGAGCACACGAGTTGGACAATTTGGTTGGCATTAAACTAAGTGCAAATAGGCATGGTCAGTTTGACGTCCATTTTTGTGCCGAATTTTCTGCCATTTTCAATGTCGTAATTAGCACCGGTTGTAACACCGAAAAATTAGGGCGCCTCCATTAGCGCCTAAAATAGCGCTGGGAAGTAACGACGGAAATGGCGCCAAAATTGGCACCCAATTTGGCTTCTGATTTTGCTTCCGTGTCTACTCCCATTTTTTCTTCTAGTTTTGCTTCTAGTTTTGCTTCCAATTTTGCATCTAGTTTTGCTTCCAGTTTTGCTTCCAATTTTGCTTCCAATTTTGCTTCCAATTTTGCTTCCAGTTTTGCTTCAATTTTGCTTTCAGGTTTTGCTTCCGGTTTTGCTTCTAGTTTTGCTTCCATGTTTGCTTATGGTTTTGCTTCCAGTTTTGCTTCTAGTTTTTGTTTTGCTTCCAAGTTTTCTTTCGATTTTGCTTGGTTTTGCTTCTGATTTTGCTTCCATTTTGCTTCCATGTTTGCTTCCGGTTTTGCTTCTAGTTTTGTTTTGGTTTGTTTCTAGAGTTTGCTTTTGGTTTTGCTAGTTTTGCTTCTAGTTTTACTTCTAGTTTTGCTTCGATTTGCTTCTAGTTTTGTTCAATTTGCTTCAAGATTGCAGTTTGCTTCCTATTTTCTTCATTGTTGTTTCCTTTCTTCTAAAATGCACTGTTTTGCTTCTTTATTAATTTTAATGTTTGTTAATTTAATTAGTTAAATATCATCATGCCTCTTAAATAACTCATATGATTATAGAGTAAGTAATTTAATTATTTAACTCATGATTAAATAACAATATAATTATTGTAACATGATCATCATCTATAATTAAAACAAGTGAATCAATTATCTATAATTTAATTGAATTTGACAACATCCATCCTGAGCAATAAATTAAAATCATCATACTTAATAAATATCCATCTCAAAATCATGACTACTTTTAATATATATAAATTGACAAGTCAATCTGATAAGATCATCATCGTATATAACTAAAACAAGTGAAAGTCAAATATGCCAGTACATCAAAAACATGTCAAAATGATACATGTCCAATAGTCGACATAAGTGAAAATGATACATGTACAAATGATATAAATAAAATTGATAAATTATGTAACTCAAATTGATACAAGTCAAGATGATACATGTCCAAATGATATAGTGAAAATGATACGTAATAATACAAATACAAGTCAGTAATATATGTGGTACAATGGAATTCATTGAAAATGATGCATATGATATGATCATGAAAGGGTCATCATAACATTATCATGACTAGTCCATGATGCAGTCTATATGATCATAAGATGCCACTAGTTACTATATCACCTATTTGTCTCATCATCATCATCTGACATCACAGCATGATCATCATATTAAGTCATTGTAAATCATCATTGGTGAATCATCTTGATCTTATGAGAGAAAGACTGTATTTAAACTTATTTAAATAAGGAATTATTATTATTTCATACAACCATTGTATTTTCTATTATATATCCTAATATTACAACATATGAGACGAAACCATAATCATATTACATCATATCAAAGTGCACATACCATAATAAAATTTCAAAAAAGTTACAGCTAATACTGGTGAGTCAGGACAAACTTCAACTTTCAAAAACAAAGCAAATTAGGCTAGCAGACTTGTGGATCAGGCCAACATTTGGTGGAAGAGGAAGAAAGATGACTTGAACTCTGGAGGCTCTCCATAATGGATTTCAATATTCAACCATGAGAGCAGAAAAGAGAGTTGATATCAACATTAAGCATGCATTCTTCTAGCCAGCGGAGAAGAAGATGATTACTTTGCTTCATTTTCATTTGCATAACCATATCATGACGTGGGAACCAAGAAGACCAAGGATGTTTAGTTTTATGTGGAGGTAATGTATGTGGTACAAAATTTAGGAGGGGCAAGAAGGTCAATGTATGATCTTGGTGAAATTGAGGAAGAACAACAAGAGAGAGACATGAAAAATAAAATCAATACAAAGTTTCAAGGATTTGTCAAGCGAGCAAGAGAGCTATAGGGGCTTGATCTCATCTAAATATTTTGAACTAGAGTTTGATATACATTTAGAACTTGGTTTCATGAGGATTCACAAACCTTTGCTTTTTAACATTCCTCCTGATCAGCATTTGGTAGAAGTTGGTGGAATTACACTGTAGTAATCACTATTAGTGAGAGATTGCTGAGATTGTTAACCTTGAGAGAGTAGGACTTGGAAAAAAGGAATTTGATAGCTGTGTTTTCAAAGACTTCAAGCAGGATGTACTCTACATTGACGCCATTCCTCAATCTTCACTTGATGGCATCAAGGAATGGCTAACTCCATGGATATAAAGTATTATGAAAGCATAATGAACTTGAATTGGCGGCCAATTTTGATGAGTATTACTGATGATCCAGATAAATTTATTGAAGATGGTGGTTAGGAAATTTTGAATATGGAAGCTAGTGATTCTGATTCTGACAATTCAGAAGAGTCAGATCAAGGATATGAACCCTCTGATGTAGAAGAGGAATCATAATCAGATTTCATGTAGCCACCATCAAGAGTGTTACAAGCTAACAAGATGGAGGGAATTCTTATATAAGGATAATTTTCAATTTTGCAGGTACTGACTTTAATGCCAACTACAATGGCAACATTGAAATTCCCTAGCAGTATTTATGTTAAGGAAATTTCCTTTATATGCAAGGATTCAAAGCACATCAACCATGTGGTACAAATGATTAAATCCCGGAGATGATACTGTATGATGAAAGTCACGAAAAGGAAGAGGAAGCTACTGCTTTGGTGACTGGAGAAACTTCATCTTTCAAAAACAAATCCAATTAGGCTAGCAGACGTGTGGATTAGGCCAGCATTTGGTGGAAGAGGATGAAAGATGATTGGAATTCTGGAGGCCCACCAAAATGGATTTCAGTATTCAACCATGAGAGGCCGAGAAGAGTGATATCATGTATCAAAACATTAAGCATGCATTCTTGATCAGTGAGAGAGGAGATAATTACACTGCTTCATTTTTCATTTGCATGCATTTTATTATCATGGCGTGGGAACCAAGACCAAGGATGCTTGAACATGGAGGTAATGGATGGTCCAAAATTTGGGAGGGAGATCTGATGTCTACAGGCATAAGTGAGATGAATTAAGTTCATTACATGTTTGCTGGTTGCTTAATTTTATGACTATTTTTCTTGATTGTTAGAGTTTACTTACAAATTTGAAATTTCTTTCTGGTCATTTTGATGAGGATATATTTAGCCAATGTGTAAGCACCTTTTGTTTGTATCAAAACCATAGTAATGAGACTCAAATTCGCCTCAGACTCGGCTAGGGTGACTTGACTAAGGGACTCGGGGACTCGGTGCAAACTCGGCAAAATGAAAAAACCCTAGAAATTTAAAGATTTTCAAGGATTTAAAACTTATTTCATGCACCCTTTATTAAACAGACCTTAAATACATAATGTATAATAAGTTAAATAGAAAATTTGATCACATACACAAGTATACTACTATTATGCCCTTAATAAAATTTTACCTAGTTGCAATGTCATTTGAGTAGTCTTAGTCTTATGCTCCAAATTGATTAAAGAAATGTGGAAGTGTTAAGCTCCAAATTACCAATACTAAGTATATCTATAACTATAAATTGTCTCTATCACATTCACAATAGAAAGGAACTTGTTGGAAGTAGTATGCTCTAAATTGCCAATACTTAGTGAATCTAGATCCATAGTTAGTAATGTCCAAACAAAAATTGTCCCAGCAGCCATAGGGAAATGGGAAAAGTTAATGGGTAATAATCAATGGGCTACGTAGGAGGCTTCCATACTATCATTTGATTACCTAAGCCTCCCCCCATGCCCATTTCCCTATGGCTGTTGGAACAATTTTTGTTTGGACATTACTAACTATGGATCTAGATTCACTAAGTATTGGCAATTTAGAGCATACTACTTCCAACAAGTTCCTTTCCATTTTGACACACTATTAATGTGATAGAGACAAATTATAGATATAAATATTAAACAATGTTGCAGCCTACAATAAGCCAATAACACAAAAAAATTAACATTCAAAGTTTAAACTTTATGATTAAATTATTAAACTAAAAAACTGGGTTAGCTTTTAGTTAGCTTTTTTGGATAGCTCTACTGGGTGTTGAGGACATTCCATTTATCTTTTGAATGTTAAGAAGTTAGAGTTTCAAGGATTTTTCAAGTGAGTAAGACAACTATAGGAGCAGCCTCATTTAAAATATTTTGAACTAGAGTTTGATATACCATTTAGAGAGCTTGGTTTTCATGGATATAAAGTATTATGAAAGTAGAATGAACTTGAACTAGTGGCCAATTTTGAAGACTATTATTGATGATCCAAATAAATTTATTGAAGACTATTACTTTTAAACTAATTATTATCATTTACTTTTTTGAAGGAAATAAAAAAAATATATCATTTAACAGATTAAATATACTTACAAATTATTGAAGGAATGTTTTTCAAAATTATTGAAGAATTAGCTCTTTTTTCCGGCACTGGACATGTGCTCAACATTAATGTTGATAGCTGATAATTTGCTATGTAATGAAGTTTTTTCTTGCATTTCCTTCGATGCTTCTTGGTTTGCGGGAGTAAGGAAAGTGTTAGGACAATGGTGTGAAGTAGTCTGATGGCTAACATACAAGAGAAGAAATGGACCTTCACTCTGAAAGTGAGGAGGAAATTGGATCCTTTTGATGGCAAAGTGACGGTAAAGAGATTGCGTGGCTTGTTCCTGTACAAGGATGTGAAGGTGGCACAATCTGTGCAAATCATTTTTGGGTAATGGCTTCGAAGATTTGAAGCACATATATTAGACTAATATGGATATATACTCTCTGATCATGGAGTGGGGACTAGACTTAGGAGAGTTAGTGGAGGTTGTAATGAAAGTGATGAAAGCGTTGGTGCATATGGATTTCTTAGTGAACATGGAGAGTATCCTGGAAAGGGCTATACTAGGAAAAGGCTTTGTGAGCGAAGGCGTGGAAGGTGTGGACCCAAAAGTAGCAAAGATAAGTCACCCTTTCATTAGGTGGCCAGAAGGAAGAACCAAAGCCGTGTGGAGAGAGGGTGCGGAACAGGGGTGGCAAGCTTTGAAACTGTGCGTCGAATTAATGGAGAATGAGGAGATAATAGTGGGACTCAAAGCCATCGCCAGAGATGAGCTGTGTGAGAAGAAGGGTTTACGTCTGAGAAAGAAGGTGAAGCCACTCATGAAAATGTGCCCATTGCATCTAGGCAATGCTTCTGGAACTTTCACATAAACTAGTTTACTGTGTTTAAGCTAGATATTGATGTATAAGTTTAAGGGGTTAAGCCCTATTTTTGGTTTCGATACTGTAAATAGCTGGTGTTTGGGTAGTAGTTAGTTGGATAGTTTTTAGGCGGTTGTGGTAGGAATTTTTGATCTATAGTTTTTTATTCTGTTTTAACAGACAAGATGTGATGGTGTTGGGAGAAATTTTTATTTGGAGCTTTGTATATTTTGATTTATCTTAAATAAAATTAAAAAAATATCACTGATCGAAGAAAAAAAATTATATCATTTAATAAATTTGATATAATCTTATGAGCAAATTCAAATACCTGCGTACTCTCCTCACTGTACTTCCTCTGTGCAGCCTGGCTTTGTGCTCTCTTTAGTTGTTGGTAGCACCCTGCTCTCTTTGTGCGACGTTTTTCCCTTTTATGTCGTCTGATTTCTTCCTTCACGCGGGAAATTTTTAAATTTTTGATTTTGATTTCTTCCTTCATGGCATTTTTCCCTTTTTTTGTCTAATTTCTTCCTTAACGCCAACTTGAGTGCCGACTTTTGGCTGTTAATGTAATCAGTTTGGGGTGCCTAAGGCAGCACCAAGTGTGCCTAATTGAGTTCCTATCATTGTATGTTTTTCCTAGTCTAGCCTTGTGACTCAAAGTTCTCATCCTCAATTCGATTACACTGACCAAACAATGCAAATATTTCTTGACATCACTAGCTAGCTACACTTGTATAAAATCATAAAACATTCTTTATTTTCTATCAAGTAGTTATTTTGATAATTCATGTGAAATCAATTTATTATTTTGCAATGAACAAAAATCAGCATGAATTATAAAATGTGGATAAGGATACAATGTTCTTTTGCCATTTACTCACAAAAAAATGCATGGGTAACGACACAAAAATATGACAAACATAGTTATAACATAGTTATATGAAATGGATGTGAAGTGTGTGTAGATGTATATGAATGCTTACAAATGCAAGTAAATGAATGTAAACTAATTGTTACCAAATTTTCACTACAACTCAATTTGATGGAATTGTTTTGTTCAAAGTTTAATTTTAAGGTGAAAATTCAAAATTAACCTTTGTAGATGTTTAATCATTGCAAGTGTTTAAAATATTTTGGAGTTCCAAGATGCAATGTGTTTAAGTTGTCCGATTTAATTACAACATTAAACAACTGCATAAAAGAAAAGAGATGCTTTCATTCTATATTCAGTTGCAGTTCAAACAAGTGATTTACATTGTTTTACGTGAAAGAAAAAGATATAGAATTGAACAAGTGATTTACAAATGCTGAAAAGATATAGAATTGGGTAATGGAAAATCAAAATGTTGCCCTACCCAAACTCCTGCCTTGTTTTTGTGACCACCGCTGTCCTGTGGCTCCTTCATCAGCTCGGTATGGTAGAGCGGTTTTTACCGCTGTCCCGCAAGGTGCTTCATCCTTCTAGCGGTAGTGCAGTGAAAGCTTCTATGGCAGCACACAAATCTTCCTTCTATTCCTGGCAGTGTTGCGGTGACTCCCACAAGTCTTCTACCATTGGCGTGCGGTAGTGTGGTGACCACTGCTGTCTCGTGGCTCCTTCATTAGCTCAGTGTGGTAGAGCGGTTTTTACCACGGTCTCGCAAGTTCCTTCTTCATTCTCGGCGGTAGTGCGGTGAAATATTTTGTGGCAACATTTTTATTCATAGAGGAGGCCATGGAGAGAGGATGTGGATGACATAAAAATACTAAATCGCTGAGAGGAAAGTGGGTGGAAATAGATGAGACAACATTGATTAAGCACTAAATTTATTTTGATATTTTTTTGTGTGAGAAAAAATTACTAATGACCTTTTCATAAATGTTATGTGAGTAAGATTTTTGGATAAATTGTGTGAATTTTTTTACATAACTATCATGGACTGTGAAAATCGAATGTTATTAATTTTCATAAATGTGTTTGATAGCATATCATGCCATTGGCAATTAGGGGGGATTCATGTCTCACAGTTGACTTAAGGAATGCCATAAGTTGATTGTCAACATTTACAAGGTATGTGGTTATATGAAACGTTCATGTGTGAGAGACATAGAGATATTATATTGCATTTTAATTTATGACTAAAGGTTCATACTAATTTACTATTATTATGGGTGGAATTGTTACTCAAAGAAGGAAGGAAGGAGGAAGGAAGGAGAATCCATGAATCTCAAACCTCAAATTTAAGAAGCTCTTTACAAGTAATAGGATTTGTACTTGGACAATTGAAAGCCTATTTTATTCTCCTAGCAAGCTTTTTATTTTCCATTATAATTCTAAACCAAACAACATTTGCGGGGATGGCTTTTTACACCAATCTTAATTTGTATGAAGTTCATGAACCTGTTGTCAAGCAGTAAATTCCTTTCATAGATAGGAAATGTAAAAGCTTCATTTAAGAAAAGATAAGTAGTCTCTTTCTGAGGGTAATCCACATGCAAAAAGTAAAAAGCACATAAAAAAATAATTGTACAGTAGAAAATTAGATTGAATCAGTTTTTGATAAGGAAAAATAGGTTTTGAAGGGGCCTTGAAACCCTTTACAACGACGCTAAGTTGCAAGAGAAATTAAACCACTAAGCCCAACAACCCAAAAAACCAAAAAGTTGACATAAGATGGAACATTAGCAACCTGTCAGCAAACCCAAAAGCAAAAAAATCAACAAACCTTCCGAACCAAAAGAGGAAGCACCAACTAAAAAAAATTATCTAAAACATTAGCCAAGGCCATGTTCTCCTTGATGACCTCCTCGTAGATATTGATAACATCCTTCAGCTCCTCAACAACAACAACAACCCTCTTTTTCATTTTTCTCCTCGTCCTAAGGCATAGACCCGCCTGCATGTCCTTCTCTAGCACAGGAGTATAAGCTTCCACTTTCTCCACCAGGTAAGAGCCACTAATCTCTTCAATCCTTTCCTCCATATTACCCAAGTCAAGTGGTTTTCTGGTCCAATTCAGCGCTTTCTCATTTAGAACAGAAAGACCCATAGCACTCTGTCCTCTAACATTTTATTAACAATAACTTCCAAAGAGGAAATTCTTTCCTCATGAGAAACCCCCAAACAATCAACATCATCCAGTAGCTTATCAAGCTTAATATGCATTGATTTCACTTTTCCTTTTATTTCCCACTCCTTTTGGTTACCTCTTAGCATAGCAACACAAACATCCTGCCAATTTTTCATTTGACTATTGAGCTCCTTAACCTCAAAAAATAACCACTTAACCAGGGAAAGCAGGTTTCTCATCCCATCTTTGGCCATTCTACAAAACATATTCATATCAATTTCATCCCAGTTAACCAGAGGTTGACCCTTCTGCTCCAAGTCAATAGGGGAATCAGAACAATCCCTATTTTGTTCATCCTCTTCTTCGGCTGGGGAATCCTCAACATCCACAACATCCACCTTTATCCTCTCCTTATTTGGTAGATTCTCCAAATCAGCTAACGCCTCCATACGTTCCTTCTTCACTTCCTTCTCCACAACAGAAATTTTTTGAGAACAATTAACCACATCAATCCCCTACATATCCACGGGGCCAGTCTCATTAGGCTTCACCTCCATCTTAGAGTTTCCCACATCAGCAGGGCCACTCAATTGACCACCCAAATTAACCAACACCTTGAGCCCTTGCACTGGGGAGCTCTCTAGTAGACCATCCTTACCAGGAGCAGGGTTCCCTAACGAAGCATTATGAACACAATCAAAATTTGAAGGATCCACATCACCCACAGGATGACAGCCCTTCAAACCCTCATCACCCACAAGATGACAACCCTTCAAACCCTCTTTTCTAGAAGACAGCGTGGGATTCACATTCAAACCAAGGGAAACCACCTCAATTTTCCTTTTGGCGGAAGCTTTAACTTTCTTCATGCCTTTGGTTTTCCCCTTCGAATATTTTCTAATAGAATTAGCCATAGTCTCCTGCAACTCCACACCAATCTCATAGCCCTTACCCCATTCTTCCAATTCCTCATCCCTTTCCTCAGAGCCTCCTGCATCAACAAACATATCCTCTTTCGACTCTTCCTCCTCTGAACTATCAACCCATTCACCAGTAAAGTCCCCTGTTTCATACCCATCATTTTTAACTTCCTTCTTACCAGGAGTTTTAGGGGAGACCGAGATCAACTTTAGCTTGATATGAGCAACAATCAAACACATAAGCCCTTGATGAAGAACCACCTTCTTAGGGTTCTTTCTATGGTCTTCAATACGCTTCTCCATATAATGTAACATGTAAAAAGGAAACGAGACTGAAACATTATGCCTAAAATGATTTAAGAGCATAAAATGGTGAGTGTAAACCACAAAGAATCTACCTTCAAGGGTGAAGTAGTGCATAATGACCAACACAAGGTCCCTCCAAAGCGGCTTCAGGGACTTCCTAGCATAACCTCCACTTCCAATTTCCTTAACCTTCTTCCTCTCGTCATGTTTAAAGAAATTCTCAAAAGTCTTCTTAGCCGCTCCCCTGTCTCTAAAAAAATTTCTCCCAAAAACTCAAAGACCAGTTACCTCCACAATAAAATCCTCTTCAATTCAAAACTCAACGCCCTGGTAATGCAGAGACCTCCCATTCCATCCTTTCACAAAGAATTTTTTTACATTAGGGTCCGGGCCTTGAATTCTCTGCATAAATTGAGTAACCCCCCCCAATTCCAAGTGCTCCCACACAGTAGCATTTTTCTGAAACTCTTCATAGGAACTCGACTAATTCTGCAACGGTCACCACCCATAGTGACAGGCAACAAATGAAAACCCAAGAACACCTGGAAGAAATGAAAAAGTAAAATGAACCAGGCGCTACTCAAAACAATACAACAAACACCCACAAATATGTTTTGGCTTATCATTCCAAGTAACCCTGCCAAAACTGCCAGTCCATCCTTCTACGAAAACCAAGGAAAGAGCAAAGGGTCGACATGTAAAACCCAACTTAAAATCATAATAAAAAACCTTTCCCTGACATCTTGCCTAGAAACAAGTCAGCTGGCCATCATTAGAAATACACTTTAGATTAAGAGGTAGTGATTCAAAAGAATCCCACTCAGATCTCTCAGCCACTCCCACGTTGGCAACCCCATCGGCCATCATGTTCGCTTCACAAAAAACATGTGTGATTTTTATCTCCTCAAAAGAGTTAATAATAGATATCGAGTCATTAATAAAATTGGCAATTGACCATGAAGGAGGACATTTCATCATGAGACAATTAATCACATTAAGAGAGTCCCCCTCTAGCCATAGTTTAGAAACACCTTGTTTCTTAGCCAAAACTAATCCATGATAAGTTGTTGCAGCCTCCACATAAAAAAACAATTGTACAGTAGAAAATAAGATTCAATCAGTTATGTCTTATTTCGCTTGCACACTTATTAAAAGACATAGGGTATTCACCATGCATTTCCCTTGACAAAGCAAACATGTGCTTTCATTTATTTTTACTGTATATCTCAAAAGTGAAATTGTTGTTACACAATGATGCACGAGAAAATAATATATACAAAAAAATGCAAAGAAATGTTTGAAATTTAACATGCAACCTACTATGTTGTGCTTTGAAGAAAGGAATTAAGATTCTTTGGGACAAGAAATAAAAATAAAATTTTGATGATTGTACTTAAAAGTGAATAGGATATGAAAAGTGTGGACAATGATGGTGCTGAAATTGAAAACCAATTTTGATGACATTCTTGTTTTTGTCATTAGAGATAAAAGAGCACATACAATTTTATATACATAGCAAATGAAGATTTGAAACTAGTAAAATCAAACCTTTGTAAGATTTTTCCTTAAATAATAATTCACATACTCATACAAAAGGTAAAATTTTTATGAGCTCTATTTTTCTTTAATAGACATAATAGTAAAAGAATATTTACAAGTACAAGAATATATACACTATTTCATAGAAATAAGGAATGTTTCATAGAATATATCTTTAGAATGTAGGAACTTCCTCTGTATGGATATTTGGAAATTCCTGCACAAGTTGCTTGGAAGCAAAACACCCAGGAAGTGTTTCACACCGGCTCAAGGTACAATCATAAATTAATGCATGTTGTTGTTATTTTTAGATGGAGATTGGAGCAAATGTTAGAGCCTGAGAGTTCAACTAGCAAAAGAAGAAGATATGTACATGGACATGACCCTAAAACTGTTAAAGAAACAATTCAAATGAGCGATTGTGCAAAGACAATCGGATTTATGTTTATCTTAGAATGTACCAAAACTTTCTCTATCGGATATTAAAGATGTCAGGTTGGATCAAAAACTGGATAAGAAGATTTATGATTTTATCTTTAGAATGTAGGAACTTCCTCTATTGGATATTTGGAAATTCCTACACTCAGGTTTTGCTCTGAGAGCAAAAACACCTGGAAGTGTTTCACACCGGCTCAAGGTACAATCCAACCTAGTTATGACACCGATAGCAATCCAATTTTTCCTGAACCGTCCATACCTGAACGTTGCATCACAATCTATTCTTCTTGCACATAAAAATGCCACATATTAACCCCTTCTAAATAAAACTAAAAATACCATGAAACAATGAGTCCCCTATATTAGTAAGTAAGTAGGCAGTCTATAGGGCATAGTTTGATTTTATACAAGGATTCTCATGAAAGGAATCTTCAAGTGACAGTGAGTGAGTTGTTTGAGATTGCAGCTAATGGTGCAATATCCAGTCTTAAAGGCAATTAGCAAAGTAGTAAATGTGCAAGAAAATCAAATTGTACACAACAAACAATTCACAATGTTATCTTGCATAATGCCTTAATTTTGAAGACAAAAACCTCATTGTATCTTGATGAAAGTAGTGACCTTAATGGTCAATCACTGGAAACCATGATTTTAAAACATGCTATTGTGCTTATGGAGGCAAAATTTTAAGCAAGGTGGTGAGTGGTGGTTTGGAACGATGGCAGGTATGAAGGAGTTGCTTTATATGCATACTATGCAGTCTAGCTTAAGACAACGTTCTTCGAAGAGATTGAAGGTGGATTATGGTACTCAAGGGTTACATGATAAAGATTAAATCAAAGAATGAGATCTATTTAAAAGCCACTATCATGAAGATATTAAAGATGTCAAATGCAAAACCCTAGCAACTGGAGTAATGAACACAGTGCGAAAGAGGACAGTGTGCTAGGGTAGATTTAGGAGATCTCCACATTATCTAAACACATGAAAATACATCATTTATTTATTTATTTAAATTAAAATAAATTATTCTAAACCCTATATAGGACACATTGATACTTCAAAAGCATTTGATTTATTTTTTAAAATTAAAAGAAGTCATCCTAAACCCTATATAGGATACATTGATACTTCAAAAGCATATGAAGTAATTTGAGATTATGCAAACATATGTCAATTAAATACCTGGATTACAAACAATAGCGCAAACATTGTAACCCTTGTTGATTAGAGTAGGAATGAGATAAACAACAATGAATGTTATGCCTCCTATCACACACATCTCCTTACCATTCTCTGCCATTCTTTACTAAAACACTTCTCCATTTTGGCAGGCTACACTTGAAAATAAGGTTTCAACAAAAAGGTTTTATTGTATGTTTATTAAAATGAAAACTCCATTCTGGTGGGCTATGCCTGAAAATAAGATTTCAACAAAATTTTAGAGTATGTTTATTAGAGTTTTAGAGTATTTTGGTGGGCTATATTCAAATGGATTGTGACTAACGTGATTTGTTGCATTTAGTGCTATAAATTGTAATGATGCCACGATTATCGTACTATCACCATCTCTTATTATACCCGTTGCGGTATAGAGGTGTTCTTCCCTTCCCTTCTGCTATTTATCGCACTACAGCCTTGCTCAAGGCTTCTTGCTGTGGGGTTGTGGTGTATACTACTCTACTGCATATGTTTCTCACCTTCCCGGAGGTATAGCAGTGTATGCTTTTGATCATTACTTGAAGAGTGTCGATGAAACAATCTTATTTGTCTTACTGATATCTCAATGTCTCATCGACATTAGATCTTATGTTCCTCTGATATTGCATGCCGGTGTCAATGAGACAAGTTAATATCTCTTGCTGATATTCCACTATCTCATCGATATTTTCCTTCGGCAGTATTTCTTTATATATCGGTGTAACTTTGCCATGTCGGGGAGACTCGTGATTATTGTTGCGGTATGGTGGTGTTTTTCCCCTCCCTTCTGCTGTTTACTACACTACCACCTTACTCAATGCTTCTTGCTACGGGGTTGCGGTGTATACTGCTCTACCACATATGTTGCTCACCTTCCCAACGGTATAGCGGTGTATGCTTTTTATCATTACTTGAGGAGTGTCGATGAGACAATCTTATTTGTGTTACTGATATCTCAATGTCTCATCGACATTACTTCGTTATATCCAAGAGTTGTGTTTCGTCGAGCACTTGTAGATATACCTTGTCGATGTGACATAAGTGATTCTCTCCTTGATATTCCCATATCTTGTTGACATTTCATTGTTTTACATCGTCGATGAGACATATAAATAAGTCTCTTCAACATAGGGGTGTCCAAACCGATGCTAAACTTGACGCTAAACTCGAAGCTAAATTCGGAGCTAAAAAGTGGCACTAAACTCGAAGCTAAACTCGGAGCCAACTGCGGTGCTAACGGTGGCGCCACACTTGAAGCCAATATCGGCGCTAAAGGCGGTGCTAATTTCAGCTCAAAGGAGCGCCGACTTGTCCTGATTGGCACAAATAAACGCAAAAATAGTGCCATCCCGAGAAATAGCGCTAACATTTTCAAAAAATTGGCAAAAAATACATTAAAACAGTGGGTGGAAGCAAAAAATGGAGCAAATCGCATGGATTTGTTGTTGTGTCTCCAAATAGCACTAGCATGCTAGGTCAGTCAAACCTTAACTAACACTACAAGCGACCACATACACTCTTCTCTAGGTCATGCAGACCACACAAAAAAACTTTAAATCATACATACATCATCTTAGAATATTCCAACACCATTGGAATATTTTGCAACTCTACCACAACCACTTGAAATTGAGAACGCCATTATTTTGTGAAACCAAACACACTACCACAGAAGACAACTCACTAACCAACCTTGCGGAACACCTCAACACCTGAAACCTTGAAGGAAGTTATTGATAATATAATCATGTTCTCAAATCCACAAGAGAAGAAACTTCACTACAAAGAAATGCGGATCAATCTCATTTCTCCCAAACAACCTTCTACATAGATAGATAAACTGTCAAACATAAATTTCATTGCAAAACAATCTAGAACCTGAAACCCCAGATATAGAACCTCTGAACACCTTTGATCATCATATACAAACCACACAATCATATCTTTAACCATGAAGAAATGTGAAGCACAACATCAAACACACCTTTGTCACACTACACGCTCTTTTATTCATTTTTTCTCAAAAGAACTTGGAAACCAAGTGAGATTACTACAACTACAAATATTATCCATCAAGACATCAATGAAAACACTAATGGCAACACCACAACACCTTCTTATCAAATCACAACACATCCATACTGGTACAAGCACTTGACAACAATCTCCCAAACTATGACAACACCAACATCATTTCAAAAACTCCAATACACAACCATATATAGTTGATGTCAATGGCCAAAATCATCAAATGTTGACATCAATGACAACACCAACAACATACTTGCAACAATATGGTGAAAGATATAAGTAATTTAGTTTGCAAATTGAAGAAATTTTTGTATGGCCTTAAAAAGTCCTAGATGTGGTACCATAAATTCAATATATATGTGTTGATTTTGATATTTGAGCATTCTAAATTCATATAATTATTTTTATTATAAGACTGATAGTGATCATTTCTTGTTTATTGCATTATATATTGATAATATGTTATTTATTGGTAAAGGAAAATTAATGAAATTAGAATTAAAGTCTCAAATTGCAACTAAATTTGAAATGAAAGATCTCAGTGCAACTAAACACATTCTTAGGATGAAAATTAGAAGATATAGAGGGACTTGAAAAATTTATGGCTTGGCTAGAGTACGTATGTCAATTTAGTTTTACATAGGTTTAACATATAAAATTGTAGTCCATTGTGTGTTCATTTTACACTTGAAATGAATTTATATGTTTATATTGTCCAATATCCCCATCAAAGATGGAAGACATGAGCATAGTGCCTTACCAAAGTGTAGTTGGAAGTTTGATGTATGTTATTGTCTACACTAGACCAAACATTGCATAGGTATTGGAAGTTCTTTCTAAATTTGTGTCTAATCTCGGTAGAGTTCATTGAGATGTAGTTAAAATAGTCTTTAAATATTTGTGGAGTACCTCAAATCATTCCTTGTGTTATCATGGTATTTTTATAGGTGATTTAATTTCTCTTGATATTCATGGTTATGTGGATTCAGATTGGGTAGGTGATGTTGATTGCAAATGATCCATGAGTTCTTATGTGTTTACTTTATTTGGTGGTGCATTTAATTAGATCAGTAAGTGATAGGTTGTGGTTTCTTTTTCCACTAATGATGTTGAGTTTACAACAACTATTCATGCTTGTAAAGAAGCCATTTGTCTTAAGAGATTGTGTTCAAATTTTAGAATAAAAGAAGATGGAGTGACAGTTTATTGTGATAGTCAGAATACAATTTTCCTAGCTAAGAACCTAACATTTCATGTCAAGACTGGAAACACATTGATGTACAATATCATTTTGTTAGAGATATGGTTGAGGATGGTAAGGTAAAGCTAGTCAAGGTAGAGACTTTAATGAATGTTGCAGATTATTTAATTAAGTCTGCGAGCATAGAGAAGTTCATATGATGTTTAAATTCTATGGGCCTCTCAATCCCTAGCTATTAAATAATGGTATATATCTTCCCATTTCTCTTGCAAAGTGTTTGACAAATGGGATAATTTTAGGAAAAATAGTGTCTTAAACTTGCGATTATAACATGTTAATATTTTTGAGTGTAGGGGGGTGCAAGGGGTACCCTCTAGTAGGTCCAAGGGGCCCATCCCCTCAGTGAGGGGTCTGGGGGTTGCACACCTTGGCACGGTTTGGGGGATATTCCCTTAAAAGGCACATTTTATGTATATTTTGTTATTATAAATATGAATCATTAATCATTAGGTCTCAGATTTGATGGTAGATATTTGTTTGGCTTGTCTTTCCCTAGAAGGTAACCCTATTTTATGAGGGAATTGTATTATGATTGTGTATTGTGATGTATTCTAAAATTTTGATAGTTTTTGTATTTCCTTTGGACCTCTAGTTAGTGATATTCCTATGAGAAGCTTGCTCTACAAGTAGATTGTTATCTTTGTGATTTCTAAATAGTATATTGGGAGACTTTTGAAGTGTGGGGATTTTCTCCCAAAAGGGTTTTCCCCACACAAATAACTATGTTGTGGTATGCATGATATTTATATTTATTTATATTTAATTTCTATAATTTTGGTAAATATTTGAAAAGTTTTGCATTACCCTCCTCTCAAGGTTAGTGTAGAAAGTTGTTTTTTTCCCTTAACTTTCTTACAATTGTGACTTAGATATCACATCATAATTAATGCTAGAATTGGATATGAAGGAGTACATACTTAGAATGAAACAATGTTGATTGTTGAGGCCTTTTCATTGTTAGTGATTGGTATCAAATAGGTCACTCAATCAAGGAGACTATGTGATAATCAACTACAAAAAGAGTTCATCGAGATAACATGATCAATGAGTTGCTAGTGGAAGGAAAATCCAAATATGTGGGAATGGATGGATAAGGATGATGCTTATGAAGAAATGTAGGTGATGAGTGGGAATGAAATATTGTGATGTAAGTAAAGGAATACTAGGTCCCACTAGTAGAATAAAACCACACGGTGATGGTTGACTCATTACTATAGAAAACAAGAAATAAAATAATTTATTGAGGGTTGGACATTAGAAATACGATCCAAGGTAGAATCAACTATGAGAAAAATAAAGAGATTAATTTGTTGAATTTGTGTTCTCTAAATATACATAATTATCAAATTTTACAAATGATTCATAATGAGGGTGGTCTAGTATACAAGGACTATGAGATAAAGAAGCATGGTTAGTTAAAATTAGTGAGTTAGGGGATTCTCTATTGGACATTGTGGCCCAATTAGGTGAAGAATGATAGATTAAAGGGAAATAATTTATCTTAGAATGGTGTATGTTGCCAAATTAAAAAAAAATCTCTCTCAAATTCTCCTTTGTGGCCTATGGCTCTCACCCAAGAAGATGTATCTAAGATAATCCATAGGTCTAGATGTAGAGATGATGCCAATTTGAGGTGAAGAGAGAATAAAATCAATAAAAATAAATTGATAAATTCCTTGCTAGATATAATGATTTATCTTAGGATAGAAATACTAGTGTGATGGAAAATATTATTTGTTTATTACTAAAAAGGTGGTCGGAAATATTAATGAAGGGATTATACGAGGGTCACAACATCTTTTAGAAAGGTTAGGTCTACTATTTTCTTTGGTATCTTGATTCTAAGTTTTTCTATCTATTTATATTTGTAATATAAGTACCTCCCATGAAGGGTATCAATTAAAGACATTGAATTTCCATATTCAATAATATTAGATATTAAATGTTTATAGATTTAATTGTGTCATAATTTTTCCAGTAACATTTTAGATCACACTCTATGATGCATAATCAGGGTGTAGAGAGAAAGATAAAGTAATAAAATATCTAGTTATACCTAGATACCAAGCCAACACTCACTTTCAATTTGAATGTAGTTCACAAGCCCCTCCTATGGGGCTCATGTTTCAAGAGTAGTGCCTACTTTTCAAAACACCTTCTCAAGGACTTATCTTGAATACTTAAAAGAATCCCTAGATTTTAAATTTTGAAGTGTCTTATTATTGCATCCCCTCCCAGATCTACTAAAATTCAAAGGGGGAGAGATCCAAAATCATAGATCAAAATGTACACATTAGAAATATGGGAACTCTTCCCTTGGAATGGAGTTGTGGCCAAGATAATTCTAAGAACCCTCAAAGGGATTTCACCTTTCTAAGACATTGATACATTATTTTTGTCAACTTTATTCGTGATTTTTTCATGACATTTGTTAGGAAAAAACTAGTAAGGATACAAATATGAGAATTCCTAAGCATGAAGCAAGGTGCTAATGAGTCTATAGCATAGTTCATCACCTATTGGAGGAAATTACTTTATTTTTCAACAAGTATACCTAACATGGACCATCAAGAGCTATGCAACCTATTTTTACTTGACCTTAATAGGGATATGAGAGAGGAATTCATAAAGTTTCCTTATAAATTATTTTAGGAAGCCTTAGAAAATTCAATTATAATCAATAAGACTACCATCAATAATGGGTGAATATCCTATGGAGTGAGTGGAAAAATCATGACCACACAAAGTAATCATAATGGTATAAATAACCCTTTCACTATAAAAATTCTAAAAAATAACCATAGTGAAACAAAAAAAGTGGTTACAAACATACCTCAACCAAAGAATAACAACAAGGGGTATAATAATAACCATGATGGAAATGGTCATCTCGACCCAATATATTTAAATATCAATATCATTAGTATCCCTAGAATAAAAATTCTACCAAAGAGACAACAAACCATTAGAAAATTTTCAATCAAATGAAAATAAAAATGAGTCCTTGAAACATATTTCTTATATGATAAAATAAAGGGACACAATACAATAAGATAAAGAGCCCAAATAATATAATCATCAACAAAATCACAAACTCCTCTTTGATTAAACCATGTTAGGTCATGTGGAGTTAGATAAAGAGAAAAAATATAATGCCTAAGAATGAGAGCAACCAAATATCACCACTAATGATTTTTATTTTTTTCATATGTTGGGATTTCTTAAAATTTCTCTTATTCATGAAAAATATCTTCTCAATGCCCTATATTTGGGACATTTGGCTCAAATTAATTCAAATAAAAATAACAATACCTTTATATTTGATTTTCAAAAACTACCCAAAAATAATGGCATTGCTAAATAGGTCAATATCCCATTTTACCTACAAGTTCACATCCATAAAAATATATTAAACATGTTATGATTTATGATGGGGATACAATCAATATACTCTTCTTATATATTGTTCAAAAAATAGTCAAGGTTAAAATTCTTACAACCCTACAAGGATACCATTCAAAAACCAATAAAAATTTGACTTTTTTGTGATGCAATTTATCCTAAGAGAAGAAAATTAAATGGTCGATCACATGGCCAATAAACAATTTTGACTTTTTTGTGATGCAATTTATCCTAAGAGAAGAAAATTAAATGGTCGATCAATATACTCTTCTTATATGTTGTTCAAAAAATAGACAAGGTTAACATTCTTACAACCCTACAAGGATACCATTCAAAAACCAATAAACAATTTTGACTTTTTTGTGATGCAATTTGTCCTAAGAGAAGAAAATTAAATGATCGATCACATGGCTATTTGAACAATAATGCTCTTTCCCCACACACAGTTACAATATTTTGAGATCACTATCTCAATAAGGGGTGGTCCATTACTATAAATAATTAATTTTCAAGAATCCTTAGCTATGTTGAAGATAGGGCAATATAACCACAAGGGATTATGTAGAAAATGATGAGGCCATATTAGAGTATCTTCATGTATATGATGGCCTCTATAGGTTTAACATGAGAAAGGGTGCATGCTCCTACCTCATTCACGTGATAAATTTGAAGGTGAACTAGGCTTACAAGTTGATCAAAACACCAATGTATATTTTCCTCCTCACAAATTCAAAGAAGTTCATCCATCATTGGTAGGGGGATACTATAGATTTGAATATAGATATTTTCCAAAAAAAATAAAAAAATGTTGAAGTTAAGAGTAGAGTTATCAAATGAAAAAGTGGAAGGGTGGATTGCATTTCTTATTGAGTATCTTGATATATTTGTGTGGACATACACAAGAATGCCTAGTCTAGATCTTGACATAGTTGTTCACAATTTTCTCACTAATCTTGAAATAAAATCATTCAAGAAAAATTGAAACCAATTAAACCACAAGAGGCTAACATGGTAAAAAAGGAACTAATGAAACTCTTGAATGTATGTTATATCAAGCTAATAGATTTTATAGAGTGGATATCAAATATTATCTTAGTCCTATAAAAATGAAAAGGTTAAGATATGTCTCAAGTTTAAGGGATATCAATAATGCTTGTCTAAAGGATAATTTCCATCTTAATTCTATTGATGAAATAGTGGATATGAGATTTTATTCCTTATGGATGGATTGTTAGGTTACAACAAAAATCATATTTTATAAACTAACAAAAATAAGATTACATTTACTACCTTGTGGGAAACCTTTTGTTATGCGATAATTCCTTTTAGGCTAAAGAATCTAAGAACTACATATCTAAGGGCTATGAATCACATCTTCCATGACTTTATTCACAAAATTGTAAACTCATACATAGATTATTCACTTGTAAATTATAGGAAGAGTGGTGAAAATTCAAAGTTGTGTCCCACTTTATGTCATTATCAACACAACTAAATTTATACATTCCCAAATTAAGGTCAATTTTGGTTAAACATATTTTTTAGCTAAATTAAGTTTAGGCCACTACTTTTCCAAGTAGAAGTGTCTATTGAATACATATGTAGTGTCACTTTGGGGCCAATTTAAAAATATAATTATTTTAAAAAATTGTTGTTCTCACAATTCCTACTCAAATAATATTATTTAAAAATATAAAAAATACCCTTTTGTAGATCTATAAACATAGCTTTCAAAAATATAATTATTTTGATATTTTAATTAATATTTTCTTTTTTACTAGAAGTAGGTTATCAACACCAAAATATAAGGTTTATTATCTTCTCAAGAAAAATATTTTTTTTTTTTATTTTTTTTGAAAAAAAAATGATACACTAGAGAGAATCCATGTCAAGATATATATTTTTTATTGGATAAATAGTTAATACAAAAAAAATAAGTCCCATTGAAACAATTATATTTTTAGTACATGGAAATTTCAATATTTTTAAAAAATATTTATTGAAATAGGAAAAAAATCAATCTATGCACCAAATTTTTAAGTTACAAATGCAAAAAGAAAGTTATACTTAATCTCATTTTTAACATTTTATCAACAACTAAATTATAGTCTCAATTTTATAAAAACCAAATTAAAAAAAATAAAAATAAAAAATATAACCATAAAATACACTAAAAAAATCTACATTTCATTAGTTTACATCATTTCAAATTTCAAAATATATGTCACTTTCTAGTCATTTAAAGTAAAAACTTAAGTCAACCTGACTATTTCCTCTATAAAAGTGGGACACATATTTGAACTTTCACCAAGAGATCACAAAATATAGAGGAGATCTACATAATTTTTGAAAGTACAAAGTCAAGCTAAATCCTAAGTAGTGTGTTTTTAGGGTCACAACTAGAAATGTTCTCAATTTTATCACTTCACATTGAGGAATTGATGTTGACTTGATCAAATTAAAAAATTTGGTGGATGCAACCGCTCCTACCAATGAATTAGTAGTTGAAATATTCTTAAAGGTCAATTAGGGGTGATTTAAAGCTTCATACAAAGCTTAATTTTTAAAACTTACCCAATCAATCAACTTGCAAAGAAAGATGTGGCAATGACCTAAATAATGGATATTTATCAACTGAAGCAACTTCTTCTTGCTCCTCCCATGCTCATGCTAGCTATGCAAGATTGACCTTTCATTTTTTACTTCAAGGCTACAAAATTATCAATGGTATGCATGCTCGCACAAGAGGATGATAATAGTAAAAAGAGAGTTATTTATTTCATTAGTCAAACCTTATTGAATTATAAGAAGAATTATACTCAAGTAGAAAATGAATTATTTCTTATAATATTTTCTACGTGATGTTTATGTCACTATATGTTAAATTAGGAAACTCAACTCATCATAGATTAGAGTTATTGTAGACTTTTATCATGTACTCAATTCTATCAAGAAGAGGTGTGTGATTATTGACTCAAAAAAATTGAGTTAACATGCACTAACCAGAAGTCTATCAAGAGGAAAGTGATCACTATTTGGCTAGTGAACACTAAAATCACCCAAGAAGAAACAATAAGGATTATTTAGATGAAGAAATGTGTATAGTAGACTTGTAAAAGTATGAATCATCATATTGGTAATAAGTATATAACTAATTATTTAGTAAAAGATAAATAATATGACTACTCTTGGTTAAAGGTGGGTATCGGTTCTACCCTCAAGATATGTAATGATTGACAATATCTTGTATCAAAGAGGTTTATCTAGAATTTTATTTTGATACATTGACAAAGAGGAAGCACATTAAGTAGTAGAGGAATATCACAACAAAACTTATAAGGGATACTTTGATGGCCACACCATTGTAAGGAAAATTAATCACCTAGGTTATTTTTGGCCTAACCTCAAATTATATGCAATCAAGTTTGTAAAGAGATGCTCAAAATTTCAAATGCATGTGCATGCCCATCATAATCCTACTCAATATCTCCAAGTAATTATTATGCCTTCACCTTTCTCCACATGGGGTTTAGATCTATTAGGGAAATTTTCTTCACCATATGCAGATGGTCATACATTTATCTTATCAAAAAAATGAATAATTTACCAAATAGGTACAACATGCCCCTAAGAATAATTTCAAGAACAATGATCATAAATTTTATCTTAAACCAAATCATTTATAGGTTTAGGATTTTGCAATTCATTGTCATGGACACCACTTCATCATTTAAGAATCTCTAATACAAGAGTTGTGTGAAATATTTAATATTATCTCCCACTTTTTTTTGATTTATTAACCTTAAGGAAATAGACACACAAAAGGAACAAATAAAATGTTTATATTTATATAGTCAATATTACTAAATATTTGAACAATGACTAGCATATACAATTCTATCATGCTCTATGGGATTATAGGATAAGTGTGTGAACACCACCGGGAAAGCCCCTTAATCTCTTCCATTCATATTAAAATTATTCTTAACTCTATAATTTGAACTACCAAGTCTCAAAGTATCTTTAAAAGGACTCTTGGATGATGAATAATAATGAGAAGTCAAGCTAATGGAATTGAAATTGCTAGAGAAAAGCAGACTAAGAGTGATATAAAGACATGAATCATACATATCATATAAGAAAGTAATATAATAAAAAAATATTCCTATACTATTTAAGGTTAGAGACCTTGTGCTCATAATCAACTTAATTGATAAGAGAGCCAATGGAGGCCATAAATTTAGACTAAATTAGATACGTTCTTACATAGTTAAAGAAGACATAAAAATGACACCTATCTCCTATGCTTGATGAAGGGGAGGAATTTCACAAAATGATAAATTCCTTCCATATTAAGAAATATTATGTGTAAAAATCATGATTAAAAACAAATAGTTCAAGATACCAAAAAAAATCAAAAAGTCAAAATATTGTAAAAAATCATATATTCCAAAAATAAAACATGTATTTCATTATGTGTCCCATTATATTTGTTAGTGATTCACTCTTTTTTTTTTTTTTTATAATCTTAATAAGGAGTCTAAAAATTTCTAGTATGGGTTTCCCTTTATGAAACACATATTCTCAAAACTATTATTATCATTTTCTCTTTGCATTCCTAACAATTCTAAATCAAGTAAACTTTAAGCTTCATATCTTGCTCTTAAAATCAAATTATAAACAAAGAAAGTTTCAAAACTATAGTACCTAATAGAAACTAATAAGGTCTCCCCTAATCCTTCTAAAAAAGGGATGTCTTAGTGCTGGTTATCCTTTTGGTGGCACTCAGCCCCTTACCTAGCCAAAAATGTTAAGGGGTCAAAACTCTATAAAATAATATAAAAATAAAAAAGTCAATATATATGCAAAATAATTAAAAAAAATAGAGAAAAAAAATTAAATTATCAATATTTGTACTCTCAAGTGGATAACTGTTTGATTTTGAAGCTACAAGGGTGACATCTGTTGAAGAAAGAAAAATAAGGAAGAAACAATACAAATATACATAATCTAGGTAAATCCAAGAGTCAAGCTTACTATCTAGAGCCATACTTTGTTAATGAGCTAACCCTTTACCTATGTTTGACTTGTTGGCCATATTCTTCTAGTCTAATTTTAGAAGGTAACCAATAAAGTTTGTAGCTTATCTATGTCAAAAAAATTATGAGTGTTCAATTTAGACACAGATTAGTCTCTAGCCTTTTGTTAGCTTAATCTAAAAGTTATTCAATCACTTGTCTCATTCCCACTTGATTCCATAATAAATCTTATATTTGAATTTTAATAAAATCACCCTATGCTAGTCAATTTTTTATCCCCTCGATCAAAAATCCTACTGAAGGGACACCATAGTGTTAGTTCCATACATATATCAAGAAAAAACAAGTAATAATTTATGTCATATAAAAATAGCATCCTTGAAAAATAAAAGAGAATATGAATACATTACATTTTATCTATATAGTCTAACACACACATACTAAATTCGCATTGAATTCATCTCATATATATTGAAAAATACAAAAACAACATGAACCTAGAATCATACATGTATAAGCATAATCATTCATATATAAATAAACATGAGTTCTATAACCATCCATGTTCACAAGAGTGAATTAACGTAAAATAAATAAATATAATTTCTTACAAAATAATACTAGTTATGCACATAATCCATGCCAATTAAGTGTTTGAAGTGCCTAAGTAGAAGTCACTCCATCAAGGGTGCCAAAAAAGAAAATTAATGTACACGTGTGCAAATTTCCCCTTACAAGGGGGAAAGTAAAAAATATCTACAAGTAATAAAAAGTAGGTCTCCCAAAGACCTCAAGGTTGGATTTTCCTCATATATCCACTAGGACTCTTGCTCCATGGACTCATATTATTTTTCATGTCCAAATAGCTAGGATTCTATTGGGACTCAAATCTATAATGTTATTTTTTCTTGAACCGCTTCCCTTCTATGTGTCTTAGTCATATTTGATCTATTATTGATAATTGATATCGTAAACAGGTCCTCTTTGTGTTAAAGGCTACATAGATCCATGAAAAACCTAAGTTTGGGAAATTTCCATTGTCCTAGCTTGTGCTTTGTGTGTTTCTCAAACTTTTAGACTTTAAGGGAAGTTTATACCTACATACTCTCCCTACCAAACCTGACAACCCACTTGTACCCTTGTGAAAAATTCCTAAGTATTTAGTTTATCAACCTTTCAGAGTTACAAGATTCCTCTTACTTGCTATCTATTTTTCTTGACCTCAAAGATCTTAAACCCAATTGAAGTCCTTATCAAAATTCATCTATAATTTGGAGTTTTTACATGTCACATCCCAACTTCCCTTTTGGACTTGTTCCCTTGACATGTCTATCCCTGAAAGTCCAACATCTCTCCTTTTCTCACTAAGTCCCTTGCCAAAGTTTTAATCTTGCCTCATCCCTGATACCTTCATGTAATAAATTCATATGACATCATTAGTTCGTCAGACTTTTGGTCATTCCTTATTCAAGAAATTTTTTCATTCAACCCTCAAAATCTAAAATTTTGTTCATACAACTTATCAAATTCAAACTTTCAGCCTTCCCTTATTCAAGTCCCTTTTTTCTCTTATCCTTGAAAGTTTGAAACTCTATTTTTTTCTTAAAAAAAATTTGTCCCATGGATTTGAACTTTCATTCATACCTTATTTTAGTATCTCTTTAAAGGTATCCCCAAACCTCAAAAAAAAAAAAAAACGTTGTTGAGTTCCCTTATTGACTTTCCCCCTTATCACTTCCCTTCTAGCATGACTTTCATTTCAACCTCAATTCCCTAACACCTTGATACGAGCATGCAATATGACTTTCCTCCAACCCTCAAATATCTGACACTCCCACCATTTTTTTTTGTAAACCCCACCTACCCTCTTACATAACCTAATGCTCAATTAATTAATTGATTTGGCCCTATAACTACCATATTTAATTAAATTGCACTCTAAAATAATTCTATATGCAAGTTTGCACATATCCAAAGGAGAAATTTGGCACTCAACCCATACCAAATTTATTATTGTAGAGCATGACAGATAAAACACCATCACAAGCCTCTCTTCCAATAGATTTTTTGGGTGATTTACTCATCATTGTACAACATTTCACATGCCATTAATATTCAAAGGAATGGAAAATGGACAAGAAATTATTTGTTCACTATCTGAGATATTTATAGATCCCCAAAAGGTAATTTTGATCTACATAATTTATGACAATAATGGTGAGGGCATGGGCAATCTTTGTAGAAGAAAATTTGAACACAATCTCTTTCAACCCTACTTCCCAAGTGGCCACTCTATATAATATTTTTTTTCTTTCATTCAAAGGGTTAGTTTTTTTGGTTTTTGCTAGCCATAGAGTAGAATAGTTTAGGGTTTCAATATCTGATAGTTTATCCACCATTAGAGTTCTCTAAGTTGTAGAGATGTATCTATTGTAGAAGATGTATGCAAAAAATTGTCTCCTTGGATGGTCATTGATATTTTAGATTATTTGTAGAGTAATAGGTGTGACAAGCCCTCTTTCTGTAAAATTTATTACACGATATTTGTTGATACAACTATAGTAGGCATTTGAAAATGTTGTAGCATTTAAATAGATTTCAATCTTGATATATGTAATGGTATCTTACCTATTGTGGATGAATATCAATGAGTTTAAAGGACTATTAAACCAAAGAATTTATTTTGTATCATACCTTTGTTGTTATTTATAGTTCTTTACTTGTCATGGTTGGATATTAAATTTTTTACCTAGTGAGGAACTAATCAATAGGAATCTTGAGCTTCCACACCATAAAATCATCAAAATGATTCACCAATAGTACAAGAAGTAAAAGTATATTAGTACACTAATTTTTATGATTCAACATTCTAACCAGGGAAAAATTTAAGAAAAACATAATGCTATATTATCAGTGAATCATTTAAAACATATTTGTACTTTTCCAATTGCTAAAGAATATAAAATGAAATATCTTAATGGATTACTTCAATTTTTTCATTTGTAGATACATATGTGGGGTATTTGAATCATATATATAGAGGTTATTACAGGTAGTTAAACTTAGCTTAGCAATAGTTATTAGGGTTAAGTTTATGTTTTGGTATGGCATTTGTGAGTTTTATAAATGTTCATTTTGTTTGATTTAAATTATATATTCAAACACACCATTAGGAATATCCTCTTGGGTTTGATTTGAGTCCAAATAGTAGGAGAGATTACCCATTCTCATATGTTAACCTTTAACCATCCTATGTGTCTTGATGAGCCCCTTTTTTCCTTCCAAAAGACAAACCCATGGCCTTGAAGGTGGAAAATGTCCTAGGATTTGAGAGAGTTTTTTGGGATCTAAGGTGTTGTTTTCAAGGACCAAACTTATCAATAAATCTAGTAACTCAAAAATCAAGTGTATAGTTATACAATTTGTAACTATGTTTGTGGGTGTTCCAAATTTAAAACCTTCTCTACAATTAGGAGTGGTGAATCTATTGTGAATATAGGCCCATAGCATTAATAAGACATAAAAGAAGATTAGACATGGATATAATACAATGATAAAAATCATTTGATCAATTCTAAATGATGTGAAAAGATGACAAGTTGAATGGATAGCCAAAATAATAGGTATGCCATCTATACACAATTATCATGATACTGAAATTATTGGTACATCAAATTAATATTAGACAATAAAAGGGTCTAGATCGATATACCTCAAATGAAAATTAACAATAGAGTAATATTTCATTAAATAATCCTTAGGCATTCCCCTTCTTTAGGGAAGTTTGGGGTGTAGATACACCTATACGGATTGTAGGTGACAACTACACAATTGACGAGGAAGAGAAAATTTCCCAACAATAGGGATGAATGCAGACCCATCAGACAAGGATAATCATTCTGATCCTATGAATAATCATTGGGAATGGATTAAATTGTAGACAACATTATCAATTCACAGGATGTTGAATGCATGGTGCAAGAGCACCTTTGAACAAAAATTGTCAATTAAGGATGATGTTATGTAGAATTTAGATTTTGGAGTCTTTTAGTTCAAATAAGGTCATTAAGACTATTTTGTGATGCATTTAGTCAAGTTTGAGTCTTAATAGGTGTCTAGGGGGGTCATTTGTGTTGATATTGCAAAGTTGCAAATTATTGCAAAATGTTGCAATTAAAAGTTGTAAAATTGCATTTTAAAGGGATACCAACGGTCAAGTATTTGAAAAGGTAGTTTAGTTCGGTGAAGTTAGTTAGTTTGGAGGGAAAAATAATAAAAAGGAGGAAAAGCATCGATGTAAATATGATCTTGAAGTTTTAAGGCAAGAATAAATAAAGAAACCCTCGTTTTATTGCAGATTTTTTGTAATTTTATGCTTTCTCAAACTTGTACGGCCCCGTACAATACTAATTACTCAGAAACTTATTTGAATTCATTTTTGGCTTGAATAAACTTGGTTTTGCAATAGTTTTGAGGGTCTATCATTTAATTTGGAGGTAGATTGAATTATTTTCTAAAACTACCTGTGTAGAACAAAGTTAAGGGTTTTGTAAGTTTAAATTGTAACATGGACCCATTCCACATTTTGTGATAATTGTACCTTGGTGGAATGGGTGGATACAATTAGTGTAGGGTGAGAACATTTTGTTTGAGTGCAGGGGAGGCCAAGAGTTGTGTTGGGCATGAAGCCCTAGGGTGAAAATTTGAGTTTTCCAAGTGAAAAGGAGAGGTTTTGACATGGTAAAGTGAGAATTGTGTTGGGGAATCATTTTTTGATGATAGATTAAGTTTTTTCATATCTATCAGGTCCTATTTGAAGTGGTTGCAAAGTTTGGGAAGCATAGGAAGTGTGATTTCCATTAAAACCCTAGATATTTGGCTATAAAAGGGGGTTTTGAGTTTAGGCACCTTGGAGGGTGAATTTCTGAGAAAAAAATGTGGAATCTTAGGTTTGAATACATTTAAATTTCTTCCCAAATGAGTTTAGAGGTTTTGGAAAAGTTTCAAGACAAGTCTCGTTGCAAAATAGGCCTAATTTGAGGGCTAGTTGGCATAGAAAACTAGTTTTGAGGAAGTTGTTACAAAAAACCTATTGTGATTTGTGAGTATGTTAGAGAGTGCCCTGATGGGTCCTTAAATAGTGTTGTTTCTGGTCTGAGAAGACCTTCACAAGAAGATTTACCCGATTTAGTTAGTTTGCTATGCTACAAGGAACTGTGTTGGTTTAGTGAAAGGAAAAGAATTTTGAAGAATTGTGACTTGAAGGTTGTTTTTGTTGTTTGGAGTTGTGTTGTGTGGTTACAAGACCTCCCCTGGTTTCTATCAATGCACAAGATAGCTAAGAGGGGGGTGAATCAGTTGTAACTTAAAAATTCAAAACCCTCACAAACATTCAAATCCAAATTAATTTAATTAACCCTTAATCTGTTAGAATAATTTATCATGAAAGGAGATAAAAAAAATAGAACCAAAGCAACACAATGCACAAAGAAACACTTGATTTACATGGAAAGCCCAAGAAGGGAAAAACCACGGTGAGGATTAGCTCATAATATAAAGTAATATCAACATTGATTACAAAGGGCTCACTTCCCAAAAGAAAGAAAGGCTCACTGCTAGAAATAGAAAATAAGATAGAGAGGAGTGTTATAATGAGAAATCCATCTCAATGCAATAGAAAATTTCACCACAAAATCACTAACACCTTCGTAGTCTTACTAAAGATTGTAGACACCTACTCACTGCAACCAGCAATATAACACATGAAAGCTCACATTGCACTACACAAATTTACACCTTACAATTCTGCAATTCACATCATTTTCATTGAACACACATCTATCTTATCATCCCTCAACATCTCAACACATATTTATACCATCTTCAACCTTGAAAACATTCTCCAAGGTCGACTATGCACCTCAACCGTGCAAATTCAAATTAGGTTGGCACCAAAACATTCCCATAGTGGAAAGGAATGAAGGAAGACCACAACACACCTTAAATTGGACCTAAATCCACTCATACATGCCACACCATGCTTCCACAAACACTGAAGAAAATTTTTAATTAGTGTAAACACCCAAGGTTTATCAAACCCGTGTTAACACCATTAACATTTAAGTACATGCTTCCTCAAATCCAAAGATGACTCATGGACCACACACCACACTTGAACACGATCTAGAATATTCCAAAAACACCCTAGAATCCAACAAATTCCTTTGCAACAACTTTCACTTGAAGAATACACATCCAATACACTCAAACAACTCTTCCATACACTACAACTCAAGAAACTAACATCCAAAGCACCAAACCTCAAACAACTTCAACCAAAGAAAGATATGAACATTATCAACACACTTCCAGATGCACAAGACTTGAAACCATCCTGCAAAGAAATGTGGAGCATAAACATTTCTCCCAGACATCTTTGCAATATATAGTTCACACATTGGTGAACACAACTTCCTTTGCATAGTGATCTAGCACACTAGATTTTGTATATAACACCATTAAAAATATTTGATCAACATATCCAAACTACACAAGTAGATATTCAACCCAGAAGAAATGTGGAGAAAAACCATAATGCTACTCTACAACATAAAACACCATTGTAACACCCAGTTTCCTCTTTTTATTCAATTTTTCTCAAAAGAACTTAGAAACCAAGTACTAGAGACACATTCTCAACATCTTCAACACTTCCTCATCACCTCCAAGCCAGCTACAATATATCAACTCAATCACACATCCATAGACAAAATATTATCAAATCAACACTAGAGGTTGACACTAGTAGCTTACTAATGATAACATAATGCAACTAATCAGATCATCATTAGAGAAAACACCAACTCAATACCAACTGCTCACACCCTTGCAACAATATCCTACTCATACATTTGACACCAATGACAACACCAAAGCTTGTTGAAATCAATGACAACACCAACTGCACACATTTTTAACAATCTCCCCCTTTGTCATTGATGGCAACACATGATGCAAAAAACCATCAACAAAAAACACAATAGCTCCGATCCTCAATATTCTACTCCATAACAACTCATTATCTCTTTTCTCTTTTTCAAATGACTCATTCCCCCCCTTTGAAATCAATAGAAAATGGAAAAAATATATGCATAATTTGTTATCCCCTTTTCACCACTGCTTTGCAAGTTCCTTTCCTTTACTGCTTTGCATACTCCCCCTTAGGAGTACACACAAAAACTACATCAATCAAAAACCACTGCATAATGATAACTCCCACTCATCTTGACTGCAACAACCAATAATGCCACTATCTACTCCCCCTAAGAGGTAGCCACCGACATCAATCCAGACCAAAGAATGAATCTTGAGATCCACTAGACTAATGCATCTCGTTATGCATCTAGTTCAAAGAAGGAGGGGCAATAACCCCCAACTTCTCCTGGAGATACTCAAAAGTATCCTTAGGAAGAGCCTTAGTGAATATGTTAGCAACCTGATCCTTTGTAGGCACATATTCAAGCTTCACTTCATTCTCTACAACCTTCTCTTTCAAAAAGTAATATTGGATTGAGATTATTTTTCCTTGAATGCATTACTAGATTCTTTGATATATTGATACCACTTGTATTATCACAGAAGATAGAAATTGGTTCATCATATACCACTTTGATATCCTTTAATGTTTTCCTCATCCACAAAACTTATGTGCAACAAGATGTTGTTGCAATGTATTTTGCTTCTACAGTAGATAAATACACTAAATCTTGTTGCTTGCTTAGCCATGGCACCAATATGCATCCAAAAAAGAATGCACCACCACTTGTACTTTTCCTATCATTACACAACCAACCCACTCTGCATCAGTGTAAGCACTTAGAGTAAAGTTAGTATCCTTGGGATACCACAAGCCATGATCTAGAGTGCCCTTCAAGTATTTGAATATCCTCTTCACTGCTATAACATGTGACTCTCTAGGATCTTCTAGAAATCTAGCCACAAGACAAACTACACACATAATATCTGGTCTAGTAACAAGATATAGAAATCCTCTAATTATTGATTTATACTTGCTATGATCAGCCTTAGGAGATTCATCATTCTTGATCAACTTGCAACTAGTAACCATAAGGGTACATACTGGTTTAGAATATTACATTCCAAACTTCTTCGACATTTCCTTGACATACTTTGATTGTGAAATGAAAATACCTCTATTTGTCTGATTGATTTGTAGCCCAAGGAAGAAATTCATCTCCCAAAACATTGGCATTTCAAATTCTTTATGCATCTCTTTTGAAATTTTTTTACACAGCTTTATTTCCTCCAAAAATTATGTCATCAACATACACAACCACAATCAAGATTTTATCTTTTTCAACTTTGAAGTAGAGATTGCTACCTGCAGTACCTTTATTGAATCCTTGCTATAACGACTACTTGTCTAACCTTGCATAACAAGATCTGGGAGCTTGCTTTAATCCATATAGTTCCTTCTTTAATCTGCAGACCATATATGGTTTATTTGATAACTGAAATCCTTTTGGTCATTCTATGTATACCTCTTCTTCTAATTCTCCATTCAAAAAAGAAAACTTCACATCCATTTGATAAAATTTGAAATCCTTATGTGCCTCAAAATCCAAAAACATCTTGATAGTTTCCATCCTTTCCACTAGAGAAAATGTCTCCTCAAAGTATTCCTTCTACTTGTGAGCAGCCTTTACACACAAGACTTGCCTTGTTTCTTACTACTTCTCCACTCTCATTCAATTTGTTCTGGAATACCCACTTAGTTCCAATTACATTCTTGTTTGTTAGTCTTGAGACAAGTTCCCAAGTCTGGTTCTTCTCAATCTGCAATAGTTCTTCTTCCATAGCCTTGATCCAATACTCATTCTTGCATGCTTCAATCACTGTTTTGGGTTCAACTTCAAAAAGTAAACATAGATTTACCTATTCTTCAACAAATTTCCTTCTTGTTAGTACACCTTTGTGCTTATCACCAATAATCTATTCTTCAAAATTATTCTTTTGCACATACTTAAGAGTTTTAGGAATCTTTTCCAGAGCTTCTTCCTCTTCAATCTGCACTTCTTTTTCCTTAGCTTTTTCTTCTTCTTTGCAAGAAGACTCATTTGATTCATATCCATCTATCACCACCGAATTCTTCTGTAGGTCTTCATCAACCTTGACACTTGCACTCTCAACAATATTTCTTAGCCTCTAGTTGTAGCATCGGTAAGCTTTTCTTCTAGTATAATATTCAAGGAAGATACCTTCATCAAACCTTGCATCAAAATTTCCTAAGTTTTCTTCATCTCTTTTGATATAGCATTTGCTTCCAAATACTCTAAATTATTTGAAAGTAGGAATCCTTCCATACCATAACTCATAGGGAGTCTTTATGTTTGATCTTGCTTGCACTTTGTTAAGTATGTAAACAACACTATGCATTGCTTCTCTCCAATAGACTTATGGTATATTTTCTTCTTTCATCATTGTCCTTGTAGCTTCTTGAATAGTCATATTCTTTCTTTCAACCATTCCATTCTGTTGAGGAGTCATAGGGGTAGATAAATACTTCTTTATTCCATGATTCTCATAAAATATATTAAAATCATTGGAGGTGAACTCTCCACCTCTATTAGACCTCAAGCATTTTATTTTCATATCCATTTCATTCTCAACCATAACTTTGAATGCTTTAAAATTATCTAGAGCTTCTGATTTTTCTTTGAGAAAAGTAACCCATGCCATTCTAGAATAATCATCAATCAATAGCATGAAGTACCTATCACCTTAAAGACTTCTTACTCTGGTAGGAACACAAATATTTGTATCCACCAATTCCAACATTCTGGTAGAAGATTTCTCTTTGACTTTGAAACTTCTTCTCACTTGCTTTCCAACTTGACTTTCCTTACAAACAACATTGATAGGCTTTGTAATATTTGGCAGATCTCTCATAGCTTGAATTGAACTTATTCTCACTAGGCCATCAAAATTTATGTGACACATTATTCTATGCCATATCTATTTCTCATTGATTTGAGTCATGAAACAATAACCATAAACACTTTTGAGCTGATAGACATTTCCATTTTTCCTTCTTTTCACAACAACCATAGTTCTAGAGCCTTTTTTGATCTCACAACAATCATGGACTGAAACATAAGATTGTATCCCTTGCTACACATTTTTCCAACACTCAAGAGGTTATGTCTTAAAACCTTAACATAAAGAACATCGTTGGTGTTATTCTTTCCATCAAAACTAATTGAACCTTTTCCACATATCTTAGCAGATGTATCATCACCAAACCTAACAAGTCCTCCTTCATATTTTTCAAGTTTAACAAACTTACTCTTATCACCATTCATATGATTAGAGAATCCATTCTCAATGATCCAGTAGTTCTTTTCCTGTCTAGCATGAAAAGTAGACACCAAGGTGCCTTCAGTACTAGCACTTTCCTCCAGAGCATTTTCCTTCACACATCTCTCAAAGTTAGAAGAATTAGTTTCATATTTTAAAGACATGAACAAGCATTCACCATCCTCATCATCCTCATAATCATATTCATCATCAAATATAATTGCATCTTCTCTAACATAATTTTTTTTCTTAATCATCTTACCTTTTTTCTCCATATTTTTGTCATTCAAAGCTATTTTTGGACATCTTGAAGCATAATGACCTATCTTTCCACAACTGAAGCATTTGAAAGGAAACTTACCTCTATACTTTCCAATACCCTTTTCATTCTTCTCACAAAGTTAGCGTCCACATTATCAAGATCCTCCTAATCTGATTCTACAGTCTTCTCTAATTTTCTAGCCTTAAAAGAAGTCTTAACTTTTGCATTAATTGTACCAAATTCTCTCATTTCAAAAGTAGTTAAAGAACCATACAACTAATCTCTAGTATATTGGTTCAAATTTTGTAATTCCTCAATAGCAAAAATTTATGACTATAAGATTTAGGAAGAGTTTTGAGTACCTTCTTCACCACTTCTTTCAGTTCTCCAACAAGACCTTTGATGTTGTTGACAACTTCATCTTCCTTTTGCAAGTAGCTTGTGATGTTTTCATCTTTAGAAATTTGCAGGGTCTCAAATATGATATTCAGATTCTACATCTTAGCTTGCTTGACCTTATCATCTCCTTCATAAATGCTTTCTAACTTTACCCAAAGTTCTCTAGCAGTTTTTAGATTCATAACTTTCACCAATTCAAAATTAGCAAGACCACCTAAGAGAGAATATCTTGCTTTACCATTATTTTATAGGCCTTGATGTCATCATCAAACTTTGGACCACTTGCAGATATAGTATATCCAGTCTCAACAGACTTCTAGATTTCAAATCTAAGAGAAATAAAAAAACTTCCATCCTTGTCTTCCAGAATGCATAATTTGATCCTTCAATTTATAGAGGAACATCTTTCTTGTGCACCATCCCAGATCCACCTCAAGTGGTTAAGCTTTCTTTTAAGGAACCTTTCTCTGATACCAATTGTTGAATGCACAAGACAACTGAGAGGGAGGTGAATTAGTTGTAACTTAAAACTTCAAAACCCTCACAAACATTTAGATCCACATTAATTCAATTAACCCTTAATCTGTTAGAATGATTTATCATGAAAGAAGATAATAGAAACAAAACCAAAGCAACACAATACACAAATAAATACTATATTTACGAGGAAAATCGAAGAGGATAAAAACCACAGTGAGGATTAGCTCACAATATAAAGTAGTATCAACACTTATTACAAAGGGCTCACTACCACAGGGCTCACTGCTAGAATAGAAAAGAATATAGAGAGGAGTGTTACAATAAAAAATCCATCTCAATGTAACAAAAAATTCCACCACAACATCACTAACACCTTTGTAGTATTACTGAAGATTGTAGATAGCTTTTGCTCACTGTATCCAGTAATCTAACACATGAAAACTCACACCGCACTACAAAAATTTGCACCTTACAACTCAAAAATTTGCATCATTCACATCACACACATCTATCTTATAATATCTCAACACATATTTATACCATCTTCAACCTTGAAAACATTCTCCAAGATCGGCTATGCACCTCAATTGTGCAAATTCAATTTAGGTTGGCACCAAAACATTTATGTGGTGGAAAGGAATGGAGGAAAACCAAAACACACCTTAAGTTAGACTTAAATCCAATCATACATACAATTCCATGCTTCCAAAAACACCAAAGAAACTTTGCAATTAGTGTAAACATCCAAGGTTGGTCGAACCTATGTTAACACCATTAACATTTAAGTACATGCTTTGTCAAATCCAAAGATGACTCACGAACCACACACCACACTTGAAAATGATCTAGAATATTCCACAAACACCCTAGAATCTAACAAATTCCTTCGCAACAACTTTCACTTGAAGAATGTACACACCTAGTACACTCAAACAACTTTTCCATACACTGCAACTCAAGAAACCAACTTTTGGAGCACCAAACCTAAAAAAAATTGAACTAAAGAAAGATATGAACATTATTGACACACTTTCAAATCCACAAGACTTGAAACCATCCTATGGAGAAATTCAGAGAAAAAACATTTCTCCCAGACATCTCTGTAATACATATTTCACACACTAGTGAACACAACTTCCTCTACATAGCAATCCAACACACCAGATTCTAGATATAGCACCACTAAACACCTCTAATAAACATATCCAAACCACACAAGCATATATTCAACCTAGAAGAAATGCAGAGCAAAACTAGAACACTACTCTACAACACAGAACACCACTGCAACACACTATTTCCTCTTTTTATTCAAATTTTCTCAAAAGAACTTGGAAACCAAGCACCAAAGACACATCCTCAATGTCTTCAGCACTTACTCATCACCACCAATCCAACTATAACATATAAAATCAACCACACATCCACAAAAAGAAGCTTATCAAAGCAACACTAGAGGTTGACACTAGTAGCTTACTAATGATAACATAATGCAACTAATCAATACCAATTGCTCATACCCTTACAATAATCTCCTGCTCATATAGTTGACACCAATGACAACACCAAAGCTTTTTGACATCAATGACAACACCAACTGCACATATTTGCAACACAAGAGGTGAAGTGCACCTTACTAAAAAATGCATGAATGAGGGAAATAATGATACAAGGAATAGAATTATATCTCAAGAGTTGCATATTGAGAATGAAAGCATGGACTTACCCTTGCCCCAACCTTTAAAAATACAAGGGTGAATCCATGTCATGATTCTCCTACCTCTTCCCAAGAAATTGAGAGAAAATTAAGTACTTCATTTCATGATGTGGATATACCTACCCAATTAGAGTATGACTATAGGGAAAGAAGGTTGGAATAGGGAACTGATATCATTGAAAAAATCCATTGAAAATAATGAGAAATGATGGAAGAAATTTAAAGGAAACAAGAATGAATTTCCCATAGTGCACAAATCTTAAATCAAAATCAAAATTTTCCTCAATAATAAAAATAAATAAAATTTTTAGAGTGTGTAGCACAACCAACATATTTCAAATCAGAAAATTGTGATACAAAACAATATGGTTATTCCCATAAGATAAGCTCAAATTTTCCCTCTAGTTAAATAACCTCTTGGAATTAACTGATATAGGCATTTGGATTTCTTTGGTATCCCTAATTATCTAAACCCCATCGCAAATAAAATCAGAGGAAAGATATCAAGGCTCCAAGTTAATAATGCATATACGTGAGGAGCATCTTAGGTTTTTCAATAATGATATTGATGGATATGATATTGAAGATGAAGATATGATCATGAAGTTTTCTACATAGTTCCTTGAGGAAAGTGCAAAGGAATGATACAAAATCCTTTTAGGTGGTATTATTAACACATGGGAGGAATTCATGAGAGCCTTTAGATTTTAATATGGAGATAGAGTTTATCCCAAGTTTGTTATTGATGGATAAGGATCCACACAATAGTGTTGGATTTTAATAATAGATTTATAATGACACAAAGGAAGGTGCCACCACATTTAATTCCTAACATGACTTCATGTGTCTTGTTCTATATTGTGATCCACTTGTTTCTAATATTGGGTATTATCTTGGGGATAAGAATCCATACACTCACAGGGAAGCATATGGTCTTTCTATTAAAATTGAAATAAATATGAGGCTATTTTGAAGACATATCAAGAGAGTTGATTTCAAGTTGTCTCAAGCTAAAAAGAGGAATAAAAATAAGTTCGTGACTACTAAAGAAAAGCTTGAAAAACTGATGGGTTTTGTGAAATATTTGTCATACAAGGTTGCCAAGAATGATAAGGGGTTGTCACCTCCCAATGTTGCAACCCATTTGAATGAGGATCAATGTTTACATAATAATCCTTATAATTATGATTGGTCCAAAAGACCACAACAACATGATAGGAAAAATGTCCCATGCCCAAGATATTTCAAACAAAAAAGTGGGATAACTCTTGATCCTCTGAGAAGAGATAATGTGTATCTTCAAGACTCTTCCTTATGACATGAATTTTTTTACCTTCTCCATGATCCAATGAAGTGTGTATTTGTTATGAAAAATCATATAGATGAAGAATTTACTTATGAAGACGAGAATGCACATCAATATGATGAAGATTTTGATCTGTCAAATGTATTTCATTATCAGTTTAGTGATGAATAAAGTGTATATTCTAATCCTAAAGATGCTGAGAAAATATTTCAAAATGATTATATTCTTGATTAAAATAATATGAAGTGTCACTTCATGATTTTGAACAACTCAAAGATCTAATGAGATATAAATATCAAGGGAAGATACCATCATCTAAATATAAGTGAATACTAATTGAGGTTGCATCTATACATGCACTAAATGGTTACCAATTGAGAAACGAGAATGCTCCTCCAAAGGAGAAAAATAGTGTCCTTGTTCCACGAGAAAATAAACCCAACTTAGAAAAAGAGAAGCCTTCTATAGAGAGTAATGTCAAGAACACTAATCTAAAAGATACAACAATGAAGAAGAAAGAGAATATAATACAATAGAAGGTTTATCCCTAAATGCAACAAAATGAAGATATTTACATCTATAAAGAATGATTCAAAAGGAAAATACCCCATCATGAAGCAACAACACATTTCATCCCAAATGATCGATGGAGTTGGAGATAAAAGAAAAAAGTACATAAAAGCTAATTACCCTATACCTTGTGGTTTTCCAATATATTTTATTCCTCAAGCTAGTGATATAACTATCCCACAAGTTACACTATTAATTTGCATATCCCCATAGATATGGTGCATGTGTTTTTTCAAATCAAAATAAATGTGCCTATCAATGAATTGTGTAGGATCCTTGAACACACAGATAGGGTTTTATCATTATTTTCATCATAAAGGAAATTGATATGCATGTTGCAAACCCTAGTTCTATCAATGTTCCCAAAGAGAAACTAGAAATTATAAAATTATATTTAGGGAACTCTTTATTGAGTAATCAACCTAATGCTGAATTCTTTTACACCATATTGCTAATAAATAATTTCTTTTTCCACAACTGTATGTTAGATTTAGGTGCCTTAAGCAATGTAATTCCTCTCAAATTCATGAATGAATTATATTAGAAATAAAGGGAACCACTAAAATATGGAAATCTGATATAACTTACAAATCTAAAATATAAACTTGTAGAAATTCATGTGGAGAAATGATTTAAACTTATACAACTCAAGATTCATACACATAACACAAGGATTTATGTGGAGAAAACCCTTTTAGGTAAAAAAAACTCCACCAAGAAAAGAGGGAAAATCTTTATTATTCTTCAAAGAGATTACAATACATAGAACTTCCAATCTAGTAGCATCTATGTACCTGTAAAACATATCATAATTTATCCATCTCAACTCCTCAATATATAAACTCAAGGGGGGCTCAAAATACCATCTTAAAACATTACCATGGGTCAAAACAAGGTTCCAAAACACCATGGTAAAAATCCATATGACCCTTACATGCTAAACATGGTCTCTTACTTGAATTTACACCCACTTACACATGTCATAATTGATTCTCACATTCAAAATGATATCCCCTAATTTTATCCCTTATAGTTGTCATAAAATCCATCATAACATCCTTAAAATAGGCTTTCCATGTTAGACCACTAAATGGGCACCTTTTGACAGCTAATAACTTATTTTTCAAGACACTAACATGTGGAAAAAGTGCTAACACAAAATATCACACACATTTTGATTAAGCACAAATATTTAATAATATAAATGATAATATCCATGGGAAAATGTAAAATAAGAATAAATAAATAACTTAGGGAATTGCCAAGGTTTAGACACCTTGATTCTCAATAACTTAGGTTTAAGAATGTTCAAACCCTATGGAAAATGTTTTTCCATGGATTATCAAGAGGTTAATATGGTATGGGTTGTCAATAATGTGGAAGTTCAATTGGATACATACCCTAGGAATTACTTTGTAATAAACATAATCATTGTGGATTTTTCAGCCAAGTGGGGTATGCTTATTTCTAGAAAAAAAGGAATGCTTCCATGGGTGTTAGTATACAAATGGATTTGTCCTATGATACTATTACATTGTAGGGAGATATTCCTAAATTTCATAGGGAAAGTAAAGTGCAAGATATAGTTGAGGAGATGTACAAATCCCCTATTGAAGTTCATTACATGGATCCAAAGCCTCCTCACTTTATTAGGTATTGGGATAAATAAAACTCAAATGTGATGAAATCTCTTATTTTTTGCAGCCCTAATAGAAGTATAAATGGTGTGTGGACCATTTTATTTGATGGTGCATGTTCTAGAGAAGCATCTATGGAAAGAACTTTCTTTGTTTCACCTAAATGGTGAGACATTCAAGTATGCTTTAAAGATGACATTCAAGTGTACAAATATTAGTGTAGAGCATGAATCACTAATTCTTGGCTTGAATATTGCACACAAACATTGCATAAAATATATCAAGGTCTAAGGAGATTTAGAGATTGTAGCTCTACAAATAAAAAAAATCTATGCAACAAAGGATAAGACTCTCAAAATCTATAGAGATGTAGTTTGGGACATCATAAAATTATTTGATGCATTTGGTGTAGAATGAACTGAAAAAGAAAAGAACACAAATGGAGATGCTTTAGCTATTTATATATCCAATTTTGATTTGAAATTGACTTCCTCCTGATATCAACTTAGTGTTAAGGTGCTCACTAGACCTAGCATACCTAATAATATATATAATTAGAAATCATTTAAAGGAAACCAATAAATGTATGAGTTCTTGAACTATGTGTGTGAGTTTGACATATAACTAGCTGACTAAGAATCAATGGTAGAGTTGGAAGATGGTAAATAATTTCTATTTGGAAATGGGATTATATAGTTGAACAATAATGGATTCGTAGGGGTTTTTTAAATTGGAAAGAGTATTTTATAGTGCAAACTTCTCCAAGAACAAAGGTAACCCAATTGATGAAAATAAAATGGAGGGTGTAAACCTATGTATAAATGATAAAAAATAATGGTTTACATTGGAAAAAGGTTGAGACCCATAGAGAAAATATTGTTAATATAATTACTAAGACCATTCAAAAATGCTTTGCATATTCATACGATGAGCTAAAGGCATACAAGAAAGATATTTTACAACATAAAATACCTCTAAATAGACGTACGTCCATCTTTCCAAAAATAAAGGCCTATCAACCTGAGTCTCACCCCCAAGATGCAACATGAATTAATGAAGTTGAAAGAGGGGGATTATCAAACCAATTGAAAACTCATTATGGGTTTTGAACCTTGTTCTAGTCAAGAAGAAGAAAGGAGGAATAAGGTTGTGTGTTGACTTTAGGAATGTGAATTTGAAATTCCTCAAATTCCAATATCCTCTTCCTAACATGGGTCATTTACAACAAAAGATGATTAGTTTTGATTGTTGTCAATGATGGATAGCTTCTTTGGGTACAACCAGGTTGTGGTCAAGGAGTATGAGCAATACAAGACAAATTTATAACTCCTTGGAGCACATATGTATATGTGAGGATGCCATTTGGACTCAAAAATTTGGATCAACATTCCAAAGAGCCATGGATGTTGCTTTTGTAGGTTCAATAGATGAAATAATGGTTGTATTCCAAGATGATATGACAACCTATTCCAAGGATATGAGAGACCACTATAAACACTTGGAACAAATATTCAAAAGATGTTTATAATACGAGATTTCATTAAATCCCATAAAATGTGTGTTTGGAATGGAAGAAGGTAAATTGCTAGGCCACATTGTTTCAAAGGATGGGATAAAAATAGATCCAAACAAAGCTAAGGTAATTGATCAAATTATTAGGTCCAAAATAGTTAAAAAAAATTAGTCCTTTGGGAAAATAAATTTCCTAAGAATATTTGTGCCCAATTTTTTGAGACAAGTAAGCCCATCTCCAACATGCTTAAGAAAGAGTAGTTGATTTCTAGCAATAATGAACTAGAAAAATCTTTTGCTAAGATCACATAGGCCATTAAAGAGGCACCTATTCTAGTAAGTCCAAATTATTCCAAGCCTTTTCGAATATTCTCTTTTTCTTCTTTCCACACTATTATTGTGTTGTTACAAAAGAATGAAAAGGGTTATGAACAACCTATTGCATTCTTTAGTAGATCTTTACAAGGGGAAAAACTTAAATATTCAATAATGAAGAAGCACACATATTATTTGATTAAGTACAAAAATACATGTCATATTTGGTAGGTGTAAAGGTAATTGCATTTGTTCCACATATAGTTGTGAACGATATCCTCACCTAAAAAGAAGCTTCAGGGAAATATGTTGATGGATGATAAAATTCAAGAGTATGATTTTGATGTTTAAGTGACCAACCTAGTGAGAGGGCAAGATTTTTTTAGGCTTAATATAAAATTCAAATTTAGAGGTAGCAAAAGGTAAATAACAATAGTGATGATCATGAGCCTAAATTTGTCTTTGTAAGAACAATCCTTGGTACAAGAAAATTATATTCTATTTGCTAAATATGAGGTGTCCAACTAAAATGAGCAAACAACATCAATGAACTTTAAAGTTACAATCCCAAAGGTATGTATTATTCAATTATTTTTTAATGTGGAGAGATCCAATTAGGCAATTGCTAAGTGTTTGGATCAAGAATAGTCTGGTGCAATAATTGATGAATCTTGTCAGGGAATATGTGGAGGACATTTCAATGCCCAGATGATTACACATAAGATCCTTAGGACAAGGTTTTCATGGTCTATTGTATTCAAGAATGTAGTATGAAGGATAAGGAAATGTGACATTTATAAAAGGTTTGCTAGTAAACTTAAAATTTTAGGTGTTCTCCCTCTTTTACCAGTGCTTGAATATGCTTCTTTACAAAACTGAGGAGTTGATTTTATAGGTGAGATACTTGAGAAATCCAACATGGATACAACTGGATTTTTGTGGTGAATGATTACTTCACCAAGTGGATTGAGGAAATTTCATCCCCCAATGTTGCATCAAAGGTGGTAAGTGATTTTTTGTTGAACAATATGTTAGTGTAGGTTTTTTATTTTCCTTATGTTAGAGAATACTTGTTTTTCCTACACACATTATTAAGCTTGCTTAGGTTATATTAGAATGGTTAGGATGAGGACATGTGGCATAAATTTATCATTCACATGTGTCACTCACACCCACCTTTGGGTAGTTGAATCTCACACCCTCTTTTGGATTTATCAGCCATCTCCCATAACCATGTGTTTGTCCCTACCTAAGTTGGCATAACCATGTAATCTTACATTTACCAAGTAGGTAAAACTCCCACCTATTATGGGTACTTGGGAGTTATTACTCCTCTTGGAATTATCTACCATTATTTTGCTATATAAGTAGCACTCATCTCTCCCCTTGGCTAGTATGATGGAATGCTAGTTTAGTGCTAAGGAAGTGCTAAGTTTTGTTCATCTTTGGTCTCTTTTCTTGCTTTCCTTCAATCACTTTGATATTGGGTGGTTTCAAAACCAAATATAACATGGTATCAGAGCTGGTTGTGAGTTGTGGGTTAGCAGTTTCTTCAAACCATTCTTGAAAGCAAAGTATGCTCTTCTCTTGCATCTAATGATGACCTGGAGAATAAAAAATGATTGATAGAGATCTCAGTTTCTGGGGGGGTTCCTTTCTATCACATTTTATTTTAGGTATTTCAGAGCTTCCTAGAGATATTTTGAGCTCACCATTGAGTTCAGACAACCGAAAAAGTCAAAATTGGCTTTTATTTCATCCAAATCAAACATCGGGTACGAGATCTATGAAGGGTTGAAGCAGAGGTTTTTAAAGAGGTTCTAGAAGGTAGCTGATCTTTCAGAGCATTTTTAGCCCAAACAGACCTCACCATCATGCTCAGAAGGCATCAAAACCATAAAATCGACTGTTAAATCATTGATTTTCAAGAAAATCATTTTCGTGGAAAATTTTTTTAGTAGGCAGGACCGTACGCCCTACCTACGTACAATATAGTACAATTTTTTTATTAAAACAAAATTAATTATTATTCAAAAAAAAATCATAGTATTTTTTATTGAAAAAAAAAATTGTAAAGTTTTTCGAAAATCAAATAGGAAAAATGCAAAAAAGCAAAAAAGCAAAAAGCAAAAATTTAAAAAGTCTTTTTGAAAAATAAACAAATTTTGAAAAGTCAAAAAGATTATGGTACCAATGGTACCTGTGTAGCAGCTCCGTACAATTGCCGGGCCGATGCATTGAAAAAGGCTGCTCAACTTTTTTATTTAAAATTTTTTTATTAAAAATTTCAAAATTTTAAAACAAAAAAAAAAAACATTTAATATAAAATTCCATGATTTTTTCTGTACTTCGGCCTGCAAAACATCAAGTACTTTTGTGCCATCATCCGTACTTGTCAGGGCTTAAATTTGATGGTCGTATGGCCGTATTTAGTCATTTTAGCTGTAAAATACAATTAAAATTTTAGGAAGACTGTATCACTTGAAAGGCAAAATTTTAGTTAAACTGTCAAAATTTCTATGCAATTATTCCTACATATGTTTTTTCATTCTACATATATTTTTCTTAAAATAGATAACCTTTAATATTTGAAAGGCAATTTCAAATAAATGACCATCACAAAAAAATTGCTTGACAGGCAGGGTTGACCGTAAAATTTAGGCCCTTACTACCTATACAACCTCAACCTCTGTGCATTCTTCCTTTTTTGGTGGTTCTGCTAAGTTTAGTAGTTATTTTGGAGGGTTGCCAAATTTAGCAGGGTTCTATTTTAATTTGTCAGTTCACCAATTTTAATAGATTTCTAAACTGGTTGGCTACAATCATCTTTGGTGGAATCCTACATTTGGCAGAACCTCAGCTAAATTTGGCAGAGGTGTTGATTTTCAAATTTTGGACCCCTCTCCATTGCAATTTTCATTTTTGCACCTCAACTTCGAAGGGCTCGTTCTCGGGCATACAAAGGCCTTTTTGAGTGATTTTTTTTTTGATTTGGGGTAAAATTTCATGCTCTTTGCATTGGTGTGATTATTTTTTGATCAAGTGATCCGGATTTTCCAGAAAATCAAATTTCTTAGCAGATTTGAAGGATAGTTCTCATTTTTGAACTTCAAATGGATGCAACTTTCACATACGACCTCTGATTGAGGTGATTCTTTTTTTGAAAGTGAATATTTTTCTGATCACTACATATTGGTTTTGTTTTTAAGTTATCATTTAGAGATTTTATTGTACTTTTAGTATTTGGGTCCATTTTTGGACATTGTAAAACTTTGGAAAACAACTCCAACATTGTAAACGCACTGATTTATAAAGTGGAAAATATTTTTTTGTTGGGGGGGGGGGATTCTTGATTGAGTGAAAAAGGGGGTTCTCTCTTTGTGTGTGTTTATTTTTGATCTTTTCACTTGTGCTCTTTTTTTCCTTCACACATGGATCATTCTAAGGTTCTTTTGCTAACACCTTATAATTATGCAACATGGCATCAACATGCATGGAATGCCTTAATGCAACTTGGGTATACTCCTTATGTTGAACAAAAGGTAGTTGAACCTACAGATGATAAGGAAAAGTTTAAATGGATGCTTGAACATACAAAAGCTCTTGGATGTCCTCGTAGCTTTGTTTCCCTTGATCTTATGTTTCAGATTGAATCTTGTGAAAATTCACATGATGCTTGGGAAAAGTTTAAATCTTTGTATGGTACAACAAATGAAGTCAAAGGCTATCAGATTGAAAATGAATTGATGAGCCTTGATCCAAAGAACTTTAGCAACATCCAAGATTATATTACTAAGGTCAATGATCTGAGAGCACAATGTAAAGAATGTGGTATTGAAAAAAAGGACATTCAGTTAATCTATAATACACTAAATAAACTTGGTCTTGAATTTGCAACTTTTGTTTCTAGCTTTCATACTCACAGATTGACTATGGAATCTGCATATACTATGCCTTCATTTGCATATTTTTTTGAGATGTTAATACATGAATAGCAAAAGAATCTTTCTATAGGTCTCATAAAGCCATCACAGACTCAGGCTTTGTTGGCTAATCAACCTAAGGGGTAGAAAGAGTCAGGACAATCTAACAAGAAACAAAAGAAATCTAAGAAAAATCCACACACAAATCAAGCACAACACAAATCCTCTTCAAGGGAGAATTCATCTAAGAAGGAGAAGTCCACTTGTTCATATTGCAAGAGGACTGGACATGAAGAAAATTCTTGTTATAAGAAGGATATTGATGAACTGAAACATCTTCTTAAGAAGAATAACATTGATCTACCTTCTAGAATGTTTGAGCCCACTTCTTCTTCTTCACATTCTAAATAATCAGGATCTAGTAAGGATAAAGGTCATGCAGGGTTTTCTTCAAAGTCAAAGTAAAATAAAGATAAAGCTCTTTGTGCTTCTACAAGTCATGAATCAGGGAAATGACTCCTAGATTCTGGAGCTTCTCATCATATGGCTTCTTCACATTCTATTTTCTCTTCTTTTGAGCCTTGTGTTATGCCATCTATTCTGATGGGAAACAATACTTACATGAATGTAAGTGGGAGAGGATCTGTTGATATTGGGGATGGTACCTTCAATGATGTTTTGTGTGTCCCTCACTTGACAAATAATATTCTTTCCATCTATCAAATCACTCATGGCAGAGCAGGGGAGACTGTGGAATTCACACCTGATTCAGTTATCATCGAAGAATTGGAAAGCAGAGAGATAATTGCTACTGGGATGGTTGGTCATGCATCTCAGTTGTATACCTTTTCAGACTTTGTACCTAATGATGATTATGATCATTTGGCTGTTGATCACACTCCTTGTGTGACATTTTATTTTAAGGAGAATTTTGGCTATTTGAATCTTGGTATTCTCACATCAGATCCAATTATTGAGCCTTGCATTCCTTCTCCTCCACCTACTATTGCTTATGAAGATATTGGTGTAGCTACATTCATGGCTACTTGTGATTAAGTGTAGTAGGATCTACATCATCTTTTAGATATAGCTACTTCACATGACTACTTGACAACCATTACAGGTTTGTTTATAGAGTCTCATATTTCAGATTTGGGAGACATTCTTCATGACGTTCATCTTCTCTTTGATGAAGTTGATTCTTCTTCAGTTGTTACAGAGGAAACTTTGGATCCTCTTGTTCATTCTCCACATGATCATTCCTCACAATTTGACATGATTGTGGATACTTTTGAGCAACATTTGAGGGAGGTATCTTTGTCTTCAAAGGAGGTAGTTGAGTCTTTGGATCTTGTTCTACATACATCTCTACTAGATTTTGGATTGTCATCTTCATCAGTGTGGCCTAGAACGCCTGATTTGATGGTGGCAACTTTTGGCATCAACATGGAGATAGATGAGTAGTTTTCAGAGGCTTCTTACATTTTGAGCTTTCTTCCCTTATACTCCTTTCAAGAATCGGAAGACATTCTTCATGCACCTTTGGTTTTGTTTCTTCCTAAGGGGAGGAACATTGTTCGGCGATCGTGGATCATCTTCTACATCCAATTTCGAGCATCAACCATTGGCACAGTTGGCTACTTTGGGGAAGGCTACATAGTCTTTCCTATCCTTTCTATTTTGGAGGGGACTTCTTCCTTGCATGGGATTCTTCTTGTGTTGGGAAACTTGTTTTCTTTTCTCTCTTTTGCGGAGGAGTTTTGTCCCACTAGGTTTTCTCCTTTTCTCTGGTTGTGAGAGAGTATTTTGTGCATGGGTACCTAACATGGTCTAGTAGTCGGGACCCATCTTTGTGTCTTTTCACCCACCTAAGCTACACTTAAGGGTGGGTGTTAGTGTAGGTTTTTTATTTTCCTTATGTTAGGGAATATTTATTTTTCCTACACACATTATTAAGCTTGCTTAGGTTATATTAGAATGGTTAGGATGAGGACATGTGGCATAAATCCATCATTCACATGTGTCACTCACACCCACCTTTGAGTAGTTGAGTCTCACACCCTCTTTTGGATTTATTAGCCACCTCCCATAACCATGTGTTTGTCCCTACCTAAGTTGGCATAACCATGTAATCTGGAATTTACCAAGTAGGTAAAACTCCCACCTATTATGGGTACTTGGGAGTTACTACTCTTGGAATTATCTGCCATTATTTTGCTATATAAGTAGCACTCACCCCTCCCCTTGGCTAGTATGATGGAATGCTAGTTTAATGCTAAGGGAGTGCTGAGTTTTGTTCACCTTTGGTCTTTTCTCTTTATTTATTTCAATCACTTTGATCTTGGGTGGTTTTACAACCAAATCTAACACAATACAATAATTGGATTTTGTGCTCTTGCAATAATCACAATAGATAATACCATATGTTTTAGATCACAAGATATTTCATAATTATGTAATGATTATGTCATTAGTCTCACTTTCTCATCACCTTACCATCCCTAACAAAATGGAAAAGCTAATTCCAACAACAAAAGTCTCATGAAAATAATTAAAGGTGGGATTATAAATTAAAGTGTACACTTTGGGTAGATAGGGTAACCTATAATATTGCTAATGGAATGATTTCATTTGATTTTTTTTGTGGGACAAATACAAAGATTCTAGTCATGATACTTGTAGAGTTTCAAGAAAAAATAAAGACTGCACACAAGAAGGCTTTGTCAAATAAGAAAGTGAGTATTTTTTGAGAAGAGAGCATTAGAAAGGAACTTCCAAGTTGGAGATTTGATCCTTATGTTTGATTATTTATGGTTGGGGCTATCTGAAGTTGTATAAGTTTATGGAGGCAATATATATCATTTAAAGGACTTGGTAATGATCCTGATGGAGCTACCTATCCATGCACAAAATTTTAATCATTATTTTATATGAGCAATGTTAAGTCTCCTTGTACATATTATTTGTTTTGTTCATGTTTTGTCTTGTCCATATTGTTGTGTTTGTGTATCCATGAACCTTGTTTGTCATACCTTATCATATCCCTTCTAGAATGAATTCCATATCAACCCTGATTCCCTAATGCTCCAATCTTGGCATGTAATATAACTCTCATTTGACCCTCGATTTTCTAAAACTCTTGTCATTTTTGTTGAAAACCACACTTACCATCTTAAATGACCCAATGGTCCATTAATGACATGATTTGGTCCTATAACTACCCTTTATATATATTTTTGGGTATATTATATTATTTATGTGGTGTGTTTATTATATTATATATGTTTTAATTTTATTTTATGTTGTGTATACTATTGATAAGTTAATACAATAGGCATAGCTTAACTTATTTTATTTTATATTATATTAACATTATATATTAAATATAGCTCATGCTTAGCTTATTATTTATCTTATATAATATATTATATGTGTAGTTAATTTATTTTAATTTTTCTTACTATATAGTACTAATTTTGTATTTGTTATAATTTTCTATCTTGTTAATTTGTCATTTCTAAGTTTTTTTTTTCTTTTTTCATTCTTTTTCTTGGTGTCTTGATTGTTGTGCCCCCCCTTCTCTCCTTTCTCTTTCCAACCTTTTTATACTTTGTTGGGTCTACAACTATTCATTTTTACTCCTTATTTTCTCTTGTTCATCCTGATGATGGATCACAGAGTGTGATCCAAAATGTCGATGCAAAAAACTCAAGCACAATCTAAACCAAAAATATTTGGAAATAATATTCATGGATCGTGGAAATCTATTCTCATTAATTTATTAATGACATGTGAAATTATATGCAATGATAAGGAAATCACTTGAAAATCCACTAGAAGAAAGGTCACGGGATGAAATGTTAATCATTGGGATTTGCAATAATAAATATGGTATGGGATGAGCACCACATTTTTTAAGAGCTAAATATTAGCTCAATACCCAAGACCACTTACAAAAACAATGAAAACCTTCTACAAGAGAATATGCAAGAATATGATCTTGCTTGATATTAAGACCTATCAAAATGATGATGAGGTATAAAGTATGTTACATATGTGTACAAAGACTTTCCTTATATAGGCAAGGTGAGGAATAGGATTAAACATGATTATGACATGTGTCTTAATCCTATGACATGTGGCAGATAACAACCTAACTACCTAGGAATCATGCCTAAAAGATAGATAATATAAGTTCTATAAAAGCCAACTAAGGCTTCTAGAAAGAATCTTATATCCTAAGTAAACTTAACATGTGAATAAGTCCCCTAAGTCCCTAGCAAGATAAATTACTAGGTACAATACATTAATTCACACCAACACCCCCCCTTAAGTGCAAATTAGGGAGAAGATTATTATGCAAATGATGCAAGGATGAAAAGATGGGTCTTGGCTACAAGGCCATGTTAGGTACCCATGTACAAATGCAAAATAAATCTCTCACAACTAGAGAAAAGGAGAAAGCCCAATGGGATAAAACTTCTCCCCAAAAGAGAGAAAAGAACAATCAGGTGTTGAAGTATGGAGGAATCCATGATACCCCCAAGAAAACCATCCATCACATATATACATTACCATGTAAGAGCTGAAGATTAGCTCAATACCCAATACCACTTACCAAAAAAATGAAAACCTTCTATAAGAGAGTATGCAAAAATATGAGCTTGCTTGATATTTATGTTAGTTTTATGATCAGATTTAATAGAAAGCAAAGACTGTAACACATGAACGATAAACACAACAGTTTACCCGAGGAAAACCCTCCTACTCGAGGGAGAAAAACCCAACAAAATATATCTCCAATATATTGAATGAATAAGAGCAGAAATCTACTTACAAGTCTAGCCTTACTCAAGGCTGAATTAATACAATGAATAATAACATCACTCCTTGATGCTAAGTACAAATAAATATGCTTCCCTTTGAAGTACGATTTGCTGCAAATGGAATGGTGAACTTCTGTTGGAGGTGAGAATGAAGTGATTAAATTGATGATTGAAATGAATGATCACCACCTTACATATATACCAATCTAGGTGACTTTTCATCTAGGTTGGCTCCCTTAGAAGAAAATATAAAATAATAATTGCAATATGTAGGCTGACTTGCCTTTAATTAAGGAGAAAATATCTCTTGAAGCTACCAAACACTAACAATTAAGACCTATCAAAATGATGATGAGGTATGAAGTATGTTACATATGTGTACAAAGGTCTTCCTTATATAGGAAAGGTGAGGAATAGAATTGAACATGATTGTGACATGTGTCTTAATCCTATGACATGTGACAACTAACAACCTAACTACCTAGGAATCATGCATAAAAGCTAGATACGATAAGTTCTAGAAAATTCAAATAACACTTCTAGAAAGAATCTTATATCCTAAGTAAACTTAACATGTCAATAAGTCCCCTAAGTTCCTAGCAAGATAAATTACTAGGTACAAGACTTTAATTCACACCGACACATTTTTCCTTTTAACATGGGAAAATATGCATATAGAATGATTTTTTAGCACCGTCTAATTAAATATATATTTTGAGCTTACCCTTAATATATATTTTTGTGTCTATTATATTATTTATGTGGTATGTTTATTATATTATATATATTATTTTATTTTATGTTGTATATACTATTGATAAGTTAATACAATAGGCATGACTTAGCTTATTTTATTTAATATTATATTAACATCGTTCATTAAATATAGCTCATGCTTAGCTTATTATTTATGTTATATTATATATTATATGTGAAATTAATTTATTTTAAGTGTTCTTACTATATAGTACTAATTTTGTATTTGTTATAATTTTCTATCTTGTTAATTTATCATTTCTAAGTTCTTTCTTTTTTCCTTTTTTCATTATTTTCTTGGTGTCTTGATTACGTGCCTCCCCCTTCTCTCACCTCCCTCTTTCCAACTTTTCTATGATTTGTTGGGTCTGCAACTATTCATTTTTACTCATGCTCTCTTGTTCATCCTGATGATGGATCACAGAGTGTGATCCAAAATGTTGATGCAAAAAACACAAACACAATCTAATCCAAAAACATTTGGAAATAATGACATTAATGTTCAAAGGAATGGAAAATGGATGAAGAATGATTTTATTACTATTTGAGATATTTGTACATCCCAAAAAGGTGATTTTAATATGTTAAATTTATGACAAAGAAAACTAGGGCATGGGAGATTTCTCCATGTAAGATTTGGCTATGGAGATAGCCACCCAAGATCTAAAGGCCTATGGAAAGCACAAAATACTCTAAAGATCAATATGACAAGAATAAACTGTATTCCTATCAATGAATGCAAAAAGAATCAATGTAGTTGTGTGTTCAATGTAGTAGATACCCCTTGGTTATATAGCCAAGGTGAGACATGAGATGTCATAAGATTATGACAAGTGTTTTAATCTTATAATATGAGACAACTTATCACTACTACCTAGGTAACATGTGTTAGTTTTCAAAAAATAAGATAACAACTAATGACAACTAACATCTTCTAGAAAGAATCTTAGAACCTAAGTAAACTTAACATGTGAATATGTCCCCTAGTTACCTAGTAAGTGAAATAACTAGGTACAAGATATTTATTCACACCAACATCCCCCCTTAAGTGCAACTTAGTGAGAAGATTATTATGTAAATGGCACCAAGATGAAAAGATGGGTCCCGACTACTAGGCCATGTTAGATACCCATGTACAAATGCAATGCAATCCCTCAAAAATGGGGAAAAGGAGAAAACCTAGTGGGACAAAACTCCTCCCCAAAAGAGAGAAAAACAAGAAAAATTCTCTCAAAGAGATGAGAAGGACAAAACCTCATGTGATGAAAAAGTCCTCCATAAGAGACGATGAAGAAAGTTAATGCAACCACCCCTCAATGGTGAGTCACTGCTCAAATGTCACAATGTCAAGAGTCCCCAATCTTAACTAAAGAACGAGATAATGTAGAACAATGTGAAGATTGATGTAGAGCAGACCAAGGATGATGATGAGTCCTCCAAATGTTATTCCAAAAGAATGTCGAACTATGACAAGCACTAATAGAAAGAATTAGGTACCACTATAAAAGATGTCAACATAACTGGTGACTGAGTTGAAACTGTCAACTCATAAGTAAATGTAGAATATGTCGATGAAGAACTATAGATGAATCCACACTGCAATAGGAATAAGGGCAGAACCAAGGAGACAACTATATGAGTATCAACTAGTCACTCTCTTGATAGATTGGTATAACCCTATCACAACTTGGAGATAGGTACCAAGTCTCTGGATATAGAACTTGATTTCTGAATATAGGTAGATTGCTTGCAAAATAGGAGTGTCTATATGGTATTTAGTCCATCACACTGAAATGCATGGGTAACCAGCCGTTACATTTGCTGAGTATAAAGGAACTAACACTAGATACATAGATCAATCCAAAGAAGCATAAAATATGATAGAGTACACTGAAATAACAAGATTGTGGCACTTGATTTTAGTGCATTTACAACATTAGAAGAGGAGAACTACAACAATCATGATACAAATATGATAAAAAAACTTTATTAAAATAATAAAAAAAAAATTGATTTTTTTTTTGAAAAAACTTTATTAAAAAATAAAGAAAATAATTTCTTTAATTTTTTTTGAAAAACTTTATTAAAAATTTAATAAAGAAAATTTATTTATTTTATTGAAAAAAACTTTATTAAAATATTAATAAAGAAAAATTAATATTTGACTATGGAGATAACCACCCAAGATCTAAAGGCCTATGGAAAGCACAAAATACTTAGAAGATCAATATGACAAGAATAAACTATATTCCTATCAATGAATGCAAAAAGAATCAATGTAGTTGTGTGTACAATGTACTAGAGACCCCTTGGTTATATAGCCAAGGTGAGACATGAGATGTCATAAGATTATGACAAGTGTCTTAATCTTATGATATGAGACAACTTATCACTACTACCTAGGTCACATGTGTTAGTTGTCAAAAGATAAGATAACAACTAATGACAACTAAGATCTTCTACAAATAATCTTAGAACCTAAGTAAACTTAACATGTGAATATGTCCCCTAATTACCTAGTAAGTGAAATAACTAGGTACAAGACATTTATTCACACCAACACTCCAAAATAAAATCCATATGCCATCTCCTTAAACCTAATTTCCTAGGTGGCCACTCTATATAAGAAAATTCTCCATTCATTTAAAAGGTTGTTTTTTTGGGTTTTTATTGGCTACAATGCAAATAGTCTAGGGTTTCAATATATAACAGTGTATCCACCATTAAAGTTGTTCTCTAAGTTGTAAAGTAGTAGTTGTAGAATATGTATGTAATAAATTGTCTCCTTGGTTGTTCATTGATATTTTAAATTGTATGAGGGGTAAGAGGTGTGATAGGCCCTCTTTTTGTAAACTTTCTTCGACATTTGTTGGTGGAGCTATAATAGGTATTTAAAAATGTTGCTTCATTTAAATTTATTGCATTCTTGGTATGTGTAATGGTCTCTTACCTATTGTGGATGAATATCAATGAGTTTAGAGAATGATTATGAAGAAAAAATATTTTTTTGCATCATACCTTTGTTGTTATTTATAGCTCTTTACTTGTCACGGTTGGATATAACTTTGTTACCCAATAAGGCACTGGTAAATAGTAACCTTGACCTTCCACATACATAAAAATCATCAAAATCATTTACCACTAGTATAAGAAGTATTATTATATTAAGGAATTATTTTTATGATTTAGTATTGCAACTAAGGATAGATTTTAAGAAAAATGAAATGTTATATTATCAATGAATCATTTACAACATATTTGTACTCTGCCAATTGTTAAAAAATCTTACAGAAATCATCTTAAGGTATTAATTCATTGTTGTCATCTATAGACACATGTGTAAAGTATTTTAATAAGCTATATAGAGGTTATTCCAACCAGTTAAACTTAGCTTAGTGATAGTTATTGGGGTTAAGTTTATGTTTGGGTGTGATTGTTGTGGGTTGTATAAATGTTCATTTTTTATTGTTTAAATTTCCTATCCATACATACCTCTAGGAAATCCCTACTAGATTTGAGTTGAGTCCAAAGAGGAGGAAATATTACACCTCTCATATGTTAACCTTTAACCATCTTGAGTCTCTTGTTGGTGTAAGTTTTTATTTTCCTAGTGGGTTAATTTATTTTCCTCTAGTCCTAGGTTTTTCCTACACTTTATTAATCTTGCTTAGGATAATAAAGTGAGTTTTTTACTAGGAGATAAGTGTGTGTTGTTCCCTTCTTTAAAGGGTAGAACATTTTCCACTTTTGGTGGCATCCTCCACTTTTGGTGGTCCATCTCCACTTTTTGTGGTTGATTCCTATTGGTTGGATTTTCCACCTACCTCCTCTCCTAAGTTCTATATAAACTCACTACCTAGCTTGCATTTGCATTCATTCATGTATTGATTCAACTTGGAATCTCTTAATGCAATATTGTCACATCGACATTGCATAATCTCTTGGAGTCCTGGTTTGCATTCTTATGTTTTTCTAGTTTATGTAACTTTGATTTTCTCTTAAAAAGTTCCTTGGATTATTCAATCTATTTCACATTTCTAACATGGTATCAAAGCTTTTGTTTTGAGAAATCTAAGTTCATAGATCCCTAATTGAGAGATTGAGTTTTCATGTAAAGATATTGTAAATTCTCGTATTCTCTTCTCTTGCATTTTGAATGATCTAGAGAATCAAAAAGGATTTGAAAAGATCTAATAACCTCTTCATATTGCATGTGTTTTTTGAGATCCAGGTGATTGCAACATTTCTAGTTATACTGACAATATTGTTATTTGTTCCAATGCATCTAGAAGGCTCAAAAAAGTCAAATTTGGCTTTTGTTTCATCCACATTGGAGATCATTTGACATAATTGCCAACGAGGGTTTGAAGCAAACCATTTTTTATTGGAGTCAAAATGCCATCTAGGTATCAATTAGATTTTGCATATATTGAGTAGATCTAGAAAAAATGTTGTCCAAACAGTGTCATGTGTCCATTTTTCTACAGGCTGAAGGTTAAAAAAACTTCATTTTTCATCTTCTGCTTGCTATATAAAAAAAAATATAGGTTTCATTTTTAGCATCAAAATATTTTTGAGTTTTTGTTATTGTCTACACATAGTCAGTAGATTTTTCAGAAATCAAATTAGAAGTAAAACTTGTTTTGCTAGAAAAAAATCATTTCCTACAGGCTAAATTCAGCTAGTTTTTCAAAAATTCATAACTTTTTCTTTAGGCGTTAGATTTTAGCAAACAAAATATCCTCGGAAAGCTAGAGATGAGCACTTTCCATCCATAGAGGTATTGAGAATTTTTTTTCCATTTTCTAGCAGGTTGAAGTTGTTTGGTGCAAATCTATTTAGAATGCCATAACTTTCGCCTCAATGTTCCATTTTTTGAAAACAAATAGGTCTTGGAAAGGTCTTGGAGAGCACTACACATCCATAAGGCTAATTTTTCCAGATTTTGTCTCAGGTTCATTTTATATCAGAATTTGTAATTTTGACTATTTTGAGTCTATTGAGCATTGTATCTTGGAAAAGGCTTTGTAAATGCACTGAATTATAAAGTGCCAACCTTGTAATATTTTTGGGGGTGATCTTTGATGCTATTGAAAAGGGTGGGAGTGTATTGGTGTTCTATTTTTGGTGTTCCTTTGTAAGAATTTGAGGATTGTATCATGGGTTTTTCTACTCATCCTTCAGTGATAATTTTGGATAAGGGTAATTACGAGTCTTGGAAAAAAGGCATTATAACCAATCTCAAATGGTTAAAATTTTTGCCTACCTTTATGGACTCATGCCTAAACTAAACACACTTGGAAGGAAATCTATATGGGGTAATAGAATTGATCATGTATTAAGAATCATTGGTTGTTATATTGATGAGTACACTATGTTGGTTATAATGGACATTGAATGTCCTCACACACTTTGGAACAAGATTTGGGAGTTGTTTGGAGACCCTCATGTTTCTCCATTCCCAGATGATCCTACTACAAATTTCCTCATTCCACTTGATGATGCAGATAATATACCCTTTGATGATGATGCTTTAGAGGAGCTTAAGTATTATGCATGTCTTGAATGTTCAGATGACACAAAGACTTCTCTTTCTTCTCATCCTCAAGTTGAGATTACATCGACATCACCTGTTGCAACTTCATATTCTAGATATGCTTCTTTGAGAGCCTCTAGTGATTCATGTCACAATAGGGTCATTTATGCTTCTGGATTTAGTCCATTGGGATCAATTTCTACCAAACATATCATGTTTTTTTGTAGAGTCCCTCATCTTGGATCTATATGACACTATTGAGGAAAACCACTATTTTGTCCTGTTGCTACTTCAAAGTCTATAATTTCTTATTTGAAAGCTTCCAATGTCTTCTTACAGTAGGGCATCCATATTCTTCCTAATTCAACTTGGGATGATCTCTTGACAAGTGTTTCAAACTTGTTTATAGAGACACATATTACAGATTTGGGAGACACTATTGAGTGTATTCATCTTCTCTTTGATGAAGTTGATTCTTCTTCAATTGTTATGAGGGAACAATTTGACCCTATTGTTCATTCTCTACATGATCATTCATCACAATTTGACATGAGTGTGGATAATTTGAGTCAACATTTGGAGGAGACACATTCAGAGGAGATACTTGGGTATTTGGATTGTGTTTTACATCATCTCTAGGATATTTTGATTTGTCATCTTTAGTAGTGTGGCCTAGAATTGTTGATTTAATTGTGACAACTTTTAGCATCAACATGAGGATACTTGAGCTGACTTCAGAGACTTCATACATTTTGCACTTTCCTCCTACATATTCCTTTCAGGACTTGGGAGATATCTTTCACATACCTTTGATTGTATTTATTCCTAAGGGGAGGAATGTTGTTCGACGATCATGGACTGTCTTCTCCATCAAGCTTCAAGCATCTACAATTGGATCTTTTTAGGGGAGGGCACTCTTCTTCTCTCTCTATTTGTTGGGGGAGGGGGGGGCTTCTTCTTCTTTGGGGGGAATTTGATATGTACATGGGTACCTAATATGGCCTCATTTGTTGGGGCCTATCATCTTTTACATCATCCTAAGTTGTTCTTAAGGGGGGTGTTGATGTTAGTTTTTATTTTCCTAGTGGGTTAATTTATTTTCCCTTAGTCCTATGTTTTTTCTACACTTTATCAAGCTTGCTTAGGATAATAAAGTGAGTTTATTACTAGGAGATAAGTGTGCGGTGTCCCCTTCCTTAAAGGTTGGAACACTTTCCACTTTTGGTAGTCCATCTCCACTTTTTGTGGTTGATTCTTATTGGTTGGATTTTCCACCTACCTCATCTCCTAAGTTCTATATAAACTCACTACCTAGCTTGTATTTGCATTCATTCATGCATTCTTCATGTATTGGTTCATCTTGGAAGCTCTTAATGGAATATTGCCACATCAACATTGCATAATCTCTCAGAGTCCTAGTTTGCATTCTTATGTTTTTTTAGTTTATATAACTTTGATTTTCTCTTAAAAAGTTCCTTGGGTTATTCAATCTATTTTAGATTTCTAAAAATTATAGCTCTTTACTTGCCATGGTTGGATATAACTTTATTACCGGATAAGGCACTGGTAAATAGGAACCTTGACCTTCCACACCCATAAAAATCATCAAAATAATTTACCACTAGTATAAGAAGTATTATTATATTAAGGAATTATTTTATGATTTAGTATTGTAACTAAGAATATATTTTAAGAAAAAATAAATGTTATATTATCAATGAATCATTTACAACATATTTGTACTCTGCCAATTATTAAAAAATATTAAAGAAATTATCTTAAGGTATTAATTCATTGTTGTCATCTATGGACACATGTGTAAAGTATTTTAATAAGCTATATAGAGGTTATTGCAACCAGTTAAACTTAGCTTAGTGATAGTTATTGGGGCTATGTTTATGTTTGGGTGTGATTGTTTTGGGTTGTATAAATGTTCATTTTTTATTGTTTAAATTTCTTATTCATACATACCTCTAGGAAATCCCTACTAGATTCAAGTTGAGTCCAAAGAGGAGGAAATATTACACCTCTCATATTTTAACCTTTAACCATCTTGATTCTCTTGATGAGCCTACTTTTACCTTCTTGAAGATGAACCCCTAGCCTTGAAGGTGGAAAATGTTATAGGGTTTCTAAGAGCTATTTTGGGACCTAACAAAGTATTTTGAGAGTGTCTCTATGATGGAATTGGTGTGTGAATACAAGAGTGAAAATAGCTTGGTGTCCCAATTTATGAGTGAGTAGGAACAACTATCTTCTAACCTCATGGTTGATGATATCTCATAGAAAATTGACCTTTGTCTCTAGTGTAAAAATTCTAGTTTGATGGGATGCCACATCCTAGCCAATGTGGTAAGTAGGAGAAAGGACATCTATGTGTCAGCCTACTAGTGTAGACACCTCCATATCAACCAAAATTTATTCTCTACCTCTTCTTATGGAAGGGATCAAGATATTTAAAGAAGCATTTTAAAAATATCCCTCCATTTGCTAACAATGCCTATGTCAAAATTGTAAATAAAGAGAATATAAATCCATTGTTAGAGCATGACCATTTTGAGTGGCAAGTTCAACAAGTGAAATAAAATATTATAGAATCATAGTACTCACATGGGTCTCCAATATACAACGAGAAATCATCTCATCTCCTCCTTTATCAACTCTCTAAGTGGGGTAAGATTATGTCTAGGTGTATCCTCCTTTGGAACTACTTCCTCATTCTCTAAGGTTATACCCTCACACTCTAATACTACCTCTCACATCTCCTCCTCAAGAATGTATTCCTTTTCAATATCAATGCCATCCTCTATAGTAATAAGTGTTTGGGCTTGACATGCTTGTCATTATCTTAGGCTTAGTACTCTAACTCAACATGTGATATAAATCCCTCAATCAAGTTAGACTCAAGGAAGTGATTCTTGTTGTGTTTCAACGAATTCCTAAATAGATGTATAGCATGAGGGAAATGGAGAAACTCCTTAGGGTGCTCATTTCTGATTTGTTGAGGCACTCGTGCAATAGGATGATTTTTCACCATCATTCATATCTATTAAGAAAGAAAATCCTTATTCATAGGATCATATGGTTTTGTATCCTGGCCACAACCCCTCTATCTCTCTATAGGGGTCTACAATAAGGTCCCCATCCATCAAGGTGGTTGTCACTCATATGCAAGAACCAAATTCCCAATTCAACCCCATCTCATGGCTATTGGGGGCATCAATTCCAAAGGGAACATATGTCATTGGTAAGGAACCATATATTCAAGGATCTATATGATGACAAGGGAAGGATAGTTGAAATCAAGAGCACCTTATTGAGAAACTCAATGAATTCTTCAATAGACCAAGTCCAAATTTCAATGCCCCAAACATAACTATGTATTTCTCAAGCTAATGAATGATTGGTGTCCAACACTACTTAAGAATGGGGACTTTCTTTCCTCTCAACAATGGGGTGGAAATCAAGAAAATCATGGACTTTTATAGACGAGGAATGAAAATTATAAGAATTGATGTAAGATGAATGGGTTTAGTTCCAAGATGAGTAACTCCCAAGCTGGATACTCAAGCTAGCCTCTCTCGCTTTGATTGTATTTGTGTTAGAATTAGGTGTTGTACACCTTGAATAATGCTTATAATTTTTAATTTATTATTATGTGTGCGGTGCACCTAGGGGTACCTAGATGGGCGTGCATCACTAGGAGCTATAATGTTGGGGCCACTTTATGTTGTATGTAACTTCAGGACTTAATTGCAAAATGTAATTATTTAATATTGGGGAATAATAAAATATAATAAAGTACCCAATATTAAATGTGGGGTCACATGATTGTAATTTCATGGTTTTAGGCACATGGTTTATGTAATACCACTTGGTGGTTTTGTGGGAGCTTGTTTCTATAAAAGCAACCACAAGGGTAGTTGTTTAAGGTTGGATAGTTTATTGCAGGTTAGCAGGTTGAGCTTGTGCATGTGTGAGGGTTTGAAGCATGGCATGGGATGTGTGGATTCATGCTTGATCACATGGAATGCATGGATAACTTGTGCTTCAGAAGTGTTCATGGAGTCTCTGAAGATGTATTGTAATGGGTTTTCATTGCTGAATAATACATGGAGTGTGGATTCTTTTGGAGGCTGCATTTTTCCCTCTTGAGGGTTTTCATAGGATATATCTTGTGTCATATTTCATGGGTATGTTGTCTATTCTCTTGCATGTTGATTTTGAGTATTTATTTTTGAATGTTTTCAGTTTTGGGTTATGTGGAAATTGTCATTGTATGGCTGCAAGTTTCCTTACACTTTGGAAGTGAATTTTTTTTCTCCTTTAATGGGAACACCGAGTATATGGTAAACATCATAGAGAGCGATTATCCACTCTCCCAAAATAGAAGAAAACTAGAAACTCTTATATCCAACATCTCAATATGTGAGGATATCATAGAAGATGTAACGCCCTGCCACACAAATCCCAATGGACAACTAATTAACTAACAACAATAGCACAATTTTTTTTAAAGTAAAACTAATATCAAATGTGCATTAACATACAACACTTGTAATGCAATTATACATACACATTATCTAGCTACGTCCTCTGGGGTAAACATGACTACATTACTTAACATAACCCCAAACCCATAATGATGATTAACGAATTGCAGGTTTACATCTCAAATCCATTATATAGAATAAGTATACAATGTACATACATCCATTACATTACATACATAATAAACATCCATCCATTACATTACATAAATGATAAAAATCCATAAGAGAACACATGATAATACCAAGAATATATATACATCACATTTATTATATGAGTTACATTGTTACAAGATTACAATGGTACAACAATGCTTCCCAACACAAAGTGGGAATGATACATCAATTACAAAAAGTAATACAATTGAAATGATCATGATACATATCAACAATGTTATCTCCAAAAATGGTGAAACTCTGGAATCACTGCAATAGTACAACTCCATGCATCACAAACTCTGACTGGGAACCCAATGGGGTGCATAGCACATTCCACCCGACCATGTGGACCCTAAGGCCCACCCCCTGTGCTAGGATATGACAAGAAGGACCCACAACATAAAAAAGTCAAGTAGAAAAGGTTACAAGACTCCACAAACAAGTGCAACAATAAACATAATATATCAACTGCTTAAAGGACGACTGCTTCCAAAGACACACAAAGGAAAAGGAACAATGAGGATACTATAGGAAGAGTGTCATTGCATGGCATTAGCATGGGTTATTCTGGATGCCTCTCACTAGGCGCTGACCCCCATCTATGGTTATCCTGGTTGCCTCTCACTAGGTGTCGGCCACATAGGGTGACACATGTGGGACCACTTACCTTTCATGAGGACAAGGTAGTGATCTTGTCAACCAAGCCTTCTCAGCCCATCCTTAGCCTGTGAAACCACTATAGGAATGGGCGAGGAATCTTACTTATCTTATTTAATATGAACCTACCCAAACCCACTAGTTAATTTATTAGGTTACCACTTATTAAGAAAACTCTTCCATGGGTTATCCAAGCTCCCCCTTTGTGCGTTGGACCCCATGAAGAGCCACTCTCCCTAGTAGCATAAAAAAAACCACATGACATCAAGGGGTGTACCAAATCGCACAAAGAAAAATAAATCATAAAACCATAATCATACGTGAGGCATAAACCTTCCCACCAAGACCACATCAAAATAAAGTAGTGGTGCAAGGTAACAACCCACATGAGCTCAAAATCATAAGTAAGATCAAATGATTTACAAAGAACCAACCATGGAAATCCAACTTAAAGCAAGTTTCCCCATTGCCTTTGGAAGCCTAAAAGGCCAACTACCCATAACTTCCAATTGAGAGTAACTCAAACACTACAGGTTCCCAATAGTCTCAAAACATGACTACAAAAAAGTCATCACATAAGGTCTCCTCAATTCAAAAATTAACACAAGAGAAAGACCCACATCATGGAACCATAAAACAAAATCAATCTTTAATTTACTAACACATTTAAAGTGATGAACTTAAAAGAACATTTTAAATCATCACAACATTTTATTTACACGTCCATATTGAAATCATTTAAATAATTAAAGAACTATAGAAATATCTTATATGCATTTTAACACAAGTAAATACAATTGATATAATCACGATATATATAAATATTTATACATATAGATACACATACATATATATATATACATACGAATATATATATAAATAAATTTAATTCTAAACATACTGTTGTCTTAAACAATATTAAATCTGCTAACTTAAATACCCTGTTGTTATCTTTTAATAGTATATTGGAATTCAAAATGAAACACACATATAATTATACATACACATACACACTTATGTGCTACAAACCCTGCTATTTACAACAACGAAACCTATCAAAAACTGCACCCTCAAATGATAATACACATGTTACATAAAGACCGACTTCAATCCTTCTATAGGAATCAAACCATCCTATGGAATAAGGCAACATTTGTCTAAAGCAATACAACTATCAAAAGCAGGGTTGAACAACAAGGATCAAATCATTCACAATGTAGGGCAGCTTAAATATGTATTTAAAGGCATGAAATGGTGAATGCCATGCAACTACTAAGAAAAGCATCAAGAATATATCTTGAATCAAATCGATTCTCCATTGCAATCTCATTGATTATGACAAATAAAACAATGCATGAAGCATACGATCTTAGGCAGCAATAGGGCAATAACTAAAATCAAGTTTCTTAGGATGGGCTATGGCATAAACATTAAAGCATGCGCAGACCAACCCTCATGCAAATGCCATGTAAATAGCAAGGATATAATGAATACTTCAACAACAACTTCCAGCTAACAAATCATTGATCTAAATTCAAATAGCGATTTGCTTAAATGAATCGAAAGGCTGTAAGGGTTGGGGTATTGAATATATCAAGGAAACTTATAAATCATACGACATTAGGCAACATGCAAATGATAACTAAAATTGAAATTTCAACAATGATAAGGTTGTGATAAAACATAAATGAAATCCATAAAAACAACATATATAAAATTGACTACTTAAATGGATCAAGGTTTGCAAAATCACCATCGATTTCCCCAAATAAAAATTTCATTGGAAATAACAATTATGATAGCATAACGAGAGGCAAATTACCCAAATAAACCACAAAACAATTTACTAGAAAAACTAAGAAGTTTCTCTAAGAATTTATTTTCCTCTACTAACCATTTCCATTCGAAATTAAACGAAGAATGAGAAATCAAAACGCAACACCAACTTGGAATACAACGCTTCAAAGATGGAGATGATGTGCTAAATTGAACTCTCTCGTAGCCACCAACCCGTTCTCCCAAAAAAAACAATTTCCAATCTACTCAAAGTTGTATTATATATATATATATATTTTATGCTAAGGAAATATTGTAGAGCAAATTTCTTGTTAAAATCGAGAATAACATTCTCATTCCAATCTTTGCAAAAACCATTAATATAAAAATCCAAGTAAAGATAAGTTTTTGAATACAAAAATCAACAAAAAAGACAAGTTTCTAATTCGAATTTCAATTTGGAGTCGTGCATGTGCACGCACTCCTCTTTTTCCATCTTTTATTTGCTTTTACAATCAATTTGAAAATCTTATGTCATTTATTTAATTTAAAATCATATTACTTTTCACATTTAATTTAAACTCTAATGATAATAATAATATTTATCTTTATTTATTTTCAATTATTAGAACATTTAATCACATTATTTAATTCAATAATTAATAATCAATATCACCTTTTTACAGACATAATTCATTTAATTATTATTTTAATTCTAAATTAATTTAAGTTACCTTACAATAAATTTAATTTAATTAAATTGATTAATCAAGGCCATTCATAATATTAACTTTATCACATAATTTCAAAATCAAATTAAACAATATAATCACGAAATCAACATGAAATCACAATTTGACCAAATGACGAAAGACATCAAGCAAGACCACTGACAAGGATTAAAAACTAGATAAATGAGTTACCAAACAAGTACTCATCCTCATCGAGGATGATGGAAAGGTTGGGAACCTTTTGTCAACTCCTTTTTCCACATCATTCCTATTGGCATTTTAAGGCATGCTCAGACCTGATAGTGCAGGTAGAGTCGATGCCTGGTACCTGCAACCTGCATCAAACTAGATGTCGAGCAACATATGTATATAAACAACAAACACACCATGAGAGGAAGTCACAGCGTAGCAGGGTGCTCGCGAACAAGTGATGCTACACCGTCCCTCTCACCAAGACCTCAAATAGTAACCACATCATCACGTAACAATAATTACATCATCAAGTAACACTAATTACATCATAATCAACATCATATAGAAGTCACTAATCAAATGCATAACAAGCATAGTAATAAGTCCACATGATAAACATAACCAATTTAATCCAAATATGCAAATAACTCCATATATCATCATAACATGAACATCAGTAAAGAGTGTCCTAATCATCACAATCAAATAAACTGTCATCCAACCAAATCAAATGGTGAAACAACCACCAAGTCTCAAGGTACATAACACATCCTAAAAAGTATCAGTGCAAGGAAAGCAACATGAGAGGCACTACAGAAGATGCATGATGAAGGATGAATGATTATTATCGTTCCACTCTGGCCAATTTATCCTATTGGAAGGTGGTATATTTAACATAAAACAACACATCCAAGGAATACATATACCAAGCCTACTCATGGGTGGTATTCCACCATATAAAAGTTTCTTATGAGGAAGAATGCTAATCTAGTCCTAAGAAAATCATAAAAACATATTCTTAAAAAGAAAAGAAAAATGTATGAGAATTGAATAATTTCTTCATAAATCCAAGCTAAATATTAGTAAATTTCAATAAAATGGTGAAAATGAGTGATACCAACCTCTAAATGGAAAATCCATTATTTGATCCTACCAAAAAGAATGATGGGAGGGTCTCAAAGGCAATTAGGATGAAAACCTAGGTGGCCAAGGTTCAAGTGGCAAGGTCACCCAAGTGCCTTACCTTGGTAAAAAAATTGACCTTAGCTCATGCCCCTACAATCCCTAGGCCCAAAAATTGAAACTAGGGTTTGGAGGGGTTCTTTTCTCATTTCTTGTACTTGGAGATACATGAAAGGCTAATAAACAACCATATTTTTTTTATCTCTTCATTGTAATATTTATATGAATTTCTCATTTGCATAGTTTTGTTGTCATTTTCTCATTTTCCCTCTCTTCTCTCTTCTCTTCAATTGTAAGTAGAAATGACCTTCATTTAGCTCTATTTTCTTTTGTAGGGTTTATTTTTATTTTTTGCTTTATTTTCTCTCTCATCAACCTTACCAGTTATTAAGGTGAAGTGTCACAAAATGGCTAAAAATATCAACAATACATCTTATCATCCTCATTTCACATTTACTTTCAACTTACCATGCATCAATACACACTTGAGTTGGTTCATCAATTTTTTTTACAAGTTACAGGTGAACAATGGGGGAAAACAACATGATGATATTTATTAAACCATGCATTCAAGGTAAGTTCCCTCATTTTTTTCCATTTTGGTTTTCAATACTATCATACTAGGCATTAATGAATTCATTTTGTAGGTCCAAATGCAAGATAATAAAGGTAAGTATAGGTAAGCATAAGTCCCATGATGCTAGTCTTCAAGAACAATACCTACCTGCTAGTTAGAACGCCACACCTAGGGGAAATTATATAAGTGCCTAAAATTGCACATGCTAACATGACAATCTGATGATGATTTGGAAATCTATCTCATGACCCACAAGACATCAATTGCGTAACCTCTCAATATTTTATAACTTGATGATAGTGTCATTGTCCTTCTTAGCCTCTTATCCATCTTATTTAGCCTTAAAATTAAGTTCTAGGTGCTTGTTTAACACCAAAAACATTTTGCAAACCCTCAACTAAAGTTCTTGGGAGACTATATGGTCACTCAAGTGACCAACCCTAGCAAAAGGGGTGACCTTGAGGTGTTTGGTAGACATATAATTAATTTAATTCCTACTATTTTACCACTATTTTTTCACATGATTGGACGCTCTTTCTAGCCCTGACTAGGCCATCTCTTTCCCTAACTATTTCTCATATCCCCTTCACTCTCAATTATCTCTTCAATCATCTCTCCATCAACTCTTTGGTATTCTCCCAATCACTTCCACATGATTAAATATATTCAAGCCTATAAATACTCCCCTTTCATTTGGCATCAAGAGGTTGATTTTTTATATTTTCTAATATTTTTGCTAGAAGAATATTCCTTTCATTCCAACACAAGGATAGTTAATCACCTTAGAGAATTAATCCTTTTTAAATGCAACTTCCACCCATTTCTCAACACAAGCCTCTATGAGCCTTTTCCTTTATGCATTGAAGCTTAAAATCTTCCTATATCTTCAACTAATATCCCAGTCCCAAATCCAAAGCTTCCATATCCTCTTTGTTAGATAGAGGAGGTTCCATTTGTTGTAAAGGAGGATCCAAAATAAGTCGATCTCTCTAAGAAGACAATCCACCACCACCACCAACCCCAATAGCTTCTTGATACTGCGATTTCTTTACTTATTTTGAAAATATTTCAACTAGAAATTAGGAAATTGAAACTTGTTAGAGAAAAACTACTTTATGGTGCCATTTCTTAGTTAGAGCAGGAATTTTTTTTTTCATTATTAATTTTATTTTTTAGAATTTTTTTATGTTTCTTGCAAAATCTCCTAATCATAATAAAAGGCATACAAAATTAAACCCTTAATCCCAACACAAGACACTTTGAACAATTCTTTGCTTTCAAATTCAAAATTAAAAAATGAGAGATCCCAACATTCTCACTAAAATAAAAGAATCTCAAAATTTCATTAGATCATTAAGTTTATTTTGTAAATTGTAAAGAATAGTTTATTTTTGTATGCATTTAACCTCAACAAAACTTCATAAAATAAAAATAAAAAAGAAGAAAAAACCCTCAATTTTTTTAAGAGGCACTCAACGAACTTGAAAATAATGAAAACAAACTTACCTCTCTTCAATCTCTCTTACACCTAATATATCCTAGAGTAAAAGAAGATTGGATAGAAGCAATTCTAAATAAATCAAACAGATTTTTCCTATTCAAGTAACTCCAAATAAAGAACGATCTTAAGAACAAAAAAAAATATTGAGATTGATCCAACAAGAGAACAAGAAATACATAAGTTGAATAAACATTACTAGGATAATTCAAGTGCAAGCTCAACTCATAAGTTATTTCCACCTATAAGCTAAACTTGAAATAAAAATCATCCAAGAAACTATAAATGCCAATATTAAAAAATAACCAACCATCCATAATAATTTGATTCAAGGCCATTAAGAAAACCCAATAGACCACAAAAACTCCACTACCTTCCATGAGACTCTACTTTCTTATGAAGTGAACAACCTCATGATCCAACCCCCACTTATCTAGCTTTTACCATGAGAGCAAGAGTGACTCAACCAACACCTCTTAGCAAAGATCCAATGCATGTGGTGTCCAAACTCGGACCCATTTGCATGGTGGTTGAGTCAATTCTAACCATCAGAATGAAAAAGCAACAATAAATTAATGTGACAAAATATTATTAGATGAGTTTCATATAAGTACCAATGAAAGTGTTGTAGGAGTTAATTATAAACTTCCAACACCTCAAGAACAACTGCAAGACTAAAATATCTTCCACAACATAGAAAATGGAAATAGCTTGCTTGATTATGGATGAGATATTGTAAGATTGAATATGAAAATGTACATATGATGTCTTGCTTATAAAGGAAAGGTTTTCAGATAGGATTAGACAAGATCTTGACATGTGTCTTAATCTTGTACAATGAGACAACTACCTCAACATTATTAAATGAATTAGGAAACAAGTATTAAATGCCATGAAGATAAGATAAAATCTAGATGACAATGAAGACTTATAGAAATACTCCTAGAACCTAAGTGGACTTAACATGTAAATAGGACCGACTAATTAACTAGTTAGGTAGAATACCTATTTACACCAACAAGTGTCACATTATTATGTGATGACTAATATTGTATTGTTCTTGTAAAAAATCTAGTTCTACATAAAATAATAAATCACATTCAATTACATGCATGTTTTGTTGCATCTTAAGAAGATTGCTTGTCATTGAAGTCAAATGATTGTGCTAAAGATAGTATATGGTCCAGGGATAGTTGATATGCAGAGATATCAGTTGGTGCAAGTCAACATTACAGTATATATAAGAGTGGTGATCATCTTGATGTCTAAGTGTGATGTGGAGGTGGGTACACATGTTCTAATATGTTTCCACTATGCCTACATTGTTATCATTCTAGTTTGGTGTACCAATTTTAAAGATAAGTTGCAGAAGTTTTTCTAAGGAATTCACAATGTATATCCTAAGGCAGAGTCATAGTTTTGTGGTCTGCATCCTTTCGCAGAGAAAGATTTAGTCTTGCAGTTCAAAATATAAGTTGGTAGAGATGTGAAGGTGTTTTTTCCAATATTTCAAGTCATTACACTTTCTGCACTAAAAGTTATAAGTGACAGAGTTTGGATCTATGATTTGGCAGAGTAAAGTGATCATGAAGGCGTGTTGGAATGCTCCACATTCCTCTAGAAGTGAAGATTTGTCCATTAAATTTTGTAGACATGCTCAGTGATGTCTAATACATGCTATATTTTAGTATCAAGTGATTTGGTGGTCTGTAAGTTTGTTTCTTAACTTTCAGAGTATTAAATTTTTTTCTAGATGCCTAATTCTTCTACAAAACATATGTTTGGGCACTTGTGCTAGTTTGAGAATGTACAAATTAGTTTTATGAGTTTATGTGGATATTCTACATGTCTCAAAGTATCTTAGGTTTGAAGTGCTTGTAGATTTTTCTTGTTTCTAGTACCACATAATTGTTTTAAGTCAATTTGTGATGTTGTTGAGGCCGATGAGTATGTTGGTGATGTGTGCCACAAGTTTATGATTGAGTGAATTCTAAGAATTGTTTGTAGTGTTGTTTGATTCATGCTGACTCACTTGGAATAAATTTAAATAATGTTTAATTATTTTTGTATACTGTCAATGAAGATGTAGGCTGACATGTTACAAGTTTGATATTTCTTGTTTGTGGCCGACTGAATTTATAATTGTAAAGCATGTAGATGATATATATTGAAGATCAAAGATGCATAGATTATCATGGAAGTGTGTGAAGATGTCTAAGTGCACGATTAGAGTGTGAAAAGATCTGCTACCGACCTAATGAGTAGAATTGTTGACTATTGGTGGTTGAAGCCATAAATAAGTCATATTTCAGTTGTTCTTTTCCATATTAGGGAGTAGTAGTTTCCTTGGGTGCAAGCCCCTAAAATAAATTCAAGGAGTAGTTGCTTCCTTAGGTTGCAACCCAAAATCAAAGTTGTAAATTTCTTTTACTTGTGAGGATGGATTAGGATAGTAGCTCCTAGCAACATTTCTCACCGTGGTTTTTCCCCTATGGGGTTTTCCATGCAAATATGGGGTTATCTATGTTCTTTTGCGTGTACTTATCTTCTTTTTTGTTTTCATTAATTGGATGGATGCTTAATTGAATAACTTACTTCAACAGTTAATTGAGATTGAATTTCAAAGCATATTGATTCACCCCCTCTCTCAGTATTCTGGTGTGTTCAATAATTGCTATCAGAGTGAGTTTCCATTAAACAAGCTTAACAACTAAGGTAGATCCTATTTTTTAATGAATGAAGAATAAATCAATGTCCAAGAAGAATTCCTCTGAGGAAAAAGAGGTCATACTCTAGATGGAGGATGATGAATATGAATTTGAGTTCAATAAAGAAGATTGTCTAGCTGATTTTGTAGGAGAGCTTAATTTTGCTCTAAATGATCTAGATGAAGAAAGAGAAAATAATGAAGAGCTTTAGTATGAACTTGAAAAATATCAAAAAAAAAATGGCAAATTGAAAGTTCAAGTTGAAGAAGGAAAAAGAATTGAAGAGTGTATGAATATCAAGCTCATTGATAAAACTAGTGAATTTTCTAAGCTTGAAGAAGAGATTTTTTCCTTGAGGAAAGAACTAGAAAAAGCTAAAGAAAAAATTGACAAAGGTTTGAAGTTGAAAGGAGGTTTTGAAATTCTTGATGGGTTTATTAACTCTCAAAATCCATCAAAAGAAAAAACTGGTCTTGGTTTTGAAAAGCAGAAAAGTCCTATAACCAGTGCATCTATAAATCTATATGATACCTTCAAAGAAAGAGGAAATTCTAAAGTAAAGGATGAGAAATATTCCACTAAAGAACCTTAGAAGAATACCTATAGAGATGCAAAAACAGATCAAGATAGAAAGAAAGAAGGTGGATTCATTCCAACCCAGAGACAAAGAATATTTAGAGATCCTCCACCTGCAAGCTAGCATGCCCCTATTAGGTTCAATCAATCTTTTCAAGGTTATTGTTTTTCTTGCAATAAATTTGGGAATAAAGCGATTGTTGTAGATCTAGGAAAAGAAGAAATGATTACATAGGTAGAAGACCATTTGTTCCTAAAAGATACAATTTTGTTTCATTTCATGGATATTTCTATGCTTGCAACAATTTTGGTCATAAGGTTGTTGAGTGCAAAACTAAGATGAAGAGGAACAACTCTATTCTAGAAAACAACATTGTGTGCTACAAATGTAGTAAGGTTGGACATAAGGCTAAATTTTGTATGAGTCATTTTTTCAAGCCACCTGTTCAGAACCAGAAGAAGGATGAAACCCTAGTTTAGCAAAAGAAGGGTAATGATCAAAAGGTTTGGAAGGAAAAGAAAGTTAAAGAAAATGAGAAGAAGGATAATATTGTGCTTATGCATTCTGCACAAGATCCTAAGAAAAAATGAGATAGAGAATTATCTTAGGAAATATTTCATTTGCAAAACTTTTAGCCCCCTGAAAAGGGCAAGTTGTTGAATAATTCAGCGTGGAAGAAGAATTGGATTAGATCGTTTGGTGATATTTTCTAAGAAAGAATGTACCTTTTGATGAAGGTCATGAAGCAAGTGAAAGGTTTGTGGAGGTGTGTTGTGCATCTTTGCATCCTTGTGAAGACACATAGAATTTTGGAAGATGGTTTACCTAACATGTACGAATACATTTATGGTGAAAATTTATGGCATTTGAAAGGATTTTGGATCATTTGATCTCATTTTCATTCAAGAGCATTTGTGTTTGGAGTGGAGAAGTGAGAAAAGGTTTTCAAGATATCTTTGTGAAACCCTAGCTACGATGTTTGAATATTTCTGAAGGAACTCCAATGGAAACACCTTAGGTGATTGATGTGGAGGAGAAACCCAAGCCTAAATACAAAAAGTTTCCATTCAAGGCAATGGATGTGGACAAAGATGGTTCATTCTCAAAAGTTCTAGCGAATGTGGTTTATTCTGAAGATGTAAGGATTTACATTCATGCCCCATTGAATGAGATTGATCATACTTCATCTTTTGAAGTAATTCGACATGAGTTGTTGAATAAGATTGGAGTATACAAGCCAAAGTATACAAATGTAGCTGCAAAAGGGTTGGATATCTAGAAATATTTTCCAGACTTCTGCGAATGTAAGGAAGGGGTAAGAATTAACTTGAGCCATATTCATGAAAATTCCATTTGGATAGACAAACCCTATATGATCACTAAGGAGGAAATTAGGGTAGTTACTGGTCTTTGTTCCTCTGAACCAATCTTGGTGTTGAAATCTATAAAGAATGAAATGGTTATAGAGCTCACCAGTGCAAATTTTGATAAGAGAACCTTAATAGTGAAAGATACCATTGATCCCAGTGTTTGGTATGCATTTTTTTGTTAGAGGGATAAATGCTTTTGACCAAGAGCTATGAACTGATGAGGTCACTATCGGGGGACCTCATCCCCATCATAAATGCTCATCAATTACACCCCAATGGGGTTTGAACCTTGATAGCAAGAACATCACAAAAACTTAACCATGACATCATGCCACTATTGTTCAGTGTCCAGTATGCATCAATGGGTAGTGCATACAAGATTTATTTCAGAAACAAAGAAGGTTATGCCATCACCACTGCAATTCATGCCACACATCAACTGGTGAAAGATGGTGCTAGTTTTGATCTATGTGAGTTGTTGAGGGAGCAACTGATAAACAACCTGAAGAGACCAAAAGAAACTGGATACAATTTTAGGTTTGGACCTTTGATCATATGCCTTACTTCTTTCTTCTTAATGAACTACCTATATTTAAAGGTAAAGTGTGGGATAAGTTCTCTCTGGTAGCAACACATATTAAGAAACACATGGATGGTTTTCAAAATAAAAAAGCATACAACACATTTTATTGGTGGTTATTTAAAAATTTACAAGATGAGATGCAAAGCAGATATAGGATACCATTTGACTTGGTCTAAAAGTATGAAAATGAGGTGGCATTCATGATGAATAAGGATCATTGCTACATGGAAGTTGTAGAGCCTCAAACCTCATGAATTCTTGAATTACCTTATGAGGTCGAACCTGAGTATGTACAAGGTTATGTTGATATTTTTTTGTCCATGCCAAGAGATCCTAAGGTAGAAATATTTGGAAAATATAGATAAATCATGGATAAGATCATCCAAAATCAAATAAAGGAAACTAGTGAGAAGAGGGTGGACAAATTGTTCAAGAAATGGGACATTCTGAGGTATTCTAAAATGGTGTCACCTACCTCTCATCAAACTCTAGTAAACATCCCCTTTGGTCCTAAAGAAAATTTTGTTGAGAAGTTACCAAGGAGATCCAATAGATCCTCTTTTGTTGCTACATTTTCTCTACAACCTTTCAGATCAACTCAGTCTACTAGTAGAAGAATTAAAGTTGTATCTGTAACTCCACCACAAAAAGAAAACTACAGGAGTTATGCAACCAAGGCATAAGAAAAAGGAAGAAAGGAAGAATAAATATGTTGATGTATTTAAAGATTATTCACAGAAGAAGAAAGGAAAGAATATTTTTGAGGAAAATACTAAGAAGAATCCTCCAGTAACACAAGATCCTCTTGATTTTGGTGCAATTTTTAGTGGAATTGTTAAATATGGTTTGTTGAATGATACAATGGAGCTAAATCTGGATGTCCCTCTAGAAGATAAGAAGACAATTGAGAAGGTTTTCATTGAATACATGCTCAAGAAAAACATTACCTTCAGTGACAATGTTGACAAATCTTTGGACAGTCTAGCTGAGGCTTTGAGGCGGAGAAGAGAAGATGCAATCAAGGTTAATGAAGAATTGAAAATACAAGAAATTGACAAGGCTGAGATCTTTGTTTCCCAAGAAGAAAAAGAGAAGATAGTCCAAATATAAGCTAAGGAGATCTACACCATGAGAATAATTGATCTTTTGATGAGCATGGATGAGGACATCAAAAGGAAGATTCAATCTAAAACTGAAGATTCCACAAAGAAAATCATTAATGAATTGTAAAGTGAAGTTGATGTGGATACACAAGGGCCTCCAGAAAAGCATAATACTAATGTTGAATTGAATGTACAAGTGCCTTTGGATGAACAATAAACTAATAATATTTCCCCCTCTAGATGATACAAATGAGAAAATTGTATCTGGTCATCAAGAAGTAAAAGGACCCTCTGAACAACAAGAAGGAGAATATGTCTCTAGTATGCATGATGAGCATGAAGTCTAGTATGGAGATGGAAAAAGAAAAAGAGAAAGAAGAGGAAAAGGATAAAGTAGAGGAGAAGTAGAAGGAGAAGGATATTGAAGGAGAGAGTTAAGAGAAACAATACTCTTCTTCAGTAGACTCAATAAAGGAGGTTTTGGCATATGAAATGCAAATCCAACTGGTAGTGTGACTCTATAGTTACTACATGTTCCTACTTTTGATGGACAAGTGATCTTGTTTGGTGCTGAAGCCCACTAATGTTTAGTAAACTTGGTGTTGGACACACAATTTAGAGGGGGTCCTAACTGAGCTATCCACTAAACCGTTGAAAGGCCTTCATTTAATTATCAACTAGGGCTAACATAAGCTTGTGATGATGCTGGCACTATCTATCCATTCAAAGAATCTTTAATTCCTATATCATCTTAGTATAGGTGTTTACACATGTTGGAAAACTTAAATTGCATGATAGTGAAAAGAAGTAATGTTGGAACTATTTCTACGGGTGCCTACAACTAAAGATTGTGACTAGTTCACTACCAAGAAATGAATTCTATAAATACTACTAACTTGATTAACTTGACTCACTTTGGAGAAAAATGCATGGAAAAAAATAAAACATGAATACAAGACAAGATGTTATTCACGATTTCATTCACATTTACAACATGAAGAATCTGATTAAGACAAACACAACCATGATAGTCACTACTATAACAACAAAAATAAATGTATAGAAAGTAAAGTGGGGAACAATTACCTTGAGTGGCCCTTGCTCAAGTGACTATCTCCAAAAGATAAAATCAAATCTAGCTCCTCAAATTAATTCAACATAACAATAACTAAAAACCTCTTTATTGCATAACTCAAGATATCAAAATCTAATAAGAATCTTTTGGGATTTCTTATTCATAATAACATGGCTAGAACAAATATTATCTGTGTAAACAAAAAACTAACTGAACATATATATCTACTATATTTTCTACATTTGTTCAACCAACTAACTATTTACCTCGACCACTAAACCATATATATAGGTGTGGGGGAGTTTTGTTGAAAAAAGGACTCAAAACAAAAATCTAAATGCAAATCACCACTCCCTAAGAAATAGAGTGTGATAAATTCTTAGTAACCAAAAACACAATTGAAAAGGTAGAATAATTTGAATAGGACTATAACTTTGTTGCAACAATAAAACTGAAATATGGACTGTAAAAATAGTCTCGTTAGATTCCCAATCATGGAAGATCTCTTCTAATTCATTAGTCTTATTAAATGACATGGTGACTCACAATATTCCTGAAAAATTGATGCTCCAATTCTACAACTTTTGTGCTCTACTTATTCTGGAACATCACTTGCATCATTGTTTGAAACTCCTTTGGTTGCGGGTTGTACCCCTTAGTTGTTGCAGGATACATTCTAGTTACTCCAAATCCTTGGTTGCAAAGAGTTAGCTCACACAACATCTACACAATAATAATAACCATAGTTTAAGCATATATATTCATTGCATTTCATACATATTCATATATTAACCATTCAATAACTATCATACCATAATCACATTTCCATATACTTAAAACTAGGTTCAAGTTTTTATGATGATCATAAAAGATAGTAAAGTTTAGGAATATGCATGAAATAAGTATCTGGAGATGTCTAAAAGAATGTACTAAAACAACAAAAAACTAACTGATGATTGGATTCATCATCCCCCCAACTAAACATTTGCTTGTCCTCAAGCAATGTCATTTGAAGACTGGAGGTTATACTGCAAGGTCATCTCCCTGAGGTCTGTGATCACATCTACTCCTTTTAGCTGCTTCAAGTAAAAACCTCCATAGCATAAAAGTCTTTCCCACCTAACATCCTCATCTTCATCCTACTCTTCATTCTTTTCCCTTGATCTGAAAAACTCTAGAGTGTGCTTACTCAACTAAGTTCTTCATTTAATAGATTTGAAATCAATTGCTTAACTTAATCAATTCCAAATCTATGCCAAGATCTTTAATTAATGGTTCAAATCCAATATGCAAACTCAATCCATCAATTTACTGAGCTAACTGATTAGTGCCTTTTCACTTAACCAATTTAACTTAGTTTAAATGTGGAATTAAACATAAACCATCATAAAAAACAAACCATAAGATCAGAGACACATTTGATTACGAAGTTCACCTCTCAGGGCTACGTCTCTTGATCTGCTCAATAAGCGTGATCAATTTTCCATTAATGTTGAACTTGCAAATTGCTTACAACATCTAGTCTTTTGTTGTGTAAATGAAGTTATTGTTGCATAGGAAGTTTCAAGCCCTACAAGCACTTCCAAAATCCACACTAAACAAGTGCTTCCAACAATAACAAAGCAGTCCTAGTTCTTAAAGCATAACTGAATGTGAACTAGGCATAGAGGTATCTCGCCTCATTACAAAACTAAATACACCATTCCAGAACACAGTCAAGTATCAAAAAAACCTTGGCTATACCTGACACTAGATGTACACATGCAAAATTCCCCTACAACCTTGCAAGAGAAAAGTCTTCAAACTGGAATCTAAACGACACTCCTTCAAACACAGCCTTCTATACGAAGTTCTAAAATTGAATCCTTCTCTTAGGTTGCTATGCAAAATTTTGTCACTTGGATGCCTCCACTTGGACTCTGGATCTTGGCTGATCAACCTAAAAGCATACTTTAAATGCTTTGATAAATGCTTTGATCTGAATGAGTTGGATCAATGATGAATGAACTGGATGATTTGGTGCCTCGGTCCTTCCTCACATCCTCCTTTTATACAAAAACTTAGCCCATTTGGTTAAAACCAAAAATTTGGACTATTCCCCTTTTAAGGTTAGGTTAAAACCAATTTCCCCATTTTCAAATAAAACAATTGACAACCCCTTAAAAACCATTTTAAATTTGTTTTTAGGCCCTTGTCTCTTTCCATCCTCGAGCTCTTTTAGTGACCAAGGGTTTTGTCTTATTTATTTTAAAACTCCAACTAATAACCATTAATGGTTAATTAGTTTAGGATTTGGGCTTCTTTCTTTAACAAAAGCAACCGACCACCATATATATTTCAAAATGATTTTGTGGTGCAACAACGGCTTATATTTTTAGAAGGCGGTGGGTCGGAGGTTTGACCCCCACCGATCGACCCCCACCGACCTTCGTTTTAAAACTGAATCAAAAACCGTTCTATGCCAAAACAAACTGATGCCTATATTAGGTAAGTGCATAATGCACGACACATTGTTAGGGGCTTTGGCTTGTAACATGTAGGGCGGGGGATTGAACCCCACCAACTCTTATAATAGAAAACTCAAACAACTTGATCAGAGGAGTTGTCGACCGTGTGCCATGCGATGCCTCCTGATTGGGCCATGTGGCACCTGATGATTCGCTGTCGAAGACACGTAGATTGCTGACTCGGATGCTAACTATACCTGCCACGTATGCTAACTATACCTACCAACTGTGTGTATGGACTGCTGATTAGACTTCCTCGTCACCTACCACGTCATCCACCAACTGTGCATACGAATGCCATGTCACCTGTACAGACTGACATGTGTCACATTCTGATTGGTCCATGTCATCTGACCATGCTGATGTCATGTTGATGTCATCATTGGTACTCTGGTCAACTTAGTCAACTGTAAACATTGACTCACAATAACTTTCATGTACGTGCTCCATTTTCGACGAAACAAGTGGCGTCGAGATCATGTCAACGAGCTCTTCGTTTTGATGCCATTTCTAACTGATTCTAAGTCAGTCAAATTTTTTGCCTTTCTGACTGGCCCCTTATACCTAGTTTGACCAAACTTTGATTGGCCATAACTCAGACGTATGAACTCCTTTTTTTCCCTTTCAAATTGCCTTGAGTCTAGTTTCCTGAGCACTTCAATATAGTGCCAATTTCGAGAGCATCTGGGATAGTTCAATTTTTAGGTTCTCAAGATCCACCTAGATCAACCCTCCCCATTGAAGAACTTTTGGTCTCCAAAAGTTTACTATTCCTCTAAAATATATCCCACTCTCTACATTCTTTAGATCAACAGGGTCTCAACAATACCAAGGAATATTTTGGCATAACACTGATGCTCCTCCTTGCTCACAAATTGCTCGAACAATGGCAACTGCGCCTCAACTTGATACATTCCTTCACCTTTGTACTTCGAAATGGTTGATTCAAGGCTACACCATTCAAATTTGTCCAAGCTTGTTGTAGCTACAAGGCCATTGAAAAGAATTGCCCCTTGTAGGCCCTTTCAATCATCATCTGCCTGAGTCTTGAAGCTGGAACATACAGGTCACTCTTGACCATTCTCTGCAACTCTGAATCCTAATGTGTAGATGGCCTATCCATCCTCTTTGTCTTCAATAGAAGCTTAGTGACATATCCTCGCCTCGAGAATTGTATTAGCCACTTGAGTCCTCTTAAGTTCTTGAGTGCTCAAGAAATCTGCAAGCAACAAGTCTTTAACCCGCATAATGAAGTCTTCAAGTATTCTCCTTCGGATTACAATATATATGGCTTCAAAAGCCTTACAAAATATCAACCTTACAGGAATACAACTTCATACAAATACTTGCAAAAAAATATCATTTAGAGTATTTCACTCAAAAACCATACTGGTTTTACATCAACTAACATATTACCACAATCCAAAAGGTAACATAAAATAAAGTTGACACAACTATTTAGGCAACATGTTTTCCCATCTCTTACGGAGCTGAACAAAGGAACTTTCCTCTTCCAACTGCTCCTATTTCTGTTGAGGTTCTTCATGGATTGCCTTAGGGACGAAAACCACAGGTGTTGCCTTTACCTTTGCAACCTCCTGTTGACTCGATTCTTTCGTAGACCTCGATGAACGTCGAAGTTTTGGGTGTAGCTTCCAACACTTCTCAACCCAATTTCCACTGATTCTGTAGTGAGTACAATAATTTTAGGCTTTGTCCTGCATTGTTGTTTCCTTCTTCGAAGAGGAACGTTGAAGGTGTGATGCATGCCTTGCTATCTCCTTAGCTTGCATGACTTACTTTCTACAAATCCTCTGCTTCTTGCTGCACCTTGCTACAAAGTGGTTAGGTGCATGACAAAATGTGCATGGTTGCATATTCCATAAGGCTTGCACAAAATAATTACTACTTTCAAAATAAACAATAGATTTAAAGTATTCATCACCTTCAACTTGTGGCAGTTCCTTCTGCATTGACTCATCACTTGAAGAACTTCTACAAATGTGGTTTTGGAACATTCTCCAATTTCTTCTTTATCGTAACCCAATCCTGTATAACGAGGTCATTCTACCACTTCTATGGGATTAGCTATTCCTTGGCCATGAATTCCAAGGCCTTTCCCACTGTAGCCCATCTTCCTCAGCAACTTCATACTGATACCCTTGGTATGTTTTTCAAATGCCGCAAAAGCATGATCATGGTTAAAGGAAGGAATTGAACTTCATTTATTACCTTCTTTGTTGCTTGATCAACTTCTTGATTGTCTACCAATGGCTCCTTTCGAATTGCTGCAAATGAAGTCTCCAAACTATTAGGCTGTGTGAGGAGTACATACAAGGAATCCTCTGAGTGTGGACAAAAAGTACAAATGTCAAGATTTTCAATCCTGGGAGGACTTTTTACAACAAAACTTTCTCCCATTTGCTCCTCCACAACACTCTACAATATTAGGTGTAGTTTCCTCTTTTCATCTTCCAAGTCTTCAAGGAGACTTCTTAGCTTAGTATTTTCCATTTGGAGACGCTTATTGGATTCCTCAAGTTATTGAAGCCTCTCAGACTTATCCTAGTGGAGTGCTTCAATCATCCTTTTCATGGAAAGGAGGTCATCCATCATGGATGCATACATTGTCACCTTAGAAGCTTCCCCTTGCTCATATGCCATCTTTCTCAAATATCTTAGATGTTCACCTATTAAACTTCCAAACTTGCAAACCAACAAATTGTCAAACTAATCAAAGTGAAAAACTTGCACAAACTGGTAACTTAACCAAACTTGAGCTCAGAAACCGCTATGATACCATTTGATCTGAAAAACTCTAGAGTGTGCTTATTCAACTAAGTTCTTCATTAATCATATTCAAAATCAATTGCTTAACTTACTCAATTCCAAATATGTACCAAGATCTTTAATTAATGGTTTGAATCCAATATGCAAACTCAATCCACCAATTTACTGAGCTCACTGATTAGTGCCTTTTCACTTAACCAATTTAACTTAGTTTAAATGCGGAATTAAACATAAACCATCATAAAAAAAACAAACCATAAGATCAAAGACACGTTTGATTATGGAGTTCACCTCTCAGGGCTACGTCTCTGGATCCGCTCAATGAGCATGACCAATTTGCCATTAATGTTGAACCTACAAATTGCTTACAACATCTGGTCTTCTAATTGCGTAAATGAAGTTGTCGCTACACATGAATTTTTAAGCCCTACAAGCACTTCTAGAATCCACACTAAACAAGTGCTTCCAACAATAACAACAAAGCAGTCCTAGTTCTTAAAGCATAACTGAATGCGAACTAGACATAGAGGTATCTTCCCTTGTTACAAAACTAAATACACCATTCCAGAACATAGTCAAGTATCAAAAATACCTTGGTTATACTTGACATTGGATGTACACATGTAGAATTCCCCTACAACCTTGCAAGAGAAAAGTCTTCAAACTGGACTCCGAACGACACTCCTTCAAGCACAACCTTCTGTATGGAGTTCCAAAATTCCAATCCTTCTCTCAGGTTGCTCTGCAAAATTTCGTCACTTGGATGTCTCCACTTGGACTCTGGATCCTGACTGATCAACCCAAAAGCATACTTTTAAATTCTTTGATCAATGCTTTGATCTAAATGAGCTGGATCAATGATGAATGAACTTGATGATTTGGTGCCTTGGTCCTTCCTCACATCATCCTTTTATACAAAAACTTAGCCCATTTGGTTAAAACCAAAAATTTGGACTATTCCCCTTTTAAGGTTAGGTTAAAACCAATTTCCCCATTTTCAAATAAAACAATTGACACCCCCTTAAAAACCATTTTAAATTTATTTTTTAGGCCCTTGTCTCTTTTCAGCGTCGGGCTCTTTTAGTTACCAAGGGTTTTGTCTTATTTATTTTAAAACTCCAACTAATAACCATTAATGGTTAATTAGTTTAGGATTCGAGCTTCTTTCTTTAACAAAAGAAATTGCCACCATATATATTTTGAAATGATTCGGTGGTGCAATGGTGGCTTATATTTTAAGAAGGCGGTGGGTCGAAGGTTCGACCCCCGTCGACCTTCGCTTTAAAACTAATCGAAAACCGTTCTATTCCAAAACAAACCGATGCCTATATTAGGCAAGCGCATAATGCACGACGCATTGGTAGGGGCTTTGGCTACTAACTTGTAGGGTGGGGAATCAAACCCCACCAACTCTTTTAATAGAAAACTCAAACAACCCGACCGGAGGAGTTGCTAGTTGGGTGCCACGTGGCGCCTCCTGATTAGGCCACGTGGCACCTGATGATTTGCTATCGAAGAAACATAGATTGTTGACTCAGATGCTGAATGTACCTACCATGTATGTTGACTGTACCTACCAACTGTGCGTACAGACTGCTGACTAGACTGCCCCGTCACCTGCCACATCATCTGCCAACTATGCATACATATTCCACGTCACTTGTATAGACTAACATGTGTCACATTATGATTGGTCCACGTCATCTGACCATGCTGATGTCATGTTTACATCATCATTGGTACCTTGGTCAACTTAGTCAACTGCAAACTTTGACTCACAATAAATTTCGTGTACATGCTCTATTTTCAATGAAACAAGCGGCGTTGGGATCGTGTCAACAAGCTCTTCATTTTGACACTATTTCTAACCAATTCTGAGTCGGTCAATTTTTTCCTTTCTAACTGGCCCCTTGTACCTGGTTTGAGAAAACTTTGACTAGCCATAACTCAGGCGTATGAACTCCTTTTTCACCCGTTCAAGTTGTGTTGAGTCTAGTTTCTCGAGCACTTCAACATGGTGTTGATTTCAAGGGAATCTATGATAGTTCAATTTTTAGGTTCTTGAGATCCACCTGGATCATCCCCTATCCAATGTGGCATTGGGTAGAGAAGCATAGGTGGAGAGAAGGTAAGAGGTACCCATTAAAGTGCCTTTTCTTTTGTAATGTCCATGTACCTGCAGATCCTTTCAAGCATAACTATGAAGTTGTATACAGAGTGGGGTTCATTTTTATGTAATTTAGGGGTCAAATATTCTATATTTATTATATAAAATGAAAAGAATGTTGGATAAGCCCTACAATTAGTCTCTACATCTTGTCATAATATTTTATCCTTAAATTCATAATCTTCATACCTACACGCTTATACTTCAAAAGTTTTTTCCATTCTTCTATCATCTCATTGGGGTCCTTGGATTCCTTCTTGACTTAGAGAGCAATTGATTTCTCTCTTTCAACATAATCCTACATAATTTCACCCCTTAGTGTCTCATTTCTAAAGTAGGATTCTAGTGCCCCTAATTTGTAAATCACCCACACATATCAATGGGTTCCATTCTATATTGTTTAGCACAACATAAATATGTAAATAAAATTCACATAACTAGTCTTGTACATCAAGTGTAGCATCAACAAAAATATGTAAAAATTCAAACTTTATGCTCATGGCAATTGGTAGGTTACTGATTAGTCTATTGAATTGAAAACATAGAAATTTCTCTTTTAAAAAAATAATATACTCTAGTGGGAGGTCTTCACTTGATGATTTGAGCAGCTTTATTTGCTATTTTCTCAATTCTAATTGTCATTTTCTTCAATTCAACTTCCTTATTTTCCAATATCATGTTATGGTTTACAATTATCTTTTCCTTTTCCTTTTCCTTCTCCCATTTTTATTTTTGTTGGGAGAATTATTGAGTTGTTTCCCATAACTTATATCCTAGAGACATTGTACTATGATGATTTAGAATTCTTTTGAAAGGGGGTCTTTTAGTTTCAGCTGTAATTAATGTACTTCCCACCTTCACTATGGAAAGTTGTGCAAGTAAGTCTAGTTTGGGCCCATGCCCATAGGTATGAAGCTTCTCCTCCAACTCCTTGATTTTCAAGTCCCTTTCTTTGTCTCTCTATTCATATGCCCTTACCAATTCCTCTAACTTTTTAATTCTATCTAATGATTCCTATAATTGTTTCTTTACATTCCTTTCTTCTATAAACAAACTCTCATCTTTCTCCAAAAATTGGTCATCCTTACCCATAGTGTAATCACAACCCTCACTGACAAGGCTTTGTGGGGTTCTCTTCCTTGTATTATTAGCAACAAAAATATCATCTGAATCAGATTTAGAGATGGTTGAAACATACCATTTTCTTTTAGCTGGTGTATAAATATCCTCAGAAACATTTTCTTTTAGTTATGAGTCTTCCACTATCATAGTATTTTCTTCAATGGCTTCATCATTTCACAGTGTTTCTACAAACTTTTGTGTCATATCCTCACTATATTTTGTCAGCCTTAAGAAATAATGTAAACATCTTGATTGTCCGAAAATAGGAAAAACCAACCTATCTTCCAATATTTGTTGATGTGCAAATGGTTCTCCACAAATTATATCTCCTCCCATGACGGCAATATATTCTATTTTAGTTCAATTTTCTACAAATTTCTGCTGACAACTTCAACCACACCAATCCTTCTTGTGTGTTATACATGAATTCTTCAAATTCAACTGATATACTTATTTGTTATAGCTTGAGTTGGCTTGGATTAACTGGATTATGGCATAGAATTGGGAAAACATATGACAAAAGTTTCAGAAAGGTAGAAAGGTTTTTGGTGGTGAAAGTTTTGATTGAAAACCTTATAAAATGTACTTCCCCCCAACTAAAGCCTTTAAGTGACCTCACTTAATTAAACTTGACTAGGATAAGGGTGTTATGAAAAGTAGTGGAAATATGAATACAAAGCATGCAGAATTAAATGTAAACATATCGAAAAACAATTACAACCTATGGTAATTATGGCACAATAGTATGTGTACCTGTTAACATGATGTGAAATAAACTCGAATAGTGTGAATCTTACTAGGAGTGTCTGCAATGTGATCACGATTTGATGTTTGCTTAATTACAATAGGTGATTTAGGAAATGACAACTTGGCATGTGGTAATGGAAAGGCTGTGGGATGTACAACTTATGGGATATGAATTGATCTCTTGAATGCATGGAAATCGAGGAACTTGATGTGGGATATTGTGGGGTAGGTTGCATGTAATGAAATGATAGGTGTTCAGTTGTATGTACGTAAAAATGAAGGTATGTGAATCACATGCAATTAAGTTGGCAGAAAAATTTGAATTGTGGATTGGAAAGTGTTGTGGGTACCTTCAACAATAGGTCTCTATCTAAACTGTGTTAGATTTTATTAATGAAGCTACAAGTCCCTACTACATCATGGAGTGTACTTGAAAATAATTATTGATTGTTGTCTCTGTGCAGTGCATGCATATGAAGAGTGATAGAAGATCATTGCCTGGCTCAATGTCTTTATTTGAAGCACTGTTTGGACTATACTATTGTATTAATTAAAGGAGAAAATCATCTTTTTGTGCTATATTTTTATAAATTTACAGTATGTGATCATTGACCAGTAGTGAAAATCTAATTGTATCAATGGTTTGCAGCTTGAAAACTCCATTTGGGAAAAATTTCTCTATTTCATATGGTCCTAACCACCTTGTTTTAAGCTTTCCTTTATAATTTTTATATTTGGAGTCATACAACAAAGCTCAATCTCCCACATTGAACTCCTTTGTCTTTATATATTGATCATGCCATTTGACTTTCTATTTTTGTTGTTGTCAAGTCCATATATAGTTCAACTATTGTCCTAAGTGTCTTGTATTCAAATTCAATGGGAAGTACTATTGTTTTACCATACACCAACTCATAGGGAGTAAATCCTATAATTTTCCAAGTTGTCCTATAGGCCTATACTACCTCAGATAACTTGGCTTCCCAATCTTTTCAGTGAATTTGCACTATTTTGGTTAGGATGTTTTCAATCTCCCTATTTGTTACTTCTAGTTACCCATTGGATTGAGGATGGTAGGGTGTTGATTTCCTATGCCTTATCTCATACTCCTGAACCAATTTGGTAATTATCTATGATGTGAACTGGAGACCTTGATCGGTCACTATTTCTCTTAGCACTCCATACCTAGTAAATATGTCTTCATAGAGGAATTTGGCTACATTTCCATCCCTAACAAATTGCAATGCTTTGACTTTAACCCACTTTGTTAAATAATCTATGCAAACTAGGATACACTCCTTGTTAGATGCTAGTGATATTGGTCTAATGAAGTCTATCCCTCATTTATCAAATGGTGCTAGTGCCAACTGAGGTTGCAAAGGCATCTCATCTATTTTGGTTGTCCTTCCCATCCTTTGACATCTTCCACTGCTCCTTGTATATTTCACTACATCCTTATGAAGAGTTGGCCAATAATAGCCAATAGTGAGAATCTTGAGTGTGGTCCTCTTTACTGCAAAGTATCCCCCACAAGGTTCATCATAGCAGGCTCTGAGGATATCAAAGACCTCATCCTCTATTATGCATCTCCTCATAATATTTTTTGAACCTGTGTAAAATAAATAATCTGAAAAGTCTTCCACCAACCACAAGTTTATTCTGTATACACCTAAAATTGGTCGACATTTAATTAATTAAATACTAGTTATTTAATTAATATTCGACTACGTATAAATAAATTCTCAATTTATTTATATAGTTCACCCTTTTCTAATTCTCCAAATCTAAAATCATATTCTTCTAATTTAATTAAATAAACAAATTTCCATAAGCTTTTTTATTTAATTAAGTTTCATTAATCCCAGATTAGGAATTCAAGCACATGTCTACAACTTTGTTGCATGCCACCTCATCAAGGTCACATGAAATTAAATAATTCTAATTAATTAGAATTATCTTCAAACACATGGCTTATTCCTCACACACTTCTTCAACAAACTTTTAAACACGTGATCTTTCTCTCACACACTTTATTCTTCCATCCATTTGGCATGTTGCCTTTGGTCAAGAGATTCCTCCATCCATTTGGAATGTTTCCTTTGGTCAAGGGAACACCTTCTTGATTCTCTTCATCTCCACCGTTCATCCCTCTTGTTTAAATCTGGACCTCGATCGTTGCCACTTCACAAGATGTTTGGAAAAGCCTATAAATACAACCCTTTGCCATTGTATTTTGCATCCCACATTCGAGTAGAGTTATCATGCAAGAATAGATTTTGGAGCATTGGAGCATTTGGAGTCTTATAGTTAGAATCATGTTTTGCTTTGTAGTTGCATATAGAATCATGTTTAGCTTCATATTTAGCATTGTAGAATCATATGTTGCTTTATAATTGCATTTTATACCATAGTTTGTTTTATAGTTGTATTTTATACCATACTTTGCTTTATAGTTGCATTTTAGATTAGTATATTCATAGTTAGCATTTGAGCATATGCAGAATCATCCTAGTTTCATATCATAGCATTTACATTGCATAATCTAACACCATTATCCATTCATCATAACAACCATTATCATTTTCATCATATAGTTTCATGTAGGAATTTAATTGGCTTGCATGTTGAATATTATCTTGTTTCTCAAGTTTTCATTTTAACAACCATAGTGCACATTGAAATTTGAGGACCAAATGGTTTAATAAATCCTTGAAAATAGAGGACAATGAAACATTCTTAAAGATTTGTTTGACTGCAAAATAGAGTAGTTTATTTGATTCAAATCTTTGATATAATCTGTTTCATTGGTGTTTGTGTTGATTTACTAACTCTCCCACATTTCACACACACATAAAATTGGCAACCACCATGGGAAAATACCCCATTTTAAACAATTTTTTGGAAAATTTCTTGTAAACAAGTTGGACGTGATGTTTTAGCGCAATCGTGAGTTCTTTTGGCGCATACGAAAAGTCTTTTAGCACATAAGATGACTATTACGACGCATCCATGAAGCCTTTTAGCGCATACATGAAGTATTTTAGCTCATTTGACTGATCTTTTAATGCATCTGGGGATTGTTTTAGTGCATCCATGAAGTCTTCTGGCACATCCAATTTAGCGCATTAGGTCACTGTTTTAACGTTTTTATAGTCAATCTTAAAATGGTCGTATCTTGGTCATACGAAGGTCTTTTTCGGAGTTTTTTTTTTTGAAGTGGGGTAGAATTTCATAAGCTATGCAATGGTGTAGGTGTTTCTCAATTTTAAACCTAAAGTTAAATCACATTATAATTTGGTCTAAGTTTTAGGGTTTTTATGCTTAATCATTCATCTAACCCTCATGTCTTCTTATTTCTTGATCTCATCTAACATTTTGAGCATTTATTGCAATTTTTAAGAGGAACATGGAGCATTGAAGTGAAAGAAAAAGCATTTAATATCCATGGTACTAAATACGCCGGTCAAAGTCAAACTTATGCAACTATTGATGATGTATGCAAGGGCTGGAGTTATTTAATGCTTTCTTTTGATTAAGATAGGCATCTAGCTTAATTAGAAGGATAAAGAACACCATGTTTTCCATGATTGATGAATAGTAGGCATATGCTCTCCCCTTAACTGGGTGACCAAAAATCTAGACCCATTCACTTTTATTTTGTTTTATCCATAGAGGGCTTGCCTTGTGGGAAAAAGTAATCACCCAAGGGAATGACCCAACCGGTAACACGCTGAAGCCAAGCGACTTCCAACCAAGATATAAATGTGGGTACTTGAGGAAAGTTCAAGTATCATGAGGATTGTTCCGAAAAGAAGGGAAGCAATGGTCTCTTGCCGTATGGATGATCCCCCACGAATGAAATGCCTATACTAGAACCTCTTGTTTAGAAGGCCAAAATCCCTATTCTATTTACTGGCACAAGAATGGTCGTTCTGAAGCCGTCCCACATTTTTGTGGCTTTTAGTAGAGATGAGAAGTATGCCATGGGAGATTCATGGGTATTGATGCTTGGCTGCCCCAAGAAGTGAGTGATGTGGAGGGGAGCTAGTGGGGTCAAACATCTAATCATCCGCTAAAAGTAGGCGTAGCTAGAGTAAAATCCAAGTGGGAATCCAGTGAATACTGTCCTACACAACCTTAGGATTGTACATGTTAGATGTGTTTTACCAATGTGTTTTTAAACAAATTTCAAACAAAACATTGCACAATGGGCTTGTGAAAACCTTGATTCAAAAAATCATCCATTTGAGTACTCCATTTCCATTATTCACAAGCTAGAAACCAAGAAAAATCCATTGTTCAACAAATTACACCTTGGTAACATTCAGATTCACGGATTTAAAAACAAGGCAAACTGCTAAAAACATTGAAATTTTCCATAATAGTGCATTTGTCCTTTGTTCCAGCGCATCCAGTCAGTTTTATAGTGCATCGAACCTCTATTTTAGCACGTTTAGGCAATCCTATAGTGCATCTATGCAATATTCCAGCGCATCCATACACTATTCTGGTGCATCCACTACTTTTTCCAGTGCATTTGAGTCATATTTTAGCGCATAGACCCCTTTGTTATAGCGCATACACTGCATATTTTAGCGCATCGTCTCTCTGTTCTAGTGCATCCAGGAAATCTTATAGTACATTTGTGTAATCTTTTAGCACATCCATCCTCTGTTATAGCACATCTAGGTTGTCTTCTAGGGCATCTGTCAAATCTTTTAGCGTATCCGGGCTCTATTTTAGCGCATCCATTAAATGCAAACCAGAGAGTTAAATTCACCATCTATTTGTCTATTTGAACCAAAAAATAAAACCATCATGGTTGAGACTGAAGAATACCCCTTCACAGATTTCATCAACCTAAAATAGATGAGGATCAATTGAATGCTTTAGCTCATCAAATGAAAAACCTTCAACAACAAATCTAGGATATGCAAAAGGAAACAACCACAGAAAGATATTTGTTGTCATACATCTATTCTTATCCATCTAACATAAATACAAACATGAAACCTTCTCCACTGACAACTACATCATCCAAGTTCAATTTCTTTGAATTCTTGAAAAAGTTAAATGAGAAAGCCAAATCAAAGTCCTCAAATACAAATGATATTGAACAATCTTACCATGTCATGCATCTATCTTCATCTCCCATTAGTCAAAATAAATTTCAGGATTCTTTCACTCAAGTTAACAATGCCATCCAACCACCTTCTTCTATCATATCTTCTATATCCAATGATTCATGTCAATCTCTTAGTTTAAACCATGTTGTCATAGACTCCTCTACACCTCAAGATCAAAACATTATTTCCACTTCATCCAATGATACCAAAATTCCACAAGTTCTTCCAATCTTTGACCAAGACCAAATCTCTCAAGAATTCTATGATGATCCCCTCCTTTCACTTTTCATCCATGATGACTCCCTTCCATCTCAAGAGAAAAGTATCCTTCTGAGTTCTTCTACCCCATCTAGTGAATTCATACCATCTCATGATTCCATTACATCCCAGGAGCATGATAATTCTTCCATCCTATCTAATGATGTCCTACCACCTGATGATCAAGATATGCTTTCTACAAAATCTCATGATTCCCTTCCTCATCAAGATCAAGATATGCTTCCATCCAAGGATATTCCTTCATTTCATGAGGATGTTCATCCTTCTCAAGATCAAGATATGCCTTTCACACCACTACATGATGATTCCACACCTAATAAAGAGCAAGCTACTCCATCTCTTACACCTCATGATCCTTTTCCAATTCAAGATCAAAGTACCCCATCATACCCATGTCAAGATCCTATCACACCTATACTAGCCATCCATGAACCCCACACCTACAAATCGGGATCATCCACCTTTATCCGATCTGGTTTATTTCCAACACCTATCCTTCCATCCATATCATATCCTCCCCAAAATGGACTCGTATCTTGTTTCACAAACAACACATATCCCATTGGTAAACGAATTTGTCAACGTATGAACTACAAAGGCAAAGGATTAGGCCTTCATGAACAAGGTATCCTGGAACCCCTTTCTTTCCAACAAAATCCATATTATCACGGCCTTGGTTATATACCTAAGTGTCCTAGTCCATCAAACCTACCATCTATCCTAGGTTCTCATCCTAGTCCATCAAACCTTCCATCTATCCAAGGTCCTCATCCTAGTCCATCAAACCTACCCTCTATTCGAGGTCCATATCCTATTCCTCAAGAACAAAAAAGGAAAACATCCTTGATTCCCTTTCAAAATTCTACCTACACTCACTCATCCATACTACCTCCATACCATTCATCTCAATCCACCCCTCCCATTGCTCTTGGAAGCAATTTGGGTGCCAAATGTCAAAAGCTTCCATATCAAAATCCACGTGTCAAAGGATCAACATGTCTCCTCGAAGAGGCATGCAAAAATAAAAGAAAATTTGATCCAAAATCAAAAAGGCCATGAAGGCCAATCAAAGCAAGAAGAAAAATTTCCAAGACCACAAAGGTCCATAAATCGAAAGGAAATTTCAAAAGGCCACCAAGGCCCATCAAAGCGAAAAGAAAAATTTTCAAGACCACAAAGGTCTATAAATCAAAGAGAAAAATCTCAAAGGCCACAAAGGCCCACAAAGAAAATATCAAAGTCAAAAATCATATGGATTCCAAAAAGTCTCATAGAAGCAATAAAATCTAAATTGGCATCCAAATTTGCTAATCCAAAAGCTTCCTCCAATTTTCCATCTAAAAACCTATCACCTTCCAAATCCATTTTTCCTCCATCACTCCACCATCCTTCGAGGTGTGTGCCAATGTTGAGCTTTCCATCCTTTCCATATATCCATCAACAAGCCTTCCCACCTCCTATCCATTACCCAACATTCATCCTCCATTATTCTCCTTTAATTCAAAAATTTGGATAAGTCCTTGGTTCTTCCATCATACCTTTAATAGGACAAAATTTATGAGTCTAATTCCCATTTACCATGGTTTATTAAAGGGATACTTGGTCATGAAACTTGATGCTTAAGTCCTTCCTCCATCTCCCTATCATCCATATCCTATTTTCCATATTCCTCTTACACTCTACACGTGGGAGGGAAAGTTTCGTCCATCTTATCATTCCTTACATTTCCACCTTTGATCTTGACAAGGTTAAGGATCTCCTTGGACATCATATATCTTATCCTATTCGCTTTGTCTATATCTTTTGTATCATATCCTTCACCTTATCCATATTCCATCATTCTTTCTAAATACATCCTTTCTTCCCTTCCTTGGTCTTGATGAGGAATAGGGGCAAAGTACTTGGTCCTTGTGTCTGTATCCTATCTAGTTGATCTCGATCATCCCATTCATTATCTTTATCCTCGCTTTCTTCCACTCCATATCTCCTGGTTTATCTCATCATGTCGCTTTGCAATCTTGGATCTTATCATGCAAATCATAAAACATTATCCAATCCTCATATCTTTTGTCAATAAATCATCAACAATCATCAATCTTATCATCATCATGCCTTATGGAATCAATCATATTATCATCTTTTGACAAGAGATATGTTGCTTGTGTGACATGTTTTGTAGTGAATCTTTCACTTTGATCTATCATTTATCCATGGTTGCATTATCTCTATTGTGGGGAGTCTTGTTCCTTCAATCGGTCATCTCATCTCATTCCATCTTAAATGTCCTTCAAAAATCCAAAAAAAATCGAAAAAGATCAAAAATCGAAAAAAAAAAGAAAGATCAAAAATAGAAAAAAAAAAGAAAAAAAGAGAAAAATACAAAAAATAAACGAAAAATAAAAAAATTCAAAAAAATCATAAAATCTAAAAAAGTGCAATGAAAACAAGTAGTGAAAACCTGACAATAGGCACTATTTGTGATAGGTTATATTTTCCATCTATTTGAGCATGTCAACCATTCACTTTCGCCATTCACTTTCACCATTTGCTTTTGCCATCCATCTGCCTATCATCAGAAAACTTCATGTACATATCCTAGCATCACGGCTGTGTCTCACTCTAGACTGGGGGCGAAATCCTGAACTCACTGGGGGCAATAAACTTTGAGCTTGAACCAACAGACAAACAACAGTAGTACAACACAACCCAAAATAATGATCATAGTGCAACTCAACATTAAACATCAATCACATGAACATGAACACATCAACCATCCATATCAAACAGCCAAATCAATCAAACCAAAAGCACACTTCAAATGGATGATTTTTATTTTGAATCATGGATTTATCATTGTGGCATGAATGTTCAATTGTTGAACTTTGATTTTTGTTATCATATCTCTAGAGCCCCTTGATGATGTATTGAACTAGAGGAGCCATGAAGGAGTATGATTTTTCTTTGTCTGTTGTCTGTGAGTTGATCATTATTATTGTGCAAATTGTCGCGGGATGTGCTCTACAAAGTATCACTAATGACATTCTGAATTTGCATAGGAAAATGGTTAACTCTTGTCTATTTACACAAGCAATACTCAAGTTATCTCGGTTTAATTATACTTAGATGCTTGTGTTAACTTGCACTATCAAACATCATGGAAGTAGTACTCAGGTCAACATGGTCTAAATATTCCATCGATGCTTGTACTCACTTTCAACATTTTAAAGGCTCAATGATGATAAAAAGCATGACAAATCGGCTGTTACAAATGACAACTTTTGAATATGAGATTTGCATGGTTAAGTTAGATTGCATCCATGTTAGCTTGCATCTGTATCTATAGGGTTTCCAAAGTTGCAACAATTTCACAATTATGTTATCTCTAACACTAATGGATTGAGTACACTTGACATTAACAGAAACACATCATTCTCATATAGAAAACACATCAATTGCATTATCATTTGCATACATTAAATAACATTATCACATCATTCATCCATCCATGCATCACATCATAATATTTGCATCAGAAAACACAAAAATATGTGCATCACATCTCATTTACATAATCAAAATCATTTCATATAATTGCATTAGGAAAGTGGTTCACTAAGCTTAAATGAGCGAGTCTCTTCAGATTTCCAAGAAAGTTGGGAAATATGTCAGGTTTTGTGAAGCTTAACTTAACAAATAATCAATTGATGACAATCTTCCCACAACTCTTGGAAGTTGGATAGATTCACTCATTTAAGCTTAAGACCCTAGAAGTTTCGAAGTATTACAAACTCAGTTAAGCATAATCATTTGCATCACATAATCATATCATCATTACAAAACATCATACATCATTTACATAATCATTACATCCATACATAATCAGTATAAACATCACATATCATCACATTACATTATCAAAATCCATCTCACATAGCATAAATCATCATTGCATACATCACATAATCATGCATTATCATATCATCATTGCATACATCACATAATCATGCATTAATCATAATCATCATTGCATACATTAATCATCATCACATGAACATCATCAAATAAACATCATCGAATAAATCGAACTAGGTACCATCACATTATCCTACATTCATCCATTCATTACATCATCTATTTGCATTAGAAAAGTACAAAAGCATCATGTAGGCATCATTCATAAATCATCATAGGATCATAACACATTAGTTGCATCATCATTTAAATCCATAACATATCATATCATCATCATGATCATCATCATAAAATATAAATTAAATGCATCCATAGCATATCATCGCATCATCATCACATAGCATCATAAAGCAGAAATAAAATGCATCCATCATAGACATCCATCATGAAATCATATTGACACATAGATCATAATCATCACTGCATATCATATAACCTCAAAATCATGATGTCAAAAGGTACAAGGATATCCAAAGGTATAAAGAGATATATCAATATAAAAAATGGCAGTGTATTGTAAAGACTGAAAACAAGAGGAACATCATCAATATCTCATGTACATCAGTGTATACATCATGTCCAAGATACATCAAAAAATCATAAACTGGAGCTATGTCGTGCTCCCCCCAGACAGTGTTGTCATCCCAAGACCAATATCTCCCCATGCACCTGATGGACCTGCACCAGGATCTCTCCAATCTCCAGGAAATGGCTATGTAACACCCACGCTAATAGTCTGAGACTAAGACCTCCCTGACCGAGACTGGGCAAAGCTCTCCCGCCGCTTTGGAGGAACCGCATCATGATACTGACCTCTGTAGAACTCAAAATCCTGCGCAGTATGACGAACCTCTCTGAAATAATATGAGATACCGACAGCTGTTGCAGCCTACTGTAGCCTCTCAGTGATGGCCTCAACCTACTCTACCTGTCATCTCAGGGCATCCCTCTCAATAGTAAATATGGTAATCTATCCCTTCACCTATCTTTGGGCCTATACCTGTGCAATCTGGGCCTGTACCTGTTGCACTTGATGCCTCGCAGCATCCCTCTTGGGTCAGAGTCTATACCTATCCCTGTGCTTGTATAAGTAGAGCCTGCACCTACTCTAGCTGACCCTGTAACGTCTCGACTTGTACCTAGATTGCAACAATCTGTGTCTATTGTTGTGGTGAGGGTAGCTGAACCTCCACATGTCACCTCTTGTGAGGCACTCTCAGCTCACCAACATTTGGCCCTGGTTCTGTTGCACTTGATGCCTCGCAGCATCCCTCTTGGATGTCAGAGTCTATACCTATCCCTGTGCTTGTATAAGTAGAGCCTGCACCTACTCTAGCTGACCCTGTAACGTCTTGACTTGTACCTAGATTGCAACAATCTGTGTCTATTGTTGTGGTGAGGGTAGCTGAACCTCCACATGTCACCTCTTGTGAGGCACTCTCAGCTCACCAACATTTGGCCCTGGTCCTCCGCCACCCCCATCACTCTCCTCATCATTGTCGTCATCATTGCTATCCCCCTCCTCACTACTCTCCTCCTCCTCCTCCCTCTGCTCCTCCTCCTCCCCCTACTCCTCCTCCGCCTCCTCTCTTTGTCGCCTCCGCCCATGACCTCCCACCTCCTCCTCCACTAACAATGGTGTTGGCTCATCCAGAATCATAATATGTGGGAATGGGTGCGTGAACATATATAGGGTGTACTCCTCTGATATAGGTGCATCAGTGATCTCTGGATGCACCTCCCAAATGATGGCCTATAACCCCTAAAAGTGTTGTACTACTACATCATAAGACAAAACTGGCCCCCACTCTGTAGCATCCTGTCATCGTCGGGCATAATGGGCCACTCCATGGGGCATGCCCTAGACCCTACCATATTGTTTCAGCACTCTCAGCAACATGAATCTCTAGATGATAAAACATGTCTGCCCAATCAGATAAATTGACTAACATAAGAATGGCATCTTCGTGTCGTCCTTTGGCCACTACTCGCAATCAACATATGGCCGCCATACCATTGACTCTAAATCATCCAATTTCCTCCTCCAATACTCCAACTTGGCTAGCCTAGGCTGAGCAAGTCGACCAACATAAATATGAACATATGGCCTCATGGCTGGGCGCTGCCTCTCTCCAATTGGCCGATTAACTACTATATTCTCCCAGGCCCAAACCTGGAGCAATGTGAACCCCGCTGATAAACTCGCCCCATGTAGATAAAGCACCTAGTGCAGATCATGGTAAAGATGGGCCAACATACAGCAACCCCATGCATATCGAGTGTTGTGAACAATCATGCTCTCCAAGATCTGCCCCCATCCAACTGAGAGTCCCTTTGACCTGCAGTCAGAACAAAGGAACCCTCCAATGAAACCGGCTAGAACAGAAGGAAAAGTGGCGTATGCATCGACCATGTCCCTCCACAAAATCTCATACCCACATATATGGTCATCCTGAAATACTTTTCGCAACATATTGGTCCTGCCTTGCCCATGTGAATCATATAAAACAAGTTCTCCAACCACGAGAATCCGTAGAATCCGGTAGACATCCTCAGGTGTAACTATAATCTCACCAGTGAGCAAATGGAAGGTGTTATGCTCATTGTGCCACCTCTCAGCTAAGGTTGTCAACAACCCCCTGTTAATCTTGATCTAGGGCATATCAATAAGAGATGACAAACCACATCATGCAATAATAGTTGTCTCGGGCTGCATCAGATGGCGAATCAACTCCCATGTCCTCAGAAACCTCTCTCTGATCTGCAGACTAGTCAATGGCTCCTATCATCACAAAATCACAAATCAATCAATCAATCAATCGACGTCAATTATTCAGTCAATCAATCCAAATCAATCAACCTATCAATCTAATCAACTCTGGTGAGACTTTGATCAAATCTCATGAGCATCAATCAATCAAGTCAACCTCACCTATCATGAGGTTTATCAAATCAAACAATGCACCTTGCCTATCATGAGGTTCATCAATCAATTCAACCTCACCTATCATGAGGTTTATCAAATCAAATAGTGCACCTCACCTATCATGAGGTTCATCAATGAATTCAACCTCTCCTATCATGAGGTTTATCAAATCAATCAATCAATTCAACCTCGCCTATCATGAGGTTTATCAAATCAATCAATCAATTCAACCTCGCCTATCATGAGGTTTATAAGATCAATCAACTTATAATTGATCCTCACCTATCATGAGGTCAATTATCATCATCCTATCATTGCATCTCGCCTATCATGAGATCAATAGACATCTAACCTATCAACATCATCAATCATTATCAACACAAAGGCTGACGTGATTAAACATCATCGACATCAAGGAGTCTAATCAGAAAAATCATCAATCAGGTCTAAAACTTCACCAATATGCTAGAATATTCTTTCTATGCACTAAAAAACCCAATGCACCAGAAAAAGTCAAAAATACGCTAGAACAGAGGTTCTATGCACCGAAACACCAGATGTGCCATTTCATTTTCTCAATGCGCTAGAACAGGGTCCCGATGCGCTAAAACATCTTATGCACTACTTCGGTCTCTCTATGCGCTAATCTAATTTCCTTAAGTGCTAATCTAACCTATGTGCCACAACAGTCACTCAATGCGCTATTGTGGGCAACCTATGCGCTATATCATTCAATGCGCTAATTCATCTATCTTATGCGCTAAAAGTTTTATCCTATGTGCTAGACTACTCTATGCGCTAAAGCAAACTATGTATGCTCCATTGCGGCGACCCTATGTGCTAAAACAATTGAAAACTTGAATTCAAAGAAAAATAAGTGGGAAATTAATTGCACGAAATACGAGGTGGTTTTCGGGGTACTCACTGAAGGTCCGTACGCTACTGGGCGATTGTGCCGCCTGACCCGCTCGAACCGGTGTGTGGTAGGGGATCACCATTCTGCTCCAAGTTTGCACAAATCACTCACTCACAAGTTTTCAAATTGCAAAATGCTCAAATGAACTTTCTAATCAACTTTTTAACCTTTTAAGGTTAATTAAGTGACATTTTATGGAGATGTTTTATTTTTATTTTTCAAAGGGACCTTAATTAATCAGATCATCACCTGCTAGCTTATATATCAATTTTTTGGGAGATAAATCGTTTCTAGGGCATAAATTTTTGAGATCATCATCAAATCATTGAAAAATCATCAAATTTTTCAAAAATTTAAAAAAATTCAAAAAATTCAAAAATTCACCAATTTATCTCCTGAGGGGGCATATATCTGTCATCACCTGAAAATCAACGTTTGGGGCATTGAAATTTTTTTTTCGACATCAGTATCATTTTTTTCTTTGAAGCAACGTGTAAACACATTACTTCAAAAAGGGGCAAAATGTATACACCTAAAATCGGTCAAGACATTTAATTAATTAAATACTAGTTATTTAATTAATATTCGACTATGTATAAATAAATTCTCAATTTATTTATATAGTTCACCCTTTTCTAATTCTCCAAATCTAAAATCATATTCTTCTAATTTAATTAAATAAACAAATTTCCATAAGCTTTTTTTATTTAATTAAGTTTCATTAATCTCAAATTAGGAATTCAAGCACATGTCTACAACTTTTTTTCATGCCACATCATCAAGGTCACATGAAATTAAATAATTATAATTTTTAATTATAATTATCTTCAAACACATGGTTTATTCCTCACACACTTCTTCAACAAACTTTCAAACACATGGTCTTTCTCTCACACACTTTATTCTTCCATCCATTTGGCATGTTGCCTTTGGTCAAGAGATTCCTCCATCCATTTGGCATATTGTCTTTGTTCAAGGGAACACCTTCTTGATTCTCTTCATCTCCACCGTTCATCCCTCTTTTTTAAATCTGGACTGTCGATCGTTGCCACCTCACAAGATGCTTGGAAAAGCCTATAAATACAACCCTTTTCTATTTTATTTTGCATCCCACATTCGAGTAGAGTTATCATGCAAGAATAGTTTTTGGAGCATTGGAGTATTTGGAGTCTTATAGTTAGAATCATGTTTTGCTTTGTAGTTGCATATAGAATCATGTTTAGCTTCATATTTAGCTTTGTAGAATCATATGTTGCTTTATAATTGCATTTTATACCACACTTTTCTTTATAGTTGCATTTTATACCATACTTTGCTTTATAGTTGCATTTTAGATTAGTATATTCATAGTTAGCATTTGAGCATATGCATAATCATCCTAGTTTCGTATCATAGCATTTACATTGTATACTTTAACACCATTATCCATTCATCATAATATCCATTATCATTTTCATCATATAGTTTCATGTAGGAATTTAATTGGCTTGCATGTTGAATATTATCTTGTTTCTCAAGTTGTCATTTTAACAACCATAGTGCACATAGAAATCTAATGACCAAATGGTTTAATAAATCTTTCAGAATAGAGGACAATGAAACGTTCTTAAAGATTTGTTTGACTGCAAAATAGAGTAGTTTATTTGATTCAAATCTTTGATATAATCTTTTTCATTGGCGTTTGTGTTGATTTACTAACTCTCCCACATTTCACACACACATATTAATTAAATACTAGTTATTTAATTAATATTCGACTACGTATAAATAAATTCTCAATTTATTTATATAGTTCACCCTTTTCTAATTCTCCAAATCTAAAATCATATTCTTCTAATTTAATTAAATAAACAAATTTTCATAAGCTTGTTTTATTTAATTAAGTTTCATTAATTCCAGATTAGGAATTCAAGCACATGTCTACAACTTTTTTTCATGCCACCTCATCAAGGTCACATGAAATTAAATAATTCTAATTTTTAATTAGAATTATCTTCAAACACATGGCTTATTCCTCACACACTTCTTCAACAAACTTTCAAACACATGGTATTTCTCTCACACACTTGATTCTTCCATCCATTTGGCATGTTGCCTTTGGTCAAGGGAACACCTTCTTGATTCTCTTCATCTCCACCGTTCATCCCTCTTGTTTAAATCTAGACCATCGATCATTGCCACCTCACAAGATGCTTGGAAAAACTTATAAATACAACCCTTTGCCATTGTATTTTGCAACCCACATTTGAGTAGAGTTATCATGCAGGAATAGCTTTTGGAGCATTGGAGCATTTGGAGTCTTATAGTTAGAATCATGTTTTGCTTTGTAGTTGAATATAGAATCATGTTTAGCTTCATATTTAGCATTGTAGAATCATATGTTGCTTTATAATTGCATTTTATACCACATTTTGCTTTATAGTTGCATTTTATACCATACTTTGCTTTATAGTTGCATTTTAGATTAGTATATTCATAGTTAGCATTTGAGCATATACAAAATCATCCTAGTTTCATATCATAGAATTTACGTTGTATAATCTAACACCATTATCCATTCATCATAATATCCATTATCATTTTCATCATATAGTTTCATGTAGGAATTTAATTGGCTTGCATGTTGAATATTGTCTCGTTTCTCAAGTTGTCATTTTAACAACCATAGTTCACATTGAAATTTGAGGACCAAATGGTTTAATAAATCCTTGAGAATAGAGGACAATGAAACATTCTTAAATATTTGTTTGATTGCAAAATAGAGTAGTTTATTTGATTCAAATCTTTGATATAATCCATTTCATTGGTGTTTTTGTTGATTTACTAACTCTCCCACATTTCACACACATATTCATTAAATACCTTATTGCAGTGTGATCAGTGTGGATAAATATTGGATGCCCTATAATGTAATGCCTAAACTTGTTAATTGCATAGACAACTGCTAACATCTCTTTTTATGTGATTGTATAGATGAGTTCTACCCCTTGTAAGTTCTTACTAATGTAGTATATGCCATACTCCTTATTACCTTCTTTCTATCCAAGTACTGCTCCTATAGTAAAGTCTAAAGCATTTGTGTGTATGTGGGAAGGCAAAGTCCAATTTGGTCCTCTCAGGTGCTTTGGTCAATGTTGTCTTGAGTGCTTCAAAAGAGTGTTGGCATTCTTTGGTCCACTCAAATTCTATATCCTTTGTGAGTAAAAAAAATAAAGGTGTTGCAATTTTTCTAGTCATTAATAAATATTCTATAGTAGCCAACATGTCCTAGAAAACTCCTAACATATCTTTGTTTTTGTGGCACAGGGAGTGTGGAGATTATCTCAATATTGTTTGGATCCACTTGATACAAAATGTCCTAGGACAAACCCTTGGATCATCATCATGAAATATTTCTCATGACTCAGGGATAGATTGTATTCTTGACACCTCTTTAAGACTTTCTCTAGGTTATTAAGTGCTTCATCATATGTTTCTCCATAGGTTGTGAAATCATCCATGTAGATTTCCATGGACTCATATGCAAAATCTGAGAAAATTCTTAGCACTTCCCTTTGGAAAGTGGTTGGAGCATTACATAGTCCAAAGGCAAGAATAGAATAGGTATATGTGCCCCAAGGGCATGTACATGTGGTTTTATCTTGGTCCTCTAGAGCTATTCTAATCTGGTTGTAGCCACTAAATCCATCTAGAAAGGAGTACTTTTTACCTGCTAGGGATTCAAGCACTTGATCAATGAAAGGTAGTGGAAAGTGATCTTTTCAAGTGGTTTTGTTTAATTCTCTATAGTCCACACACACTCTCTATTCCCCCTTTCTTTGGGACAATAACTAGAGGTGACACCCATTGACTGTCAAAAATAGGGTAAATGAAACCTACATCAAGCAATTTTTGTAACTCAGTTTTGACTATATCTCTTAGCACAGGGTTCATTCTCCTCTAGGATTGTCTAATTGATTTGAAACCATCATATCATGTGCATGCATAGGTCTGGATCATTCCCCTTCATACCATGGTAGTCCCATGTAAAGTTTGTTGCATGTTCTTGCAGTACAATGGTTAGGGAAGTCTACTACTCAGCAGTTAATCCACTGCTAACATTTAGCAGTCTACCTAGCATGATTTATAAAGTATTTGATGTTGATTGTATAGATGAAATTTCAAGTCAAATAATATTTGAGAAAAATTGTTGGGGAAATAAAGAATGGAAAAATTGAGATATTGACTCTAATGAATGGATAGGTATAATATTATGTAGAGGATCCTATAGACATGACAGGCAATCTTGTTGTTGAAGATTTCTACCATAGTTATTTTGTATAATGTGTGAAATTAAATCATCCTCATCTTGGTTGCTCAACAAAGGGCTACTTTCACTAGTCATGAAAGTCTGCAGGGAATACTGGTCTTCTTTATCTATAGTAGGCCAGATGGTTTTCTCTAAATCTGCATGAGGTTGGGTTGGTGGATAAAGGACCAAATTTTTGGTCATAGTTCCATTTGAGATAATCATGTTTCCATACCTACAATCATAAATGTATCAATTGTTGCTAACCATGGCCTTCCTAGAATAAGAGGATAGCCTGCAAGGTTAACCTTTGGCTATAGTACTATAAAATCTATAGGGTACTCCCATGAATCCAAAGCTATGACCAAGTCCTCAATGATGCCCTCAAGTTTCACTCTTGACCTATCTGCCAATTGTAAAATAGTGGGTGTAGGTCTAAGGTTTACTAACTGTAATAGCTTCATTGTTTCCTTAGTCACATTAATGGTTGCCCCCAAGTTAATCAAGGTGTTTTTGATGAGGGTACCATTTATCCTAACATCTACCACTAAACTTCTAAGATCTGTATACTCAGGGACAGTTATGTTTCCTAACATAATGTCAGCAAGATTCCCTAAGACATGTATTGTTTGAGGGTCTTTTTCTCTTTCTTCTTGGCCTTTTAAGACAAAGTTCTCTCACTATTTTTGTGTAAATGGGAATGTCCTTGATGGATTGGATGAGGGGTATCTTTATACACACATCATGAAGCTACCCTAATAGGATAGTTTCATCTTGGTCTGATGTTTTTGAATAGCTAATCACTCAAGGAATGGAGGCTATAAACTTGAAGTGGTCTGGTTCACCTGATTTGACTCAGGTTCCATAGGTGGATTATCCAAGGCTTCTGCTGAGGGTTCCTCATCTACCAACTCAGTGATTTGAGGGGATGAAGGCCCAACCAATGTTTTCCCTAACCTGAGGTGGACATCACTCACCTCTACCCCACAAGTAGGGTATTGAATAGCCTCATTAGTGTAGGCCTATTGAATAGGATTGTTATTTGGGTTAGGTGCAGGTTGGTCTAACAGTTGAGGTGCTCTTGGTGGCTGAGATGATGGATTTGTTGGATTGGGCATGATGGTTTTTTCTTGTGGCTACAAAGGATATCATGGATGTTGGTAGTTCATATTTTAGTGTTTCTATTGATGTCCCTTTTTCCATTGATGTTTTCATTGATTTTGTTGTGGCCATTAGGGGTTGTAGTTAGATCCTTGAAAATTTTGTTGTAGACACATTTTTTTTTGTTGGTTCTAGTTTGGTTGAGGATTTTGTCATTGGTTTTGTGTGTTTACCCAAGGTTGAGAGTTCCAACTAGAGAAATTTTGATTGCTAATTGGAAATGGTGTATTGAAATTTAAAGGATCTTGAGGTATACCTTGTCTTGGTTTCCATGGCCTCCTTTGTGCAATGTAGAACAATTTTCCATCTTTCTTGAAATTCTATTTTCCTTGGTTTATCTTCTATAATACTTGCTAATATTTTGCACTTACAATTATCTTTTCTTTGTCTGTAGTTAGGGCAGTATTAAATAAGGATTTCCTTTGCCTCTTCTCACTTTTTCTTTACATGTAGAGTGTCCAACTAGATAGCCAAATGGCTTATGGTATCTTCTTTCATGTTGGATAGCAAGTTACTCAATTCCACTCTAGAGACTCCATTAGATGTCTTGTTGATGGAATATTTCATTTCCCCTTTTTTCCTCTTAGTAAAGGTCCTTGAATAATTTCTGCAGACCTTGCATATTTCTTCAAAAGGTGTTTGTGATACATCTCCTGAACCAATAAGGTTAAGGGCATCCATGCAATCATCATTGACTCATCTTAAAAATACCAACTTCAGGGATTCTTCTAAAAGTATATTTTGTGGATTATTCTTCAAGTCGAACTAGAACCTTTCTACATAGTCCTCCAATGGTTCATCTTCTTTTTGAGACATCCTGAAAAATGCCATCTTTTCTTTTATCAATTCCTCTATAGTAGTCCTAGTAATTTTTCTAGGAACTTTGTCTTCATAGTGTCCCAATTTGGAACATCTTTTCCCAAACCCATAAACCATCTTAAGGAAACATCCTTCAAGGTTGTTGGGAATATTTTGAGCCTACGTGCATTTTTTGTGTAATCATAACTTCTACACAAGACATCAAACTCAAATAAGAAGGTATTTGGATCCTCAGTAACCAAACCATAGAAGATTGGCAATGTTGAAGGAGGTACATTCTTTAATGTAGTTTCCCTTTCTTGGTTGGTAATTGGGAACTTAAAAGTTACATATTCTTGTTGGTCATCCACCACTACATCAACCATGGTTTGGAAGGTCTCCTCTGTGTTTGTAATGGATGTTGGTGAAAGGGAAATTTATTCTTTAGGAATACCCTCACTCTAATCACTATGGTCACCAATGTCTTCTCTAGCTTCATGTGATGAGGGGAGAAATCTTCCTAAGGCATCTTGCTACCTTTGCATACAATAGGTGTGACTTTGTGTATCAAAATCTCTTGCACAATGTTATTAAAAAAAATTGGTATTTATGGAATAAAACCTAATTGTCCTAATGCTGAAAAATAAAATAATAAACTATGAAAATTTAAATAATAGATGAATCTTTGAAATTAGCACCATCCCCGACAATGACACTAGAAATGCAGATGCCCACTAATGTTCAATAAACTTGGTGTCAAACACACAATTCAGAGGGGGTCCTAACTGAACTGTCCACTGAACCCTTGAAAGGCCTTCATTTAATTATCAACCAGGGCTAACATAAGCTTGTGATGATGTTGGAATTGTTTGTGCATTCAAAGACTCTTTAGTGCCTATATCATCTTAGTATAGGTGTTTACACATGCTGGAAAACTTAAATTGCATAATAGTGAAAAGAAGTAATGTTGGAACTATTGCTACGAGTGCCTATGACTAAAGATTGTGACTAGTTCATTGTTAAGAAATGAATTCTATAAATATTACTGACTGTATTAACTTGACTCACTCAAAAGGATAATGCATGGAAACAAATAAAACATGAATACATGACAAGATCTTATTCATGATTTCATTCACATTTACAACATGAAGAATCTGATTAAGACAAACACAACCATGAAAGTAACTATTGTAACAACAAAAATAAATGTACAAAAAGTAAATTGGGGAATAGTTACCTTGAGTGGCCCTTGCTCAAGTACTAACTATCTCCACAGGATAAACTCAAATCTAGCTCCTCATATTAATTCAACATAACAATAACTAAAAACCTCTTTATTGCATAACTCAAGATATCACAATCTAATAAGAATCTTCTGAGATTTCTTATTCATTAGAACGTGATTGGAACAAACATTGTTTGTGTAAAAAAAAAAACTAATTGAACAAATGTATCTGCTATATTTGCTACATTTGTTCAACCAACTAACTATTCACCTCGACCACCAAACCATATATATAGGTGTTGGGGATTTTTATTGAAACAAGGACTCGAAATGAAAATCTAAATGCAAATCACCACTCCCTAAGAAATAAAGTGTGACAAATCCTGAGTAACTAAAAACACAATTGAAAAGGTAGAAGAATTTGAATAGGACTATAACTCTGCTACAATAGAAAAACTGAAATGTGGACTGTAAAAATAGTCTTGTTGGATTCCCAATCTTGGTAGATCTCTTCTCCTTCAGTAGTATTATCAAATAACATGGTGACTCGCAATCTTCCTAACAAATAGATGCCTCCAAATTCTGCAACTATTGTGCTCTACTTATTCTGGAACTTTCCTTGCATCACTATATTTAACTCCTTTGGTGCAACCCTTTAGCTCCTTTGGTTGTGGGTTGCACCCCTTAGTTGTTGTGGCTACAATATGCTTACTCTATCTCCTTAGATGCAAATATTTAGTTCACACAACATCTACACAATACTAATAACCATAGTTTAAACATAGATATTCATTGCATTTCATACATATTCACATATTAACCATGCAATAACTATCATACCATAATCACATTTCCATATACTTAAAACCATGTTCAAGTTTGTATGATGATCATAAAAGATAGTAAAGTTTAGGAATATGCATGAAATAAGTATTTGGAGATGTCTAAAATTATGTAATAAAACAACAAAAAACTAATGATTGGACTCATCGTCTGATATGTCTCCCCTATACAAAATGAAACATGGAGATATACTTCACTCCACTGCTAGACAAGAGTTGCTCCAATAAGTGGAGAGTGCAGATGTTTTGGAAGAAGCAATAAAGTTGTTAGAAGAGAAGTTGTTGGAAGAAAAAAGGTATTCATCATTTCCCCCAACACAATAGATGAAACAACTAATGGAGTCATTTGGGACTTACTCATCTCATCTAGAGAAGTAGGCATAAAAGAAGTTGAATGAAAAAAGAATGAATGATGCCTTCGGGAAGTGTGGAAATGTATTAACCAAGTTGTAATCCTGAATTGAAGACATTAATAAGTGCTTGGAGGATGCCAAAGTCATATGTTTTCTTTTTGAAATGGCCTACAACAAAAATAATAATTAAGGATCGAATATGTGACATTTAAAATGCAAATCACCAATGTGGCTACAACATATGATCCGATAAAAGACAATGATGGTGCCATCAAGGCATAGGTGGAAAGCTTGTAGTCCCAAATACAACAATTGCAAGATCAAAGGGATAAATTTACAATCCAAGTGAAACAATTGAGAGAATTAGTGAGCCTCTAGTTGGCCTCACTCACATGAATCTTGACACAAGAAAATGGGGTTGTTCAGAAGTATAAGGCACCATCTTCTTTGGAAGATGCAAAAGATACAAATGTGCAGTTGAATTGTCAAGCTCAAACCTTGACTACTACAAATAAGCAATGGGATAATATCCTAGTCCAACTCAAGAACATCTACAAGGGAATTTTTTCATCTTCATCAAAGTGACCTATGATTGTGTTTCATGTAATATATTTTTCTTTTTGTTGTTGTGTATATATGCGGAGTAGTCCATTCTGTAGATATGAAGATTTTTTTTTTACATCCCAAATGGAGTAAAACTTTAATAGGTTAAGGGGGAGCTTGTAGAGTTTTTATTTGTACAGAGAAAAATTTATTGCCCATTTTCCTTGATGTCAAAGGGGGGAGAGAGAGGGATGTGCACTAAGGGGGAGTGTTTGTGCACATCATTTTGGTTTTTCCATCAATGAAAAGGGGGGAAATTGTTGCATCTTGATAATATTGGTTGTCGTTGATGTCAAATGTATGTGTTGAAGATAGTATATGCTCCAGAGATAGTTGATATGCAGATATATCAGTTGGTGTAAGTCATTATTGCAATATATGGAAGAGTGGTGATTAGTCTGATGTCTAAGTGTGATGCAGAGATGGGTACACATGTTCTAATATGTTTCAGTATTCTTACATTGATATCATTCTAGTTTGGTGTACCACACTTTGAGATAAGTTGTACAAGTTTTGCTAAGGCATTCATAGTGTATATCCTAATGTAGAGTCATGGTGTTGTGGTCGGCATCCTTTTGTAGAGCAAGATTTAGTCTTACACTTTAGAAGATAAGTTAGTAGAGATGTGAAGGTGTTATTTCCAATATTTCAAGTCATTACACCTTCTGCACTAAAATTTATAAGTGACATAGTTTTGATATGTGCTTCGGTAGAGTAAAGTGATGATGAAGGAATGTTGGAATGCTCCACATTTCTTCAGAAGTGAAGATTTTTCCATGTGGTTTTGTGGACATGCTCAGTGATATACAATACATGCTATATTGTAGTATCAAGTGATTTTGTGGTTCGTCAGTTTGTTTCTCAAGTTACATAGTATTATAATTTGTTCCAGATGCCCAATTCTTCTACAAAATATATATTTGGGCACTTGTGCTAGTTGGAGAATGTACATATCAGTTAAATGAGTTTGTGTGGACATTCTACATGTCTCAGAGTTCTTAGGTTTGAAGCACATGCAGATCTTTCTTGTTTCTAGTATCACACAACTATTTCAAGTCAGTTTATGATGTTTTGATGTTGTTGAGGCCAACTTGTGTATTTTAGTGATGTGCGCCACAATTTTATGATTGATAAAAGTCTGAGAATTTTTTGTAGATGTTGTTTGAGTCATGTCAACTCACCTAGAAGAAATGAAAATAATTTTTAATCATTTTTGTATACTGTCAATGAAGATGTAGGTTGACATGTTACAAGTTTGATATTTCTTGTTTGTGGTCGACTAAATTTTTAATTGCAAAGCAAGCAGATGATATATATTTAAGATCAAAGATGTGGAGATTATCATGGAAGTGTACGAAGATGTCTGAGTGCATGAGTGGAGTGTGACAAGATTTTCTACAGACCTGATGAGCAAAATTGTTGACTATCAATGGTTGAAGCCATAAATAATTCATATTTCAATTGTTCTTTTCCATATTAGGGTGTAGTAGCTTCCTTGGGTGCAAGCCCCTAAAATAAAGTTTAGTAGTTGCATCCTTGGGTTGTATCCCAAAATAAAAGTTGTAAACTATATTTACTTGTGAGGTTGGATTAGGACAATAGCTCCTAACAACATTTTTCATCATGGTTTTTCCTCTGTGGGGTTTTCCACATAAATATATTGTTATCTATGTTCTTGTGTGTGTGCTTACATACTTTCTTGTTTTCATTAAGTGGGTGAATGCTTAATTGAATAACTCACTTTGGCAGTAGTTAATTGAGATTGAATTTCAAAGCATACTGATTCACCCCCCTCTCAATAATCTAGTGCATTCAACATGTTTTATTCCAAAAAAATGAATGGTGAAATTTCACTCTATTTATTTAAACTAACAATCCAATAGAAAATACATTTATAAAGCCTCTGTGTAGTATCAAATTTTATAAATTTAGAATGATTTTGGGCTTCAGTGAGTTGTCATTCAAGGGGACATGTGCATGACAATGACACCTCCTAGTGGCTATGTATGTAAGTCATGGGCTTGTACGTAAGACACATGTAAGATCTTAAGAGAATTAGATAATGAATGGACCTAAAATTAATACATTTGTAAAAGTTTAAGAAGGAATTAAATAAGACTTGAGTGATAGGTTGGGTACTTATAAGACCTACAAACTATGTTTTTTTCTTTCCTTCTTATATATTCTTCTTGCATTGAAAAAGTATAGAAAAAAGGCTCCAAGTTATGTGGACTTTGTATAGAGGTGTTTTTATGAAAGGAAAATTTGTTAATGATAACCTTGTAGGGATCATTTTAAGATGGGACACTCCAATAATAAAAATTGTAAGCCCCATGTATTGCATCATTATGAAAAAAGCTAGGATATAAATTATGACAAGGGTTTATCATGTACTCTAGAATGTGTGGTTCATCTTGGCATATATATTATCCATGTGACATACTAATAAAAAATTCATGTGTTACTAAGGATCTTCATTTTTTATTTTTTATTTTAAAATTGACATATGCCCCTAATGGGAGAATGTCAGTGCATAATATTTATTAGGGTGACATTTATATGTGTGGTCTCAACAGTATTAATAAGGTTTTATTTAATATTAAGTTTAAGCTTATTTTTATATTTATGGCATATATGGCCTAGGAGGTTGATTATTTAATTAAATTTTAAACATAATATTATTTTATTAATTAAAGGGTTGTATTACCTTGAAAAAGTATAACCACCCAAAATGATATCAAATGGTTTCATCCCATATTTAAGAATTCTCATGTAAGGAATTGAATATAGCATTAGATATATGAACGACAATAAAAAGTTTGCAAGAGGTATTTGAGGTTGTGTTAGGAAATAGGAAAAGAGAGATTACAAATGTGGGATCTAGATATAAGATTTCTCAATATAGTTGAATGCTACTTTTTGTGAAGTTTTGACCATATGATTTTTCCCACATAAATTGAGTATTATGCAATTTTTTCTTCATTACAATGTATTTTATAATTTATTTCATGTACTATAATCAATAATTAACAAGACTTAAATATATTAAAATCCTAAAAGATTTGTATTCATCAATTGTTCCTATTTTGGAGACTCATTGGCTTCTCTAAAGATCACTTTGTAATTTTGAGTAATCTTCTTTGTCTTCTATATTCCAAAGCTTGCATAATGTTACACCATTAAGATACATGTTTTTCTCTTATCAAGATTAGTTCTCTTTTCCTTCAAAACATGCACATAAGCATCCCAACAAAATATTCTAAGATATCAAAGAGGCAATTTCTTACTGATCAATATTTTTGTGGAGTTTTATGAACAAGGGTTGGTGTCAATGATTGATTAATCAAATAAATGGTGGTAAATATTTCTTTTACCTAGAATTTTTTATGTAATCCTTCACCACCACATATATTCATTGTATTTTCCATGAATGTCCAACTGGTTCTTTCTCCAACTCCATTTTGTAATACAAGTTATGTTATGCCTCACTATTCCACTCTACTTACAAAACTATTCAAAATCACATGAGAAAGATTCTCCATCATTATCTATCATCAACATCTTTTTTTTCTTCTCTATATGGTTTTTAACAAGAACCTTGAATTTCTCAAAATTTGAAAAAAAAATCATATTTATGTCTAAGTACACCCACAGTTGCCTAGGGACATCATCTATTTATGATATCATAATGTAAGAAATTTGACTTTGACAAAAAGAATATTAAACTCCTTTGTGAGTAAACTTCACTACATACATTCAAATTGATCAACTAGTTAAAATGCTTAAGTAGAAATAACAGGTGAAAATACCTAAAAACAAAGAAGTAAATAAAATATGATAACTATAGAGATTAAATATATATATATATAAACTATAAGGAACTTAGGGTTTAAATTTGAGAGTCTCGACCAAGGAAAACATCACCTAGCATGGATTTCCTTGCACAAATACAAGCAACAAGTCCTAGAATGTGCAGTTTGAGTTCCAAAATCCACCTAACTTGTAAACATAGCAAGATGAGAAAATGTTTGGGGGTTGTTTGGGATTTTGCCTCAATAAAATCCTTTTTTTGGTGTTTCCACCTCCACAACAACCAAGATAGATAGATATAAAGATAAATAGATAGATAAAATGATAAATGATTTGATAAGGGATGTGATAAATCTCAAAGATGCTCAAAGGCACAAGATAAAAATAATGATGTTACCTGCAAGGCTTGAGAAAGCCAAAGAGAGATAAAATAATGTTATAAAATAGTTTGAGAGAGTGTTGTATGAGAGTAATATGTAAAACTTGAGAAATTTAACAAGATATAAAGAGTTGTGTGAGAGCTTGAGAACACGAGAGAGAGAGAGAGAGAGAGAGAGAGAGCCAAGAGAGTTGTCAAAATTAAATATTAGATTCAAAAATAAGAAGACGGAAGAGGAATAGGCTGACAAACCATTACAAATCATTCTAATCCAATTCCACTAACTTGAAATGGTGACAAGTTGAAAAATGCTCATAATGAGTCTTTGAACAATAAAATATCATGGGAAGCTAGCACTACACGTAGACGTCCACACTAAGTGCTAATGTATAGATAATCTATGCTAAAAAATGATAGGAGACAAGAACATAAGGGAAACACAAAAAGGTAATTGTTGAAAAGAAAGCCTGAGCACCTTGAGAGAAAATATTTGATGCAAGGGTTGAAATGAGCCCACACAATCACTAGGGTAATGGATACCAAAGCTGGCATAAAACATAGTGAGAAATTGTAAGGGTATTCAATTTATGACACTATAGATACATTATACAAAAAAAATACTAGTCACAAATCATAAACAAGTCAGCATTTCATATATCAAATGAAAAATCCCATTTACTCTTGCAATACTAGTGGGAAACTTAATATTTTTTACCATAAATATAATGCTCATAAAACCAAATCTAAGATCAACGCGAGAATTTCTTTAGCTATACCCTTAGTCTACAAATCTCAAAGGCCTTTCCCTTTAGTATGCCCCATTTGTTCAAGCCACAATAGTCTTATCTATAAGCAACTTATGAATTTCAACCTCGAGAACCATCGGGATATTGCATCTAACAATTACAATGTTTGCATATAGCTTGAATAGAGTCTTGGAATGAACTCCTCTCACCAACAATATTGTTCTAACCATCTTGCAAAATCTTTGTTAAAGATAGCCTACACCCATGCATCATTCATCGTACACATGTATCAAAATTCTTGTTAAACTTGGAATACACATAACTCTAAGGAGTAACTTGACCCTCTCATCTTTAGACATCAATTTGACGTTTCCATGGCCAATATTGTTCTTTTGAGATGGGTTATATTCTTTGAAAACATCAACTCAATTATAGATTTCATATTATAAAAACACCTTATGCAAAGTCATACAAAGAGAAGTATTTAATCAATCAACCATATGTTTTTTATTATATAAGTAGGGAAAGGGCCATGATCCCATCAAATAAATAAAGAGCTGAAGCAGTAAAAATGAGACAGATCGGGAAACAACACCAGTCGAACCAAACAAAAGAGCATCCAGACTACATATTGTTAAGCAACCTTAGGAGGCACGTAGGCCATATCATTTAACCAAGTATTTGCATCCACATGACCAATAATAGTATAATTAAAAACATTATAAGAAATCCAAAGACTAACCCAAATAGTAGCACGTAGGCCAGAGTAGAGATTAACCATAAACATACTAGCCTTGAACCTTAACATATCGATCAAAAAATAATAGTCCAATAATAACATTTAGATACACCAAAGTTTAAAAACAGTCATTAAACCAAGGATACCAAGAGCCAAACAATAAAAAACTGAGCAAGATGACAAGAGCCATTATTTGGAAATAGTTATTAACTCCTAATTTTCCCTAATTCGAGACAAAAATTCCCTCCAATCGAGGGAAGCTTCATTAGCCAGGTCCTTTGTATCTTCATGCTTCCTGGCCTTCTTTAATTACTTTCTGATCTTGGTTTGAAAAAACACCACTCCAACCATAGCTCTATACATCAACCCATCTGTCACCTTCATAAGGTTGATGATAGATTTTTCCATATCCTCAGCCTACATCTGTAAGAAAGTAATTCTTCTTTTCAAAAATTCAATGTTGGTATCTCCAGAAAGAGTAGCATGAGGGGCATTGTCAACATCTTCTTGAGCATCCCCCCAAACTGCCTCAAGATCCTCCTCCCCACCCACTTCTTCCTCCTTATATTCCTCCTCTTTCTCCAATTCATCTTCATCCATCTCATAATCAAAGTGTTCACATTCCATTCATTTTCTATCATCTTCCATTTGGGGTTCAAAATATTCATCAGTAAGTTGTCCATCTTTCTCTTCCTCAATTTCCTTCTTTGTACCTTTAGCTTTTTTATCAAAGGAAGCGACCTTAGCCAATCTTTTCGATATTCGACCACCACACAAAGTGACCTCCTTTTCCTCTTCCATCTCCAACTTTTGAAGGCCTCCAGATTCTTCATAAATGGTGATGGCATTACCCTACTTAGGATTTTTCTAATCTTTATTCAGTTTCTTAACCTTTGGGGGTTCCAAAAGCAGTGGGGAGTGTTTTCTTTTCTCCAAAGTGGCTTTGAGCAGTTCCAACTCAAGGGATTTTTCAATAGGGGATAGCTTAGATTTAGAGGCAGAGGATTTGAAATGAGGGTAGAAATTAAGGCAACATTTGAGGAGCTACCCTCCAAAGGGTCAAACTAAGGAATGGGGGACCTAGTGTTAGGCATAGGGTTGGGTTGCTCAATAGTTGGGGGGATAGCAGCAACCTCATCATCATTTCTAGGGGGTTTATCCTGCCTAACAATCAAGGGTTTACCATGGGGATTATTGGAAAGGAAAAAATTATATAGAGCTAGCATTATCCCCTGGTGTAGAGGTGGCGAGGCCTCATTCTCAATATTCTGCTGCAGGGAAGAAAGCAAATAAAAAGGAAAATTTATCCAATCATTATTACGAATATGGTTCAAAATGTGGAAATGATGGGCATGAACTATAATATACCTACCTTATAGGAAAAATAATGCATAACCAACATAATAACCAAGGAAAATGGTGGAGGAAGGTCGAGTTGTGCATAACCATTCTAAAACCTCATTAGCACCTCACCTTCATGCAAGAATTTCTCCACAAAACCTTGATAATCAACACCATTTTTTTTCACCACCTTTCTACCTTTGTTAGCCAATCCAGTGGCTTTGACTATTAACTGAGTCACCACTTTGAATTCCATCACGCCAATAGTAACTTGACCTTTCTTCCATGAGTTAGTGAAATTTAAGGTCAAATTCTCATTGTAACCATGCATTGCTTCAAAGAAATAAGTCATACCAATACCTCTAAATATTCTCCAAAGATTAGAATTTTGTGAGGAAAACATAATTAGGGGGTTTCGTTCTCTTCCTCGGCCCTCTCATTTTAGAAGTGTGAAGATTTTTCAAACCTTTCTTCTAGTTAGTGCCCTTCTTCATACCACTCCAAATAACAAAAGCTCTCTGAAAACTCACGCTACTACCTCCAAACTTGCAGAGAGAACAAATGTACATTGTGAGAAATAGAAAGACGTTTAAGATACCTAAAAATATATGTCAATCGATAGGGACTAGATACATAAGCCCAAGGACATAATTGAAATGATTAGCCATCTCCTTAATAAATATTGTTAGGATATCAATATCAATTCGAGCCTCAGAAATGTGGTGAGAAGGGATGTACGACATTCCAATAACATTTGAAATGACCAAAGCTTTGTCATTAAAAATATACATGCGATACAGAGGTACTTGGAAATGATTAACACATTAATTATCTCCCCGATGAAATCCTCCTTCTCACTTTCCATAATTTGAAACATACCAACCTTTCTATTATTATTATTATTTATGTTCATCCCATCACCAAATAATATGATAATCACGTGAGTTGGACCCTTATCCAATACTTATTGGTTATAAGAATTTTCATATTTTTATTTTAGGACTCTATCTCTTATTTCCCCTTGCAACAAACCATACTCCCAACGTGTCCAATTATTACACTTAAAAGCTTCATTAGCAACAATATTTGCAGAGTAGCTACCTTCCCTGTAAACATGTTGAACTCTACAATATGTGAAAAATTGCATGTGCAATTTTACAATTATCCATAATATCTCTTAATTCCTAAGGGACAACACTATCACCTTTCAATATATCAACAATGAGCTTAGAGTCTCCTTCCAGGATAAATTTTTGGAAGCCTAACTCTTTTCATAAGCTTAATACCTACCCAAGTAGTCATAACCTCAACCTTATTGTTAGAGAAAATCCCAAGATTTTTCCCATAACCAACAATGCAGTCCTCAAGTTGATTCCTAATAATACCTCCAACACCTGCCAACCCAGGGTTGCCTTTAGAATAGTCGTCAAAGTTACACTTGACCTAGTCCATCTCAAGGGGAGACTAAACAATATTCTTCCTTGTAATGTAAGTAGACCAATAGAGATTTGTGAGATCCTTTTTAAGGCCCCATATTTGCTTAATTATAATCTCCTTATCGGAGGGCATAACCTTAGAGTAGTTGTACCCCCAGCTTCCACATTTTCCTATATTTGATTCTTAATAGCCATACATGAGTCACATCTAGTTCTAGTTGTTTCCCTGAAGATCCTATTATTTCTCTCCTTCCAAATCCCCCAAGTTATGAAGGGGGGGACTTGACACCAGAGATCCTTAATAACTTTATGAGAGAAAGGGAAGAAGGATCAACTATCAATAAACATTTTCATAGAAGGAGGAGAAACCCATTCTATAAGCAACAAGGGAAGAAAGAAGGACCAAATTTCTCTAGAATACTAATAGTGGAAGAATAGATTCATAATTTTCTCTTCCCCCTCTTTCCAAAGGAAGCATTTGTTAACGAATTGGAACCCTCTTCTTACTAGATTGTTAGTAGTGAGGATTTTGCCATGGGAAGCAGCCTGCCAGAAGCAATTAACTTTAGGAATTAGATTTTTTATCCAAACATTCTTCCATTGGAAGCCAATGTTGGCTAATAAAGGTTTTTCTAAATCCACATAGGCAGGCTTCACAAAGAAACATCCTGAAGGACTCTTGGTCCACAACCATTCATCCTGCCTATATTTTAAGAATAATGCAACCTCCCAGATTAATTGGTGAAGCCTTTGCACTATAGGAACCCAATTTTGATGTCTATCTCCCCTTAGGTTGGCTCCCATAAGCTGATTGTTGAAGTTAATCCAATGGGGTTTTGGCCCATCCCAATCAATATAACCAACTACTTGTTTTCCACAAGTCCTGATCAACCTTTATTTTAAAGGGTTGAGATGATCAAAGGATGTGAGTGGGGGCCCAATGTTCCAACTATATTTCCAAAATTTCATGTCATTGCCATTTCCAATATGCTTCCTAGCTCCCATTTTAAGCACACTTCTGATTTTAAGGAGGTGATTCCATAAAACAAAGCCATAAGGAAAATTAGAGGTACTAAGGAAGAAACCCTAGTCTTTGTTTCTAAGATATTTAGCTTTAAGAATCATAACCCAGTCTTTGTCTCCTTCAAGAAAACTCCACCCCACTTTGGCAAGAAGATCTTTATTAAAGAGTTTAATTCTCCTTATACCAAGGCCTCCAATACTTTTAGGAGCGCAAAATTTCTCCCACCCCACCATTGGCATTATGTTTATCTCCTTTGTTCCTGACCACAAGAATATTTTTGGAATTTATTTATTTTTCAGTAATAAAAGCAGGAATATTGAATAGGGATAAGTAGTAGACCAAAATATTTTGAAACGAGGCTTTTAACAATTGGAGCTTCCTGGCTTGACTTAAGAGTTTTCCCTTCTACCCGGCCAACTTATTTTGAATTCTCTCAGTAATATGATTCCAAAAATTACTATCATTTTTTTTAGAGATAAGGGACATGCCTTAGTAGAGAGTAGGCGAAGCATCTTCTTAGCAACCCAATATGCGTACAAATCTGTCTTTCACAATTTGGTTAGAGATGAAAAATATAACTTACTCTTGTTGTAGTTGATATGATGGCCTAAAGAACGGGAATAGTCATTCAAGATAGATTTCCAGTGACCTACTTCCCCAACCGAAGCTTCACCAAAAAGGATAGTATCATCAACAAATTGTTGATGAGAGGCAGGAGGGAAGGTTGAAGCAGCCTTAAAACCTTTCAACATCTTAGTATCTAGGAGTTTTTAGATGTTTCTTCACAAGACCAACCACAATAATGAAAAGATAAGGGGAGAGAGGATCCCCTTTTATGAGACCACAACCACAAGAGAAGAAACCTTGAGGAACCCCATTCACCAAGACCAAACACTTCGGAGTAGTAACACAAGCAGTGATAAGTTTAAGGAACATGCCATTGAACCCAAAAAAAATAGGACAACAAACAGGAACGACCAGAAAACTCTATCATAGGCTTTAGAAATGTCAAGTTTCAAATCCATCCCAACATTTTTACTAAGGTCCATAGAATGGAGAATCTCATGAGTATTTATAGTTGCATCCATATTATGTCTTCCCTAAACAAACCCTTTTTGATTTTTGGGTACCATTTTATTTAGAATAGATTTCAATCTAAACACGATGATCTTAGGAAAAAAATTATACACAGTATTGCATAGACTGATAGGTCTGAAGTCATGCATTGAGGAAACATCTTTCTTTTTAGGAATAAGAGCTATGAAAGTAGCATTAAGTTGGTTAAGAAGCCTAACTAATCTAAACAAGTCTCTAGCATCATTTAGGAGGTCTTTATTCACAATATCCCATAAATGTTGGAAGAAGGTCGGGGGGAAACCATCAAGCCTAAGAGCCTTGTAGCACCAAAGGAGAAAACAACAGACTTTTCCTTTTGAAGGGAAACAAATTTAGACATCTCATGAAGATATTGATCTGTAATCACCCTAGGAATAACTTGAAGAATTTCATCTAATTCCTATTGAGCAACATCAGGTTCCTTCTGGAAAGTGGAGAAGAAAGCCACAACTTCAGCAACAATTTATTTTTCATTGTTCACCGTACTGCCATCTTTCTCAAGTTTTATGATCTTGTTTCTACTTCTATCTTTCATAGTGGATTGATGGAAGAATTTGGTGTTTTGATCCCCTTCTGAAATCCATTGAATAAGAGATTTTTGTTTTCAGAATATCTCATGTTTGTTAACCTTGAACCAAGATGAAGGGTACTCCCCTTACAGACATGATCTCTCAGCCAAAACACAAAATAACACAAATGGGCTATCTTATTACAGTCATCTGCTAGATTTATAGTTTAGAGCATTCACTCTTGGCTCTATCTTCACCAACAAGCAACTGAAATTCCTTCCCAACTCTCTGCTCACTTTCTTGCTAGCTTTTGGCACTCTTCTTGCTATCCAACTTCCTCTCTTGGATCGGATTATTTCTCATCACTCTTTCCCTTCATTTCCTTAGTACCCCCATTTTTGTCCAATGAACATTGAGATCTCATAGGTAGCTACCTTGTTATCAATAACGTCAATTCTATTCCTTTGTGCTAGATAATCATCTCACATCCATTGGCTTCATGCTTGAATTTGTCTAACCAATGATCGTGTTGATTCACAACAACGATGTGAAGTCAACGAGTAATATTGTGCCACATGTCGCCATCTAACTCATCTATCCATCATCGTCGACCTACTCACGTTTCCATCCACCTTCCCACCATCATAGTATTGAGGGGACTTCAAATCCTCTCACTTCAATACGGCCAGGTTCCATCAATGAAGCCCCTATTAGTATGTCGAACGGATCCTTCATGATCTCCCGCTAAAACATGTTTGTATCCCCAATATCAAAATATCAAAGGGACTTGTAAACCTATTAGCCTGAAATCTCGTCGTCACTTCAATAGACCTTATCACTTCGTTGAAGGGACACGCAAATGACTCCTACCAATAACCCAAGGTCTCCTTGATACATCTTGTCAGAATGCCTTTAGCTCGTCGGAATGTCAAAGGGACTTCGATTGTCATCCTATTGATAGGTGAACCTCCCTCTGATGTGACTTCTCTGTGCCCATTTACTATTGTTGCCCCACCATCAATATGTTGATGGGACATGAAACAAGGTCTCCTCGAGATCTGTAGGTCAAATCGATAAGCCAGTCCACGAACATAGAATGCCAGATGAAGCCAGGGTGTAAACCTTAATGTTGTAGCTCAATTCCCAACTATTCATACTTGGAAAACTTAAGTTGATTAGCCCTTACTAAAAGAAAACAATCACGAATTGATGCAAGATCACTCGTGCACCCTAGATGCTCCTGCATCAGACACCCGGGGTAATTTGAAAAGTGACCCTATCACTCCTCAAGAGTTAGAGGAAAACCAAGATGACTAACCTCCGACTCAGACAACTAGGTTGAATCTTCAACAGGCCTTCCTCTCCATTTTACCAAATACTCTGCATACTATTTGTTCCTTGTGCTTCTTCCTACACAACTATCCAAAATTTCTTCAATCTCTTCTTTTTCTAAATTAGGTGCTAGAATCACCCACTGTGCCTCTTTCAACTCATGCTCCTTATCTCCTTCATGGTACTCTATCAAATCATAAATGTTAAACACAGGTGAAACATGAATCTCACTCGGCAACTCCACCTCATAAGAATTTCCTGAATCATGCTTCTTTAGGATCTTGCATAGTCCAAACTTCTTCATCTTTAGCTTGTATGTGCCAAATGGAAACCTCTCCTTCCACAAATGAACCATGACTTCATCGCCTACTTGGAACTCCTTATACCTTCTTTTTTTATTTGCCTTGGCCTTATACTATGTATTCATCTTTTGGAGATGCTTCTGAACCTTTTCATGCACATTCTTTAGATGTTCTGCAAAATCTTCAGCCTCCACACTACTCTTCTCTCCCTTATTGATATTTCTCAATTTAGAGGCAGTTCTAGGACTACTTCCATACACAATTTGGAATGGTGATTTACCAGTGCTTTTGTTGACAAAATCATTGTAAGAAAATTGCGCCTGTGGTAAAATCAAATCCCATCCCTTGGGTTTGTCACCTACTAAGCATCTCAGTAAGTTACCCAAACTCCTATTCACCACCTTCGTTTGTCTATCTTTCTGTGGATGATGTGCTAAACTAAACTTCAAATCACTCTTCAACTTCTTTCACAAAGTTCTCCAGAAATACCCAACAAACTTGGCATCTCGGTTTGAAACTATGCTATTGGGTAGACCATGTAGTCTTACCACTTCTCTAAAAAATAACTCTGCAACATGAACAACATCATTGGTCTTATGACATGGGATGAAGTGTGACATTTTCAAAAATCTATCTACCACTACAAATATGGAGTCATGACCTTGTTGTGTCCTCAGAAAAACAAGAACAAAATTCATGTTGATGTCCTCCCATGGCTTCTCTAGTATAGGTAATGGTTGATATATCCCTGTATTTTGACTTGTTCCTTTCGCCATTTGACATACTCTACAGTTTTGCACAAATTTCTTCACGTCCTGATGCAACTGCGACCAATAGTAATGTTCACCAACAATAGAAATGGTCTTATCCTGACCGAAGTGTCCAGCTAATCCACAACTATGTTTCTCCTTGATCAAGTTCTCCCTCATGGAACTCCTTGGAATGCACAATCAATTCCCTCAAAACAACATACCATCTTGGATTGTAAAATCCAACCATCTTGTCCTATATAGAGTAATAGGCTCCATGCAATCTTTCCAAGCCTCTACAAAATTAGGATCTTCAAGATACAGGTTCTCGAGTTCATTGAACCCAACAACTTCAATCTGTATTTTTCTTAACAAATTATGCCTCCTGCTCAAGGCGTATGCAACTCTATTCAATCTTCCACTCCTATGCTTCAAAATAAATGTGTAACTTTGTAGAAATTCAACCGATTACAAATCCTTTGATTCAGTTTTCCTTGACTGTTTAAATACTGTAAAGCCTGATGATTAGTAAATAAAGTAAACTCCTTTGGCAACAAGTAATGTATCCATCTCTTCAAAGCCTAAACTATAACATACAACTCCTGATCATAAACATAATACCTTTTCTCTGCATCATTCAACTTTTCACTAAAGTAGGCAACGGTTTTACCTTCTTGACTCAAAACAGCTCTAATGGCGCTACCACTAGCATCATAGTCTACCTAAAATACCTTATTGAAATTTGGAAGTGCCAAAATAGGTTGCTCCGTAACTTTCCTCTTCAGCAAATCAAAACTCTTTGTTGCTCCTATACCCCACTTAAACTCTTTTCTATCCCCTCTCATTGTTTCTATTAGGGGTGCACAAATACTACTGAAACCTTTGATAAAATTCCTATAAAAACTTGCTAGGCCATGAAAATATATTACCTTTGTAGCACTCCTTAGTGTAGGCCATCCAACAATAGCTCTCACCTTCTTTAGATCCATCTTAAGATCCTTTGTTGAGATCACAAATCCTAGGTATACCAACTCGAGTTTCACAAAATTGCACTTCTTCAAGTTGATTAACAACTTTTCTTCCCTCGACTCCTCAAAAAAATTTCTAATATGCATCAGATGCTCATCCAATGTCTTGTTGAAAATCAAAATTTCATCCAAGTAAACAATAACAAACTTACCCAAAAAAATTTCCAATACCTCATTCATGAGCCACATGAATGTGCTTGGTGCATTGGTTAGCCCAAAAGGCATGACCAACCACTCATACAAACCTTCTTTGGTTTTGAAGGTTGTCTTCCATTCATCTCCTTCTCTAATTCAGATCTGGTGGTAACCACTCTTCAGATCTATCTCCATGAAATACTCAGCTCCACTCAAACAATCCATGATGTCATCCATCCTTGGCAAGGGAAACCTATACTTGATAGTGATCTTGTTGATGGCTATGGAATCTATACACATTCGCCATTCCCCATCCTTCTTAGGTGTTGTATGTGCATAAAATTGGTCATGTCTAATTAATCCTGGCATTTAATTAAATATTTATTATTTAATTAATTTCTCTAAAGTCTTCTACAGGTAATTAAATTTAATTAATTTAATTATATTGTTCATTCATTTTATTCTCACACCATAATTGAATAAATTTATTTTATTTTATTATTTCACATGTCTACTTCATTAATTAAATATATACATTCTATTTATTTAAATTAATTATCATCTTTTGAATTTAATTAAATCTTTTGTTTTAATTAAATTTAAATATTTCTTTTCTTCTATTTAAAAACTTTCTTCTAATTAATTAAATATTTTATTTAATTAATTTCATACACATGTCATTTCTTCAAATTTAATTAAATATTTTATTTAATTAAAGATCTTCCACTTTCTTCAAATCATAATTAAATATTTCATTTAATTATGAAATCTTCTAATTTCCTCAAAATCTTAATTAAATATTTATTTGATTAAGAAAAATCTACATGCACCCATAAATAAATAGTTGAATTTGATAATTCATTATTTATCTTCTCAATATCTTTCCATTATCTTCTAAAAAAATATGATTTTTTAATCATCTCATCTTATCTCTTCCATGAAAATGGAAAAATCTCGCTTTATTCATTTTCTTCTATTTTTCTTTCCAGTCTCATCCATCTTCGACCGTTCGATCTATCAGGAATTATCACAGCCGTTGATCAACTCAACCAATCAAAATTCTTGAAAAACTCTATAAATACATGTGCGAATCCAAGCATTGGTTAGAGACACACAGACACACACACGCAATTACGCTTACGCATTTGCATCTTTAGCATTCTATCAATAATCATATCTTAGCAATAATCTTATCATAGCATAGCATAATCTTACATCTTAGTATAGTATGTATTTTTGTTTAAATCTCATTCTCTAGTAGTCCATTTCGTTGAGCTTGGCATACTAAATTTGAGAGCAACTTGAATCAACGAAACGCTAGAGATAGAGAGCAATAAAACGCCTTTGAAGAAGTTGCACTGAGAGTTTGTTTATTTTTCTTTAAGCTTCTTTGATATAAGGTTTTATTGAATGTGTTTTGAATTCATTATGATTGGCATATTTTCATACACACATAAAATGGCGCCCACCGTGGGGCCTATGCCCCGATTTTGACATTTTCTTGTAGAGCATTCTAACATGTTTCCGCGTTCTGGAGTTCAACTTTAAGAAAAATTCGGCATTTTAGCGCATCTGATACTTTCTGCAGCGCATCTGGGAATTTAATGCTTCTATTTTTCAGGTATTTCAGCACATCTGGGGACTGTTCCGGCACTTCTGAGAGTTAATTTAGCGCATCCGAGAGATGGAATAGCGCATATAGTCTCATTACATCTAGAGTTAAACCTGCATTTAATTAAAGTAGCACATTTAAGAGTTAAGTTAGCACATTTAAGAGTTAAATTAGCGCATTTAAGGTAGATTTTAGAGCATTAACAACTGTGTTATTTAGAGATTTAAATTTGCATTTAATTAAAATAGCGCATTTAAGAACTGTTTTAGTGCATTTAGGATTTTCTGTAGCGCATTTAGGGTCTGTTTCTGCGCATCTAAAATCTATTTTAGCGCATATACTGTTTGTTTCTGTGCATCTGGAATCTTTTTTTGCGCATATACTGTCTGTTTCTGCGCATTTGGGTTGTAACACAAAAGCAGGATTCTGAGTCTAACGCATTCCGCATATAGGATCTTTTCTGGTTTAAAATGAATCAATCTAGGATAGTCACCACACTTTGATCATGCAATTAAAATGAACCCCATGTCATTTGTGAAGCAATATCTTCACTTAGCTTAAATCATTGTGATTTGGTGCCTTAAAATGAATCTGTTTACTCTGCTTGATTGTGCTTGAAAGTGGTAGGTGACTATGCTCTCACCCTGTGCAAACTAGGTGATCAGAAAGCCAGACCCACTTTATCTCTATGTAACCCTGATGCAATAACCAAAGTATCCTCTCCCCTTGTGCACTAATGCGATCCTGGGTGTAAGAGAAACGATTATTGTCTCTATAAATTGGGCCTGCCTAGGGATTTATCACCCCAATGCGACTCAAACTAGAAATGGAGCTAAAGCCAAGCTACCCCCGACCAGTATACAAATGTGAATCTTAAGGGAAAACCTAAGATTACGAGTGTGGATGTGTCATACAGACCAAGTTGTACTCCCCAAAACCCTATTGAGCTTAACCTCTTCAGGCTGGAGTGCCTCCTAAACGGAGCTTAATCTTGCGCCCCATGTATGGCCACTCGAATGGGGGTCCTGAATTAAACACCATTGTTTAGTAAACCAAAAACCTTCTATTTGCTAGCGCAGCACCAGTCGGTGTGAAGGCATCCACACTTTCATAGTCTGTAGTAGAGGTGATCAATCTGCCATGGGAGTTTCATGGGGGTTGGAAGCTTGGTTGACCTGAGAAGAGAGTGCACTGTAAGGGGGATCCCGTGCAGCCAAGCTTCTGAATTCACACGCTACTGATATGCGGCTGGGGAAACCCGCGTGGAATCTAGCGGATATTGTCCTAGCTTTACCATAGGATTTTCTTGCTTTATCTGTGTTTGGTTACATTCCATTTAATTCAGAGTGTTTGTTGTGTTTTCATTCACATTAATTCAGATAAAAGATCATCTGAAATGAACATGAAAAACAACAACTGAAATCATTCAAAAACTATTCGCATCTTTGGTCCAGTAACATTTTGATATTTCTCCCATGCTTAGAGAGTGGAAATCAACAAAATTTGTCAAGAAATCAGTTTCCAATAGGATCAAGAAACCCAAGAAACATTTAGGGTACAAGAAAACATTGCAAAGAAGAAAAAATTTGTACAAAATTTGACACATCTTGCTTCATTACCGTGGATTTCTTCATAGATACCAGGACTTTTTTAGGGGATTCACTGATGAGTACGTTGTAGAGCCTTTGGATTCTCGAGCTTATTATCAGAGATTAGCTCTATCTCAACGACATAATATTAACCAACCTCTTGAGTTTGATAATATACCACAACCTTCTATTGAATATCCATCACATCCCAGTCAAATCCTTCAGTGATCTTAAAACCTTTCTTCGAAAACAAAGATCAAATCTTTAAGAGTGCACTTTCCAAACAAATTTTTGATTATTGATTCAACTTCCCCAACAGGATTCTAACATCCTTCATCATTGGAAGCCACAATCAAAAAATAGGAACATCTTTGATCATATCATAAGATTCACATCTTATCAGATCAAGATATCATCATTGTCGCACTTATCAAAACTGTGATCTAAGTTTAGAAGAACTCTTCAAAATCATATGCCTATCTCTACAAGATCTCAATACAATAAATTGAAGGACGAAATCCAACAAGAAGGTGAAAGCAGTAATCCTCTTTACAGTATAAGTTGTAATCCACTTTTCAACAACGACATGGATAACAGAGAAGAAAATACATTCCACAACTACAGAGACATGAGAAAAACCCATATAGATAGTGATGATGAGCGAGATGAAGAACGTCTTAGAGAGGTTGAGCAAGATCCCAAATTTCACAAAGCCATAGAAAAGATCTTGCAACGCGATAAAGAAAAATATTTCCTCTATCTAGCTAACCAAGGAGCTAAATTGCCTCATGACTTTGATACCGAGAATTTGAAGAGAAAACCTAAAGAAACACCCCTATCTAATCTTAGTGCTTTGACTCAACAAATTAAGGAACTTCAAAGACAAATTAAAGAGTTACAAGGGGGAAACACAACAAAGAAATATACTCTTGAGGACATTTGTCCTTATCCTTTTGATTGAAGTCTCAACATGATTCCATTTCCCAAACATTGTGAAATTCCAAAATTTGATCGTTATAATGGGAAATCGAATCCAATCGACCATGTTAGAGACTTCTGAAACATGACTTTAGAGTTCGCTCATGAGGACACTTACTTGATGTGTTTGTTTCCTAGGAGTCTTGGAGCTCCCTCTATGGAATGGCTATCAAAAATCACACCTCCTATCAAAACATTTGAGGAATTAATCAATTTGTTCATATTACAATATTCCTACAACCTCCAACACCAAATCACTATGATAGATCTCTACAAAGTTGCACAAAAACCTGGTGAACCTTTTATTACTTTTCTTCAAAGATGGAGAAGAATGTTCGCCAGATATCCACGTTCTATTCCTGAAAAGGAAAAGATGGTCACCTTCATTAACAGCTTGAATTCAGAAATGAGCTATCGTTTGAATTTACATTGTCCTCCCTCTTTTGAGAAATTGATTGAAGATTCTATAACCATTGAAAGTGATTTGGTCAAAAGAGGAATAATAAAACTTGACAAGGATAATCCTAGCTCATTCAATCATCATAACAATCAGGACAAGTCTAAATTTTGGACTCGCAACAAGAACGTGGTGAATGATGGTGCTGTTGATGCAAATCATGTCTCGACTAAGCCATTTGTTCTTAGTACTCCAAGTGCTCCTCGCAACAACAACTATAACAATGTCAACTTGGTTACAAATCAAGGAAACAATCCTCATCCTCCGAAGAACAATGTGAATCAACATTCTACTCCCAATCAAGGGACTGCCAACAATCAAGGTTACCGGGGAACCACTAAAAATAGCAACTCCTTAGGGAATACCTCAAATACAAATCCACAACGATTTTCATTCTTCTCTAGTAGAAGAACTTACACTCCACTGGTTCAATCTTTAGAATCTGCATTCAAAGAGTTGATGGCTAAAAATGTCATTACCTTGCCACCTCAACGAAACTATGAACCCAGTGTGAAGCCTCCATCATGGAATGAGGCATACTATTGTGACTATTATCGGTGCAAAGGTCATCGCACAAATAACTATCAAGCCTTGAAGAATACCATTCAAGACTTAATCGAAAAATGGCACCATCACAATAGAAGGACATCAAAAATCAAATGAGGACCACCAAGCATTTCGCAACCCTTTGCCCAACTATCAAAAAGGTGAGTCTTCTAGAAAAAGTGTGAATCATATTGATGATCTGATAATCAATCATATCTACACTGACGATGAACGGGTCAACGTTATTAAAGTCAACAAGAAGGTGGAATATAGAGAAGTCAATGCAACAACAAGGGCACAAGCTAAAGTTGTCTTAAAGGGTGCGTCTTCAAAATCCACTGGGCCTCCACCTCAACATCAATATGACTTAGTCAACCAACTTCTAAAAACTCCTACTTAGATTTCTATCTTAGAACTCTTGAAGATTTCCCCAGCACATAAGGAAATTCTCAAAAAGGCCCTCATTGAAACAACTGTATCCACTGATTTGGATGTGGACCAATTTCAAGCCATGGTAGGACACTTGTCCTCACCCACATGCCTCTCATTCTCTGAAAAATATGACGTTTCCATAACTCATCCCCATAATTCATCATTATACTTAGAAGTCATGGTTCACAAGTTTCGTGTCAGACGAGTTCCAATAGATGGAGGTGCTTTGTTTGAACATATGTACCATGAAGTTGGTTAAGGCTTTAGGATTTTCTGAGGACTCCATTGATCTCAGAAGAAAGATTACTATTAAAGCCTATGATGATGAGGAAAGAGCATCCAAGGGTCTAATAATGCTTCCAATCAAAGTGGGCCTATTATCAAAAATAATTTTTGTCAAGTATTAGACCGTGATCTTGCATACAACATCTTGTTGGGTCATCCTTGGATCCACGAAATGCAAGTTGTCCCATCCACATATCATCAATGTCTTAAGTTTCCTTATGATGGACAGGAAATCACGATACTAGCTGATAATTCAAAAATTCAAACTTGTGCCAATATCAAAGCCAGTCAAGATACTTTGGTTCCTAACAATCGAGAAGCTCGTGTTAGTACTTCTCTCAAGATTGACACACAAATCAGTCAGTTAACCAATATTTTTGACAAGAAATTGAAATTCAATGACCATGGAGTCGGGGAGTACTCTCTCTTTCTTGCTAATTTACCTACATCACCTCGGTCACATGGACAACCTTCTATCACACAACATCAAATATCAGCAGCATCAACATCAACGCAACCACCAACAGAGCCAAGCACAAAGTTTAATGGATGATTCATCAAAGAAAAATTCCCCATGGAAGATCCGAAGGATAGAGAAATTCTAAACTGGCTCTATAAAGATGAAGATGAAGCAGTTTTTAATGTCAAATTACCAACAGATAGATATGGAAAAGGGTATTCAATCATGCAGAAGATGGGCTATCATAAGGGTCCTATTGGAAAAATAAAAGGAGTAATCGAGCCTATTCACCTTCGAGGACTTGCTGAGAAAGAGAAAACCGGATTAGGCTATGATACTAACTCAAAGAAAGAACACCCAAAGAACTGCATGACACTATCTTCACATTGCAAGAAGGTTCAAATTCAAGAGAAGCATGTTTGGCAACAATTCAGAATTTCGTGGATGATAACTTTGACACAGACTCTGTTGAATATGAATGGGACACCATTTACAATGATGAGTTCTGGAGGGACAAAGAGGTTGATGTAATACACCAGTATACCCCAACTCTAATCGAAGGTGAAGGTTCAGGGACCCAAACACGAGAATCTGAACTACAAGGTGACTATGATTCTAGTGATACTGAGTCAGATTTAAACGAACAAGATTATCATGAGAACAGTATCATCATTGATCCACCTCATACCTCGGATCCTACGGTCAACTCCGTTATGACCATAACCATAGCCGATTTCACGCAACCCGACGACCCGCTATCTTTGATCCATCCTAATCTCATTGATTGGGATTCATCTGAACCTATCGATATACCTACGTTTCCAAGTGATGAATCTATCGTCAACTTCCTTTTCACAGATGACGCAAATGATTGTTCCACTAGCGATTTTTGACATGGTCTTTAATCAGGAGAGTGTCAATTCTCCTAGCTGCAAAAATAAAAATTAAAAAGAAAGATCTAATGGTGAAAACCAGAATCTGGCAGTGTTAAATCAAACAAAAGATAAAATAAAGAGCGTATCGGATGGTGAAAACCTTTTTAAGGCACCAGACGATGGGAATCTTGACACTCTCCTGGAGCACTACCATGAGCGATCGCCTATTTTGATTGAACCTACAAATGTTGTCAATCTTGAAACTTCAGACAAACCAAGGATTTTACAGTTAGCTGCATCAATGATAGAGAAAGAAATACCAGAGTTCATGGAATTTCTAAGAGCAAATCAAGTCAACTTTGCTTAGTCTTATGCAGACATGCCAGGTCTTGATCTTGATCTTATCATGCATCACTTGTCTATCAAACCAGGGGTTAAGCCTATGAAACAAAAACTCATAAAGATGCACCCCCATGTTGCATTATTGGTTAAGGAAGAACTGAAAAAACTCCTTGATGTAGGCTTCATAAGATCAATCGACTACGCAGAATGGATCTCCAACATTGTTCCTGTATCCAAGCCAGATAAAAGTGTCAGAGTGTGCACAGATTTCAGAGATCTTAATAAAGCATGTCCTAAGGATGACTTCCCACTTAAACATCGACACTATAGTTGATCTGACAGTTGGCCATGCCATGTATTCATTAATGGATGGTTTTTTTGGCTACAACCAAATGAAGATTGCACCGGAAGACTAGGAGAAAAAAACTTTCACATGTCCATGGGGAACTTATTGTTGGAACGTCATGCCTTTCGGTCTAAAGAATGTTGGGCTACTTACCAAAGAGCCATGACTACAATTTTTCATGACATGATGCACACATTCATGGAAGATTATGTAGATGACATCTTGGCAAAGTCATAGACCAGAGAAGGACATCTGGAAATATTGTCCAAAATATTTGCAAGATTGGAGAAATTCAAAGTTTGCCTCAATCCCAAGAAATGTGTTTTTGGGGTCACATCTGGAAAACTCTTAGGATACATAGTATCAAGAAAAGGAATTGAAGTAGATCCTGCCAAAGTACAGGCAATCATGGAAATTCCTCCCCCAAGGAACATCAGTCAATTAAGATCATTACAAGGATGACTTCAATCTATACGAAGGTTCATTGCACAATTGGCCGACAAAAGTCTACCTTTCACACATCTACTACATAAGAATGGTCCTTTCAAGTGGGATGACAAGTGTGAAGTCGCTTTTCAACAAATCAAACAGTACTTAATGACTCCACCAGTTCTAGTACCACCAGATCCAAACAAACCATTGATCTTGTATATTGCCACAACGGAGACATCCTTGGGTGCATTGCTAGCGCAAGAAGACCGTACAGGGAAAGAACGTGTAATTTATTACATCAGCAGAACACTAACAAGTCATGAGCTCAACTACACTACCATCGAGAAGGCTTGTCTAGCAGTAGTCTTTGCTTCACATAAATTTTGGCATTACATGTTAACTCATACAATCAATCTTGTTTCAAAGATTGATCCACTCAAGTATCTGTTAAGCAAAGCGTCATTGACAGGAAGGTTAGCAAAATGGGTAATGATTCTGAGTGAGTTTGACATCCATTATGTTGATTGCAAGGAAATCAAAGGACAAGTTATCGTTGACCAACTAGCTGAAGCACCACTACAAATAGACCATCCCCTGCACATTGAATTTCCAAATGCTGATGTCTTTACTGCAGAATCCAAACAACCATGGTCCTTATATTTTGATGGTTCTTTCACTCAACATGGATCGGGGGCAGGCATACTTTTCATCACCCCCCAAGGACACACCATTCCTCGATCATATAGGCTAATGTTTTCATGCACCAACAATATAGCCAATTATGAAGCATTAATCACTGGACTTAAAATAGCATTGGAATGGAGGATTACAGAATTACAAGTGTATGGCAACTCATAGTTAGTCATTAATCAGATCAATGATGATTATTAGACCAAAGATGACAAATTATTTCCATATAAAAAGATGGTTGACGACTTCAATAAGTACTTTGTGGACACCAAATTTAATAAAATTCCAAGGCTTGATAACAAAGCAGCCAATGCCATGGCTACGATCGCATCATTGTTACAACTCCCAGAAAATCAGGCTCGCTATGAATTTCTGGTGGAACAATCATTTACACCTGCTTATGACACCCCTAAAATCCAAATCATTTGCCACTTGGTGGGATCCGATTCACCTTGGTATGGCAAGATTTATGCCTACCTAAAAGATAATATCTTACCACCAGATTTATCCTGTAACCAAAAGCAAAATTTTATCCGCCAATCTTCTCGCTACACTCTTATCGCCGACACCCTTTATCACCGTGGTCTTGATGGTACTCTACTTTGATGTCTTGAACGTGATGAATTTGACAAAGCTTTACAAGAAGTTCACGGTGGAATTTGTGGTACTCATTCGAGTGGACTGACCTTATCCAATAAATTGATTAGAATGGGTTACTACTAGCCTACAATGCAAAGGGAATCATTCACTTTTGTGAAAACGTGCTCAAAATGCCAGTTTCATGGGAATCTCATTCATGCTCCTGCACAGGAACTTCAACCATTTACGCCAACCTGGCCATTCTGGCAATGGGGGTTAGATCTAGTAGGCAAGATTCATCCTTCATCATCAAACAGGCATAAGTTCATCATCACAGCCACAGAGTACTTTACCAAGTGGATTGAGGCAGTACCTCTTACTAAAGTTACCGGAAAACAAATATCATCGTTCATACTCAACTATATTATTTGTCAGTATGGCATTCCCAACTCCATTATTACAGATAATGGATGACCTTTCAAGAATCAGGATGTTGATGAACTTTGTGAGAGATTTCATATTCAACACAAATACTCAACACCTTATTATCCACAAGGGAATGGCCAAGCAGAGGCCTCAAATAAAACAATATTGAAATTTTTAAAGAAGACTGTGAATGATGCAGGGAAGATTGGCATGTCCAACTTAATCCCGCCTTATGGGCCTACAGAACCAGTGTCTGCAAGCCAATAGGAGCAACGTCGTATGCTCTTGTCTATGGAGCAGCGGCTATACTTCCTCTAGAAGTTGAGATTCCCTCACTTAGAGTATCACTGAAAGGTCTCATAACAAATTATGAATATAGAGTTTCTCGACTACAAGAGCTAGAACTCCTTGATGAAAAGAGACAACGAGCAGCTGATCATTTGAAAGCATATCAACAAATGATGTCTCACAGCTATAATCACATATTCAATCCGCGTACCTTTCAGGTTGGTGATCTTGTTCTGAAAGAGAACCCACGCAATCAACAAGATAGAGAGAAGAAAGGAAAGTTTGAACCGAATTGGTTGGGTTCGTATGTGGTCATAGCAGTATACGGTTTAGGAGCATACAAGTTGTCAATGCCAGAAGGGGACCTGTTTGATGATCCCATTAACAGCATGCACCTGAAGAAGTATTATGTCTAAAGCAGTCATCAAAAACATCAGAAAAAGTCCTAAAAAAATACAAAAACATTAGAAAAATTCCTGAAGAAATCACAAAAATAGCAAAAAATGTCCCGAAAAAATGGTTACCCTGGTGAAAACCTGGTAGACAGGCATCTCGGTAGCAAAAAAAAAAACAAAAACAAAAAAATCGTCATCGGGTGAAAACCTGGCAACAGGCAGTGTATTGACAAGAAAAATGCAATAAAAACAAATAGTGAAAATCTGGCAAACAAACACTATTTGTATCTCTCCATTCATTAGTTCATGTTCTGCACTTGGCTTCTCAGCCTTCATTTCATGCATCTTTCCATCATCTTAGGGCCATACCAACACAATACTATCACCGAAAACATCTTACCATGGCTTGATCATTGTACATATCCATTTCGGCAAGTTGTGTCAATACTGGGGACAAACGTTGACATATTGGGGGCAATCAACTTTTAGGTTTTAGCAAAACAGCTAGACAATGACATCAAATCCAATCATGCGAACAAACAATCGAATCCTCTGAACAACTATCCAATCATTGATCCAAAGCACAACAGTTTTCAGCTAAGTACCATATCATGACTTATATCTGGATGATCTAAAATCTGAATAATGTGTGGCATAGCAGTACTAAATTTTGAACAATGGTTGTTTAATTTTCGATAGCATCTCTCTAGAGCACACTCGATGATGTACTGAACTAGAGTGGTGAGGAAAGAGGATGATTTTTCTTTGTCTACTATCTTGAGGTTAACTATCCATCTGTAGCAAATATGTCACGAGACATGATTTCCAAAGTTTATCATTGATGACAGTTCCACATTTGCATTAGAAAGTGGTTAGTCTTTGTCTGTTTATGCAAAAAATGCTCAGGTCATCTCGGTTCAATTATACCTTGATGCTTGTGTTTGCTTGCTATATCAAAAATCATGAAAGTTGTACTCAGGTCATCATCGGTGCTAAAATTCCCCTCTGATGCTTGTACATATTTCCAACATTTTAAAACGCTCTATGATGATTCAAGAAAGCTAACAAAAGGCTCAACAAATGGTTGGTTTCATTTAGTTGCATTTCATCTCGCTCATTGTACATATCTACATACTGGATTTGCATCAGAGTTTTGAAAGGCTAACAAAAAACATCAATGGTTGCCATGTCTCTTTGGACTATTTGTGGAGGACATTGGGACATATGTTTCATCATCACCTTTCATCTTCATTATCATTTCATTAATCATTATCATTTCCTCTAGGTCCTATCATTTATCATTTATCATTCATTTGCATATCATCTAGATCCTTTATCATTTCATATCATTCATCTCTTAGGTATATCATATCACTTTCATATTATCATTTCATTTCATTATCCTCTATCATTTCATTTCATTTCACTTATCACTCATCATTTCATTATCATATCATTTATCATTTCATTATCGTTCATGTCATTATCATATCACTTTTATTTTCATATTATCATTTCATATCATTCAAATTCTTCATCATTTCATTTCATTATCCTTTATCATTTCATTTCATTTCACTTATCACTCATCATTTCGTTATCATATCATTTATCATTTCATTATCGTTCATGTCATTATCATATCACTTTCATTTTCATATCATCATTTCATATCATTCAAATTCTTCATCATTTCATTATCATATCACTTTCATTTTCATATTTTCATTTCATTATCATCTATCATTTCATTTCATTATCGTCTATCATTTCATTTCATTATCTATCATCTCATTTCATTTCATTTTCTCTCGTTATCATTTCATTATCTTTTTATCTACTTCATTTTATCATTCTCATTTTTCATATCATCATCATTTACCATAATTTTTATCATTATAGTATTATCATCTATCATTTATTATCTTTTTTATTATTATCATTTCATTAACATATCATTACATTGTCATTTCTAAACATCTCATTTCCGCTCGTTATCATTTATCATTTCATTTCATCATCATTACAAATCATTACATTTCATCACATATCATTTATCATCTTATCATGCATCTCATTATTATTAATCATTTCACTTCATATCGTTATTTATATCATTTATCATTTGTCACATTACATTCATATCATAACTTTAATCATCCTATCATTTTTCATATCAATTCATATTACAAATTCATGATGCATATCATAAACACAACATTCATTTTCCATCATATTATCATTATTTACTTGCATTTGAAAATCCAAAAACAAACATTCCATACATACATTTTCATATCATTTTCCAAACAACATTTTTCGTAAAACATATCAAATATCCCATAACATATTCTCATAATCACATCATAGGTCATCCACCTGCATGACATCATTAGTACGCATCATCAATTATTTTTCATCATCATCATAAAAACATCATATCAAATCATCCTACATATCATGTTAGTCATCAAATCATTCAAATGCATATCAAAATCCGTAACATATAGAAATAAATGCATATCACATCATCATCTCATACATGCACATCATCATCAAAAATCATCGCCGCTACATATCATCGCTCATCATAAAAATGTCCAATGTCCAATGAAACTGAAAATTCCAAAGAGGGATACATGGGATATGATCAATATCAATATACATGCTCCAACAATGATATACATGTGTGAAATACATCTACATCACAACATCATAAACTAGCTGGTTGATGCCCCTGATGGAGCTAGTCCGGAAGGAGGTGGCTTGCCACTAGTACCTACGTTTGGATCCCGTCAAGGCCCAGTAACCCCCATGCTCTGTGTGGCTATCCGCGACCTGCTCCTGGTCCTACTACGAGACCGTGGGAATGGCTCCCTACGCTCAGGAGGACACAACTCCTCATATCTAACACGGTAGTACTCTGCCTCCCTCGCCATCTCCATGCCCTCTGCAATAGCCTCTCGCAAGGATGCACTCTCTACAGTGCCCATAAGCCTTTGAGCAACACCCTCGGCCTCCACTGCCCTCCATCTCAATGCATCCCTCTATGTAATCAACTGGGCTATATGTGGGTCTGGGGTAGGCTGAGATACCTGTGCCTGTGCCTGTGCTTGTACCTGTGACTGTGCAAGTTGTGCCTGTAACTGCACTATCAAACTCTGCGCCTGACCTAGCTGACCCTGAACAGTCTGTACCTGGGCCTGCAGCAGGTCTATCTGTGCCTGCTGTGAAGAGGAGGAAAACCTAATAATGGTCTGTGGTCTGCCACCAGATCTAGGCTGTCGTACAATCTGAGCACTGACTAGGTTGTCGAACCTCTACCTCACTGCCCTCTCCTCCTCCCCTCCACCATCTCCCCCATCATCCACATCATCTGAGCTATCCTCATCTCGGCCTCCCTCCTCCTCATCTCTGTCCCCCTCCTCCTCATCTTCGCTCTCCTCCTCCTCTCCTCCACCCACCACCTGCTCTCTACCAACCACATCCTCCTGTCTCTCTACCCTTGGTTGTTGTACTACTGAAATGGGCCCTGGCTCATCTAAGCATGTAAATCGTGGGAATCGATGTGTGTGGAAATACACTAAGTAATCATCTGACATACCTGCATCTGTCACATCTGGCCTGTATGCCCATACCTTAGGCTGTAAGCTAGAATACTCTATATATGCCACCTAGTATGTAATACATTGTCCCCATCCAGGGTCATCCTTGCACCACCCATAGTGAGCAACGCCTTGTGGCATCCCTTGTGTGTATCGGTACTGTCTCTGAACTCGCAAGGCCAAAAATTTCTCAATAATGAACAGGGTCTGTCCTATTAGATACTGGGGCATACAGACAAATGGCATCTCCAAATGATCTGTGTCTCAGGGCTCGCAATCTATATACGGCCTTCATATAACTGCATCCACATCATCTAACACACGCCGCCAGTACTCCAACTTGCCCAGCTTGGGCTGGACAAGTGCACCTAAATATGCATATACATACGGCCTGCCTAGTGGCCTAGCCCTAGCACACTCTGGCCTCGTAATCACAATATGCTCCCATGCCTAGATCTGGAGCAGAGTCACACCACTGGCCAAAATAGTCGATCCTCGATATACCACCTGATGTAGATCATGATACAAATGAGCCAAAATGAAACTCCCCCAGGCATACCTCCGTGGCTGAGTCACCATCCACTCTAGCATCCTACCCCAACCAACTAAAAAATCCCTTCGACTGATGGTCTGGTCCAAGGAAGCCTCCAATGAATGCACCCAACACAGCAACTAAGGTTGGATATCTACTGAAATCCTCCCACGACACCCAATATCCTGCTATCGACATATCACCGCATATCCTCCTCAGTGCCTCGGTCCCTCCTATCTCCTTGTGGTCATAAACCATAAGGGCACCTACCACAGGAATCCCTAGAATCCTATACACATCCTCGGGTGTCACAGTCATCTCACCAGTCGGCAAATGAAAGGTGTTATGATCGGAGTGCCACCTCTTTGCCAATGCAATCAACAGTCCCCTATTGACTCGAATCCCTCGTGGGATAGTCAACAAAGATCCCAGCCCACAGTCACCTATCCACTGTATCTCTACTGGAGTCACCTCTCCTACCCAATCCCAACATATCGGGAAACGCTCTCTAATCTAGAGGTTGTCGAAAACCTCCTATTTTTTTGGTCGTCACAAGGACAATTAATCAAACTCATACCAATGACTCATATCATGTGCTCTATCTATCAAGTGAACTATATCAGTGACCCATATCAAATTAATCAACGAATCATATCAACGCATCATATCAGTGACCCATATCATGCAATCATGGCTGCATCTATCTATCTGAATATCAAATCAATCTACTCTATCATCATTATACTATTTCTTTTTCTTTTTCAGGAAAGCAAATTTATCAACAATCCAATCATTTTTTTTTCCATTTGTACTTCAGTCATGAATGCAAATATGTTTGAAAACCATCATCTACTATTTGGTTTCTATCATAGAAAGAAAATTTATCAGACATTTACTCTTTGTTTTTCATTCATGAGAAGCAAAGTTATCAGACAATCAGACAATCAATCAATCAATCTACTCTTTGTTTTTTGGGAAACAAAGTTATCAGCTATCTACTCTTTGTTTTCTATTCAGGGAAGTAAAGTTATCAGTTAATCATCAGATTTTCTATCATTTCTATCCATATCAGCATGATGGCAAAATAATTTATCTATCTATTGACCAAGGAAGCAAGGTCTACACCACCATTTTTCATCACAATCGCATTCTGCCAAAATTTTCCTAGATGCGCTAATCTGTGTCTTCGATGCGCTGAAACTCAAAAGTGCTACAGTTTACCTCGAAAGCGCTAAAACTCATTATGCGCACTTTTGCACCCTAAAAGCACTAAAGTTTCTCCTATAAGCACTAAAACCCTATAGGCGCTAAGATACCCAGCGGATGCGCTACTTCATACTCTCGATGCGCTAATACACCTCTGTTGCGGCCAAACCCTAAATGTGTGACTTTGTGCCCTAGATGCGCTAAATTTTTCTAGCCAGACTTGACTCCTATAAGCGCTAATCTACACTTCGTATGCGCTAGAAACCCTAATTTTACCCTGCACCTATATGCGCTAAAGAACATCCTAGATGCGCCATCGAAAGTTTTGAATGCGCTAAAATGGATATGCGGATGCGCTAAAATATCATTTTTTTCCTAAATCTGCACGAAAATGCTTAAAAATTTGATCAAATTCACAAAATTTTGAATAATAAAGGGTTCAATCGACTCACCGGTGGTCCATACGCGGCCGGTCTCTGGTATCGGCGGGCCCACTTGAATCTATGGCTTTGAAATGGAATCTGCATCTCGCCAAGTCACTGTCAGAGCATAAAAATCACTATAGTAAAAGGGTGAAAATGACTTCCACTTTTACCCCTTTTACCTTATATGGGTCAATTAAGGTGGGTTTTTGGTGGCATTCACTTCTCTTTTTTTTCACCACGGGCATCTTTTACACCAAATATCATAAGCTAAATCAGTAAATCACCATCAGACTTTCATCATCCAATTTACCGTGATTTACCTCTAGAGGGGGCATTATCAACATCAACATCAAAAACATATTAGGGGCAAAAAAAAAAAAAAAATCTTTGAAGCAATGTGTTTCACATATCACTTCAAAGAGGGGCAAAATGTATGTGCATAAAATTGGTCATGTCTAATTAATCCTGACATTTAATTAAATATTTATTATTTAATTAATTTATCTAAAGTCTTCTACATGTAATTAAATTTAATTAATTTAATTATATTGTTCATTCATTTTATTCTCACACCATAATTGAATAAATTTATTTTATTTAATTATTTCACATGTCTACTTGATTAATTAAATAAATACATTCTATTTATTTAAATTAATTATCATCTTTTGAATTTAATTAAATCTTTTGTTTTAATTAAATTTAAATATTTCTTTTCTTTTATTTAAAAACTTTCTTCTAATTAATTAAATATTTTATTAAATTAATTTCATACACATGTCATTTCTTCAAATTTAATTAAATATTTTATTTAATTAAAGATCTGCTTTCTTCAAATCATAATTAAATATTTCATTTATATTTAATTATGAAATCTTTTGATTTCCTCAAAATCTTAATTAAATATTTATTTAATTAAGAAAAATCTACATGCACCCATAAATAAATAATTGAATTTGATAATTCATTATTTATCTTCTCAATATCTTTCCATTATCTTCTAAAAACATATGATTTTAATCATCTCATCTTATCTCTTCCATGAAAATGGAAAAATCCTGCTTTATTCGTTTTCTTCTATTTTTATTTCCTGTCTCATCCATCTTCGACCATTCGATCTATCAAGAATTATCACAGCCGTTGATCAACTCAGCCAATCAAAATCCTCGAAAAACTCTATAAATACATGTGCGAATCCAAGCATTGGTTAGAGACACAAACACACACATGCAATTACGCTTACGCATTTGCATCTTTAGCATTCTATCAATAATCATATCTTAACAATAATCTTATCATAGCATAGCATAATCTTACATCTTAGTATAGTATGCATTTTAGTTTAAATCTCATTCTCTAGTAGTCCATTTCGTTGAGCTTGGCATACTAAATCTGAGAGCAACTTGAATCAACGAAACGTTGGAGATAGAGAGCAATAAAACGCCTTTGAAGAAGTTGCACTAAGAGTTTGTTTATTTTTCTTTAAGCTTCTTTGATATAAGGTTTTATTGAATGTGTTTTGAATTCATTATGATTGGCATATTTTCATACACACAGGTGCTAATACTGCAAGTACTGCACATGGACTCAAACTCTCCCTAATCAATCATTTTCGCAACAGCTCTTGTACTTGTCTGTTCAACTCTTAATTTGATGTTAGAGTCATTCGATGGGCTACCTTATTTGGAAAACTGGCTCTAGGAATCAAGTCCATCTGATGATTGATCTTCCTTACTGGAGGTAAACTTCAGGTACATTATCAGAAACAATACCCTGAAACTCTTTCAACAAATCTGAAACTTATATAGGTACATCACTATCACCTTCTTTATCAACTCTAGGGATTAATGCAAAAAACATATGCTCATGTCTCATTCCTTCTAGGAATTTTCTTCCATCAACCAAACAAATTATTTCATTACTACATACCTTTTCTCATGTATCCTTCAGGGGATTTAACTTATGATGAACACCATCCTTGGTCAATGAAAAGGTGTTAGCATGTCCATCATTCACCGCCCGTCGATCAAATAGCCATGGTCGGCCTAACAACATGTGACAAACATCCATAGGTATGATGTCACACAAAACCTCATCCTTATAGTTACAAATCTTAAACTTTATCAAAAATTTCTCATTGACCAAAGCCCTTTGGTCCTTCTACAACCATGTAATCCAGTATGGATTTGGATGCCTTCTCCTTTCCAATTGTAACTTAGTAACCATTTCCTCTGACACAAGATTGTCAATGCTACCTCCATCAATGATAACATTGCAAACCTTACCTCTACACTTACACCAAGTGCGTAATAGATTCTTTGGTTCGGGTCCTTCTCTCATTCAACAAGGCTCTGCTAACAACAAGAGACTCGCCCCTTTCAACATCTTCAGAATGTGAGGATTGTGTCTCATCTACATGAGCAACTCGAGCATTACCTTCAGGTCTTTTGTTTGTATTTCCTTGATGTTGAGGACACTCAAAGGATCTATGTCCATCTTCGCATTGAAAATAGGTTCCTCAAAAGCCACATCTTCCTAGTCCTCATCCAGATCTTCCTCTGCCTCTTTGATCTCCACTATTCTAGTCATGAGGCTAATATGAGTCATTTATTTTTTGATCTTGACTGGTATTGGGTCCTTCACCCTTACTTTGATCTCCACTTTGGCCTCCATATGGCCGTCTACTAGCCCTTCCACCACCACCTCCACCTCTTTGTTTGCATTCAAATCTTTTGTTCAATAGTTCTTCAACTTTCAAGGAAAACTGATAAGTGTCCTCAATGGTGGCCATTCTTACTAGCACCAATTCTTCTTGTATGCTCAGCTTCAACCCACTAATATAATGAGAAACTTTCTCCTTATTTTCCTCATAATGTCCTCTTCGAATCAGGACCTTGTGAAATTCTTTTGTGTATTCTTTCACTATCCTCGTTCCTTCTCTCAAACTCTACATCTTCTTGAGCAGCTCCAGCTCATAATCAACTGGAATAAACTACTTCTTCAGTTTTTCCACCATTTTGTCCCATTTAAAAATGTTCTTCCCTTGTCTTCCTCTTTCAAGCTGGATCTCTTTCTACCATATACTTACATGACCTTTTAACTTCTTCTTTGCAAACCTCACTCTGCGAGGGTCTTGAATCTCCTCAAACTCAAAAAATTCCTCCATGTCATTGATACAATCTATCAATTCTTCAGGATTCAGACTTCCACTAAAATTTGAAGCCTCCATTTTAGGTTTCTTTACAAGGCTGGATATTGCTCTTAGCAACCTCATTTCTCCAGGATCCACTTAATCATGTTCTTCCTCTTCCATTTCCTCTTTAGTTTCCTCTTCACTATCATCTCTTTCTCGATGCACTTCTCTTCTACAAACCTCTTCCTGCAAGGTTTCTAGTTGCCTTCTGAGGGCTCTAATTTCATCTCTAGGTGGATCTCTTCCTCCACCACCTCTACCTCTACCTCTACCATGCTAGGAAAGTCTAGGGGGCATTTTGATCTCAACCCACACACACAGGTCCTGCTACAAACTTCCTCACGTTCGACACTCTATTTACAGGCTCAAGACCACCTGCTCTGATAGCACTTGATGAAGGGTGCTCACCTTACGGACACAATCTCTCAACCACAACACAAAATAACAAAAATGGGATATCTTATTATAGTCATTTGCCAGATTTATAGTTTAGAGAATTCACGCTTGGCTCTATCTTCACCAGCAAGCAACCGACATTCCTTCCCAGCTCTCTGCTCACTTTCTTGCTAGCTTTTGGCTCTCTTCTTGCTATCCAACTTCCTCTCTAGAATCAAATTATATCTCATCGCTCTTTCCCTGTGTTGCCTTAGTACCACCATTGTTGTCCAATGAACATTGAGATCTCGCAGGCAGCTACCTCGTTATCAGTAACGTCAATTCTATTCATTCGCGCCAAATAATCGTCTCACACCCATTGGCTTCATGCTTGAATTTGTCTAACCAATGTTCACGTTGATTCACAACAACAATGTGAAATCAACGAGTAATGTTGTGCCACGTGTCGCCATCTAACTCGTTCATCCATCACCATCGACCTACTCACGTTTTCGTCCAACTTCCCATCATCACAGTATCAAGGGGACTTCAAATCCTCTCATTCTGATATGGCCAGGTTCCATCGATGAAGCCCCTATCAGTATGTCGAACAGACCCTTCATGACCTCCTACCAAAACATGTCTATATCCCCGATATCAAAATATCAAAGGGACTTGTAAACCTATCATCCCAAAATCCCGTTGTCACCTCGATACACCTTATCCCTCCGTTGAAGGGACACACAAACGACTCCTACCGATAACCCAGGGTCTCCTCGATACAACTTGTTGGAATTCCTTCAGCTCGTCGGAATGTCGAAGGGACTCTGAATGTCATCTCGCCAATAGGTGAACCTCCCTCCGATGTGACTTCTACACGACCATTTATTATTGTTGCCCCGCCATCAATATGTCAATGGGACATGAAACTAGGTCTCCTCAAGATCTATAGGGCATGCTGATAAGCCAATCCATGAACATAGAATGTCGGATGAAGCCAAGGTGTAAACCTTAATGTTGTAGCTCAATGCCCGACTATTCATACTTGGCAAACTTAAGTTGATTAGCCCTTATTGAAAGAAAATAATCACAAATTGATGCAAGATCACTCGTACACATTGGATGCTCTTGCATCAAACCATTGAGCCCTTAGGTTGTGTTCATAATTGCAAGTAGCTCCATCCACCACTCCTAACTCCATCATATTCTACACCTCCTTAATGATGTCTCCTATAGATTTTCTAGTGTCAAAAACATTACCAAAGTAGAACTTATTCTACCCCTTCACTCTCTCTTTAATCCTTTTCAGTTTATTAGCAAGACAAAATATAAGGGTGCCAACAGAGGGTTCGTTCCACCATTTATCAATTAAGGCTCCAAAATCTGGGTGGAGGGTCCACATAATTTTAAATCTAAAGGGAAATGGGCCTTTGACAACATCAACATTTCTCTTAAGCATAATGGCATTGTGATCAGATCCGGTTCTAGGCAAAGAAATTAAGGAGAGGTGCTAAGAAATGTTCCAGTTAGAAGAGACTAGGAACCAGTCAAGTTTGACTTGAATCAGCTGATTGCCCAATCTCCTATTAGACCAAGTAAATTGGGTTCCAAGTAAGAGAATATCGAAGAGCCCAACAGAATTAATGAAACCTGACAAGTCTGTCATGCTATCAAAATAATCATCTAGTTCCCCCAAACTTTTTGAGGGAAGAAGCAGAGAGTTGAAGTCTCCTCCAAGTATCCAAAAGTCCTCAATTTTCCCTTTATGTTACCATCCAAGAAATCCCAAAGCACAAGTCTGTCTCGGCGAGAGTTAGGACCATAAACATTAATCAAATTCCAATTTTCAAAAGTGATAAGGTCTTCAAAGGAGACCATAAGACAATTTTTTCCAGAGAATCCCATAGTACCTTTAAGTTTAGAAGGATTCCACAAAGTGGCAATACCTCCGGAAGCACCTTCAACATCACTCAAAACATAGTTAGCACTAGGCAAAATATTCTTTACAATCTTATCAAAAGTTTCCTTATTCATTTTGGTTTCTTGAAGCAATAGAACATCAACTATAGTGTCCACCAGGCAAGTTTTAACCAAGTGTTGTTTATAGGGACTATTAAGGCCCCTAATATTCCAAGAGATTATCTTCATAATGAAAGAAAACAAAAAAATAAAATCACCTTGATTTTGGTAGGGTAGGGGAAGCAGCATCCCTTCTTCTTAGACTTTGGCCCCACAATTGAGTCCAAGGTCTTTTGTCTTCCTGAAGCCACATCATGAAGAGTGTCTTTATTTCTTGTTTCCTTCTGAGAAGGTCTACCAACCTTATTTCCTCCTACATCCAATTTCTTCTTCTTTTTTGACTTACTGTTTGCCTAAACCCAATCCTCATCATCAACTTCTTTTGAGGGGGAAGAAGGGAAACCCAACAACACCATTGAATCCTTTAAATTCTTTCCTTCTTTATGACAGGGGGTAGGCAAACTGACTCCAGAATGTTTATGTGGAGAGGAGGCAAGGGAAAATGAGTTTTTATCTAGGCCAATTTGAGATACTATTTCACCTTCCTCAATAAACTCAAAATTATCTTCAAGGAGGTGAGTGGGATTGCCAATTGTATCATGATTTGTTTATAATCCAGCAAGGGGGATTTCTGTTGGATTGGCCTCTTCAGCCCTTTCCCTCTCATCTTGATGCACTTCAGAAATATTTTGTTTACTGTCATCTGAAGAAACTGTTGCCATACTTACCTCTCAGGGAAATTCTAGAGACACATCAGGGTTATCCAAAGTATGTAGAATACCTTCAAGGGCAGCGACATGTGCCTCCATATTCAAACCTAGTACATGGGCAAGAACCTTGAAGGTAGCCTTAGTACCTACACTATGCTCCTTCTCAAGGACAATTGAAGGAGCCACAACAACAACTGAAGGCTCAATAATGGCATTAGATTGAGCAGAAGATTTTTTCAAGGAGAGGTCCTCACTTTCGATACTTTGAGGCCACCTATTGCAAGTATCAAGGAGATGGCCAAATTTTTTGCATGATATCAATCAACCATATGTTATGACATTAATGTACTTAATATGCCAAGTAAACATCATTAGCTTTTTTGGAAAATAATGTATCCCTAGATCAGGCATAATTAGATGCCTTTCCTTTGTCAATCTTCTTAAACTTGCATTGATTTTTCAAGTGTCTAGATCTACCACAATTTGAACACTTTTTTATGAAATCTTCCAAGACACTTGGATTATCCATCAAACTTTGATTGTCTATCTCTTGACTTGTTCTTGTCTTTGTGAAGGAGACAAACTCTCACAAATAAGGTGTCCTTTGTAACATCTTAGATTTTTGTTTCATTTCTTCTTATAACAAGCACCAACTACGTCTCAATTTTTAACTTGGTTAAGGTGCTACTAATGACCATAACAAGACTATCCCATAAATCAAACAAATAACACAAGGTAATAGGAATCATCAAGCCCCTTGCCATTCTCAATCTTCTTAAACCTACATTGTGTTTTAAAGTGTTAAAATCTAGCACAATGATCATTTTCTAAAATCCTTCCAAGAGGCTTAAATTAACCAAATTAGAGTTTGATTGTGTATTTATTGACTTGTTCATGTCTTTCTCAAGGAAACAAACTCTCACAAAAAGGGTGTCCTCTATAACATCTTCCTTGGAATTTTGTTTCATTTCTACTTGTAACAAGGCCACAACTATCTCTCAAGTTTTAACTTAGTTAAGTTATTATCAGTGGCCATAGCAAGATTATCCCAAGAATCAAACAAAGAACACAACTACAATTATCTTTGACATCCATTTTAACATCAATAGAGGTTAACTAACTTACCATAATATTGAATGCATTCAAATGCTTTATCATAGGGGTCAACACCCATTCTAAAATAATACTTCTAAATAAAAAGTTTGTTAACTAGAGACTATCATATACAAATACCATGTCTCACCCACAGTTCCTTAGCAGTGGTTTCTCCTAATATATTCAACAACACTAAATATGATATATTTAACAACATTGAATAATCAAGGAAAACTCAAATTAAACTTCTTATTTTCCTATCAATATTTTCCCAATATTCTATTGTCATAACCAAGGGCCTATCCTCACAACAATCCAATGATCTCTATCAACAAGATTTTTAAGACAGCTCAAAGTCATGGCCATTAAAAATTTTAATCTCTATCCTTCATTTTTTCCTATGCACACCCTAGATTCTCCTACATAAAGTTCCAGCTTAAAAAGGTTCTCACAAGTCCAAAATGACCCCACTCACAAATCTTAGCTAAGACTAAGTTCTAATACCAAATAAAAGGGAAAAATAACACTTTGACAAAATTTTACAAGAGAAGCTCTACTTAAAAAATCTAAAACCCAACAAATGTAAAGTTTCAAGCAAGATGTTGATGTCTTAATGTTTGACAAACAAAATTATTCTTCTAACGTCGCATCAATCACACAACCATTGAAACCTAAAATGTGAGCATAAAACTAATAAATATAAAATTTACACTTCAAATCAATATTACATTCTTGTATCTTGTTTCTATTTTTATACTATTCAACTAAAAATCTGATCATCCAAAAAGCATCATTATTTCTTACAAGAGATGAGTTTGAAGATAAGTATATATCATTAGTGTTTATCTACAAATGATTAGACTTAATTAGATAAATAAAAGGCTTTCACTTTAATCCTTAAAAATGGAATACAAAATAGAATAAATCAAACCACTTTAACTATTTTCCAACATGTTCATATTAAACTTATGTGGAAGTTCCTATCCAAGCAAAAAAATAAAAAAATCAACAACATAAAGCAAAGGATAGCACATTCAGAAATGACAATGATTTATCTTGGTAAACCCTTTCAAATACCAATGAATATGACAATGATTTATCTTGGTAAACCCTTTCAAATACCAATGAATATAAAAAGTGTTTTAAAAATTACTATCCCACTTTACTTTCCCACCGAGTGAGGTATAATTTACAATGGTAATGCTCTTAAAATAACATTTTTTCTCAAATGTTATTATAGAGAGATACAATCCCATATTTCTTTGACTTCCCTTGCCCTATCCATACATCAAGCATTTGATTAAGATTTATAATTTATTAGGAATTATATCACTAGAAACCGAAAAAAAAAAAAAAAAACTTGTGAGCTTTCTACATAACCACCAACAATAGACATTATGTTTAATATTTGACTGATTTTGCAATCTCTATCGAATTCTCTCACATAAATTGTCTCAAAGGGTTCAAGTGCAATTCATGTATTCTCATTTTGGGCTAGTTTGCCCATATTGCCTTATCACTTCCTGTGGATCATTCACTTTATTTATTGCTTCTCTATATATCATTTAATCGTTATACATAAATAGTTCACTAATCTTGCTAGGTTGACTCCTCAAAAATGTGCCAAAGTGTGAACACCTAATGGTTTTTGCTTCCTTCCTTGGTTGCCAACTTTGATATTCATCTACTCTCACCATTTTGATAAGCCTGCCTGATTTTGCTACATCAGCTCCTCCAACATGTGCCAAAGTTGCAAGCACATAATGGTTTTTGCTTCCTTGCAAGTTATAAATAATTGTTATACATAAATAGTTCACAAATCTTGCTACATTGACTACTCCAAAATGTGCCAAAGTACAAACACCTGATATTTATTGCTTCCTTCCTTGGTTGCCAACTTTGATATTCATCTACTCCCACCATTTTAATAAGCCTGGCTAATTTTGCTACATTGGCTCCTCCAGCATGTGCCAAAGTGCAAGCACATAATGGTTTTTGCTTCCTTGCTTGTCGACTCCCATCTTCATCTACTCTCACCACTTTAAGAGGCCCTCCCATCACAACTTTTTGTACTTGTATTTGTTCGAAGGTTATCGTTTTAGGTTTACTCACTTGTCTATTTCTTTGGGTCTAAAGCCAATTTTGTCCTATTTCTTGACTATCATAATAGATGTACAATATAAACCATTGACCAATTCTTGGTCATTCGAGGACACTAATATTTTTTATTATTCACTCAAAATCAAATGTCTCGAGTTGTGCTCAAGTTCAATCCATACATTAATCCCCATTTAAGGCTAGTCAAATTATTTTGCCTCTTATCCCCTTGTAGATCATTTGCTTCCTCTCATTAGCTCCAAACTACTTTACATAATTGTTGCTTACATGTCTAGGTTTTATGAGTTTGCATAGCATTGATTGTCTCTCTTCCTTGCTCACTCTTTATTTAGTTATATGCCATTGGTTGACACTGTTTACATTGCCACAAGTATTTCAGATCTAACATCTATATGGCAAACCTAATTTGTGGTATTGCAGCCTAATAACGATCACTATAGCTAAGTTGCTCACTACATATTGCTAAACTAAAGCAAATCAATCTGCTAACAAGCTTTTCCAAGTGACCATTGTACACAAGATTGAAGACATTGAATAGCAAAATCTAGAATTACTTTGGTTTTTGACACATTGAATCCCAATTGCACCAAGTATTTTATAATCACCAATTTACCTAATTGCTTATCTACAGTTCTTTTCTCTAGTTTGAGACCCCGCATGATCCTAGGTCACAAGCGAGGTTCTCTTGCAGCTATCTTTACACAGGTGCACCACTGGATTTCACCATTGGACTCTAAATGCCTTTCTCATTTCAGTTGGGAATTTTCTCTATCCCAATTGTGTCATCTTTTTCCCAGGCTTAGCCATTCTAGCCTATTTTTTTACAAGCATCAGGCACTTGAATCCAAGGTGCCTGCATTAATGCATGTTGATTAGTTCGTTTCACATATTAGTTGATCGTTGAATATATATGTTTATATTTGATATAAAACAATGGCTACGTAGCAGAGATAAGTACTAACTCCATGTATGCAGACACATAAAATACTATATAAATTTTTAATTTTTATGAAAAATATACGATTAATTTCTTCAAAAATAATATGAAAATTGACAGCAATTTGAAACAAACTAAATCGAAGCATTACAAGATTTTATACAGTAGAATCTGCAGTTTTAGACTTCAATATAATCACTAGCTTCAAACTTTTTCAAATGGGACATTTATTACCCCAACAATACCTTGTTAGTGACAAAACAAACATTAGGTACTCATTCCTTACATTTTGGGTTCGCTGATGTAGAATATCATGATTCAAGTGCATAAAGCATTCCATTAAGCATACAGGGGTACAATATCAAGATCTGGACTGTTAAAAGGTTTTTTCACATAACCAAAACAATTATAAAAAAAATTGAAAAAATAAAAAATATATCTGACCCTGACCAAAATCAATGAGATAATAAGCTTACAGCTATTTACTTCAAAACATATTTACTTCAAAACCTCACTTGACCTAACCCGAATATAAAATATACCGACTATGACATTTCACCAAATATGAATTTCACATAGAGACACGACGCATATGGCTTTTCTCTGCATTCACAGGTTCAACTTGAAATCCCAACATTTTGTTCAAGGCATGTATATAAGCACGCACACTAGAGACAACAATATCCATTCCAGCTCCCGTCCCACTGTTCCAATATTAAAGAATCAGGTTAAGGTGAAAAAATAGATATATAAGTTTTTGTATATTTAAATAGATTTTTCTGGAAAAACAGAATACAACAACAAAAATAAATGTAAACAACACCTAAAGGTCCGTTGAACAGTTGCTCCAGTAAGTGCATGTGTAGAAGAATGCGCTTGCTGTGCTCGGATCAGGACTCTTGTAGTTGCCAATGCATCAATACCTTCCGTCACAGCATTTAGTGAATACTCCAAAAGAGTCACGCGTACCTGCATGTCACGGTTTCTTGATATTTCCTTCAATCAAAATACACACCTATCAAGCAAATTTCTATTCCTTTTGGGATGAAGGAATGAATTCTAGATTAGTGCATTTTTTTGACTAGTTTCAATGAATAGATCCTTTCCATAATTCACTGGATTAGAAGTCTAGAACAAATATTGCAGCATCCACACAAGGGCATCCATATGACTTTCATTTTATTTTTTTTAAATGAACAATTTTTTTGCATTATTAACAAGCAAAAATTATTGATATGCAAATTATGATTATTCATAAATCATAATCCACTATTCAACGCACTACTTTCAATTTGACCAAAGAAAAATAAATTTTGATCCCCACTTTTTGCCTCTAATGCACAGCTGCAGGTTAAGCATGACACAAAGATAAATATGCTTCCTAAACCATTTTTTCTCAAAGCATGTAAGCATGCATTGACTGGCAACCGTAAAATACAATATGTTACCAAAGGTAAATGCTGGTTGGCATCAGAAACCTGGTAAACTTACAGGTCCCCATGCAATGCATACTTAAACACAGCTGCACCAAATGCCATGTAATGTTTTTGGTATTAAAGATTGTTGAAGCTCCAGTTGTCCATTTGGTAGTTGGACTTTAGACCATAAAAGTAACAGAAATATTATTTCCTCCAACTTTATGCACAAAGTCAAACACATCATACACCCCATGGAAATTGAACACTTATTACCAAAATCTCTGATAAATCAGAATCATGCAGATATCTTTGTTTTTCCGAACTTTTATTAAAAACATTTCATAGTTGGTTCTTGAAGAAGATGTCAATATATCCATTATCTTCTATAGAAAAGGAAATTCGTTATATATTTCACACCAAACAGAATGATATAGCAAAAAGAAAAAGAAAAAAAATAATAATTAATATTCAAGCATAGCATGCAATCAGTATATGCTTCATTGATCTTACGAGACAAAATAGATGCTGATACAGAAGAAGATAAATCTTAAGAGCGACCACAAATCACTTATTCAGCCATACCTTAACAATACTATCAATAGCCTTGTATGCAGCATCTACGGGACCAGTTCCAACAGCACATGCAACATGCTCTTCTCCATTTGGACCTAAGAGTTTGACAGTCCCTGTAGAAAGATCCAATGTTCCACATGTCACCTGCATTTCAATGTCTCAAAACATTAAAATTTTATAATTCATATAATTTAAAATAGTGATAATAGAAGCTGTAGTATGCCTCTTTAGCAAGTATAAGGAATGCTATATCACAAATTCCTTGAAATAAAATTATCTACCTGCAAGTCAGCAAGTGACCAGATAGCTTGGGGTTGAAATATTTCGTCCGACATCAGTGCTTCCAAATCTCCATCGGATAATGACTGCAAACAGAACAAAAGTTACATAATTTATTCTGTAGTGTTTATTTAGGTTCCAATCCACATTCCACTTTAAGCACAGAGGCCAGTAATCTGATTAAAAAAAAATCTGAGATGGAACTCAATTATAACAAAACAAATTCAGGCCAAGGCCAATATAGTTTGTCAACGAAAGCGTTATCAATACTAAATTCTAGCAACAAATTTTATAATCACAGCAAACAAAACTGAGTAACAAAAGTCATCTACAAGCATCAGAAAGCATAAAGCATGCTCCATAAGTGTAACAAACAAGGCAAAGTTTTTAAATATTCCCCAAAGGCAAACAATGTTTATGTTCAACCTCTCTCCATAACAAAACAACAATTTTGGGGATTTTTTTGAAGTTGAAATAGAGCCTAGATGTTCTAAAACACTTGGCAGTTGGCAATGATATTCAATGTGTCATTCAAAATGATTTTTTTTTTCAAAAAGTGGTTCCTACAAGCATGATGCTTGCAAGAAAGAATTTTGACTCTTTTCTGGCTTGTTATCTCTTGTTAATAATGTACTCTCTCGTGCTTCAAGGTTGAATTTGTTGCTAGTGACTATTTTTAAAAATCAAGACATGTGTAGCATTTCTCCGAGTTTTTGGGATGGGGTGACAGTTTCATGGACAGTAAAAAAAAACATGAATTTTCATGATGGCAGTGGAGCTAAACTAAATTAAAAAAAACTTAGAGCGATTGAAATTATAAAAAGTATATACAATACACTGAATTTCCAATGACAATTCTCTCCAATCTCAGTCTTTTCCAGCTTGTTATCTCTTGTTAATAAAGTACTCTCTCATGCTTCAAGGTCGAATTTGTTGCTAGTGACTATTTTTTAAAATCAAGACACATGCAGCATTTCTCTGAGTTTTTGGGATGGGGTGACACAACAGTTTCATGGACAGTAAAAAAATTCATGAGTTTTCGTGATGGCAGGAGGGTTAAACTATCTTAATAAAAGCTTTTAGAGCAATTGAAATTATGAAAAGCAAATAAAATGCACTGAATTTGCAATAACAATCCTACACACTTTTAGCTTTTTGGCAATCTTTAGCATTTTTTTCCTTGAAAGTTTCCTTTCTTATTTTTATGCACCAAATAAAACAGGCTGCCTTGTCCTGAAAAAATGGGACATTCCTCAGAAGTCCCCAAGCCCTCAGGATGTCAGGGAGGTCATCTGGACCCCTGTGGATGTGTCCCTGTGGAACATTGTACATGCAAGAAAGGTGTAATGTCCCCATTTAGGAATATACCTGATTTTGCCCAAAAATAAGAATTCCAAAAATACAATTTATTTGCAAAAAGTATTCTATAAATAAATTACACAATTACAATAGAACTTAGAGAAAACCATAATTAATTAACATCAAGTATTATGATCATAGATAATCCCTATTGAAAACACCATATCCTAAATACATTTGGCTCCATTTCATAGCTTATTCCCAACAGCCAACCATATTAGGGATTTGGTGGGAAAGCATGATAGGACGTCTTGAGCCTGTCCTCCTCAATCAAGCCCAAGGGCACGGAATGAGCCTTTGAGTCATTTGGCCCCTCGGCCCCAGGTATTTGCACATGAACATCCATCTTGGGGTTGGCGTACTTGATGAGGGAACCAATACTGCTGCATCTCCCTATCACATGTTTCACACTGATTCCAGATATGATTGCTTGTTGGAAATCAAATAAATGACTACTAATATTTCTTGATGAATTGACGATTAAATTAATAAATCAATTAAAGCTTCTTAACAGATTTATTAACAAACAAATAATAAATGCAACCATATTGCATACCAATCACTTTTCAATATTTTAGATTGCTGCTCTTTTAATCAGAATTCTTATTTTATTTATTATTAATCATATATCATTTCATTATGCAATTATAATGCATATTATATATATATATATATATATATATGTATATTTATATATATATATATATGTATGTATGTATGTGTATGTGTGTGTGTATATGTGTGTATATATATATATATATGTATAATATATATATGTGTGTGTGTGTGTGTGTGTGTGTGTGTGTATGTGTGTATGTGCATGTGTATATATATATGTATGTGTGTGTGTGTGTGTATATATATATATATATTCCTATTTTATATTTCAAAACTTACTTCCCAATACTATTTATTTTCAGTATAGATTGTTTATATTCCAATTTCTTATTTTCCCTTTTTTCCAATCCATACTTGATTGATCCCCTAGAATCTTTTTACAAATGATTTGACCTCCCTTATATACTCTTCAAGGTGTGGGAATAGTCACACCCTTTATTACCATTGCACCCCTTACAAGGGATGCACCCCTTCCTTGATCGCTGTTTTAAATTCATATAATTATTAATGATCGCTGTTTATTGCAAATCACCTGTCATTAGTTAGGAATTGCTGCCCATAAAGTATCGCTGATCTTGATTAATTAATAGGTATCGCTGCCTTATTTCCTTCACCCAGTTATAATAATGCTGTGATCTTGACAAGGCTGCGATCTCCTTAGAGTGGGTTTGCGATTTATGATGGGGACATGGCAGTCCGCCCTTCCCAATATTGCTTGTCCCTCTAGCAATTTCAATTCTAGGGTGCTCCTAAAGTTACCAAGATCCCTAATCAACCTTGTAGATTTGTATTTCTTGGATGTTGCTCCTTTTAATAATGTAATTAGCTTCTATTTTGATACTTTGATATAATTAGGAATTGAAAACTCTACAGCTAGTGACAATTGTCCCTATAGTACAATGATGTCCCTGGAGAGTAGTTGTTAGTATACCTGCCTCAACTTGACTACCAATAAGGTCAATACCATCCTCTAAAGTATGAAGACAGTTTATTGTCCAATATTCTTTTGGCTCATGTACTACTGTTTCCCAATAACTCTTAATAACAAGACCTGTTATTTAAGATAAGTTTTCTCTAATTTCATTACCACAAGGATTCAGAGCAATGAATATGATTCTTGATTACCCTTGTTGAAATCCAAGATGATAGAAAAAATGTTTCACCCTTCATCATGGGAGTGTTGTGGATATCAAGATCCCACTCCTTTGTGCAAAACCACTAGATGTCCTTAAATACATGTTGTATCCTTTTTCTCTAAACAATCAAATGACAATTTCCCTTAGATAAAGTATATTTCATTTCACATAAACATCCAAACCAAGTTTTGAGGTGAGTTTGTTTCGAATGAGGATGTAATATAAAATCGCTTAAGACATCTTTCAACATATATCACCTTGTCTAGGTAATTAATGACATGTACAACCTTCTAAATTATATATTTCCCAAATAATACTCAAGTACAAAATTATTGGATTGATCAAGTCCAATAACAAGTACAAAAAAGTTGTACAAAAATCTTAGAATTCATAGCAAACAATTATCACCCATGAACACTTCATAGAAAAACTTAAATTTATAGATTGACACTAACATCTAATTCTTGTCCAACTTCCATAGAAATTGGAGGTTGTCACTCCTCTTGTAAAGATTTGACATATCCCCATATTTAACACTAGGATGATTTTTATATCTTACAAAGCATTGTTTTATTCCACCTAATTCAAAACCACATCAATTTTTCCCAAAGTTTAAAAGGTGAAAATGATCCTAGGATTTGCAGGTTATGGGCCCACAATGTAACTTCAAACAGACTAATGTAATAAGTTTGGGTGTACCTTGATTTGTATCAAATTTATCTATGATACATGTATGCCTAATATTGCTGTCCTTGATCTTTAATCATGAATGTAGAGCTACTCTAATCAAGGAAAGGGACTTAGGAGAAGAAGACCCTTGGATGAAAATGATTTACTCTAGATATTAACTATAGACAAAGTTCACTAGGTCAATTTTGTAGGTTACTAGGTAGATCCATGCATTGCCATTGTTTCAATGAGTGGAATAGATCATGCGAGGTATGGACTTGATTGTACATTATGACCTTGTTCAGAATGAATAGAACAAATTACTCTTTATTAGAATAATTCTGTTCCTACCTCAATGAAACTCGATGAATATATCCTACGATAAATCTCAAAACATAAACCTCAAATTATATTGCCAATGGTTCTTTCCAAAATTTCTCTTAAGATCTCTCTAAGAGTCAAAATCTGTCATTAGATTTACAACAAAAATTTGTATGTTCCTACCGAATTGAGTTGCCTTTGTTACATTTTCTCAAAAATATTGTTTTGGCATATCGAAATTTGATTGAATTTGGACTTAGATGTCTATTATTATTTCTAATTCCGAAATATGGTATAATACAGATTGGAGTTGCTGAGCATCCACCTGTACTTCAAAGAAATTTCTACTTCATTCATCCATTGATTAAACTTATAGAATTCATTAGTTGCTTATGTTCTTAACTATCCTCCTGTGTTTCTGGATATGAATGATTCTTCAAAGTTCATTCTGTGTAATTTATCTGTGCATGTTCCAGCCTTTTTGTTTTGGCACCACTTAAAACTTTGAATACCAAAACAGTTGTAAAGTTCTAGGGGCATGGTTAGAAGAATGAATGCACAAAGATTGAGAGAGCTTTGTGGCGCATTCTAATGTGGGTATTTTGCATTTATTAATGAATGGAGAAGTTAGATTGGTGGGCAGTTACCTTATTTAAAGATAATTAATGTATTATTACCTCATCATATGCAATTAATGCTTTTCTGTACATATTTACCTAGCCATTATTCACCAGTCCATGACTTAACGGGAGACAACCCAAGTTTGTCTCAAAATTTGACAAAGAGAATAGAAGAAAGATGCTTAGTCATTGTATTAGAAGACTGCCCCTGAGAAGTACAATAGACGAGAGAATTTTCTTCAATATCAAATACTTGTCCAATGTAGTGATGATGAATGTCAACGTGTTGGTGCAAGCATGATAAACTTGATTCTCCACAAATTTCCATACATCTTGATCATCAGAGAAAAATGGAATCACTGGAGTCTGAGGAAGTTGGAGATCACAAAATCCGACCTGGCTATATTGCTTCACGGTTAGTGCTGGCAGCTTCCGTGTTTTTGACTATAGTGGAAGATAAAGCTGCAATATGTTGAAGCTTACTCTGCCAACACATACACACAGAATTTATAGCTAGTAGTTCATCTCTGAGTATCAATTGTTTTATCCCAATCAGAATTTGTATACCCTATCAACCTTAAATTTTCTGTACTCTGATAGGGAATTCCAAAGTCAAGAGTACTTTGACAATTGGAGCACACTTTTTAATGGTATTGTGCTAAAAACTGAGATAATCAACTAAACAAAGATCTAGTTGTGTGGATGTGATATGGACTATGATACATAGCAATTATTTGTAGAGTTATTCATTGGCTGGTACTAAATCATTATAAGCTTAAAAAATTCGACCCAGCTTCCATAGATATAGTGGAAGGATTATAATCAGTCATACAAAACCTTTTCAAAAGATTTGTAGTATACTTGACATGAGACATTAAAACAAGATGGTCATGTTAACAGAATTCTACACCAAGGCAATATTGTAAGAGGTTGAGATTAAGCATGAAGTAATCATAAACACACATGGAGTAAACGTGCTGAAAACACATCAGGCATGAAGCAAACACATAAATATACATAAGACATAAATACACATAAGACACAAAGCATACACATAAATACACGTAAGACACAAAGCATACACATAAATACACGTAAGACACGAAGCATACATGTGAAAGGCACACACATATAGAAATGCAATGTTGGCCTACTTGATTTATTTTTTATTTACTTAAGAAGAGGGCTGAATAGTTAATCCCAATTGAATGGCGGTTAAAGTAGGTTTACCGTTTATCCCGCAAGCTAGCAGGATTAAGGCTCTAATACCAATTGTAATGTCCCCTTTTGGGAATATACCTGATTTTTGCCCAAAAATAAGAATTCCAAAAATAAAATTTATTTGTAAAGAGTATTCTATAAATAAATTACACAATTACAATAGAACTTAGAGAAAACCATAATTAATTAACATCAAATATTATGATCATAGATAATCCCTATTGAAAACACCATCTCCTAAATACATTTGGGTCCATTTCATGGCTTATTCCCAACAGCCAACCATATTAGGAATTTGGTGGGAAAGCATGATAGGACACCTAGAGCCTGTCCTCCTCAATCAAGCCCAAGGGCATGGAATGAGCCTTCAAGTCATTCGGCCCCTTGGCCCCAAGTATTGGCACATCCATCTTGGGTTTGGTGTACTTGATGAGGGAGCCAATACTGCTGCATCTCCCTATCACGCGTTTCACACTGATTCCAGATATGATTGCTTGTTGGAAATCAAATAAATGATTACTAATATTTCATGATGAATTGACAATTAAATCAATAAATAAATTAAAGCTTCTTACCAGATTTATAAACAACCAAATAATAAATGCAACCATATTGCATACCAATCACTTTTCAATATTTTAGATTGCTGCTCTTTTAATCAGAATTCTTATTTTATTCATTACTAATCATATATCATTTCATTATGCAATTATAATGCATAATATATATATATATATATATATATTTCAAAACTTACTTCCCAATACTATTCCTGCTAAAAATATTATTTATTTTCAATAGATCTTTTATATTCCAATTTCTTATTTTCCCTTTTTTCCAATCCGTACTTGATTGATCCCCTTGGATGCCTTTTACAAATGATTTGACCTCCCTTATATACCATGGTGGGGGAATAGTCACATCCTTTATTACCATTGCATCCCTTACAAGGGATGCACCCCTTCCTTGATCGCTGTTTTAAATTCTTATAATTATTAATTAATAGGTATCGGCTATTGCTGCCTTATTTCCTTCACCCAGTTTTAATAATGCTGCAATCTTGACAAGGCTGCAATCTCCTTAGAGGGGGTTTGTGATTTATGTCGGGGACATGACAAAAAAACCTAGATCTCGCTTCAAATCCAATCCTCGGAGCTTGATTAAGAAGGTGCCCTTAACAGTACGTAAGATGATCACGAATACAAAATTGGGTCAAGATCAAATGAGAAAGGATGGGTGAGGAGAAATTGAAGGGAACCCAAAAATGAATAAACTCAAAAAAAATTTTAAAAAAAAACAGCTCAGATATTTAGGACAATATGCCTCACCATTGAAGGATTGATAAACTCATTATTGGACACAATAATCAGGGAAGTGGGTCATCTCAAAGTAAAACTCAGAAGGATATGACACCTACATCCTACAAGAATACCAGCTAACAGCCAAATTCAAAATATGACCATTATACCAATTGCTTCATACAATCATTAAAATCTTTGTCAAAGTTTCATAGTTGTTGAAGGGGCATGTCATTAGCATATCCATCGAACACAGAATGAAGTTTCTTAAGTATTTCCCTTAGGGTCTCTAAACACACAGCCAAACTAAACATTCATCATAAGCACTCAACACAAAAACAATATGCACACAATCTCTACCCATCGCTGTATTGAAATTACAAAAGAAATTGAAACTTATCAATACACATACAATTATTCCAAAACACAAAATATGAGCAAAGTTGTGTATATAGCTAGGTCTATAAACTCTCAATACAAACCTAACCATACATTAATATAAACTTAAAGGACTGTCTAATATTGACAAGACATAGAGCGACTATGTACCATATGCGGCATAGCTCGATGCCAAGATTGACCTTGTGCTTCTTGAGAAGCTGCAAAATAGATATTAGGAGAGAAATGGCTTTGATGTGCTGATCTCCACCTAGATGGCCAGATTGACCAAGACCTTGGAAGATTGCTAGAACAAAGCAAGAAAGATATGTAACACATGACAACTTCCTTATGTGTTAAAAAGGATTCCCAACAAGAAGGGATACTGACCTTTCAGGCATCACCAGAAGCTTTGTCCTTAAGAAGTCTATACCAGGAATGTGAGATATGTGAGAGTGAGATTGCTTGGGTTTCAATAGACTAAATAGTTTCCCATTTATATCAATCCAATCAATTAGGATGATAGAGTAGGCTACAGACAAAAGCATAACCATAGCATGAAAAGGTAACATGGCAGTTTTGACAGCTAATGAAACTATTGGCCTTAGGAAGGATGAAATGAGAAATAATGGAAAGGCAGATAACAAAGTGTGTAAGCGGGAATAGAGTATGGAGATGACCTGAAAAGGAATTAAAGGATCCTCAAATAAAGTTGGTCACCACCAACACCTTTCCCACATTGCCACATTTTGTGACATTACCAAGAGATTACCAAGGGGAATAAGTTAGTAACAGTTCTATTAGTTACATGTACATTTGCCTCCTCCAGGTACTTGGCTTAACATTTGTGAAGCAAAACAAGACACCTAGAAGAAGAAATATGAAAAAGAAAAGGAAAATGCTGAAAGAAAATGATTGAAAGTATAATATAGAAAGGAAAAGACAAGGAAAGATGTTGTAATGCTGAGATGCATGTAACTAAAAATTGTTGGCTGCTCCAAACAGACACACCTAAAGCTAGGGCGGCCAGAGATGCCAAATCTGGGGCAGCACAGTATGGGATGGTCGCACATACAACTTTCAAATATGTGAGCATCCTTCAAAGAAGATCAGCTTCCTATCTAAGCTAAAGATGGGTGACCTATGCTAATCTAATGCTTGCAAAGAAAAGAGGTAGGAGGTACAGGGTGAAAGAGAAAAGAGTTCAAAGAACTAAAATAAAAATAGTGGGCAGATGTGCACCAAAAGAGGTGATAGGTCAGCCCTCCCTTTAGCACGCAACCATCCTTCATCCATGAATATGAAAATGCCTATGACGGGGCTGCCTCAAATTTATGCACACATACCAGCATACAAAACAGCATTAACTAGCATCTATGGTCAGTGGGCATTCAAATAAACAAGATGAATCACTTTTGTTTGAGAGGCATAAGCAGACAAACATAAGACATTCAAATAATTAGACTAGGGCACACCCTCCAAGACAAGGTATGAAGAACAAAATGCTTAAAACAGTACTTCCATTCATCAAGAGACAAAAGATCAGTGATCAGTCAGCTATTTCTTACAAAAGCCAAAAGATCTCTTCAAATGAAAAAAACCCTCTACATATAGATTGCCAAAGAGACAATTTCAACCATCGATCCAATAGGGTGATCAAAGGAACCAAAAATAACTAGCATGCTAACTCAAAAAAGGCATCCATTTCAGGTAACTTGCCTCAGATGCCTCATAAAGGGGAGAGAAAGTTTTACATTTGATACCAGGGGAAGCCACAATGAATGATAATTTTAATAATAAGCTACCCCTCCAAGAGATTTTAATAAAATGGAATTTTTTTATTGAAATCCAAAGGTCGTGCAAAATAACTACAAGTATATTTACATGTGTGTTGAATTAGGTAAAGAATCAAATCTGAGAAGATAACTGAGATTCCCACATAGTGATGTCATATGTGCCAACATGGTGCATTAGCCCCAACCATGGATGTCACCATGCATATGAAAGATGGAGGAATGCAATGAATCTACTACTATACCCCCTAAGCAAAATGCAGATGGGAAGAACTATCGGGTGAAGAGAGTTACCCCCATGTGAATGCAAAGATAATGTGTGCCCATGTGCAGTATTGCTCCCAAATGTGGATGTGACTACACATATGACTAATAGAGGAATGCAAATGAATAGAATGTCTGTAATGTCCCCATTTTTACGACGTCCTCTTTCAGTTGGGTTGACTTTGGTACACTTACTATTTTTAGTAAGTGCTATTTTTAGTAGGAGGTCTGGTGCTGCGCTTTAGTCGTCAGTGAGCATTCTCGAGCGCCTCACTCTCTCTCCAGCTCAAGTTTCAGGGCGTTATTTAATATTTTTAGGACTTTCTAAAAATAGTAAGTCAATTAGGGTTAGCCGGACCTGGTTAGGATGGGTCTCTGCAGCACTTATTCAGTCGATACAAATTTCTAGGGTTGAATCATGGGGAAAAAATTGAAAGAATGTTTCAAAAAGTGAGCTTAAATAAAGTACCTTATATTTTAATGTTGAGGGGTCATAAGGGGACATTTTTGTCCCTTGGTGCCTAGTGCAATGACTTAAAGTCATTTTAAAGAACTTCAAAGGTATTTTATATTGAGCTTACGCCTAAGGTGGATATGGAGCTAATATTTAATAAAGCTAATGTGAAAATAAGACTTTAAATTATCTTTTTAAAGCTACTTTAATCTTGGACGCCAAATGATGAAAGAGAAATTTAAACAATAAAATATTACTCCTCTTGAGCATTGGAAATGAGAAGAGATATAAGGAAAGAAAGAATTTCATTTTTCATTATGCTTGGATTATGAAACTTCGTCGTACCTTTCTCTTGAAGCTTGGCTTTGGAGGAAACAAGGGTTTTGCAGAGACAGAAACTTCTGTAAGATCACTCTCTTCATGCTTGAGAGATAGCATCAGGAGGGTTGTTGGAGGCTTCATACAGAGGCTTCGCTTGTGCTTTGGATTGATAGTTTTATGAGGGTTTTACACAGTTTTACATGCAGGTTTTATGAAGAATATTGGTGAATAAATTACAGATTTCAACTTCTGGTTACTTTCAGTTTGAACCTAGAACCCATATATTCACTCATATTTCTGAAATGGTAAAGGACATCAAAATGGGTATGAAACATTCAATGAGTCATTACATGGCGATTCTGAAGAGTATTTATTTGCTATTTATCAGTAAGTTTTGAATTTTATAGAGCAGATCGCCCTATCTCCTGGTGGGGCCTTACTAGAGGTGCATTTCCAGATTTTGGAGTTACTTATGGAGGTCTGAAACTGAGCTTTTCAACTGGGTATTTGTTTATAAGGTGTCTCTTCCCAAGGCGTCACTTTCAAGCACTTGGTTGCATTTTTTGGGAGGAATCTGGATTTTTGCAGCAGGTCGAGTTCCTCAAGGATGGACGACTTGTGAGTGTGAAGAAAAAACAGAGTCTAATGTTTCTGGCTTATCTATTTCCTGATCGGCTATTGTGGGTAAGGGTTTATACAGTGTTTGGATGATGAGTTTGGACGCCCAGTTTCAAGGCAGCAATTCCTCTCTTGGAAACATTCATTGGAGAAGGACGTCCCCTTTAAAAAGAAGACAATCTGCTGCTGGGCGCTTATATACAGGTCTGAAATTTACTTAAAATCTGAGTTGAAACAATAACTTGTAAGACTGTAATAATTTCTATTAGTGATCAGATTATCCATAGCTCTGAAAGTGTCCATTACAAGTGTATTTCTCTTCATTTTTTATGCTCTTGTCTATGCATTCATGAAATATCAAATGCACATGCAAAACCTATGAAAAGACATTGCAAACAACACATAAACTCACAGTCGGCAAACAGCAAACTCAGGGAGAAAACAGAATTAAATTTCAAAAAAAAAAAAAAAAACATTTGGGGGTTTTTCATTACAGTCGTGTCCCCTATGTGATTGACTAGAGAAACATGTTGATGGAATGATATGGGTGCAAGAGATGGTTTTGGCCACTGTCAAAAAACATTAGGTGTGCCATACTGTGTCATAGAAGGTACCCATTGGGTAATGCTGTTGGAAAGACTATTTGTGGAGTGTGGAAGTGATGTGATCTGATTGTGTATCTGTTGTAGGTGCCATTTATGATTATGGTACGTGTAGTTGGATGTGGAAGACTATATAACCTCTATTGTAACCTACAAAGCCATGAAAGAGAAGTACATGCACTCTTAAATATAGGTGGGGCAAATGAATAGTTTCGGTTGCAAGTGACTCTGTCAAAAAGTGTTCAAGGTCGAAAACAGAGGTGTAAATAAGATGGCAGAGTATGCTGTATTTCTGAGGAGCAGTTCATATGAAGGTGATGGTTTCAACCATTCACAAATCTGTAACAGTGAGGTGTGCCAAAAGATGTGTGGTAGTCAAAGGGTGTATGATGTTCTAGAATGTGTTATAGGAGGAATTAAAGACCAACGTCTTGTCTAGGAATGAAGGCAACTCATGGTTGGACAATGTGGATTGGTACCATGTGACTTTGTTGTAAGGAATTTAGAGACCAAAGATATGGTAAGAAATACTGTCAAGTCTAGATGTCCCAAGAGGTAGACAATGGTGACATTATTGTAAGTATTGTGTAAGAGAACGGAAATTGTTGAGTCCTGAAATCACTGTTCACACTTCTCGAGAGATCAATCCACTTCAAGGTCAAGGAAATGCCGTTCCTGAAGGCAGATAGATCAGCTCATAAACAAATGTGAGTGATGACAGGCCAATTATCGAGAGTGGATATTCTCTCTTTCACTTTGGCTCAGCTAGACCCAAGAGGGTGTTCCTAGAGGTAATATTTGACAAGATTGAGCATAACTCGAGATATAAAAAAATTGAGAAATTGCAATAATATCCAATGTATGCCTAGTCCCAAAAGTTCTCACTAAACCAAGGACTAACCTATTGCACATATAACCTCTATTAAGCTGATGAAAACATATTGAATGACCACAAGATGTGGAAACGTAGAACATGATTCTCTTAAGGTAAAATCCTTCCAGTTCTCTACAGATGTTTCCCTAGCTAAGATAATAAACCATGAAGTATATACAAACTACTTCCTCCTCCTAAACTACTGGTTAAAGATATTGTTCATTTTTGGTGCATGGCAGGTCAAACACTTCTAGGACCACAAGCATCTAAAGTCACTCTGATGTGTTAAGAGCATCTTATGACATTGTAAGATATGGGAGTTACTTATGACAAATTCCATGATGCATAAGAGCATGTAAGAGGGAGGTTACATTGGAAACTTGAACAGCATTATGACAATCGATGATGCATCTCATAAAGCATCTTTAAAAGGATAATGGAGAGAAAATGAGGAACCTTTGTTTGGTGGTCTTCTATGACAAGTTATGAAACCTATAAAAGATATAAGAGAATAATCTAAAAACACAGCCTAGAAGACCAAGACCAAGGGAGTCACTGAAAATGTACCATTGGGGGTGGTTAGCCACCATACCTCTTGCATGTTGGTACATGGTTTTCCAAAACCATTGGATAGTTTCATAGTGCTTCATCTATTTATTGGGTGCTTGAGATGGAGTATGCATTAAGTGAATTTGTAGGTACTATTAATATATCAAAATTATTCCAAATTTATATGTTGGTGATACTCTTGTAAGGATGTGCTTGGATATTGTATTGTAATGGATGTTGATAATAGTGAGCCATAGTAGCAAAAATCATTGGGGGGAAAAATTGGCAAACCAAAAGTATAAGATTTTTTGGAAAAATCGGGAAAATAATGGAGAAAAAATCAGAAAAAAATCTAAAAAAAAAGAATTAAGAAAATGTAGAAAAAGAGACAAAAACTACTTTTTTAAAAATTTACGGGCATTTCCATAGCATAGAGATATAGAGAACAAATAAAATAGAGTTTAACCCATGAATTGTAGAAAATAGGATTTTGTTGTTTATATTCATATCACTGATTGCATTGCATTGCACAAAGCATACTTCATAGTGCATAAATAATAACTAGATGGTTATAGTTGATGAAATTTCAATTATAATATAGTTTGTACAAAGTCAACCTATAAACTAAGTCCAATGTTTCAAAAAATCAAACATAACCAATGACTCTTGCTACTAAAAATAGAGCTATGCTAGAGGGCTGCAGGTCCTGATGATGAAGCTCCTAGCTCAGAGCCTCTCCTAAGTCGTTCAACCTCATGACCATCCAAGTTGGCCTCTAAGATCTCAAAATCCTCAGGCTCAAGAAAGTCATTAGTTTTCCTTTGTTGAGCAGACATCATAAATTACAAAATGGGAATCAACTAGTTCATATTTGTGATTAAACGATACTTGCAATTTCTAGATCAATGTCAAAGAGAACTATATGAAGAGTGTGACAGAGCAATTATATGACAAAGGAAGCAATCGTAAAGTTCAACTTAATAGGTTTTGAATCAAATAGCTCAAGATAGAGTGATAGAAAATGCTTTTGAAACAAAATCTTAAATCTCAAAAGACCATAAATGATATTGAAATGTTCTCATTGATAACTATTTTTGCAGATTTATAAAAGAGTAAAGGGAGTGTTAAATTACTTTCCATTAGATAATAAAGACCTGCTAGTACAAAAGAAGAGAGCAACTATTTGAGCCACAATTTTAGCTATCATTATTCAAGTAAATTTTCTTTGATTTTGCATATAAGCAGATGATGGAGTTAAAAACATTGATGGACTTTGAGTTGAGGATTTGAGAGATTATAGGTACATGTTTCAATAGAAAATAAAAGCACAAGGAACATTCCCTTTCAATGGAACAGTCGCTGCTGAAATTTATCTGGATCGTTAAAGAGAAAATATTTGAGGCTTGCTTCAAGAGGGATTAAGATAAGCCCACAAGACTAGGGAATGACTTCTCTCAAGGCATGTATTAGTTTTTTTGATGCCTATTTAACATGCATGGAATGCTACACTATATATGTCTAAAGCATTCATGTACTGCTATTGTACTCCTTGCAAGCCTTTTGAACCTCCATGTTTATGACGATCCTAAATGGAATGTAGTTCCTGAACAAGTGCAGGGCATGCATTTAAGCAGCGAGTTTCACCAATTAACAAAGCATTAAGCCTATAGAATATATAGGAAATTTAAACATAACCAAAACAATCCTTCATTTTGATATAAAATATTGCTACAATTCATTTTTTTCAACACTACAAGCTGATTTTATCTTTTTGATAGGAACCATTCTGCTTCCGATTCCACAATCTCTATATACTATTATGTATATACTTATGCTTCCCACTTGATTATACAATTGTTACTACCCTACCCACTTGTCACTAAAACTTGATGGCCCATGTCAAATTGAAGCTCCAAATCATCACACTTTGTTAGCATCTGAAAAGGAAATTTGTCCCAACCTAACTTTGATAATCTAAACAACCACCTTGGTATTATTATTGACAATTGAAATGTTAAAATTATTTTGAATAGTTTGGATCACAAGAATTCAAAGAAAACAAACCTCTTTAGGTTGATATCCAACCAATAGAATTTTGTTTCAATTTAGTTTGGCTTTCTATATTTACTTTTGACAAGTACTCTTATAAGGTTCAGATATGCTAAAAAAATAAGATAGAAGCCTACGTATTTATGATATTGTCTACTATTTCCCACTAAATTGTGTCTTTGGATTTATATACATGGAAGTCATTACTACAAGCCTGAGGCAAATGCAATAGTGTGGAATATAGAGAAAAAAGCAGCACATCTCTTAAACATTCCATGTTAATATCCTTAACATCAAGCATAGAAGCATACCAAAGAACGTGTCTCTATTTTAATGTCCTTAACATCTATTAGAAATATATGTTCATTGAAGGTGGCCTACCTGCGATTTGCCTCAGCAATCTAATGAAATCTAGCGAATCTTTGATGGTGAACCACATCCCAACGGCTAGCACTCAGTTTTGTGTTAAAAATCAACGAAAAACTCGATTAAATAGCGATTTCACACGGTTAGGGTTTCGCAACAGGTTGCTTGGGCAAATTTTCTATAATTTTTACACGCTTTTTTGTGATTTAAACCCTTAAAAAATCGTTGAAAATTATAGCTGATTAAATCGGGATTTTTTGGGGAAAAGATCGTTTTAACCAAAGATTTTTTAAAAATCAGGATTTTTGAGATTTTGAGGATTTATGCTTCTATGGATAATACAATTGGTTCATGTTTTGGAGTGTGGGTTTTTCTTTTTCTCCTGAAAGGGTTTTCCCCACATTTATCAGTGTGTTATGGTTTTATGTGTTGTGTTAATATTCTTTCATGAAATGCTTTAGAATGTATTTTCTGTCCATTTCCATTATCCTCTCAGAGATTAGTATGGTGAAGTGATTCTGCACCATAGCGTCCTTTCAAGCTATAGATGCATTGAGTAACCAAAAGAAAAGAGAAATGAAGTAGGTGCATCATGATGTCTGCCAAAATAGATCTAACGGGATGCCAAGATCTATCTCTAAATGATCTAGGAGGATATGGGATATTCATGATTGATTAACTCCGTCCCTGCCAACAATTGGATCATTTCGCTTTATCAACAACTTTGTCATCACCCAAAGAACAAGTGTCTATTATGAAGCAAACGAACTCTTCAATCTTGTCACACACATCCCGTGGCATCTATCCTAACACACTTGTTCTTAACTGTCAGTTGCAGTACCATTCCTAAGTATTGGCAACACAAAGAAATCTCATCATTATAGCTAGCATCCATCAAAATGACAAGTCTTGTAACTACCCAACCACTCATTCACTCTCATCATCATGTATTATGCTAAACTATCATTCATTGTATAGTTAGTAAGAGAGAGAATAAGAAGATAGTAGTGGATAGGAGTATAGCTTAAGCATTCAATACTTTCAACCTCTTGAATCATGTATACGACTATTGCATAAGATAACTTGGCATTACAATTCTCATTGAAGTATCTAAATTGTAATGTTAAGTCCTTCCACTCATCATTTGCACTCTGATTTATTACTCAACCCCTGTCATTCACATGTGTGCTTCCACCATAGCACATTTAGTTTGCTAAGTGTGTCTAGCCACTACATGCCATCTTGAGTCTCAAATAAATGATATCAAAGAATTATACTTTGTATCATGTCTAGTGGTATTGAAGTTAATGTGAGTATCATGTCTTTGTTTGCATGCACATCCATATAAGGTTACACTACAAGAAATTGGAGCTTGAAATGCAACCCTTCTGCAAACCTTCGTCCTGTTGACCCAAGATGGCACAGAACTTCAGAAATACTGACTACAAATATGCTCCAGAAAATGATAGAAGAGGCGTTGCATCAACAACAGCAAGATTTTGAACAGAATTATGCACGTGATAATGCAAGCATCATTGATCAATTTGCCCAAATCCTCAAGCATGTGCATTGTCCTTCAAAAGGCTCCACATCTTCCAATTCCTTCAGCAATTCCACGCTGTATAAGGTACCAGCCAATCTAGACATCCCCATTTTCAAAGGAAAAATAAATGCACATGATCCATTGTTCTCTGCCACTAATGCATCATTTGATCACAGGAAATCATTATTTCTGTCATCTCCTCTCAATCATGTGAGTTGCAGATCTATTTCTGGCAGACAAAACCATAATCATACAGATCATGACCTTGAGAAAACATTGAATCTCTCTCTCTATGTGATTTACCTGCTCCTGGGCGCTTATTGCAGATATTTGAGCCTGAACCGGATGCCTATTCTGCTCAAACATGCATTTTCCTGCTATAGGATCCTGGTAGTGAGTGATTGTGGGGTATAAGGACAAGTGCAGGTGTCATAAATATATGAATATCCCTTATCACAAGCCAGGTCGGCCCAAACAGATATCTGCCCATTTGTGGCTCAGCAATCAGACAAAACGGCTTAAAGAATGGAAAACCTTCCTTGGAATGAAAAAAAAATGGATAGAATTATCAATTATGCATGAAGTCAGACATGATACTTTTATATGCTCAACTTTGGTAAACAAACAAGATGAAACATGCAGACAGCTCTGATAATGGAAGTTTAGTATGGGTGCAACAGACTTTAACATAGTAATTGCATGGTGTTTATAGCTACTAACCTCTACTGTTTTTCAGTAAGTAATCTTAGCAATCACCTCCATAGAGTAAGAAGGGACTATTTGTCTTCCGATGGAGGGTGCTCATAGTTAGGAGCAGCTATTAGTCTTTCAAAAACTCTAATTATTTATTCTTTTTCCATTGTAATATTAAAAGGGATGTTGTCTTTCTGCAGGGAGTTGCTTGTCACATAGGATTATATAAGTCTAAATTATCATTATTGGTACTCTTGTCTCTAATGTAAAAAGGACCATTTACGTTATTGTAGAGATTTAATTGTTCTGTAGAGTCATTTTTTGTGTTCCTGCAAGCCTAGTTGTTTTGGCACGCCTTCTTATTGATATTGAATTGAACAATGGTGGGAAAGTTGACTCAAGCCATGAATTGATGAGGCCAGATACTAAAAAGATCCTGGAAAAAATTGTCAGATGGCACCTATCTATGAATACACAGGTTATGCAGTGGTCATTTGTGTTCCCATAGAGATTTGACTGTAGTGAAAGGGTTACTGTTTCTGTTCTCCAAAGCATAATTTTTCTTGTAGACCTTCTTACTGACATCCAGTTGAACAGCAGTCGGAAAACTGGTTGGAGCCATGAATTAATGAGCCCATGTTCTGACTAGATTCTGATGATAAATGCCAGATTACACCTCTCTATGAAAACAGGTTGGGCAATGACCATAATTTACACCTAAACCCGTGGGCAATAACCATATTTTCCTGGCCTATTTAAGTGGGATGCATCGTCATCTTTACAAGTTAATCTATACATTTTCATATAGATTTAGATTGGTATATCTCCAGATTCTTGTCTATTGGTGCTTGATCTTTCCACAATGTGTGTATGTGAGTGCAGGAAAAGCCATAACACTAACAACTGGAAGGGACATGCAAATGATTCAAACAGAATAAATGACAATATCTTTCCTTGCAAAAATCATCATCCACAAATAAAACGAGATAAACTAATGTAATGTTTCAAAAGATCAAGTCATTGGTTTATTGAATTTAGTAATTCCAATGAAATTGAAACATTAGCTCCATGCAAATGTCATTATTCTGAATCTGGAACTCGAACTACTTAACAGATCAGTAACTTTGCATATTCTGAGTCACTTGCACACATTAAACTGCTTGTAATGTACCAAACTTCTTATGTCCATTAGCACATTCTCTTGCTTGTGTCAAGCATACTCTTTCCATGGTTGTATGTTACCAAAAGGGTTTTTTCCTATGATTTATTTATTTTTATTTCAAGGTCCAGGCAACCATTGGAATTTGAATCACTTATCCCTCAGTTGTTTCTATCAACAAACAATTCATAAAACCATTTCACAGAAAATTTGAATGAATAAAGTGATGCAGTCTTTGCATAGATAGTGGTACAAAGGATACTTCTTACTTTTTTCTTCTCTGCAAGAGCTTTGAACCGCCGGAAAACGTCATCCAATTCTTTTCCATTTAACTCATAGCCAAGCTATCATCAATATAAACAAAATTTCAGACTATTCTAATGTAGATCAAGAAAGAAATATAGCACGGAATATATCTCCACCCAATACACAGTCAATAACAATCCCACCAATTAGGAAAAGTCAAATTACACGGTCAATTGTTTCAAATTAAAATTTGCATACCTGCAATAATCTTGACTTCAAAGCATGGCGCCCACTGTTTCAAAAATCAACCCAAATTTTCAGATTATGCCAGTTTTAAGAGGGAAAAAAGTCATACTCTGATCAAGAAAAATTAGATGCAAACTCCTCTCACTAAAATTTTCAGATTATATCACATCCAAGTTTAAAAGAAATTGTGCTCCTTTCAGAAAACAGTCACTAAATCTAAAAGTCTATTTAAAAAAAAAATAATATTCTTTTAACAATTTCACAAGAATTGTCTTGATACTATGGTGTATTCCTCTTTCCTATATGTGATTCCTGAGATATCACTCCAGCTAGGTACCCTATTTGCTCATTTCACCCAATAATATAAGATTAAATACTTTCCGAAATGGGAACAGTAATAGGAATCCTCCTTTCTCTCATTCCCTTGAGTCTGCCAGTATGTTTAAATCACATATCTAGTTAAAGAATTTGGAAGATAGAACCTCTATTGTTAAGAGAAAGGGGAAATGATACAAGCATCAAATATGAAAACAGCCCAATGTTTCTCAAGACAATACAAAGGCAACATTAAGCAGTCACAATCGATATTACACAAGGTCAGGACTGAACATTTTGCTAAAAACTACTTAGATCAGAAAAGAGCAAAAAATAAAGAATATACCCTAAGGGCCTAAAATCCACATGTTGGAATCAATTAAAATTCAAGATATTAAAATACAATTTAAAAATACAAATGAGAAAAGTATGTGGCAAATTCATCAAAAAGTGCACTAAGAAGTACCTACAACTAAAACAGGGTGTGCAAAAACAAGGCACACTCACATGAAGGTGGACAAGATTGTGATGGCAAACAATAGGCATGACAACAAACCCCCCATGACATTGTTCTAAGGGGTGTGAAAAAACAAGGCACGCTCACTTGAAGGTAGACAAAGTTGTGATTACAAATACAAGGTGCACACAACAAACCTCCCATGGCACTTCATAAAGCAGTGCAAATACTATAATGGCACAATATGATATGTGCAAGATCCCTAAAAGGTAAATACAATATGTGGCACTTTTTTCAATGCTTTTACAAATCAAGCAGTGCGTCAATAGATGCTTACAATGTCCAAAAGAAACCACATACTAAAAATACAAGTCTACTACAAAATGAGAAAAAAAGAAATGCCCATTGCAAAGTACACAAAAACACTTTCAAAAAAAATTGGACCCAAAAAGGAGTCCATACATGCAAAATATGGCCCTTCAAAGTTCCCAAAATGAGAATTACCCTGTAAAGTCACTGAGCAAATTGAAATTCTATCAAAATTAGAAATTCAAACTAAAAACGGTCTACACCATTGCAATGTACACTAAAAACTGCCCCATTCCAAAAACAGATAGCTCTAAAAACAGCCACTATATGAGTAAGAACGAAGCATCCAAAGTTTGACTATCAAACTGAAAGTACAGATGGAGAGTGGCTTGCACTGAACTAATGTCAACAATGACATCAATGACTGAAAAAACACCCTTCCTGGCCACAAAAGCACTTACAGGTAACCAAAAAATCACTGTTGGCAAAAAAGACAAGAATATTCCCAGATTATCATAGGTCTTGAAACCACCTATTGTTTTTCCAAAACCAATCTAGAACATGCAAAACCACTCTGCAAAAAGGTAACACAAACCTTATGTGGGCAATAACCACCAATTGGAAGCACAAATTTGTTGCTTGAAAACTGATTAAAAAATTTAAATTTGCATGTGATGGAGGGAGTTTGAAACCCCTTTGCCACCCCCACGTAAGGGGCAGGGCCCAAGGCGGCCAACCCCTCTACCATTGTGGCAGGAGCAAGTACCCATTGCAGAACTGTAGCCTATTAAGGCATTGGGATGGGAGGAGGTGCAAAGCTCTTGCCCATAAAAAAAGTAGATAAATAAAATTAAAATTAAAAAAACAGTGCTAGGCAAATTTTATTTTTTCCGAAATAATAGAACATAGCAGTACGATATAGTATGGTACAACCTACACAAATACAAACGCTAAATGATGCAGACATGTATGACGCCTGTACAAATAGTATGATCAGTATGGCTAAATGTATGGAGGCACTATAAAAAAGTCCTTCCAGCTATAGATCTGAACCCTATTGAGTTTATAGTCAATCCATATAGATCTGGACTTTCTGGACTCAACTGTGAGATCAAAATTGGGCCAAGATGCACCAAAAAAATTCTTGGCAAAAATCTCCAAAAATTTGAGAAGAGGCATGCTGAGCTAAAGCTCTGATACTATGTTGATATTGCTAAAAGAACTTACAGGAGAAGAAATCTTCTGCAACACCAAAGAACCTTCCACAAGAAATAGAAGCAGAAAAGAATGCTATATTGCCAATATTGGTAAAATAGAATACAATCCAAATGTACATAGAGACCCTTGTATATAGATGCAAAGGTGACAAGAGTCATGATCACATGACTTGAGAGACAAAAAGTAAATGCCCCAAGTAAACTTAACTAGGTGCGAAAAGAACCAAAAGGGAAACCGGATAGATAATAGACCCATTCACACCAAAAATGGCTTCATTTGTATTCAATTATTTGTGTATTTGACCCAGATGACCATTTGAATCAACTGGATAAATTGAGGGATAAGTTTCAAATTTCAAATACAATGTTCGGCAAATGCAGCAACTTCAGTACTTTCCTATTGTATATTTAGTATTTACAACATCCATTGGCCCACTTTGGTCACTTGTAGACATTAATTATTTCCATAGAATATTAGTCGCATTTAGCAAAATCAAAATGAAAACATGCTTAACATTTCTCCAAATGGTTTCGGGTCCATTCAAAACTTGTTTTTCCTTTATCAAAAACATTTCTCCAAATGATACTATACTCTCAATTCAGCATTTTTAGTGAATTGTTAACCAAATCTCTATGTGTCTGAGCAATATATTTACAAAATCTTTTATAGTAACTGTTCCACTAAGATTTGACAGTCTCGTATGTCTGATCGAAAGAATTTGCAAATCAGAGGATCAAATAAATAACAGAAGGTACAATTCATAGTTGGATCAAGTGCAGCCCCAAAACCAATTAAGAGATGAAATAAAATTACATTTCCTGATCTAGATAATGAATTTTACGATTTTTCCTGCATTCAAATTAACATCTCAACACTGACATACATAAAATTACAAATATGATAACAAAAAAACCATCATATATATCACAACATATCTTGTCAAAATCTAACATACTTTACAAACTATACAAATATGTGAAATGATAACTAAGGAAACATTACTATGAAATTAGAATTATCAATGAAGTAGCATATGGAGCAAAGAATACTATGCTGACTGTAATTGACCATCCTGCACAAAAATATCCACAATTAAGGGTCAGGTATCCTCACAAACACAACTTGAATAAAGACAGAAATATACAAACATGTTCTAATTTAGCATTGGGTGCAATGCAAAAGCAGATGAAACGGACAATCACATAGCAATAGCAAATGTTTGAGACTAACAAAGCACCAACCAGATTCATATAAAATGATACAAACAACAAACATTTGCACTGCACATACAGAAGAAACAATTAATAAAACCTGATTCATTTGGATGAAAGAAAAGGAAAAAATTTAATACTTCTTATAAAACCTATCGAACAACGCAATCAAATATAGAGATTAAAATATACCTAAGCTTTCCAAGGACAATCCCTGATTCATCTGCTCGTGCTAATCCAATATCTTCTGGACAGATAATTTCATAAGTACCTTTGAATTTAAGCATTCCATCCTGCACAAGCATCCCAATCCAAACACCATTTTATTGAAAATATAAAGTTACTGTAGAGAAAGAAAGAAATTGTATTGTAGTTCATAGATGAGCAAAATAGGTCAATGGCAAAAGAAGGCATACGCTAGAACTACACTGAAAGCAAACCAGTGAAAGAGCAATAGCTAACAAGGGGTGAATGCAACTAGTGTAAACCAAAAAATATAAATAATATAAAGCCATGTACTACAAACACTGCAAATACCCATGAGGAAGGAACATCAATCACCACAAAAAATATAAGATGGCGACAAAATGGCTAACCTTAATATAATCATGTTTCCCATCTCCCGCATTATCCATCATTGTAAAAGGGCCAATATAAGATTTGGTATCCATGGAGAATGGCTAAGCCTAAGTGGGACAATTTTGGGTAATTCTAGTGTACATAAATATCGACTCTTGGAATCTCCTTGCATTCAAAGCCAATTATCCCACAACAGTAGAATGCAAGCCGGCGATACATGTATGGTTGTATCTTCCAGAATTTGAAAAAGAGTTGATCATTGGCTTTCCAAACCACAAAAATCAGACCTACCATGTCAAGAGCAAAAACTAAGGAAGAAATAACCCTAAAAATGCACATGGTAGAGGAAAGCATCTCCATAGCTCTATTGACATCCATATGGGTAACTCTAACATCCAAATGAACAACTTAGCACCTTTAACCATTGATTTACGTGTCCCCTACAAAACATGATACTTGAAGAAATCTTAGCTTCAGCCTTGAAGAAATCTCAATACAATGTCTTTCCTTGCTCCTGCTTAGTTTTCTCAAGTTCATTCTCTTATTCATGCTCTTTTGAGAAGCCAATTTTTTCAGTCAACGGAAGCATAATTCTTTCAAGCCTATCAATCTTTCCGACTAAGCTGGAAATAAGTATAACATCATCTTCCAACCTCTTAAACCAAGCTTCTCTTTCACACCCCAAAATCCCCTCCCCTCACTTAAAAGAAGCATGAATGGGATCTAGCTAAAAGAGCCATCTTTTGATCTTGGGATGGGTTTAGTCATTAATTTCCTTGCATCTATATTTGGTGCTTCCATTTGACAGCAGTTTATATTCAGATATTTGCAGTTGCAGTTTGGCCAGTGGTGGATTTGCGTGAGGTGTTCATCATTTTGTGTAAAGGTTTCAATAGTAAATATTGGTATTAGACACTGCTGTTCAGTATTTCACAAGTATTGTGTAGATAGGAATCACAAAAAATGGCAGAGTTCATTAAAATATTAAGAAGGGACATTACATTAAATATTAGGGATTAAGACACCTAGATGATAAATTATCTCTGCTATGGCTAAATGTTTGGTGATTCATTTTGACATTAAGTTGCTTGGTTATATTTTGTATTTCAATACCTGATGGGAAACTAGTTCACATTTGAATTAAAGATGTGTTTCTTCAGTTTCCTTACATAGTCAAATTATCACAATATTGATTTGTTTAACTAGATATTACTTTATTCTCAGGATTTATTTATCTCACAAGGTGCCTTGCTCAATTGAATTGAGCTAGTATAGGGTACAATTGAAATGGGAGGCCAAGCAGAGTCCAAGGTGGGTATCTCATTCAACAGATAGTATCATTGGTATCTAGGGAGGTCGTGCCAGGTCACATCAGCAGCAAGAACGGTGAATGGATGACATGGAAAAAAGGCTATTGGATTGTCAAAAGTGAATATTGACACTTACACACAAAAGACCAAGGAATGGTAATTGAAACTAGTGTAATAACATTCCAAGGATCATAAACCTAGAGAGAGAACCTTGATTTCAAAAGATTGCATCAGATAAAGAAATCATCAAAAGAATTGAGCCATGGGCTGCAAGGAAATCCAACATAGGACAACAAGGAGTGGCAAGAAGTGGAGCCTAGGGATCAAATGAAAAGACAGAATAGACACTAGCAAAGAAAGAACCATCAGAAAAGTGAATATCTGGAGAATGCCAATCCTGACAAGTCTAGAAAAAACCAAGATACCATCTGAGTACCATAAAGAGGGAAAAAACCCTAGGAGGATGTCGCAATAATTTATAAAGGAGGTTGTTAATGGGTCATGAGGCAAGGAAACTTAATAGATCTTATAAATATCAAGTGAAACCCACAAAAGTGACAATTAAAGCTATTTCAGCAATTGGTCTCATTATACTAAAAAATTACAGTCTTGATTATTGTTGTATTCTAAAACTGTTAGTCATCTTAGGAAACCAGAGAAGAGATCTTTTGAGGGGAGGAGAGCACTGGAGGAGAAATAAGTTCTGATAAGGAGTAGACGACAAAAGGAAGTAGTCCATTTCGAATTCTTTCTGTTTCTGTGTACATCATCCAGTCCTGCAAGTCTTAGGTCTAGCTTGAAATCCTCTACATTTAATTTGAAATTGTGAAGCTCTAGTACGACTATTATTATGATTGCCGCTATTTAATATCACCTTGTTAATCATGTCTAGCATCCTTAGGCACTTTGCAGCATAAGGAACCCTTGAGAGGGACTAGGGAAGCTAGATACTAGGACCATAAATTGAGTACCCTGCAATGCTATGTGGCACAGGAAAAGGTATACATAAGGTCTCGAGAGGGCAATGGATGACCATAGCCATTTTAGTTGGTATTAGTTTTCCACAGTCCATTGGTTAGAAATATGTAAGCTTCTGGATTCAACTGTGTAAGTTTTTAGATCTAAAAACTTACACAGTTGAATCCAGAAGCTTACATATTTCATACCCATTTTACAATTTGTTTTATTTTGTATTTCATTCCTTGGCCTTGAGATACTAAGTGTTGTGCCTTTTATTTGTAATTTAATCTTCAAATAGTATTTTTTATTACAATAATTAAAAGGTATTAATATTTGTTATAAACATTTTTTGAAGCCTCCACCATCCCCAAAATCCAGGAAATTTTTTGCCACCCCTGTCCCGAAACCTGGTGAAACACTCAATTTTCCCAATTTTGAGAGACTCTAAATCCAAGCATTAGAAATCAACCAACTAAAGACCGGAGAAAAATAGCTCTTAATTGCTAGTCAATGATCTACTTTGTAGTAAGAAAGTCTTTTGCTGAGTTTCTTTGCTTTCTGTATTGATCTTGTCGTGTCTGAGTTTTATAACTGACTATACTATTTGACAATATTGTGAAAACAGCTGATGCAATTTGAGATGGTTGCATCATAACCAATCAAGTGTTCCCACATAACAGGATAAGTTACAAGGATAACCGAGAGGCTCCTACATCCGTCAGATTCAGGTTATATTGCACACATGAAAAGTTCTAACACATCCCATTTTTTGCACATCAAAAATAAATTTCTGAGAAAAAAAAACTTTACTTGCCTGATGAATGCCACTTTCGTGTGCAAAAGCATTTGCTCCAACAATAGCTTTATGGGGTTGTACAGACATTCCAGTAAACTCTGATACCTGATACCAGAAATTACAGTTAAGATGACAATAGAAGAAAACCAATCAAATCTCTTGTATGAAAATGGCTCTAAAACAAGAGTAAGGAAAACAAACCACGGGCGTACCATTTTACTTGCCATAGTGATCTGTTTTGTATTGATTCCAGTGTAAAGGCCGTCTAACTGTTCTCTACCACGGCATTTTATGGCCATCACCACCTGCAAAAAAGGAATAGTTATTTAATTTTTTTAAAAGTAACTATATACAATGATCTGTTATAGAACAGTTTTATGTCTTACAGTGAAAAAAATGAATGAAAGATTTTAATGACGTCCATGAGACCAAGCAGTCTATGGGAGCCTCAGTCCTAAGGCATTTTCACTCTTTTCAATATTGGACCTTCTACTAGGGATCTTGATTAGAAAATTAGAAGTTTTGTAAAGCCTCATTTCCTCAAATAAGGCAGTTAGGTTGTCCACTTTCAGGTGCTTTCATACTGCATACAGATCATATTGTAGTTTGCGCACTCCATCATGAAGAGCCATTCTGTCTCCACCAACCCCTTGTTGCACAATAGGAATGTTCCTGTTTCCCATTCTTCCTCAAGTATAGTCCACCTACTGGTCTCCCACCTAAGATGATGTATGATATATCTCATAAGAAGTTGTGGGCTCAAACTGATGTGGCAATTACGGGAAATCAAGACTCCAGGAAGGATGAGCGTTTTTATTGTGTTTTCCTGAGATAACAATGATGTAGCCAGTTATTGGTTCTTTTCTTTGGTGTATCTCAACAATTCACCTATCACAAAGATGAGTATGTTAAATTTATTGTTGATTCTAGTTCTATTGATTATGTTTCTTTGGGTGATTGTAGAACACATGTAGTAAGAAGGATAGAGGGCTCAAATTGTTCTTAATGATGCAATGAAATTCATGCTAAAGGATGTTAGGTTTGTTCCAAAAACAAACAAAATCTGTTGTCTATCAATCAACTAACAGAAAATCCTAACATTATTTTGAATTTTTGTGGAAAGAAATGTATTGTTACTCATGTCAAGCAAGACAGAATGGTATCCCAAGGCATTGGGCAATGTTGTTTGTACATGCTACCATGTCACAGTTAACTGTATGCCTTAATTGTAGAGGACAACAATAGCATTTTGTGACATAAGAGATAGGAACATCTAATTGTTTAGTATTTAGCCAAACTGAACAAAAGTTACAAAACGAATACGGTTCATGAATTGTCATCTATCCAAGAAAAGTGAGATATATGTGCCAATTGTTTGAGTAGCAAGCAAAAACAGAAATCAATTCTACCTAAGGAGCATAGAATGTGAGAGAGACTTCTCATTTTCGCAGATCTATGTGAGCCATCCTAGATATCATCAACAATCCTTGGTACACGGTACTAAAGTTGATGATTTTCAAGGAAAATGTAGGTATATATTATAAATGAAAAGCCTAATTACTTTGGAACCCTGTTAAGTTCAAAGCATTGATTGAAAATCAGAAAGTGTCAACTTTTGCGATGTTGCTGTGAAGGTGTTCTTCCTTCAGCAACTCAACAGTTCACTACAGTTTCCCCTCAACAAAGAAGCATAACTAACGCCAGCCTTGGTCTATGTGCAAGTGGGTTTAGGGCACAGTCAAGAACAGTATTAGCATGGCATAGAAGCGATGATAGAGTTCACCTCAGTTTTTGTGCAGTCAAGAGATCTGAGAGTGAAAGCTAAGCAACCTTTAGTAGACATCCTTGTGTTAGAGGCACATGCAAACTTGACCATGCATGCACCATCCTTATTTAAAAGTGCCTATGTTGCCGGTCCAGGTTTAGATCCAAGAATTTGCTAATTTTTTTCCAAGTTTAGTATAGCTGAGTTCAATTTTTACAGTTCTCCTTTTTCTTTTTATAAATCAATAAATTGAGGGATGAGGGATAAGGGCCCACTCCCTCTTTTGTAAATTTCAAAATTGAACAAAAGAAATGTGCTTCAGACCCATAAATCAGGGTGCAAACTAGACAAAAATGGACTAACACTTCTGCAACTCAAATGCTACAAAAGTTCTGGGGTTGATGAAGAGAAACCAAGATGCTGCAGAAGATGCTAGAGGCTGCAGAAATGACTGCAAGAGGCTGACAAAGTGAAACCAAGATGTTGATTAAGATGCTAGAGGCTATAGAAGTGATTGTGAAAGACTGATGAAGAGAAACTTAATTGCTACAAAAGATGTAAATGGTTGCAAATGACTTACAAGAGGTTCATGGAGACAAACCAAGTTGCTACAGAAGATGATAGTTGTTGCAAGAAACTTGAAAATTGTTGATAAAGAGAAACCAAGATACCGTAGAAGATAGCAAATTACCACCAAAAAATACTGCTCAAGGATACTACTCAGCCCTTTCAAAAAATGAAGGGAACTTAGCCCTCAAGATCATTTAGTTGAATGCTTCCTCCTATTTCTAGTGAGGAGGGCATCCATAATCCACAAAGTGCATTCATCAATTGATTACAACCTTCCAATCACAATTTTCTACTTATGTATTCCTTTATTTCTGCTTACCTATAGCTCCACAATCAGGTTTTTGAGATTTTGTTCATAGTCTAGGAGATGGAAGTAGATTTGAGGAGCAGGACCATATCCTCTGCAGGACCATATCCTCTTCACTTTCAAGAAAGTCCAAAATGTTAGATTCCTGCTCATCAATAAGGGTTTGAAGGAAGAGATCCTCATCTTCCATCTGCTCCATACAATGTTGATATTCCTCCTCACCTACCAAAAGTCGATTTATGCCAAAAAATTATTCTCTTTGAGGTTGTTGGCTAGGGGCAAAGAGTGTAGACCCCATTTCACCATTGGCATCTACATGGATCTCAAACTGGACCAAAGACGCATCACTCATGTCCTTATGAAGAGAGGAAGGAGTCTAAGCCATTTTGAAAAAGTTTCTATGATTTTGCCAAAAAAAGTCATTGTCAAGGGAGCCTGGTTTCCAAACTCATTGCTTGAGATGAATCACTCTATGTGCAAGAGAGATTTCGGAAGTGCACCCCATGATTTTGTGCCCAATTATATCACACCAGAAACACCTCAAAAGCGAACCTTCAAAATTCAAAATTGGGTCCAAATCCCGTATGAAGAGTGGATCCCAACAAAATGGATAACGGATTTGGAGATGTTGATCTCATAGTTGAAAAACTCGCCAAGCCCAAAAAACACGACTTGGCAAAAACTCGACAAAAGCTCGGCAAAAAACTCGGCAACTTAAAAAATTGCTTAAATTTCATTAAAAATGCTTTTTTTTTGCAAAGTTCAATGATAAGATGCATCCAATGAGTCAATAAATGAGTACATAAAAGAAATAAGTTGAGACTAGTTGTATTTAATTGATTTGAAAGCAAATTGGGTACAAAATGGCATCCTCATGTGGAATGCATTGATACTGTCTGAAAGAAAATGAAAATAGCAAATTGTTTTTGTAAAACTGAAAGTAAATACTACATTAATATATTTTACAAATTTACATCTTCCTCTTCCCATGTCTAGTGAAAACTAGGGGGAAGTAGAACTAGACGATATTATAGATGAAGACTTGTAGGCAAACTTGGAAACTTGGACTTGGAGAGTACCTAGAAAATCAAATGAAATGAAAATGACTTTTTAGTGGCTGCGGGAGACCTTTTTTTGGACAGACGAGTTTTTTTTGCAAACTCATCGAGTTTCGGCAAGTTTTCCTCCTTTATTCAGCAAGCAAGTTTTGAGAGTAAATGCGTAAAAAACTCGCTGTCAAAAAAAATCCGGGAGTTTTTTAAAACTCGCTGATTACTCGGAGAGTTTTTCAACTATGGTTGATCTTAGCACAAACCTTGACAAACCTGCACTTTGAATCCATTGACTCCAAATACAATTTCACAAATCAGCCCACTTGATCAATCAATTTTTTTATTAAGTCTGGCTATCTTAGAGGTACGTTATACAGGTGAATCCAAATCAGAACATTAATGATGATGCCAATCACAAGTTCAAAAAGGGGGACTACTAGGAAAAAAACAGCCCAACCTTCCAAAAGAACAAAGGACCATTCTACCACACATAGTTACAATCTTCAATGGAGCTGAATTGTAGAAGATAAAATCCATGCTCCAAAATCTCCACTTATGGGGCCACCAAATTGTCCAAGTTAGCTTAGTCAAAGGCACAAATTCCTCATATGGTGGGCACTTTCCAAGGCATCTAGAAACAAGAGAATGTCTTCCAATGTCATCTAATATCACCTAAATGCAATCATTGGCGATATGAAAATCAATAGGTTTGGTCACTAATAATACCTCAATGTTGCCCAAGGAAAAATAAGTGCTTGCTAGATGAGGGGGGAAGAAGGAAATTAAGTGTCCTCTGCACAGCATACACCAATACGAATTCATTAAAGCCTATTCAATTCCTCATCACCAACACAAGGGACAGATTAGGGTAATCCTACATGATCCACTTCCTACAAATTGCCACACAAATGATGTAAGTTTTTCAAATTTATGCATTCTTTGTAAATTTGATTTGACTACAAATCTTCTAAATTGCTGGGCTGACGTGCTGACAACAAACCAAGGGAAGTGGTAGGGGAGACAAATTCACTTTCTATGGCTGCTCCTTTCATCATTCCTGCACTCCTTCATTGCCCTCGCACATGCTCACTCCCTTGATTCATAAAGACAATATATAGATATACTAATATAAATATATAACTAAAATAATAAATATGTTTGATATCCATTTATATAAATATATAGACGAGAAACAAAAAATATATTAATGTAAATATAGTACTAAGCGATATTTGTTGCGCCCGAGTACACACAAGGCACACCTTGGCCTGCCCAAGGGGTGCATGGCCCAGACCCATTTGGGCTGGGTATTCCATATCAGTAACATAGAGAAGTGTTCTTCCAAGTTGGGAAGGCACTGATTTTATTTTGTTTTTAGGCCAGGTACCTTGCATGAGAAAGTTCTATTTTAGCAGTATATTAACTACTGTTTCAAATTTAGAAGTCTAAGTCTGGATTTTGTTTTTCCTTGTCTTTTTCTTAGCCTTTTTATGTATTAAAAAAAAGGCAGGGGAGCGAGTCGGATAATTTATTTCCAGTTGCGAGCTAGTGTAGTGTATTTATTTTCAAATTTAATGAGCAGATTTAATGACACATCAGTGGCAGGTTGAGAGCTTAATATTGTGTATTTGTTGTCCATATTTTCTGCAGTATGTGTCTATAGATTAGCATACTCAGATCTGTTTTTTTTATTGGAGTTTTTCCTTCTGAGCTACTTTGCAGTTAGGGTTTATATTCTGAGTGCAGAAACTGCTTACTATGGTTTGAAAATTTAACATGCTCTCAAAGCATAGAATCTGAAATCTTCAAAGGTTTATGTGGATGGAAAGGATTGTTGCCTATAAGATAGATTTTTTGGAGGGTTTCAACAGGTGTGATGCCCAAGCTTTCATGACTGAAGTCAATTTCTGCCTATGAGAGGCAAAAGGACCTACGATAGGTTGTTGGGTGTGATGTCCAGGATCTTCCAATATTGATTTTAACCTGTGATAGGTGGCTGATTTATTTCAATGGATGTGATGCCTGAGAGTCTTCAATGATGAAGAGATCCGGCCCTGTGAGAGATTGTACAGCAGGATTCCCAGAGTGCTCCAATGACTGGAGTGTTGATCTGCACCTGTGATAGGCTACTACTCTAGGTTATTCCTAACTGTTCTGTTTGGTTTTAGTACATTCCACGAGCTGCATGTATGACTAGTATGAATCTCAAAGAGTGTGAATTTCTAGAGGGCACTTCCAACTTTCAATTTTAAGTGCAGATTGCAAATACTATAGGAGGAGGTTGATCTTTAGAATTTTGCGATGACAAAGGTTGCAGCTCCTACCAACCCTGTTCAGGTGATTGAACATAACAAAAGTCAGCCAAGGTAAAGCAAATCATCCTAGGATAATCCTAGGTTTGGTGAAGGACCATTTGATTCCTCACATTACAGAGAGAAAGACAGTGAAGGAGATGTATGATGCCTTGATCATTCTATATCTGTGTGTAAACATTACCAACAAGATGCTGCTAAAGAACAAGCTAAGTGCCACCTGCATGACCAATACAACCACAGTGGCCAATCACATTATGAAGATCACTAAGCTTCAAGATCAGCCCACCACTATTAGAGTGAAGGTGAAGGATGATGAGTTGTTGCCCATAGCTATAAATGGGTTCTCTCCATCTCGGGACTTGTTTGCTCAAGGTGACTACATTAGAAAGAAGTTTTGAGATGATTTTATCTGAAAGGAAACCAAACTAGAGGTTGTTTTAGCCAAAGTGGAAGAGACTCAGAACCTAGCCCTCATCGAAAAATTGAGAAAAGATGGCTAAGAGAACCTGGGAAGGGTCAAAAGTGCAAGGAGGAAGAATTAGATTCTTCAAACATGGGGAAGAAAGACTTCAATCATGTGAAGTATTTCAAGTGCCACAAGATGGCCTGCTGTGCATATCAATGCCCCAAGAGGAAGCAAGCCAAGCAGCAGCAACAGGAGTTTGTAAGGAGTGCAGAAACTTCAACCAGAGCAAATGAGTTAGCATCCAAACTTGAGACAGCTTTCTCCATGGTGTCATGCCCATCGAATCACTATTCAAACCTAATAGCCATATATCAACCAAGAATGCATAGAATGACAAAATATATCTAGAAATATTAAAGACTTTATCCATTTACAAAGTTTATTGCTTTTATGATGTATACTTTAGATGGATAAATTAATAGTTGAAGAATCAAGTGAAAACACAAGACAAAATTCCAAGGTAAGATTGCACAAAAAACAAACATGTAACACTACAACTAATATGCTTCCACGCATCAGTTGATACAAAGTTGAAACAAACACCACACCAAAATTCAACAAATATCTAACAAAAGGATCCCCATAATTACCAACATATACAGGAGACAAACTTTACCTCCTCCAACGAAGCATTTCCTGCTCTTTCACCAATTCCATTAACAGTGACTTCTACCTGTCTGGCTCCTGCATATGCACCCTGGATCCATATGGTCTAGCATAAGAAACTAGATTTGATTTTAAATACCAAATTCAACAAACTTTCTAAATGCAATTTTTCACAAAGTACAAAAAAGACCATCACCGCTAAGGTGTTGGCTGTTGAGAGACCAAGGTCATTCTGGCAGTGTGTTGAAATGACAACATTCTCGATACCCGGTGTATTGGCTTTGATGTCTGCAATTAGTTTTCCAAATTCAGTTGGCAGAGTGTACCCCACAGTATCTGGAATATTTAAAGTAGTTGCTCCTGCCTTGATCACTTCTTCTAGTATTTGGTAAAGAAATTCACGATCAGACCTGGTCATGAAAATAGGCAATACATCAACTCAAATGCAGAGAACAGTAAATTATAAACACAACTCAAGCAACAAAGTATTAATATATCAAAGGTACCAGAAAATACAGTGACTAAATCTAATATAGTAGCTTCAAAATAAAAAAGTTCTAATAGTACCCATGTTCAACAAGAAATGCTATATATGGGATGAAATAGAAAGAGAATTTTTAATGGTGTAATCGTGTTCACAAAATGATACAACTTTGGTATCATGCACTATTCAATTTTCATGTAGTCCAATAATATATTATTGGAAGTAAAACAAATTCTGCATACACTTGACAATTCAAACAATGTCAACTTTTAAAAAAATATTTAAATTTTTTTATTTTGAGAGGGATAAAATAATATTTTAAAATTTCAATTTTGTGGGGCCGAGGACATGAATATGCATATGCCACCAAGACACCATGAATGTCATTCTGTCTCCACTTCAATTCCAAGAGATCAAAAATCCTACAAATGCCAGTATTTGTTAGGTGAGCCCCAATGAGAATGCATTCCACAAATAGTACAAGCACAAGCATCCAAATGACAGTAAAATCCCATGAGTCTAAACTTTCATATTTCTTGAGATAAAGCAAGTTAAGCAACAACTAACTTTGATGGTAATGTCCTGTCAAGGCCCCTGAAAAGTAGAACCTACTGAGGCCCCCATTTTGCACCCGAAAATCCTACAGAGGTGCAAGTTAACAAGGAAATTTGCTACAGTTTCAAGTGATGCCACTCCTATACCTTGCAATAGGTTACCAAACCCCTTTAGCAACTTATTGTCACAAACTCCACCAAGAAGTTTTGTTATGTTAGCTTCATTGTCAAAGGACCAAATCAGTGCACAAAAACATCACTAACAAGTTGCAAAAACTAGCCTTCTGCCAAAAATGAATCAGATTGAGGATATTTCAGAGAATGACCATACACTGAAGGTCCAAAAATAAATCAAATTGAGGATACTCCAGGGAATAACCATACACTGAAGATCTGACGCTTGTTACAGAAAGGAAATTATGTCGGGACTGAAAATACTTCACCTAACAACTTTTCTAACCAACAGACACCTTTGCATTCAGATCAGCAAAAAGCTTTGAAGGAATAGGATTGTCTCCTTATGCAAGGTCAGTAACCTCCAGGTATTCAACAACTCCAAGTGCCATTATTACCAAAAATCCTCACTCTTTCCAAATTGTTGTGCTGTTGGAACAGGCAATAAAATAAACTTGGCCGTGTATTTATCCAAATTCAACTGGATATACACCTGCACAGATATTGTTATTGACCATGTAGGCAATCCAAATCATCAAGGTCTTATACTTGGCTATTCCCTTGCCTTCTGACCTTGTTGAAGATAGCATAGGAGAATTTTTCAATAATCAATGAATCACTGTTGTCATTACCAGTGGCAACTTAGACCATGAATAAGACTTTCTCTATTGTGTTCCTTAAGTTAGATCATAATTTTACACTTTTTAACTCCAAAGTGTGAGTTAAGGTGTGTACACAATCCACTGAGATTGACTCCTAAGTTCTTGGTCCCAAAAATCATAGTCTGCTTGAATTTCTGGAGTCTTTCCCATCATTCAAATAAAATTCCCATTTCTCTCCTTGCATTTTACAAATGCCTCATGGTTAAGGTTCCTTCAAATCTTGAGATCACATTAAATTGTAAGTGAAAGTATATTGCACCTTGCTACCTCAGTCCTTGCAAAGATTGCAACAAGGGAGATCAAAGCAGAGGTCTTTGATCAAAGCTTCAGTGTTTGCTATAAGCACCTTACCAAAAGAAAGAGGTGGGACCATTCAATGACGTTATCAGCAAGCCTCACCCCTTGCCACTCCCAACAAGCTCCGAGTGTCAAATAAATGGTGGGCCCCTCCCAACAAAAGCCATGATCTACTCAAAACTACAAAGCAGTTTCTCCCAAGGATCAAGGATAATTCTTGGCAGACCTTTTACATTCAAAGAAGACAAGGTAACACAAACTTTACTTCAGAAATCTAAGTGAAGCAAAACTGCTAATTTTAAATTAATATGCAAAATAGATGGTCAGTTACCATTAATCCTTCTAAAGCTGCTCAATTTCCAGGAGCAAGCATTTAAAGCAAGTGATGTATTGTGAGTTAAAAATAAATTATTGCCGTTGAAACTATTATGCCATCTAAGAGAGATTAAACCAAACTATGGATAATTGAAAAGCTACTCGAGAGTTTCAAGACCGCTTCTGCCTCTGAGCATACAGTGGAGGACCTCAAGTATGAACTTTGAGATCCCACAATTCACTCAAGGATTAACTATCTTTACAAGAAATACAAGAATTTTATTTCAAGTAGAGATACTTGGCTTGGACAAGTGCTACGGTGTAAGAACTTTACATCTTCCCAACAGAAGTTGGATGGTGTGCTCCAAGATATCACAAATGAACTTGAGCTATGAAAGAGCCGTTATGCAAGAAGTGTACCTCTTCCTAAAGAAGTCAACTTGTGCACTTGAAGATATCACAAAGAGTCTTGAGCTAATCGAGACCTGGAGGAAGTTGACTGGTCTGTTCAAAGATATCACAAGAAGATACATTCCATTATTGATAAAGATGGAATGTTGTTTGCCACCTCAATGAAAATTATGTACACAAGATGTCCACACCACTTGCTTAAAGGCTTGATGATTTAACTACCCAGCAAGAGAGAGAGAGAGAGAGAGAGAGAGTTTCAAAAATGCAATGGATCTCACTTATCTTACCATAAAGAAATTCTACATCAAGTCTATCGCATAGGCAAACTGACCCTTGCCTACATCAACAAGCAAAATCAACAAAGAGTTTGTAAAGCACCAAACAATGTTTTTCCAAGTGCTTGGACTCAACAATAGTGTCATCCATCCATACATAGTAATAAGTTGGTCATTTGTGTAAAGAAGAATGTGAGTGCAGCCATATTCAATTAGGCATCATGGATGCCTAATAAGATGAACCAACAATTCAAGCGCTGCTCAAATTTGCTAACTTTACAACTACACCTCAATACCATGTTCTAGCCCAAGCCAATCGGGATTACTCAATCCAAGGGAGAAATCAAATGATGAGGTACTCAAAAGACATGCAAACCTATACAAAAACCTCCAATAAGTTTTGGTCAAAATTTATCACCTATTGCATCACCTAACCGCTCCAAGAATGTGACCCACAACTCCCAAAGCCATACATTTCATAAAGAGTGCCAAGTTAAACCCACAAAGCAAGATGACAAATGACTCAAACCAAGATCGAGCAATTGTCAACAAGAAGCCCAAATACTTACATGAAGCTTTACTGCCCAAAGTTTCCCTATACTACTTACCTACCTTTTCACAATGAAATAATGTTTTCCTAGAATCCACATGACAACTCTTATTTGAGGAGCTAACATTTTTTTAGGAACATGGAGCAACACTTCACTTGCCTTATATTTTTGAGAATTCTTACCTTCACTACCAAAGAGAGCTTGATTGTCTATGATCTTCATTTCTGATACACTTCCCTACAACAAATTAGACCAAGAAGCTACAAACTAGATAATGTCTAACTTAATGCAGTTTCTTTGAACTTGAAAGGATAACAAATGAATCCAGACAACTGAGAAGAAACAAAGAAATTTTCATGCATGGGAGAAGTTGATCCAAGATCAACAAAATGCTATCAAAGTTGGTAATTATGTAAAGCCAAGGATTTTAGTGTTGTCTGCTAAAAAGAAAGCCAAAAGAGAGTCAAAGCAATGAGGGCTTCACTACAAGTGAAAAAATTATCACCACATCCAATTTCAATAGAACAAGTGAGGACACTCATCAGTAATCAAAAGAAGGCAACCAGCCAAACAAATCAGCCCACTTCACTACATAGTACCAACCAAACACAAGATGGGCACACATTTTCCTTGGTTTGCCTCCTTGGGCCAAGTAATGGCCACACCTCCAACATAATGGAGGAATCTAGTCTTTGATGAGGTCATTGTATAACTAAGACACTAGCACCAATGTGTGTAAGGTGCATATCATCCAAAACCAAGAAGAACAACACAAACAAGATTAAACACAAGAATTCACCAAAAGACCTCCTTCATCATAAAGCAACCAAGCTTCATCTAATGCAGGAACAACAAAGTTAGATGATGGTGTTATACCTACTCAAGAGGAGTTTCTTTAGGCACCAGAGGAGGAAATGAAGATGACAAGAAAGGCAAGGAAAGGTGCAATATCAAAGAAACAAATAACTCCATGCCAAGATAAAAACTAAACTTACAACGACCTCCATCTCGTAGACTACCAAGGATGACACTGAAAAAAATTTTGAAGCCTAGAACTCAAAAACTAGTGGCAATAGATGCAAGGCCAGCATTGACAAGAAGAAACTTCAATTGAGACCTTTCCAAGAATCCTCCATCACAAAGTAGCCCAACCTCATTTGATGCAACTACAACAAAGTCAACCAACAACAATGTATACCTACTTAGGTGTAGTTGCCTTAAACAATGGAGGGGAGCTGAAGATGACAAGAAAGGTGAGGATTTGTATGAGCTCAAGTAGACAAGTCCATCCACACCAAGACATATAAATCAGCTCAAAACCACCTTGGTCTCAAAAAATACCAAGAATTAGACCAAAAGCAAGATTGAGCCAAATAAACAAATGGTTGTACCTACCCCATAGAAAGATCAGTAGGTGGGTTAGTAAATCAGCAGATCCAACTCATTTCTAAACAATCAATAAATTCCATGTTCTACAACAAAGCATGTCACCCAATCAAGGACTTGTGGAAAGGAAACTTGAGGCCTTTCTCTATGAACTTTCCCAAATATCAAATTGAACCCAAGAAGATCTCCCCACTTGGCAAAATCTACTACAAACTACACAATAATCCCTTCAAAAACAATATTTACGAGTGAGAAGGGAAAAGTATAAAATCAAAGAGCTCAAAGCTAAACTATATATTATCAAGGGGGACTTGTAACTAAAAAGCATTAATGAGAGTTATAGGTTTTGCATCATTGTTGTGCATAATAGAGCTATCTACAAGACAGAGAACATTCAATTCCAAATGAACCCACAACACATAAAATTCATTAACGAGTTTGTTACAATTGGAATTTTCAAAAAAATGCCCTTAGAATTTAGAGGTTGTTTCAATCTCATAACAAGCTACTATCAAACAACCCTAAACCTCACCAAGGAAGCAACGATCAAAATCAACTATAGTGAAGGCTCATTTGACTACTTGAACCATTTCTAGCAGTGTAATGGAAACCTCCAACAATGAAGTCACACATATTTAGTTCCCTTCACAATTTGATGCGATAATAAGTGCCCATAATTTCAAAGAAAGACCTTGTATGTGCAAGAGTGTTGGTCAAGGTTGAATCTATGACCAATGAGACTACAAATCTTGTTTTTGAAGCCAGCTATATCTCTTCCGAAGATCTTCTCTTAACCCTCAATAGGAATAATAATTTGAAGAACCAAGTCTCAATTGAGGTCAAGACAAACAAGTTCATGGCTGAATGAAAGTTTGCAAAATATGTAATGTCCCCATTTTGGCCATACGCTCTTCTTTGATTCATCAGTCTATTCCGGAACCCGTAGACTGGAATGAGGTGAAATTAGGGTTTCTTGGCTTGGAGTTTTGTGGCATTTCATGTTATTTACTATTTTTAGTAAATGCTAGTTGTGGCAGTTGCAGTTGTCCATTCTTAGTCCTTCTCAGTTGGAGCAGTTGTTATTATATTGGCTTGGTCTTCAGAGAGCTTTATTTGGTGAAAAATATTTAATTAAAGGCATTATGTTTTAATTCACTGTTGACACCCCCTTGGCCTAAGGAGATAACTTAAGTTGTTTTTAAAAGTGGGGCCATGAAGGGTATGCCTTCATAAAGAGCTTTATTAATTTTATTAAGAACTTTATTCCTTGAGCAAAAGTGGACGCCACTTTTATATTATTTGAATAAAGTGAAATTCTTGGAGGCTTTTGGGACGCCACTTGAGAAGTTGATTGGTCTTTGGGAATGGGAAAGGTCTCTTGTGTCTTTTGAGCTGCTTCTCAGGCAATTGAAGAGTTTTGGTGAGCTCTTATTTATTGAAGGCTTTTGCTCCAGCATTTCATCCATGAAAATTATGCTAAAGTTATGCTGTCGAAATGACAATTGACATATTGCTTCGAGGATGTCTACCTCCTAGCCTTTTCATCCAATTTCGTGTTTGCAATATAACACCTAGTTGGTTACATTGCTGCTTCTCAACTTCAGACTAGCAGATTGAGCATCAAAGATTGAAGATTTTGGAGTTTTTTCACAGTTCTGGTTTCCTGGTTTTTACATAGCTGAATCTGATTTTTGTTCATATCTTTTGGAGTGAATTTTTATATGTTCTGGGTATTTTGGCAATCCATCTATTGACTCAAGGCGCCACTTTCCACAAAGTATTGGAATTTAATTCCAAGTGTTTATTTTTATCTTGCAAAATCGATTTCTTGAGGAGGCCGTACCATTTTGATGGGCATTGGGATGCGTGCTAAATAAATGGGAGTCTTTCTGGATGGTTTCTGATTTGCATCTTGGGCGCCCCTCTTCTAGAAAACATCTGCAACTGATTTCACATCATTCGGAGGTAAATTGATCAACTTATGAGCATTTTTATGATTTCACAGTTTGCTGGTTGAATTTCCAGAATTCTGATTTTTATATCAGATTGTTGCAACTTCCAGTTTATGATCATTTACTTCAGTTTTTGAGAGTTATATCATTGTAAAAGTTCATGCTAATATCTAAGGTTCATTCCTTATCAATGTAATTTGTAATTTGCAGAGTTTACCTTGTAAGGTTGAGATTAAGCATTACTAATCCAACCAATCTTTAGTTCTGCAATTACTTTTCTGTTCTATCATTAAATTACCCCTGGATGGTTTACCGCCAGTGTGGACAAACTGTTTTGTAACTCTCTTATACCCACTTCAAAGTGGTGAATCCCCACAGCATTGTGGATGCCCGCCGCAGCGGATGAATTGCTTTACTTTGTAATCTTTTCCCCCCACTGTTTGGTGGTAGCGTGGAATTGTTTCTCATGGCTGGTTATCCGCCTAATAGTTTATAATTTCAATTTCTTAGACTCCGTCATATGTTAGCACCTCGCCCTCAGTGGGATCTTGAGTGCACATTCTTGACGTTGAGTAGTTCTTCCATTCAAGTTCAGTTTCTTCAGTTCAAGTTCAGTATCTTCCATTCAAGTTCAGATTTTTAATTTGGGGCTAACGCTAATCCAATCATCTATTGCTGGTTATCTTGTGTTAATTCTTCGAAAAATTTGGTTAGCATATTTCAGTGGTATCAGAGCAGAAGACCCTGCCATCCTGTGGCAAATTTGCAGTTGTGTATCAGATGAGTGACAGAGATCTCCGGTACTACACCGATAGTCAGAGCAGATTTTAGTTCAGCTCCTTGTGGTATCCAGAAGTTGGCAGTTAGGCATGGCTAATGAAGAAGAAATGAAGTTGGCAGAGACTCTCTTTATGGCTGGAAAGAGACTTGGTAAAAAATTTCAGTCAAGAGAAGATGAACAAAACATTCTTCATTTGTTAGAACAATGTTTGAGACAAGTGAAGCAATCACCTTCAGAGAAAATGGAGTTGGCACTAGCTCCTACAGTGAATTTTTTGAATCAGCCCTATTGGTTGGGGCATCCTGATGAAGAAACCAAGCTACTGATTTCTTCCTGTTTCATGGAGATAATAAGAATTGTAATTCCCCAATTGCCCTATGATGTCGAAACTATGAAGACCATATTAAATATGTTAGTGGAAAGTTTTCAAGACCTTGATGAAATTGATAGCAATCAGTACTCCAGAAGAGCTACTATATTGAAGATGTTTTCTGAACTCAAAACAAGTATTTTGCTGGTTGAATTGGGTATGCAAGATCAAATATATTATTTGATCCATTACCTCTTCATTTCAACTTGGAGTGAACAAGAAGAGGATGTAGTTGCAGCAATGAGAAACATTTTAATTTTAACTATCAATGAGATGGATGACATTCCAAAATCCGTCTTAACTTATCTATTAAACATTCATGAACAAGAAGGAAATAATTCCTCTACTGCTGGTATGTTGATCAGAGATTTGTTCATTCAGTGTGATAGAAAATTGAAGCCACACTTGAGGAAGATAGAGCAGAAAAATGAGGTAGTCATTAATGCAGAAGTCAGAAATAAAACGTTGTTTCTCAATGATTGTAAGGCTGTTTCTCAAGAAGTACCTATTGATACGCAGTTGTCCGCACATGCTAAGGGTGAGTGCAGGGAGGCAACATCAATTTTGAATACATATGAAGAACTTATGACAAGTGACCAAGAAGATTTCTTTGGTATGTATGTGGATGCTAATGATAAAAGCAGCAACACATTTTTTCATGATGGGTTTGTTGAAGATAAAAATGATAAATTAATCAAAGCAGCCAACTTTGATGACTCTTATTTCCAGTATAATGACGGTGGCGAAGGCGGTATTGAAATTGATCATCAAACTAAGCTCTTGGAGGAAGTTACCGATGAAGATTTCAGTTTGAATGGAATGAGGAGTGACTCATTCAATGAGTCAACAATTCAAGAGGAGCATGAAGATCTTGTTCCTGTTGATCATTACAATCAACCCTTTTGCATTTGGGATCCTGGTGAGATGGCACCAAGGTATGCTAAAGAACTTGAGTGGGATAACTTTCCCTTTGATCCTGATAAAGTTCAAAATTCATTTTGTATTTCAAGCTATGAAGTCATTGGAGAAGACATTGTCTTTGATGAAGAAGCTTGTTTGGCAAAGCTCCATAAAGATTCCTTTGAGGTAGTAGTAGCCACTAAAGCAGAGTATGTTGCTACCAAGACTTTAAGAGAATCAATCAATAATGATTCATTGTTTGAAAATATTGCTGTTAGGAAGGAAGCTGATTTTGAGAATCAAGTCAAAGAAAATAAATCAGAAAAGTTGATGTTTGATGAGCAAAGCTTCTTTGCTGATTTTGATCATGGGCCTAAAGAGCTGCAAGTTTTGAAGGATAACTTAATGGTTTCAGAAGAGAAAATTGTTAAAGCATTATCAAGGTTTGATAGCACACACAATTTTGTTGAAGAACTCTACTGGAAGTCACAGTTTGAAGAGAGACAGAATGGAGTTAAAGGAGTCACTCTTTCCAAGTTGCAAACTATCAAAGAAGCATTGGAATCATTAAAGATAGATTATTTGCATTTGCTCTCAGATAGGGATAATGCCATTAAGTTTGCAAAAGAGACCTATGATGCCTACCAAGAGAAGGAGAAAGAGGTTGATCATCTTTACCTTGATCTTTCCTTAGCTCATCACTCTTTATGCAAGGGAGAAAATCAAACTCCTATTGCAGCCACACTTGAAGGACAAGAAGCTGATACAAGGATTATGGAGATCAAGCAAATAGTTGAAGGTATTAATGAACTCCATAATGATGAAACCTTGCTTAATTTTAAGGAGATTCATGAAGATGATGGTAATTGGAAGGTAAATCAAGAGTGTGAACTCTTGAGTTGGGAAGAGAACTTGCCTCAAGAAGGGATAGCTTGCAGCCATGAGCTTAAATCAACAAAGTGCATGTTAGCAAATGTTCAGTTGGGTGTAATGGAGGTAGGAGACCAGCTAGTTGATTTCAAACTTCTCAGAGAATGTAGGGACGAGATATATTCTGTGATTGATAATCCTCCAATCTTGCTTGTAAGTGAATGTATAAGAGGTTTAGAGAGTTCAGTCTCCATATGGGAAGTGTTGATTCATGACGACTTCCCCATCTTTGACACCAAGGTGTTAAAACATGTTTTGGTAAGACATATTGTTTACATGCCTGACAGTTTATCCTTTGGATTGAGTAATGCTCACACTATCTTGTCTTGGGAGAAGGATTTGAAGACGATGTTTGTTTCAGGCTCCCTTGTTTTTGAAGCTTTCTTGGATAGACTTCAATGGTTTACCAAAGAAGTCAATAATTTTCTGGGTGTGCAATTGGAGTTGATTGGTACTCAGGAATTTGTTGTGAAAAATCTTTTGGGGTATGGTAGGAAGCTTCATTGGAGGGATAAGGATCAAACTTTCAAAATTAATGGTGTTTTTTCCTTTCTTACCAGCCACTTGATGATTCCATTTGTTTACCAACAAATGGATTGGAGAGAAATTTTGAGCAAAGAATGGTTCTTTGCTGTAATGGAACTCTTAGAGTGGGTGTTTCCACCCTTGTGTTCGAGCAATTTGGTCAAGATGAATGTGGATTTTCAATATTGCAGCAGTTGTTCCTACTCTTGTTTGCAGATTTCTTTGAACTCTAATGTTGAGTCTTTCATTCTTGATTTGGTGGTAGCTGCTGGTCACTCCATTGCAACAGCAACAAGCGAAGATTCTAGACTTATTACTCATAAAGTTTGGGAGAAAGTTGAACCTAAACAAATTATTTACTTTCTTAACAATCTATCTCTTGAGTTGAGTGATGTTTTGGCCCATCCTAGTCCTTTGAGGGAATGGGAATTAAGAACAACTTTTGTTTTGCGCTCCATTAATGTTGATGTTTTCATGAGTGGGCTGCATGGGTTTATCAAAGAAGACTCTAAATTCTTGAGTTTGCATTTTGCCTTGATTAGTACTTGGAGAAGTGTTGTGTACTATTTCAGATGCATTGGAAAACATTTTCAGTCGAGTATCCATGTTTGGAATCCTCAATATGGCTTGATGGAGATTGTTACAACTAGAAAGAGAAATCTTTGGAGAGATAAGAATTTAATTTTCAGATCCTCCGATGATGTCCTCATCTTCGCCAATCATTTGAAGGTTCTATTTGCTCATCAACTGGTGAATTGGAGAGATATTTCGAACAAAGGATGGTTTAATGTTGGTTTGGAGTCTCTTGAGAAGATGTTTTCAGCCTTGGTCATGAACAATCGTTCTATTATGGACGCTGATTTTCAGTATTGCAGCAACTGTTCAGTTCATTGCATGATGATTTTCTTAAAATCAGATTTTGAGAGGTTCATTTCAGTTTTCATAGGCAGCTGGTACATTCATTCTTCCTCTTCTCAATCTTTTTTCAGTAATGGTTTATGGCCTCAAAAGTGGGAAATGATGCTCCATAGTGATTTGGACCAGATTTGGATAGTGTTTAAGTTCCTTTCCAGTGATTTACTCTATACAATTTCTTGCACTAGTGTTTGGGGCAGCGAACCCTTGCTTGTTTGGGTTCAACTATTTGAGACTTTTGAGATTTTAGTGGGAGTTTTCATAAATTTTCTTGCATATATTAGAATTATTCAGAAGAGGCATTATACATCCTTGAGGAGCTTTGATGATGCGGCTGTTATGAACATGCAAAGGGCTGTTTATTCTTTTACAAATAGCTATGATGGAGTTACCTTTGTTGATGTGATACGGTTTGACGCTTTGAGCAGTGATGTTGATGAGAATATATTTGAGTTGTTTAGAGTAATCTTCTTTATTCTCAGGATGGTGATTGACATTAACATCGCAGATGTTAATTCCTCAGAGTTTATTGGGCAGGAGATGCTGCTACATTTTGATTCCATTCCTTCCATGTTTTTCAGTTTGAATTTTAGGCATGTTATCTCCTTGAGGTTGCAGGGATGGTTTGTGCAGTTCTGGTGTAGTGATTTCATTTGTGTGATCAGAGTAGAGCAGCATCAGCATGATGGAACCTTTTCGAGATGGACTTGGGACCCTGGGATCCTACATGTTTGGTGGGATCAGTTTGGAGTGTTGTGGCATTGCTTGAGGACAAGCAATTTTGGGAAGGGCGGACTGTAATGTCCCCATTTTGGCCATACGCTCTTCTTTGATTCATCAGTCTATTCCGGAACCCGTAGACTGGAATGAGGTGAAATTAGGGTTTCTTGGCTTGGAGTTTTGTGGCATTTCATGTTATTTACTATTTTTAGTAAATGCTAGTTGTGGCAGTTGCAGTTGTCCATTCTTAGTCCTTCTCAGTTGGAGCAGTTGTTATTATATTGGCTTGGTCTTCAGAGAGCTTTATTTGGTGAAAAATATTTAATTAAAGGCATTATGTTTTAATTCACTGTTGACACCCCCTTGGCCTAAGGAGATAACTTAAGTTGTTTTTAAAAGTGGGGCCATGAAGGGTATGCCTTCATAAAGAGCTTTATTAATTTTATTAAGAACTTTATTCCTTGAGCAAAAGTGGACGCCACTTTTATATTATTTGAATAAAGTGAAATTCTTGGAGGCTTTTGGGACGCCACTTGAGAAGTTGATTGGTCTTTGGGAATGGGAAAGGTCTCTTGTGTCTTTTGAGCTGCTTCTCAGGCAATTGAAGAGTTTTGGTGAGCTCTTATTTATTGAAGGCTTTTGCTCCAGCATTTCATCTATGAAAATTATGCTAAAGTTATGCTGTCGAAATGACAATTGACATATTGCTTCGAGGATGTCTACCTCCTAGCCTTTTCATCCAATTTCGTGTTTGCAATATAACACCTAGTTGGTTACATTGCTGCTTCTCAACTTCAGACTAGCAGATTGAGCATCAAAGATTGAAGATTTTGGAGTTTTTTCACAGTTCTGGTTTCCTGGTTTTTACATAGCTGAATCTGATTTTTGTTCATATCTTTTGGAGTGAATTTTTATATGTTCTGGGTATTTTGGCAATCCATCTATTGACTCAAGGCGCCACTTTCCACAAAGTATTGGAATTTAATTCCAAGTGTTTATTTTTATCTTGCAAAATCGATTTCTTGAGGAGGCCGTACCATTTTGATGGGCATTGGGATGCGTGCTAAATAAATGGGAGTCTTTCTGGATGGTTTCTGATTTGCATCTTGGGCGCCCCTCTTCTAGAAAACATCTGCAACTGATTTCACATCATTCGGAGGTAAATTGATCAACTTATGAGCATTTTTATGATTTCACAGTTTGCTGGTTGAATTTCCAGAATTCTGATTTTTATATCAGATTGTTGCAACTTCCAGTTTATGATCATTTACTTCAGTTTTTGAGAGTTATATCATTGTAAAAGTTCATGCTAATATCTAAGGTTCATTCCTTATCAATGTAATTTGTAATTTGCAGAGTTTACCTTGTAAGGTTGAGATTAAGCATTACTAATCCAACCAATCTTTAGTTCTGCAATTACTTTTCTGTTCTATCATTAAATTACCCCTGGATGGTTTACCGCCAGTGTGGACAAACTGTTTTGTAACTCTCTTATACCCACTTCAAAGTGGTGAATCCCCACAGCATTGTGGATGCCCGCCGCAGCGGATGAATTGCTTTACTTTGTAATCTTTTCCCCCCACTGTTTGGTGGTAGCGTGGAATTGTTTCTCATGGCTGGTTATCCGCCTAATAGTTTATAATTTCAATTTCTTAGACTCCGTCATATGTTAGCACCTCGCCCTCAGTGGGATCTTGAGTGCACATTCTTGACGTTGAGTAGTTCTTCCATTCAAGTTCAGTTTCTTCAGTTCAAGTTCAGTATCTTCCATTCAAGTTCAGATTTTTAATTTGGGGCTAACGCTAATCCAATCATCTATTGCTGGTTATCTTGTGTTAATTCTTCGAAAAATTTGGTTAGCATATTTCAAAATATAAGATTATAACAACCAACATTCCCTAAGAATTAATTACCCCAATTGCCAAAATAAAAGCCACATTACTTTTTCTCCTTTAACACTTATTCAATGTCAATCATGAAACAATGACCTTAGCAACTTGCCCCAAGGAATGAAATTGGATGCACAAGTGTGATGCATTGGGAAAAACATTGTTCCTACCACCTAATTTAGCAACCATGTCATCTTTCACCTTCTCATTCATAAAGAGAGAAACATCTAGCAGATATATCGTGCATTTCCTATCTTTTGGTTCTCCTCCACAACTATTTTTATTTTTGTGGAATAACTAAAGGGAATTGATCTTATAGCATAAACATGCAGGTTTCTTCCAACAGGGGATGTCTTTTCAACCAATAGACCTGCCTTAGTGGATAATCGCTTGTTTGTGTTTCCTTTGTGTCTTTGTAATCCATCCATCTCTACAGCTCATGTTTCTTCATACTCACATTAGAATATCTAAATAGGTTTTTTGTAACAAAGGTTGGTCATTGATTCCTTCATCTTTTCTTCGATATAGATAATACTTTATAAGACAAGTGTAATCTTTAAAGATTCAATCAAGCATACATCCTATTTTAAGGATCTTTTGGGTAAGTTCAATCATCAGCTCTGCTTTATTGTTTGTTTGAATTGCCTCAAATGAATTGTAAATCTTATCTGTTATGTTTTGCTAAATCTTAAAATTCAATTTGTTGAATCCCTCGAGACAATATTCTCATGTCTTGCCTAAATAGGAAGTTGATAGCCCAACTAATAAGGCACAAATTATCAATCAAGATATTCTTCATGAAACAAGCCCCTTTCAAAAGCTGATTTAAAATATTTGAAAATGAGTGAAAATATCAAATTGAGTATTCAAGATACCAATTGAATACCTCCCATAGATCATTCTACATGATCTAAAAGAGAGTACAATTCATTTTTTAATTCCAAATACTGCTTGGTGCAGGAGCATCTCAAGGGTAATGCCATCAGCATCAACCAAAAAGATATTTTGTTACAATTTTGGATTCTTGTTGTTTAACCTTGTCTTTTCCAGTGCAAGAGGCAATCTCTACTCTTCAAATTTTTAAATTTTAATAGTTTCCCTCTCATTTGGGTGTTTGGTTGGAATTTTTGGTCTTTGGAAGGCCCCACTTTACACTTGTACAATTGTTCATGACACCTTGTGGAAGTTGAAAAGTCACAATTCCATGAGGGTGATTGGGATGGTGGGCAACTTGCGTGTTGCTCATTTAAATTGCATGTTTCACCTTCATTGCATGCTAGTGTCCTTGAATGGGCTGCCCCTGTGTGGAGGAGTTACAAATTGAGGAGAACCTTGTATGCCTTGTCTTAATTGTGGTGACTAGGTGGAAGGAGTTATAATTTAATTCCTTTATTCTTGCTTTGACCCCTTGAATATGCACCAAATTTGAAGAGAGAAATACAGTGGGAACTTCATCAAGTCATCCTTGGTCAATCAATGTTGTTGAAGGCTTGGAAAATTGGCACCATTTGGAGGAGTTACACATTCGACTCTTCCATGAAACTTCTAATCTTCGCACCATACTCAGAGAGGTTAAAAAAGAAGGGAAAGGTGCAGGGTTTGGTTAGCTTCCATATGATTTTTCTTGCAGGTTGAACATGGAAGAGAACCTTGAAGACTTCATTTGCAGGTTGGGAGCTCAAGGGTGGAGTACAGTTAAATTTTTTTTTCATAGACAAAAGGCACAAAGTACCTATAATTTTATTAATATAGTATAAGTCTAAAACATACATACTACAATGCAGTCATGGCACCAAAAACCGCAAGCCTTGGTCAAAGCACAGAGCATCAAAAAAGTCCTTGACCCCAGAAACCAGCCCATCATCCAGCTCAGCCTGGTGTGCCTCAATTGTGCCCTTCAGAGCAGTCTGCAATCATTGACAACCTCCATTTAGAGAGCTCTGAAGTCTGAATACACACAGAACTGCAGGGTCATCCCAAAGCTGGATATGTGTGAGTATGGTTAATGTTAAGAGCGATAGTTGATGGTCTCAAGTTTTCAATTTTCTTGTGGAACTTGTATATATTTCCTATTTCAGTCTTGGGTATTATTGGGTCTGGTAATATTTTGTAAGGGTAGAGACTCTGTCCAAATCTTCCCATAAGATCTGATGTATCTTTTTCTTCATAAGTAATTAAAATTAACATTTTCTTATATGTGTGTTGTCTTTAGAGAGATTCAAATATCAGCAAGAGAAGAGAATAAATCCCTGTTTCTATTTCTGATTTCAGATCAGTAAATTAGGGACTTGTAATGTTCATTGGGTCTGTTATAAATCAGTAATATGAGTCTTTGAATACCCCTCAAAATCAGATCCAATTTCAGCCTGATCGGGTTAGGGTTAGTAGCTTGTTTACAGTTTTTCCCTCACAGTGTTGATATCTTGATCTTGTTTTCTAAATCAGTTTGCATTTGTGTAATAGACCCCATATTATGTGTCTTGGAGAGATTTTGTGAAGTCTTGCTGCAAGGTAAATGTCACATTCATTTGGCTCCCTACTGCTGGCTAGATCACTGCATCCTTTAATGCCCCAGAATGAGCACCCTTGATTAGTGCAGTACCCCTCACATTGCCCCTTATTCGAAGAGTCAAATACCCCTGAGATGTCAGATGTGAGTTGGAGAGAAACCAAGATTCATAGTCTTTAAAGACAAGCTTATTTAACCATCTTAGCAGTCTTCATAAACGTAAAATGTCTCTTTGCATATAACACTCTATCCCTTCTGGTCACATTAACTAGTCTCCCATTGAAACGTGTGAATCGTCTTTGAACTGAAGTAGTAGCTTTCACATACCCCGACTATTCCCTCTCTCATCAGGTCCTCTAGTTCAACGTAGTTGCCATAAATAACTGTTCACTTGCACATGATCATTCCACAGTCCATCCCCCATGTTTTTGCCCAATTTTATATTGGAAGATTTCAGCTTTGTTTAGAAAATTAATTTAGCCTTTTCTCACTTTGTGCAATCATCTAGTAGAAACAGAGGTTAGCATGGGGTCCATTTTTTATAGAAGTTTTGTCATTTTCCTCACTCACTGCAGAGAAGATAATGGAGATTGGGCTACTGGGTGGTTTTGGACTAGCTACTTAAGTTACATTTGGCAAAAGAATACAGAAGATAGGCGTTCTCCATTTCAGGTTCTGGAAATGCAGGGCAATCAGATAAGCCTGCATGACGCCTAGGATCTTGGAAGTTGGATCAGTGGAGAAGATCTTAGAATCCAAATCAATATCATTGGAATCTAAATCAATATCCTATAGGTCTAAGGGTGGATGCATACACAAGTATTTTGCTTCAAAGACACTTAGAAAGCTGTTTTGGGCAGTAAGTCTAATTGTTCCCATTGAAAAAATTTGATACTTTATGTAATATCAGTTTTATAACCTCTCTTAGCAAAATTACAATAATGTTATCTGCAATGTAATTATGAACAATACGGAATAAGAGGGACTTTTTAGGAGTTTACCAATCAAAACTGTTGCCAGATACATTTCGAACAATATAGACTTCAAGTTTCTTATCCACAAACATCTGTCCTGTGAATTTTCTTGTTATTGACAGAATGATTGAACTCATAAATTTCGAGAGAGATGTGATGGTGCTTAATCTTTAGAATGTGAATTGGACAATCATGGAGGACTTGATCCCTTTTTCTTTTTCTGGGGTAACCGTGGATTTGTAATTTCGCCGGCACAAATTTCTTATTTCTGTTTGTATAGCCTGTTATCTGTGTATTTTCTGCAGTGAAATTTTTATTCAGAATGTGCACAGTTTTAAAAAATTCAACATCCACAATGTAAATGTAATCAAATCTTATCAAATAGGATCCTAAGAAATCTAAAGGAAATACTAAGTCTGAAATTCTGTGTAAGAATTCTAAGTCAAGATTCTAAGTTTCCAGATTTTAATTCTCTTATGCTGAATGTACTGATTGCAGAACATTTATAAATTTCGATGTCTACACTCAATGGTTTCCATCATGCTTTATACTAGAGAGGGGAGACACATCTCCACAAAGGTACGCGCCTCCAAGGAGAGACGCGCCCCATGAGAGGACATGTCTCCACAAAGTGGAGACACGTCCTTTCATGGGACGTGTCCCTTGAAGGGCGCGGGTTTCTCATAGCCGATTATAACTAATCGGTGGTAAACAAAACAATGTTAGTACCCAGCGATAAGTATAAAGCAAAGTTCGATTTATATATATCGAATTCCATTAATTCGAATTTCTCATTTTTTTTCAGAAATATAAATGATGAGTAATTTCTATCATATATAAATGATGATGATGCTTTCAGCAATCATCATTTATATCCGACCGAAGCTACCTTTCATCAACACACAACAACAAGTACTGTAATTCATGTCATATTTTAAAAGACATTTTTTGGCAATTGACTAGCTTTCAAATATTTTCCAAAAATGAAAATCATTGTATGACAAATTTTCCCACAAAAATAAAAACCAGCCAAGCTTCTAAACAAAATGCATCTAAGGCACTTCAATATTCTGAGATTTACAAACGATTAGTAGTGAATTTTATATTTCTCAATTATTCGATTGTACTGTGCATATTACTTAGTTTTAGGTATTGGCATACTAAACAAAGTGATTGCTGACTTTGGTTGAAAGTGGATACGTTAATGTGTTAGCATCCTCCTCCTCTCTCATTCTTATCAGACTTCGACATGAAGTGCTTCTCTGCTCTATTGGTTGCCTTGTTTTGTAATTATTATCAATTTAGATAAGTAGAAGGTCACAGAAAAATGACTATTCTTGTAAATGGGATGTCTACCTTACAGGTGTCTTAAAAAATTTCTTTTATTGTTAAGTATTTAATCCTGGGTTCCTTGTAAATTTGCTGGTTTGGAATTCTGGTTAAGAACTCTACTCCACAAAATAATTGATTAGGTTCTATTGTGCCAAAAAAAAAAAAGATTACTTGAGATAAATATATTGGCACTTTTGGTATAAAAATTGAAGAGTTTAAGTTGTCATTTAACAAAGATTACCTGAGATAAATATATTGACACTTTTGGTACAAAAATTAAGTTGTCATTTAACAATTTAGGATATTCAAAGCTCCAAATAACAAACAATGTGCAGACTGTTTACATTCACCGAAAAAAGAAGGGCGTAAGAAGAGTGTAGCTTGGCGACCTTCCAGCATCCTCAGGGCTGAATTCAACATCGGAACATCCAAGGGAACGAGCATAGGCCACCATATCTCTGGCGATGCTAATGACCTCTTCGCGTGACTTCTTGAGCTTATATTTGAGATGGATATCGCTGGTGGCAATAAAGGTGTGGATCCTGGGCCGCAGAGCGTAGCGCACGGCCTCCCAGGCTGCATCAATGTCAGCCTTGTTGCATCTGGAGAGGCCACAGATGACTGGCACGTAACCGTCATCGTCGACGTGATTGCCCACTTCCATTGCAATCATCTTCACTGCTTGCAGGTCATCCGGGGAGGCGATGGGGAACCCTGCTTCAATGATGTCTACGCCCAGCTTAGACAGCTGTCGGGCAACGGCCAGTTTCTCCTGGCTGGTCATAGTGGCACCCGGTGACTGCTCTCCGTCCCGCAGCGTCGTGTCGAAGATGCGCACGTAGCAGGGGTCGTCAATGCGGTTCGGCACGTAGTTGGGCCGCGCTCGCCGGCTAGAATCCCCTCCACTGCTGCTGGTGCATCTCACTCTGAACTTGGCGTACCTGGAGAATTGCATGGTCGCCGCTGCTTCTGTTGTAACTCGTTTGAGCGGAACTCTACACGAGAACGATGATGTTGCAGGGCAAATGGATGGGCGGAAGCAGGCCTCCATGGTGGGTTTGGACGTGAGATGCATTCCACCACACAACTGCGCCATGGGCAATTATGGGTTCACCAGCGTCGCTCAGAAACCACCAGTTTAAGTCTTCCTATACCTTACGAGGCAATGAGCAGGTTTAAGGCTTCCAAAGTGCCTTCCCGAGCAATAAGCATACATAGGGTTTAAGCATTCCTATGCCTTTTGAATGAATGATGGTTTAAAGAGACGTTCAGTCAGAAAGAAAACGAGTTTGACCCAAAACTAATTCCTAGGCCTCCATGACTAGCTTCTGCCGTGGAGAACATATCCGGAAGAAATTGTTCATATTAGAAAATTATATCTAAAATTAGGCACTATAATTTATCCAGTTGTTAGCATGAATTAACTCACGTCGCGAAAGATTTATTTGTATGAGTGTTGAATAAGAGGGGTTCATGTCAATATAATCATTTTTTTATATTGGATTTTCCAAAAATTTGTTATGCTATAATTTTATATTATGATTTTTTATCTTTTATTTGTACAATGAATCTAACTTTTATTCGTACAATGAATCTAACTTTCATTATTACTGTTTGGATGGTTTTTGTTAGTGAAATTCATGCACATGCTACTAACAAAAGATGTTAGTTCTATTTTGCAAATACTTACCATAGAAATCACATAATATATAGGACAGTTTGTGATATTGATAATTATGAATTACATTGTTTTATGTGATACAGGTAAGGGGTTAGGATAATAACTATTAGTCTAACTCCACTCTTGGGTTGAAGAGGTGGGACTTCTTGTGGGTGGGGGATCTCACCTGCAGGGGACTAGTCTCGCCCCAACTCGCCCCAGGGACCCAAGGTATGGGTGGTTGGGCCGCTGGGTTGGGTCGCGGGGACACCCTTGTAGTATCAAAAAAAAAAAATATAGCCTAAATCTTAATTTTATCGTCTTCTAGTGAGATTCTAGTTTTATTTAAAAGATTTTGGGAACACAATAAATATATTAAATTTTATAATAATCTATATTAAGTTCAAGCCCCAACTTTTTTTGGTGATTCAAGAGAGGGGTAAGGGCCCTCTCCCATTATATAAAATTCAATGAGATATTACATGGTTGTCATGCCTTTATTAGGCAAACAAAAGAGATAACTATAAATTACATTTGATTCAAACCTAATAGGGAATCAACCCCAACCGCTAGGAAGCTATCAATAATGATAGAGGAAACAACCCAAATTCAACAAAGTGTTATGAATGATTATAAATAAAAACAAATAGTTAAAAATATATGTCTGAAAAAATATACTCTATATATAGACTTGCCCAATATTATATAAGAAAATGAAAACACATGGCTAGGAGGAACATTAACTTTACACCCACAAGCTACATTAAGTCTTAATAAAAAGACTAAACACTATCAATTTTGATGAAGGGAGAATCATAAGATCCATTCTCCAACTTCACCAACCCTTCTCTACAATATAGAAATTTTATAGCCTTAACAACATTGAGCTACTCCTTTCAAGACAAATTTTAACCTATTGACAAATACCCTCCACATCTAGTTGGGCTTTGTAAGGATCCCCCAATCCCTTTAAGAAGCCCTAAAAAATTGTCACCACCCTTACCAGTGCCATCACCCTTGACTTTATTCCTCTCATTATTTTCATTGAGGCCAACCCCTTATACTCAAAGTTGGAGAAGGGAAGGAACTCATAGTTATCTTAGAAATTGTAGCCTCTAATTTGGCAATAAAGGCATCCCAGCTTAAAGTTACATCTTTGAAGAATCTCTAATTTAACTCTTTGTAAATGTTTCAAACTACAATCAACAAGCTAACCATCAATAAACTAAAAATGATTTCCTTAAGCTTGGGTATAGATCACTCTTTAAATATTACATAATTCTCACTTTCTTCCCATGTCTTCTTTAAATTTAGAATGTTCAACCTAGTGGATGTTTCACCTATCATTTTTGGTACTCTCTACTTATGGTAATTATTCAACATAACACATGCTAAATGTTCTTTATGTAATGTGGTTAGTGATATTGAATACCATTATTGGAACATTGCACTATTGTCAATGTGCACTTTAAATTTTACTTTTTTTAAATTGCTTGGAATTTTTGAGATTTTCGTGCATATTGTATGGATTCATTTAGAAGGAATTGCTTGAGATTTTTGTACATGTATTTTAATCCTCAATAATTACTTTGAATATGTCCAAACTTTAATGACTTTTAAAGTCTTACCATGAAGCCTTCCTTAAGTTAATGATGGTGTGAGGGAATTATAAGACATGAATCAATTTAGCAAATGTGCATCCCTTATCACCATTCAACATTTTTCAATTTTAAATAATTTACCTTACAACTATAGTAGGGGACAAAAATTAGTCGAGGTTTACCTTGTCAACCACTCATGTTACTACCAAACCACGTCACTCTTCTTATTTCCTTTGTCAAGCTGGATAAATACTTTGTCCATGTACTTCATTCAATATGTTGATAGGTGTACAATATTTTTTTGTAATTTTTAGGATTTTTTTAGTACAAGCATAGGCCATTTCATACCTTTTGAGTTGTTTCGTTGTCTTTCGTTCCTATGTAAAAGGCGTGTCTATGTCTAGTAGGAGACACTATGCTTTTATCACTTATAGTGATTAGACTATGATAATAATGTTATCTAGTGGAAAATTATTGTGTGATATCACATGTGTGTTTTTCAAAAGGTATCTTGTTTCTTATTTCATGTAGTTATTTCTTGCTCTTCTTTTTTATATTGATTTTGTGCTTACTCTTTTTGAATTTATGGTTTTTAATATCCATATTGTATAAGGACAAACACATAGGTTGTTTCATTCAGAGGAAAACTTTAAAGTGAATTAATAGGTGGAAAAACCTTGCATTTTTTGAGTTTCTAGTGTACTTAAACTAATTTATTTTTTAAATTAGTTGACTCTAGTTTTATATTGAATTTTTTTATCGATATCAATCAAGAAGATTAAGATCAAATAAAATTCAACATTATATAAATAATGACCAAATTATATAAGTAGGCTTACTATGTGCTAAACATTTGATATCGCTTTGAAGGAAAAAAATATATGTTTTACTTATTATCTTTCTTACTCCTAAAAGATTAAAAGGAAAGATTCGGTAATATCAAGATTCGCATCTTTAATTTTTTTATTAGAAAAATAAAATGAAAGTATTTTAAATAGTTTTCATCGATCTATTTATTTCTAACAAAACACACATGTAAACCATTCTAATATATCTAAACATTGCATGTTAATAATAAAAATCAATTTTTAGATAGATATGTGTGGGCATGTCCTCCATTTAGGAAATAGCCAAATATATGAATCTATTTATATCCCTTAAGCATCCAGCCTTGAAAGTATTCAAATTAAATGAATAATTAACTTCTTAAAATATCAATGATGAATATATCCTCCACTAATTATCATAGGCTATGCATAAAAATCATAAATCTCAACATCATGTAATATTTGGTTTAAGCTATTTTACTTGGGTTGCAATTGAGAGCATACTAAATTAGTAAAAAGTTATAATTGCTTTAATTATCTTAATATGACAAATTTGAAAATCCAAGTTTTCAAGGTATTTTTATGATTTGTAAAAATTTTATGACTCACATGATATTATGATGTGATAAGTATGTAAAATCCAATTTGAAATGTTTGGAAATTTTATTATTGTAATTAATCTTCATTAATACAAAGAATATAAAATCTTATTTTTGAATTAAAAAATAATACTAGTTTTAACATTAGTTTAGGGTTAATAGGTTGATAGAAGTACATAGATAAAAGATAATGCTCATTTTAAAACTTATTTGATATGTCAAAGAAACAAAAAATATATGAAATTCCATGTTTTGATGGGAATATATTTTAGTCATGAAGATGATCAATTTTAATATTATTGTTATGTGGAGTTGGTTAATTAGTTGAATAAAATGGTGATGATATGCTCGTTAGCAAACTTGACACTCAAATTTGTTACATAAGTCTATTTTAAGCTACATTGTGGACGCATAACCCATGGATCTCAAAATCATTTTTACATCTTAGAATTTATAAAGTATTGTGCAATTTGAATGTGTTTTTCAAAATAACACTATTTTATAGGATCTAAAATTCAATAGTTTCTAATAGAATTTGACATGGGACATGCCAAATTTTTACGAGAGAGACAACTTCTAAATTTTAAAAAATAAAAATTGAATATTATTGTAAACGTGATATACATGAATTTAAAAGTGTTCTTAAAATTATCTATAGGCAATAATAGTTTATTATTATTCTATTATTGTTAAGATGCCTAACAAGATTACTATCTTTTATTTAATTGTACTTTGTTATTGGACTTGATCAACCTAATAACTTTGTACATGTGTTGTAAAAAATATTATAAGAAAAGATATTCTTAGAATATTACTTGTGAGTCCATGACAAGGTGATATATGATGAATGGATGTTTTGATTATATTAGATATTACAAACACATTATTGATAGAAATAAGGTAGTTTATGTTGTACATCCTTTTTGGATTTAAAGAATACCTTGCCATGTGAAATGATATGAACTTTGTTTAAGGGTAATTGTGTACTTATTTCTATTTGATTGTGTTTTTTATAAGAAAAGAGGACCATCTTGGAATTTATTTTGAGTATATAGATTATGTGGTACTCAATGATGAGTGACTATATAGTATGGGATATGCATGTCATTCACTAGGTAAGTGTTATGTGAACACATAATAATACCTTTTGTAAATTTTATATTAAAGTTTCATATAAATGATTGAAACATCTACAAAGATAATGGGTTCCAAGAGTGTACAAAATGATAAAATTAAAAGATAGGAGAATAAGCATATAGACTAGCATTATCTTTTCAATTGCACATTCATGGTATATTCATAAGAAAGATATATACATAGTTTTGATTATGTTATTGATTAGTAAAGTGTTCATATTGAACTTAATAGTGAGTTTAAATTAAAAACAAAAAGAATTGATGCAATCAAGGTCAGGGGGTCTTATCGAACTACTCAAACTTGTAACCTAAACCCACTTGTGATGTAAAAGTTCAATAACATGCTTATTCTTTTTATAAATTTATTACAACATAATTAAAATACTATTGACCTACTACAACAAGGATTTCTCATAGTCAACAACAAAATCATGGATTCAGGAGCTCTCCCTTCCTCCTTGCTGAAATATCTTCCTCTAAAAGGCGTCCCTCTCTTCTTTCTCTGAAAAATCCTTTTCAAAGATTACAACTTTCTTTTATACCTTAGGCTCTCAATAATTTTAAACATTCTAAATTTATGCAATTATAACAACTAAAATAATTTTCTAGGTAGAAATATAGTTCAAAACACAAACTCCGCAGTGTCTAGTCTTTGTAGTGTCTAGTTCACTATCAAGTTCCCACAATAACCTATTCAATTAGAAAACACTACGTGAGCATAACTTAGCCACTTTTATCCAATTTTCACCAAATTTGATCTATAGATACCCATTAAAATACTCTATAAGATGATGTTATTAATTTTCCAAAATATAGAAATTCCTCCTAGGCACAAAAACCCCAAACCTAACAAAAACACATCAAAACTATATTTCAAAACAAAAAATAAAAAGCTATTTTTTTTGGGTAATGCAAGATTTCTTGTGGACCTAGATGTTCCTGCATCAGACACATCAAGTAAGAAGTTTATAAGCATAGGCTCCCAAAATTGAGTTGAATGATAGGATTATCCTTCCAGGTTGTAAACAAATTGCAATGAACTCTACCATTATAGTAGGTACCTTAAAATACTTCTTCCTTCTCCTCTTCTAGCATTTTGTTGGAACAAGCTTCATCCTTCTCCACCAAGTTTGCTCTTCACTCCTTCCTCTCATGGACCCATGCCCATCATTGATCGCCCTCCTCCACCAATTATATTTTCCTCTTACTTCTCTCATAGGATTCAACCCACCATAATCCAACCTCCTCCACCAAGATTATCTTTTGTGTTCTCTAATCTCCACTACACCATCTTCACAACCCATACATACAAATATACACTAAAAAAATCATAAAAATTAAAAAATTCCATCTACACTTCCTCAATATTCACCTCTTCTTCTTCTTCTTCACACTCTTTTGCATCCCCATCTTCTTATATTCTCGCCATATCATCTACATACATCTTAGTATCATAATCATAAAAATGAGAAATATTAACTATTACCTTTGTTTTCACTTTTTCCTTCTCTACTACTATAGCGTATTCTTTACCACTCTTTGATTTTACCAATATGTCCTTCAAAGAACAAATATATGGGCTGCAACCTCACTTTTATTTACTTTTGTAACATTTTCTTCTTCATGGGCCTCTACTCCAACTTCTTCACAAATATCTACTACAAAATCTTCTTTCTTTTCATCAACTCTTGTTGTAATACCTTTATCTTTACATGAAGTTCACCATCATCTTTGTGCCTTCACCAAGACATTTTGTTGCTAGAATCTCATTCCTTTATCCTCCATATTTTTTGACACACATGAATTCATCTACAAAGAAATCATTATCAAAAAAATAATGGGGCTTAGCCTTACCCATATTCTTCTCATCTTCTCTCCTCTTGTTTATCAATATCCTTATTTCTCTTGAACCATTCAACATCCTCTTCATATTATTAATCTCATATTTGAATGATATTTTCCTCCTTACAAGAACTAAAAACTTTATAGTATTTTACAAAGCCAATCTCATATTCTTCCTCCACTCCATATTCAATCACACCTACAACTCATGCAATCTACAACTTGATAATTTTCCTTTAGAGCCTACACCCTTTGCAATTATAGGTCTTCTCTCACACCTGCAAAAAAAATCATGCACCCCCACAACCACAACTATCTTCTACCCAACAAAAACCCTAGAAGATGCACCTCTCAAAACTTCCTCTACCATTTTCCCACAGTGGAGGACATTTGTGCACCTTCTACCTAGCTTTAATCTCTATCGGAGGAAAATCAACATGATCTCAAATAAAACTCATTCTTTCAATCTCTATATGGTTATGGGACTCTCTCATACTTGCAATAAAATAATTAGAGCTCTCTTCAATCTCAACCTAGTAACATACCACCTCAATCTCCTCAACACTCCTCCAAGTGATCTCCTTGCTTTGATACTGTATCATGTAGTTAAGGTTGGGGGGCCTTATCAAACTACCCAACCTTGCAGCCTAAACTTTCTCACAATGTATAAATTAAATAACATTATTTATTCTTTCCTATAAATTTGTTACAACATAATCAAAATACTATCAACTTGCTACATCGAGGATTTCCTAGAGTTTACAAGATAAACATCACTCTCATGCATTACATGCTTGGTCATTTCTCTTAGCCTTCTTTTCTAGATATATCATGGATTTGAGAGCTCTCCCTTCCTCCCCACTAAAATATTTGAACCTTTAAAAGCCCTCCCTCTCTTCTTTCTCTGAAAAAATCCTTTTTAAAGATAACAACTTTATTTTATACCTTGGGCTCTCAAGAAGTGTAACTGTTTCAGATTTGGGTGATTACAACAACTAAAATTATTTGCTAGGAAATATAGTTTAAATCATAAACTTTGTAATGTCTAGTTCATTATTGGGTTCCTACAATAATCAATTTAGTTAGAAAACTCTATATGAGCATAACTTGGCCATTTTTTATCCAATTTTCATCAAATTTGATCTACAAATACCCATTGGCAATGTCCTTAATATTCCAAAATTGAATATGGAAATTTCTTCTAGGCACAAAAACTTCAATACTAATATAAACACACCAAAACTAGATTGAATTAGAAAATAGATCCCTGAAAAAAATTGGGTAATGCAAGATTATTTGTAGACCTAGATGCTCCCGAATTAAGAATTGTTGGAAGAGATACAAAATTTGTAACATAAAATTATATGTTCAAAGTGAAATATATTCATCTATAATATTCATAATGCTACATCTACACTTATTTGACCTTTTTTTGTGGGTGATTTATGTTGTAGATTTACTATAAGCCATTGAGGACAACAACTAATTTATAGGTGAAGTACTATAGGATATTTTCTCCAAAGTGAAAGAAAGTTATTTTTCCATGAAACAACCCTTTAAAATTATAAGGGAGATAGCATAATAAAGTATATTGTGCTCCTTTGGTTAAAATGGGCATAAATAAAGAGTATTTATATAAACTCTTCTAAAAGAGAAATAATAGTTATTAAAAAGAAACCTTTGTGAAAGAGTGATGTTAAAAATCACCCATTAAGAATTATATATTAAAGTGTTTATGTGAGACTTAGAAAGGGACGTGAAGATCGCTAAAGGAAGAAGGTGTTTTGGTGGGGCTATGAGCATTGGAGAAGGAATCACACAAAGTATGTCTAACTTAGGGTATTGATTTCATTTAAGATTGTTTTGGCTAGGGTTGTGGTGCATAAGCATAGTATGTGTAGGCATATATTTTGTTTTTACATAGTATGTGTAGGTATAAGAGTGTGTCATAACTATGAGACCCAAGACAACTAAAACATTCCTAGGGTGAGAGTGGTATTTCAAAGTGATTTGGTCTAGATAATTATTGAACTTATTATTATTCAAAGGTGTTAGAATTATAAATAAATGAAATGGAGTTTATTTAATTAAATTCTCAAAATATACCATTTATATTGTTGGATGTAAGTTTAAAAATTACAACTGAAGTATCACGTTGTAGGAAAGAGGTCACAAGGTCCAGTCTCCCCCATCCCTATGGTACTAGATCCCTATGGTACTAGAGGGTGTGTTGTGCTAGCGCCATCGGTCACATGAAAAAAAATTATTAGGCGCACTGCAGTTTATAGGGGACTACCCGATTCTTGCAATCTTTAAAAAGAAAAAAAATAATTAATGATGATGATTCTAATGTGCTTAAGTTGCAAGCTAGTTAATATTTATGAATAAACCATGTTTAAATACATCTCTTCTAAATTATATATGTACTTTATAATCTTTAAATTCATATAATAATGATTCCATTGGCATACAAGAGTAACTATAATAAATCAAATCTACCTAGAATTTTATAGTTTTGAAGAAAAAGTAGCATTGCACCTCTCTAACCAATTATAAAACTAATCCCAACAATTTTAGTGAATGGAAAATCGAGGAATAGATGCCCATTTTTTTATTTTTCTCAAGTTCTTAGAGGACACATCTAAATGATCCTAGGAATCTAATTGTGTTCAATCTTTCCATACCAAGGACATTTTTCTTTATGGCCAACCAAAAAAAAGCACCTACTTTTTGAATGTAGTGTCTATGCCAACATTTTATGGAAAGTCGATCTTTTTCTTCTAGGGGGAATGAGAGAAGCATATCCCAATTTAGCTAAGTAACTTCCACTTTTTGATGAGGTCCAAAATAAGACATATTCCACTTTTTTGAGTCTAATTTGGTAATCCCAAATGAGAGATAATAACATCTCAATTTGATCTTGAGGGACTATGACAGAAGAGAAATTCTTCCACCTATGTTGTCTGACCCCTTCCATATGTGTTTGCACACGGTTTTCCACCCTTGTCCCCTAGTTATTTTCTAAATCATGATGAATATCAAGAAATCCTCTCCTATAATGGCCTATGTTTGTTCCATGAGTCCTCTTATAACTTAGCCTTTCTCCCATTCTTTACTTCATATGTTTGAGCTTGTTTATGTTTTTAAATGTGGTTTAGGTTATTGTTTAGGTTTTTGATTATTTTCAACCACCTTTTAGGTTTTTTTTTCACCTATGTTCTATTGTGATTCATGTTGTTTAGAGTTTTATCTCTAAAAAACGTAACCTATCTTTTTAGACTGGTGTGGTTCAGAGATAAAAATTTGAACTTCCTTGAATACCTTGTCTTTAGGTGTTGTTTGGGTAAATTTCCCCACACAAATCCTATATATAGACATACATTACTCAATTTCTGTAAAGAGAAAGATTTATCCAAATAGAAAAAATCTATCGCACTAGTCATTGAACCTCTTTTGGATATAAGTGCTAGTAATGATTCAATCCTTGTTAAAGCTAGATGTAGCTACCTTGGAGAGAGTAATAATTTATCCACTTGCTCTTCTATGCAGTTGTAATCCTATATCCTATTGGTCCAAATGTAAGATTCAATATTTGGTGATAAGTTTATGAGCTAATTATTTTGGAAAAAATAAGAGAAATACTATGTGACGAAGTATATTTCTTGATACCCCCTTATTTGTTTGAGGAGTACAAAATAGTTGTAAAATCATCATACCATAAAAAATTCCTTCTTGACGATCTCTATGGCTAGGGATATCAAATTTTAAAGATATTTTTCTGTATGGGATTGATTTTAGGCCACATTGTTTACTTAGTAGAGCTACCAATTACTCCCTTGGTTTAGGATGATGATTTTTGTGGAATTCTCATGCCGCAAGATACCTAAACCTCTTGATACATTATTTATGTTGACAAAGTAACCTATCCACTTAGGTGAATGCTTGATCAATCTCTTAACCTTTATGTTTCTCAATTTTGTTTCCTAATGAAGGATAATATTAGGATTCTTTGAATTAAGAAGATGCTTAATTAAGCACGACTTATCGAGCTCATTCAAACCTTTAACATTCAAGGAAAAACCATTCATTATGCTAATCAATAGCACTTCTCCCCTACTTATTCCTTTTCTTTGTGAAATTTAGAATTTATTGGGAACCTAACTTGATTTCTTCAATTTTGAATTCTTTAGTCATCTTCTTTCCTTTTCTTGTCTTATACCGATAGCTTGGCTTTAATTTTCTTATAAATATTATCAAGAGATGGTCTTATTTTTTATGGAAACTAGTTTATTTGGCTCTTCCTCCTCAAATTGATTCTTATCTACTACCTTAGAATCACCTAAGTTAGCTTCATCTAAATAAACTTGATTTTGCTTAATAACATCAAGAAGAGTCATCTTGGGAATGGTGTACAAAGGGGTTGAAGTATTTATAGGATAAAGAGAGGATGAGGAGTTTTGGAGAAGAAAAAACCTTAAGGCCAATGACTTCTTCCTTGAGTTCCACACCACCTTAGGGTAAGGATCACTCTTGGATAGTATATTGGACTACCATTTAGGGAAAGTTTCCCAACTTCTCCCTTTTTACCCATTTGTCCACACTACATGTGTCTCTATGTAATTTCTCTTTTTTTCCTAGGTAATGGTCATTTGCAGTGGTTAGTCCTCGTGGACTAATAGGGTGGTTAGAGGGTCCTTTGAGGTCATTGTAGACTTGTTTAGTCTGACCTTTTTGAGCTCAATTATTGTTTTTCCCAACCCAGTGTTTACCATGGAGTTCACAGAAGCTATTTAGTCATTTTAACCATACTATTTTTAGTAAGTCACATGGAAATTTCGTCTATACTTACTATTTATAGTAAATAACTGGTATGGTCAGTTGGAAGAGCTACTATTTGGGGCGAGATGGCATATTTATAACCTAGAGACATTTTGGTTCAATGGTCCTATGTATTTAATTTTAATAACATTAATTATAAAATTAATTTAAATTAATTAACTTTATATGTTATTATAATATATTAAAGGACTTTATTAAAAGTAGGATATAAATGGTTTTAAAGTGCACTTTATAATATAAAGTTAAGTGCAAATTAAAAAGGGAGTCATAAGGCGGGAAAAAGTAAATTAACTGAAATATAAATCAAATGCAAATTAGGGTGTGGGAGTTATAAAAAATCCATTTGGAGCTCATGTGCAAATTCATTCATTGTTGAGAAGATTATTTTGATAAGGATTTTTATAGGAGACTAGAGAGTTTGGAAACACTTAGCTTTTTAAGGATGAAATCCCTCAGGAAGAACAGCTTGGTGCAGGAGTGAAAGATCTCCCAAGCCAACTTGCAGACAGTTCTTCATTAAGAGGTTGTGCTTGTGCTTCACTAATTTACAAGAGAGATTTAATATTCAGGGTTCGAAGGAATCAACAAGAAATTGGAAGATATATTGATTGAATTGGGAGGATTTACTTGTTGATGTATTTAAGTCAATCCTTGTTGATTCAAACGTGGGATTTGGAGATTTTTAATATTGCAAATATTGGGATTGTAGGGTTTCCTATAGTTGGCTGCCACCTTACTACATATTTCAGGGTTTGTATTGCTGATTGATACAACATATTCAGAGGTCTGGCATGAACTTTGAAAGGCATATATTGTCAGGCATGAGAGCAGTATGTTGGCATCATTTCCTCCATTGGAGGTGTTACTTGTAGTTGGCATCCATTTTCAAAGGGTTTCAAAGCATATAGTACTTGTGAGTTCATGATTTATAACTCCTAGATTTTATGGGTATTGTTATTATAGCTAATAGGGGATATTTTATGAACTAGGTTGTCAATATTTTATGAAAATACTGAGTATCTAAGCTGATATAAAACTCTGGAATTTTCAGCTATGTATTCCCTATGTAATGTTCAGCTTTTGAGTTGAAAATATTATTGCAATATCTTCTATTTTGTTGCATTATATTGTTGTACCAAACATTGCAGATATATCACAAAAATTCATCAAAACAAAAAACAAAGGCAAATAGGGCTGCATATTACACTTTACTTATAATTTTTAGAATAATGAGAATTAACTTTATAACATTTGTAGAATATTGAAATGTATTGATTTCTATAACTTATTTTCATGATCCCAATGTCAAATTAGAGATATGAACTATAATAAAGTCTTGACAACATCTATTTTTATGAGTAATTGTCTATATTACCATTTATAAATAGTATTAGACATATTCACAAAAATTGTGGTGGATGATGAGTCCTAGAATTGTCCTATTTTCCTTGCTTAAGTTTCATACTTTTCATGATATTTTTTATGATTTCAAAAACATTAACTAGACATTCCTAACTATTTTAAGCATTAAAGCGTTGGGGATGGTATATATTATATTGCTAAATGATCATGTGAGTCTATGAATGTCTATGAAATTTAATAGAGTTTTATGTTGATTATGGCTATTAATGATGAAGAAATGCCTTTGAAATAAACTAACCCCTACAACGAAGGATATGTCAACTCGCAATAAAGGATGCCTGTCAGCCCATAGCCAAAGGGGATGATCACCTACAACACATACAATCTTTCATAGCCGATGAAGGCAATGGTCAAAGATCATGGGAATTATCTATTTATAGATCATTTTGTTTTAAATGATGTTGCCACCAAATAGAAATAATCATGGAGGAAGGAAGATATTTTTGATAATAGTGGTCATGAATCACAATTAATTATGCATTGCTGAGCAAGTTTTCAGCTATAATTGTCTTCTTTTGATGTAGAGTCCTTATATGATTTTGATACTTTCACTTTCATGTACTTAGTTTTTATTACTATTTAGAATAAAATTGAGTCCTATTCCTATGTTTTTGGGGGAGTTGACAGTTGTTTTCAGTCTAGGAATAATTGAACTCTCAAGATCTTGTATATATGTCTGACCTTGTGAGAGGTCAAGGATCTAACATCTTAGTTTTCATATATTTATACAATAAACATATTTCTTGTTAGTTGATACTTTATTCTTAATTATGTGTTTAAATTACAATAAAGAATAGATTCAATCATTTTATATGAAGTTCTGACTTAAGGTTTAAGAGACATACCGTGGGATTGTAACTACTCAAGCAAGGGCCACTTGAGGTAACTACAATACTCCTTGTAACATAGGTTATTATCTATAGTAGAATAAATTGTTGAGTTGTATTTCTTGGTTTAAAGTTAAATTGAACTATTGAGTAGGGATTAATTATTATTTTATATATTTCAAGTAAGTTGCAACATAGTTAAGTCATTAATTACTATCTTCACAAGAGTAGTTACTCGTAGCAATTATTATAGTCACTCGTAGCAATTGTTATTCAATTATATTTACTTTTAGATAAAGTTGTTTCAGTCAAGTTTTCTTTCAATTGAAGTTGATTTTGTTAACTCTTTTATACACAATCAATTAGGATGCCTTAGGATTGTTAGTTGCACATATAGCGCTAGTATCATCCAAGAACTTATGATTCCTTGTTTGATAATTTAAACGTAGCACATATAGGTCAGTGAATTACTTAATAAGGGATTTGTTTGTCCATTGAGTTGTATGCATTTATGCATCAATTGATTGAGCACAAATGGAGCTAAACAATAGAAAGACTTAGACCCCCAAATAAAACAATCATAATAATTTATTGAGTGGAAAGAGCAAGAGAACTAGGAGCTAATGGTGGGTTCTAGTAGTTAGTTTACCCCATTCATTAGCGAGGTTTAAACCTCTAACTTTTTTGTTAATCATTATTTCTTGCTTTATGCTAAAGCTATGATTTTCTCTAATGTGCTTATATAGATTTAGGTATAAGCCAATAAGGTTTTAGTTGAAGTTTCCCATCTTAAGTGGTATTGGATTATTGGAGTAATGCCCGTGTATTATTTATAAATTCTCTCTTACACATACCTTTAATCAAGGTCATTCTCCATATCATGGGTATTATCAAGGATGTAGCTATTATACTAATGGTAATCAAGATGTTCATTCTTAGGCCTCTCTATCTCCTACAAGAAGAGATTGTGCTTGTTGATGATGGTTGTAGCCCATTATTTGTCACTCTACTTCTCCCATAACTTATCAATATCTTTTAGAATAGAGATCCTTGCATAAATTCTCAAGTCACCCTTTAGAATTAGCTCATCTAGAGGTTAAAATTTCCTAAGTGAGTTCCCATTTTGTTCAAATATAGAGTGTTCCAAATACTCTTTAGGGAAATTATAAATCTTGACACTAGCAAGGGAGTTTTGGGACCCAAAAATTCATAGGATCAAATTTGGGATTTCATCTTTTGATGAAAAGACCCAACCCATCCATCAACTATGGGTCATCCTTCTAAATAGTTTTTCTATATTATTTATTTGTATATTTTGGTACAAAAACCCTTACATAGAAAAATCATCATTTATTTTCCTCACTTGTCCATCACCTATCGTTTTCTTTTGTTTAACACTAGCCACAACCAACTAGTTTCCTTGATAAGGCCCCCTTCACTCAAGAATTTCTTGATTTACCCAAGGCAATCTTATTGTATGTTAAGTTTGATTTCCAAAGTTAGAGCTTAAGTTTGTTTATCCTTCTAATACCTTTTTCTAGGAATCCAAGAGGAGGTCTATAAGATCAATCAAATTTCAAAGGAGAGGATTCCCACTCATTTTCAAAAAAAAAAAAAAAAAGTTTTTCCCTCCAATCACCCTTTGACTTATCCCTTCAAATTTTCTAACAAATATCATCATGAAATATTCTATTTGAGACTCTCCTAATCACATCTACATAAATCCTCCACCCATTTCTTTTTTCTCTTGAAGGGGACTAAATTTTTTAGAGACACAATTTTTTTAATCCAGCTTCTCCCACACTTTTCCATCCTCTCCCCCCCATCCTCCCCCCCCACACATATATATACACACACACACCTTAGGTCAAGAAAATTTATATCCAAGGATGATTTTTCTACGTATGAGGATTTCTACCTTCCATGTTATATCATCTACACTCTCTCTAATCTTCTATGCACCATAAAAAATCCCCCTCTTGTTTCAGATTTCCTTCCATTACCTACTTGCCATCAAAACCTAAGTGTCTAAAAATATTTTATTTATTATAAGACATAATTTTAGATAGAACTAAACCTTAACTTTAATTTAAATTTGTAATATTTATCTAACTAACTTGGCAGAGACCTTGTAAAACTAGTAATTATATTTAAAATTGGCATGGAATTATCAATTCTAACATTTATCACCCTTAGGGTTTTCATAGCATATGGAAAATGGAACATGATTAGTATTCACTAAGTTAATTTAGTTTTTTTTGGTTGCATGAGGTCAAGTTAGAATGGAAATCCATGATATATATTTGCTAATTTAAGTAAAGTATTTGCATTTTAATGTAGCTACAATTGCATCAAATTAGTGGGATTTTAGTAGCCATATAAAATTTAATTTTAAAAGAGGTTAAGGAGGAGAAGAGGAGCGTTATTTCTATTCTAAAAACCATGTTTATTTTGCATGAGATTTGTATAGAGGGAAGAATTATTTATGTCATGTTATTGGTGACAAGGGATTCAAAGGAGATGGCTCCAAAGAGAATAGGATATTCAAAACTCAAACTAAGTTGAGAAATCGGTAAACCTTGATTTATTCCTTATTTTAAGTAAGTATGCATGTGCTTTACTTTTAGAATGAAATATATGGATAAGAAATTATCATTAAAAGTTGTGGATCGACGACCCTTTCCCAATCCGTGATAGTGAGCTTGTCTCAATCGATTCTATGGAAGAGAATCGATGAAACCATAGTGTTTAGTGTATGAAAACCTAAATTATGCTAAAATGAACATGATGCAAGCTAAGTTACCATGATTTTATGCTATAAATGGTCTAATTACGCAATTGCTAAGCTAATCTAAGCTAATTTAAGCTAATTTAAGCTAAAATAATTCTAAAAGATGAAACCCTAATTTATTTACAAACTAAGATGGATGCATGGAAGCCATTAATGAAATCTTGAAGCTAATATCCAATGAAAATGAACTAAAACAAGCTAAAAAATGAGCAAAAGATAAGAAAGTATGTGAGAAAATTTAACAACATAAGTTTGCAATAAAAGATGGATCCATTTGTCTCCAAATAGTGATCTATTTATAGGAGAGCAAATGAGGAATGGATGGTTGAGATCAAAAAGCTTAATCAACGGTTAAAAATGAAGGGGATGGGAGGCATGGATCATGAATTCTCATCAACGGATGAGAATGCAAGATGAAGGTTAATCAAAGGCTCACACTTGCCTCAAACAAACACACTTTTGACTTGCTTACACAAGTCAAAGGTAACTTGCTTAAGAGGTTGAAGGGTTAACTTATTTTTGAAGCTAAGTGAGTTGATTGGAGGAGAGAGAATATTCCTTTAGAGTGAGGAAAAAAAGGATTTTACAAATTAAAACAAAGTTTTAATTGTGCAAAAAGGATAAAGAATATTCCATGGGAATATTCCCTTTGATTAGAAGAAAATTAGTTTAATTGCTAATTAAACAAGGTTTAATTTATGCAATTAGGGAAATAGAAGAATAAAGTGACATTTATTAAATTAGATGATTTAATAAATAAGGGAGGGGTGATATTTAATTAATTAACATAGGATTATTTAATTGAATAAGATAACTTAGGGGATTAAATTAAATATTTTGATTTATTTAATTTAATTAGATGAAGTGTTAGTGTGAAAAGAGATGAATTAACCCAATTTAATTAATTAGGCCAAATGGACGAAAATGATGCAATTAATTAATTAGCTAGGCTAATTAAATCAATTAAGCGAAAAAGAAGATGGATAAAGAGGAAATGATGTTAATAAATCTGTTTCAAATATATGACATCGATTAGGACATTTTCAGTGTCTACAAAAGTAAGGTACATATCTATTAAAGATTATATTAAATTTTAAATAGTTATATGCAGCCTTCATGAAATTCAATCCTATTAATGTTCAAATTTGTTATTCAAGATCTTTCTACAATTTAAAATTTGCCTAAAAATTAATATGATTAAAATATTATTATTCCCTACACATTGATACATATGTCAATGAAAAACAATACTTTAAATATTGTTGGGTAGGGCACAATAGTGTTTTGAAGTAATTTGTCCTCTTTCATAAACATTAAATCTTAAAATTTGATATCGTAGGTTGTAATAATAGTTTTAAGCATGATAGATATATCAATCATTGTGATTAGTTCTTTGTTGACCTCATGGATGGAGAAGTGATATGAATAATGGAATGGCGCCATGCCTATTATTGCCTACGGTTCTTGATATTAATTTGGTTGCATTTAAGAAATTATTATAAAGGGGTAAAGTTAATATAGCACATTCCCTATATCTTCTTTGGTGTGATTTTCTTCATGGTCAATGTATTCAATTTACTAATTATCACATTAACGGTCTAGGGTACCAAAAACCTATTTTATTTTAGAAATTGTGAAATGTGATTAAGGAATTTGTAAAAATGAGTAAATTCATGAAAGAGAAACATGTATCATTATAGTTTCAAGCCTCTAATTTAGTTGTGTGTCCATGATATAAAATTTACTATTTCATATAAAATGATATAAGAAACTAAAATACCAAATTGCATAATACAATTAGTTATTATGTATACCTTAGCTATAAACTTTATTTAATTAATCTTGTATTATCACCGTATTGTTCTTATTAAGAGATAGTATGAATGATATACAATCACAATATTTTATTACTCTTGTTTATTGGTTGTGCACAATTTTGTATTGGCTTCATATGAAAATCTAAGGCGTTAAATAATATTAGTCATGTATCTCATAGGATGTGAATCCCACCTCTGCAAAGGAATTAAAAATAAATACTAATGTGTGTAAGTATAACCTTATACCATATGGTGACATATTTATGTTATTACTTTATCTTATATTGTAATATATACACTACATCAATATGTAAAGAGTAAAATTACCTACTTGGGGGTTAAGGTATACTATACCCATGTCCCATTTGATGTGTATGATGTGAAAATGTTATACTTAGAAGTAATATATGGCATATTATTCTGAAAAATGATTATTGTGCCTCACAATGAAATAAGGATTCTTAACTACTATGTGGATGACCAATAATAATGGATGATGCCATTGAATGATCTTATTATTATATGATAGTGTGGCATTCAAGGTTTGAATTGACTAGGCTACCAATCTAATGACCAATAAGATTCTAGTTAGGATTGGTTATTATAACTGTAAGGTATGAATCAAGAAGTGAGGAAATCTCTATTCTTGTCAATTATGAACATAGATATTGATTGGAAATAACAATTAATTCTATTCTTGGTAGGAATTTAGTGAATCTATATGTTTAACAATGATAATTAAAATGTTGGATGGTTAAATTTTTTCTTAGATATGTATGGTATTGTAAATTATACCAATGTGGGGATTTTAACCAATGGAAAATGGTGTCATAATGACTTAGATATGAATGATGTACCTTTTTTATCAACCTTTTTGAAGAGTTGTTTTAAAGGTAAATATTATTTAGGAGGTTTTTTTGGAAGATAAATTATGACACTGTCTTTTGATCCTTGTAAATTGAGATACTAGGTAAATCATGATTAACGATGCTCGAGAAATAAATTATGATCTAGGATTATCCTCCATAATCCCCCATATTTAATATTGTAAGTCTTTTAGACTACATCTTATTATTTTAAGATGTCATGGGTGTGGGTATCCTTGCCATTATCTCAGATAGAGTAACTTATGGCATTTTATTATAAGTGCTCGAATCTATGTTGGTTTAAAACATCATAATGTTAATATTCCCTTTTTTGATATTTTTTCACCAATAAAATTTATACGATGCTTCTTGGTCCAAAATGGACCCCACTATTGAGTCTTATATGCACAAAAACTTGTAATTCAATATAAATCTTGGTAAGGTTTGGACATTTTCAAATATAGTAATTTCGGGGTTTGGCAAAAAAAAATTTATTAAAATTTATATGACTATATAGATATGTACAATTTTACCTTTTCCATGCCACCACCATGTCATATCTAACATTTATGGTTATTTGTCCATAAAAATAGTATTTTTGGTGGAATGTTTCTTTATGTCATCCCTACACCAACATGTACAATCTACTTAAAACCGTGTGATTTGATTAGTCAGGTAGGGTCATTAACATCATCATTACATCAACATATCTTATATAAAAGGGTTTGATAGGTGGTCATACTATAGATCAAAGGGCTAAGGTTTAAGCTTGTGGATATAGGGGGCTAGCTTCAAGTCT